>CM019074.1:65198683-66398683 GCA_009667805.1 Leptobrachium leishanense
TTATGCAGCTCCCTTTCTACTCTTCCGATCCTTGAATGGTCCGCAAAGCTATATAGACAATTGAAGCAGGTAACAGATAAAGAAGGGAAATACCAGACAGGGGTACAGACCAGATCACAAGTCCTCCCTAGGACTTTAGTAATAGCAGAGGTAGTCTGATGTGTGCTTAGGGTGCCACATAGACTGACCTCGGTACCGAACGTTAAGGGCAGAACCTAGAACAGAGTAAATGCCAATGCCAGGAGTCATACACAGGAGGGTTCGTTTGCCAATGCCAAGGGTCATATACAGGAGGGTTCGTTTGCCAATGCCAAGGGTCATACACAGGAGGGTTCGTTTGCCAATGCCAGGGTCATATACAGGAGGGTTCGTTTGCCAATGCCAAGGGTCATACACAGGAGGGTTCGTTTGCCAATGCCAAGGTCATACACAGGAGGGTTCGTTTGCCAATGCCAAGGGTTATACACAAGAGGGTTCGTTTGCCAATGCCAAGGGTCATACACAGGAATAACACAGGAGATAGCCAAAATCACACAAGAGCTCTGCGGGAGGTGAATACCACGTCAGGGCACCGGTGTATGGGAGAGACTGGGTTTTAAACCCGGCGGGTCCGCGTCACAGCGCCAGGCCCCGCCCCTTGGCGTCCCACGTGAGCGGCCCGGAAGCGCTTACATTCGGCGCGCCTGGCCAGCGAGCAGCGAGGAAGCTGCTGCCAGGCGCCGCATCCCCTGGGTCCCCGTGACAGAACCCCCCCTCCAGGGGCGGCCACTGGACGACCCCCAGGGGCACGGGGGTGTGCCAAATAGAAGGCCTTCACTAGCCTAGGAGCATGGGACCTCTGCAGCCGGAATCCAAGAACGATCCTCCGACCGTAACCCACCCAATCGACCAAATACTGCAAGGACCCCCTAGACAGCCTGGCACCCAGAATGGCCTTAACTTCGAATTCCTCCTCGCCTCTCCACTCAGAGACAGGAGGCGGTGGAGCATGGACTTTGGTGTACCGGTTACATAACAGCGGCTTCAGAAGGTTTACATGGAACACATTGTGTATTTTAAAATGGGGGGGTAACGCCAAAGCATAGGAGACAGGGTTGAGTCGCCGTAGAATCTTATAGGGGCCGATATACCTAGGAGCCAACTTCATGGAAGGCACTAAGAGCTTGATATTACGTGAAGACAGCCAAACCCTGTCCCCAACTTGATACACGGGTGCCTGCCTCCTGTGTCTGTCGGCCTTAGTTTTCTGGATGGCACTACTTTCCTCCAGTGCCCGTCTCACTCTCCCCCAAGTCTCTTTCAATGATGCCAGTTGTTTATCTAAAGCAGGAATCGTGGAATCAGGAAACGTGGCGGGGAGCACGGGAGGATCAAAGCCATAAACAGTGAAGAAAGGAGAATGACCTGTGGATTCACTTACTGCGCTGTTAATAGCATATTCTGCCCACGGTAACAGATCTGACCAGTTATCTTGTTGTTCTGAGATGAAGCACCTGAGATATTTCTCTACGTTTTGGTTTGCTCGTTCTGCTGCTCCATTGGTCTGGGGGTGATAGGCCGAAGAGAAAGAGAGGTCTATTCCACGTTCTTACAAAACCTCTCCAGAATCCGAGATGAATTGGGTCCCCCTATCAGAGACTATCTCCCGAGGGACACCGTGAATGCGGACCACATTGGCAATGAATATGGGCACCAGTTCAGCTGCCGAAGGTAGTTTCTGAAGAGGAACATAGTGACCCATCTTGGAAAATCGATCTATGATCGTAAGTATCACTGTATTCCCTCTTGACTCAGGTAGCTCTACTATAATCCATGGCTACATGTGACCAGGGTCGTTCGGGGATCGGCAAAGGCTGGAGTAAGCCAATGGGTGCTGTTTTGGGACTTTTCTGCCTTGTGCACACTTCGCACACGGCAATGTAATCTTTGACGTCTCGGCGCAACGTGGGCCACCAGAGGAGTTTACTGATACTAGACACAGTCTTGGATACCCATATGCCCGGAAGTTTTATTGTCATGATAGATGTTGAGTACCTCTTCTCTTTCGTTCTCAGGTACAAAGAGTTTCGCAGGAGGTTCCCCAGGAGCTGCACCCTGGACGGTCTGCAACCTTTTCATTAGAGGAGAACGAAACACTAATCGTGGTAGCGGCTATAATCCTCTCCTGGGGTACAATGGGATGCTGATCTTGGATATTATGTTCATAAGACTCATACTGTCTCGACAATGCGTCTGCTTAATGTTTCTGGACCCAGGTCTATAGGTAAGTACGTAATTAAAACTTGAAAGAAACAATGACCATCTCGCTTGTCTGGAGTTTAAACGTTTGGCATCTCCAATGTACGTGAGATTCTTATGGTCGGTTATGATAACAACGGGGTCCTTAGACCCTTCTAATAAGTATCTCCATTCGGCCAAGGCCGCGATGACTGCTAACAATTCTCTATTTCCAATGTCATAGTTCTTCTCTGCCGGGGACAACTTTCGAGAATAGAAGCCGCATGGATGCAAGGGTTTGTCAGGAGCCTCCCTTTGGGACAAGACTGCACCAAGACCTAGTTCGGAGGCGTCAACTTCTAATTGGAAAGGCAGAGCCGGATCTGGATGCCGGAGAACAGGAGCAGTAGTAAAGGCTTGCTTAAGTGTCTCAAAGGCTTGAGTGGCTTGAGGTGTCCATTTCTGATTTCCCCCCCTTTCTTTGTCATAGCCGTGAGAGGGCCACCAAGGCCGAAAAATCTTTAATGAACCTTCTGTAATAGTTCGTGAACCCCAGAAACCTCTGAATGGCTTTAAGTCCTTGGGGTAAAGGCCAGTCAAGAATAGCTGAGAGCTTCTTAGGATCCATTTGAAACCCCCCAGGAGTTATAATATAACCAAGAATTGCACAGTTACTATGTCGAATAGACTTTTTCTAGTTACAGTAACAATCCAGCCTTCAATAGTTTTTTCAACACTTGTTTTACATGGACATGATGAGTGTCCATATCAGGAGAGTATATCAGGATATCATCCAGATATACTATGACGAATTCTTGCAGAAATTCCCTTAGAGTGTCATTTATAAGGTCCTGAAAGACGGCTGGCGCATTACACAACCCAAAAGGCATCACCAGGTATTCGTAATGCCCGCTACGTGTATTAAAAGCCGTTTTCCATTCGTCTCCCTTCTTAACCCTGACCAGGTTGTACGCTCCGCGTAAATCAAGCTTAGTATAGACACGAGCCCCTTTTAATCGGTCAAACAATTCTGTTATGAGGGGTATGGGATATGCATTTCTTATAGTGATCCTATTCAAACCCCTATAGTCGATGCAAGGTCGCAGATCTCCCTCTTTTTGGAGACAAAAAAGAAACCTGCTCCTGCTGGGGAGGAGGACCGTCTAATGAATCCTCGTTCCAGATTCTCCCTTATATATTCCTCCATAATGTCGTTCTCCCTTTGCGACAAAGGGTATACGTGACCCCTAGGAGGCATCGTACCGGGGAGCAAGTCAATGGCACAGTCATATGGAACGATGTGGTGGTAGAACCTCAGTCCTGGCTTTAGAGAACACCTCCTTTAATGCCCGGTAACATTCAGGGACCTCTGTGGATAAAGGAGGGGCTGTGGCAATATTGAGGCTACCAATCACATTAACTGTGCCTAGGCACTTAGACTGACAATTTTGACCCCAACATTTTATGTCTCTCTGGACCCAATCGACTACTGGGTTGTGCTCTGTTAGCCATGGAAACCCAAGGACGACAGGACATGAGGGTGATTCAATGATTTGAAATCTTATAGTCTCCTGGTGCAAAACTCCTAATTTCATACATACATCGACTGTATCGTGAGTGATATGAGGACATGCCAGAGGGTTACCATCTATGCCTCCACCCTTAGAGGCCTTTCCCTGAGAACCAGTGGTATGAGGTTTTTGGCAGCAAAATTCTTATCCATAAAATTGCCTGAGGCCCCAGAGTCCAAACGCCTCAGTCTTGAGGTGAACCCCCTCCCAGGCTAGGGAGACCGGTAACAGAATCCTGGATTTTTTTTTTTCATTATCCACAAAGGAGGCACACAGAGAACCGACAACCTGGGTGTCTCCTGTTCTGAATCCCACTCTGCTATGTTCAACCCTGCCAACCCTGGGTCTCTGAGGACATCGAAGGCGGAAGTGATCTGCCCCTGCACAATAAAAGCAGAGCCCCTTTTCTTTTCTGTGAGCTTTTTCTGCTTCTGAAATACCTGTCCTCCCTATTTGCATGGGTTCAACGACCGGTAAATCAGTTTTTTCATTCTCCGAACCACCTGATGTACTGGAGTGTCTGGGTAACGAGGGTAAAGGAGGCAAGACCCTTCTGGGTCTATCTCTGGTGTGTCTCCTTTCCTGATTTGATCGTCCATGGCTATACAGAAATCTATCAGGTGGTCCAGGCTTTCTGGTAATTTTAAGGGAGCCAGTTCAAACATAAAAGCCTCATTCAAGCCTTCGGTAAAGGCTAAGGTTAAAACGTCGTTCGGCCAAAGTACTTCAGAAACCAAAGTCTTAAACTCTATGGCATAATCGGCGACCCTCTTATTACCTTGTTTGATATGAAACAAGGACCTACCCGCATTGGTAGCCCTTCTAGAGGGATCAAAGGTACGTTTTAACTCAGAGGTAAAACCCTCATAGTCATAAATGATGGGTTTTTTATTTTCCCACAACGGCGTAGCCCACAATAAAGCTTTTTCTGTTAAATGATTAATCAGATATCCTACTTTAGCTTTATCAGACATACAAGAACCTGGATTGTTCTCAAACAGAATCTCGAGTTGAGTCAAAAACCCCCGACATAGGCTTGGTGTACCATCATAGCGTAGGGGTGCCTTCATACTAAGCCTATGTCCTTCAGGGGAGACCGGACTGACCCTAGGTAACACTGGATCTGGAGGTTTGTGGTACCTGTATTGGACCGATTTAGCAGGGTTTGCAGAGCGAGAGAAATCTGGTCCATTCTATGGTCCTGTTCCTCTTGTCTGGCTGCGATACGTGCCAGCTGATTAGAGAGGTCTGCGGGATCCATTGGCCCTGACGTAATGTCACGGATCCCCCTGATAACCAGAAGTGTGGTCCCTTTACGCAGACCGCTCTCTACCCTTCCGATCCTTGAATGGTCGGTGATACTAAACAGACAAATAACCAGACAATATAGAAACAAGGGGTAGCACCAGACAGGGGTATGGAATAGAGTATCGTCACGAATCTTTCTGACTACTAAGATATAATTCTCTTTATGCAGCTCCCTTTCTACTCTTCCGATCCTTGAATGGTCGGCAAAGCTATATAGACAATGAAGCAGGTAACAGATAAAGAAAGGGAAATACCAGACAGGGGTACAGACCAGATCACAAGTCCTCCCTAGGACTTTAGTAATAGCAGAGGTAGTCTGATGTGTGCTTAGGGTGCCACATAGACTGACCTCGGTACCGACGTTAAGGGCAGAACCTAGAACAGAGTAAATGCCAATGCCAGGAGTCATACACAGGAGGGTTCGTTTGCCAATGCCAAGGGTCATATACAGGAGGGTTCGTTTGCCAATGCCAAGGGTCATACACAGGAGGGTTCGTTTGCCAATGCCAAGGGTCATATACAGGAGGGTTCGTTTGCCAATGCCAAGGGTCATACACAGGAGGGTTCGTTTGCCAATGCCAAGGGTCATACACAGGAGGGTTCGTTTGCCAATGCCAAGGGTTATACACAAGAGGGTTCGTTTGCCAATGCCAAGGGTCATACACAGGAATAACACAGGAGATAGCCAAAATCACACAAGAGCTCTGCGGGAGGTGAATACCACGTCAGGGCACCGGTGTATGGGAGAGACTGGGTTTTAAACCCGGCGGGTCCGCGTCACAGCGCCAGGCCCCGCCCCTTGGCGTCCCACGTGAGCGGGCCCGGAAGCGCTTACATTCGGCGCCTGGCCAGCGAGCAGCGAGGAAGCTGCTGCCAGGCGCCGCATCCCCTGGGTCCCCGTGACATTTATATTCTGTGTATTTGTTTTTATTTATTCCGCCAAAGATCTTAATGTGGTTTTTGTGGAGCGGTTTGACCACGGTATACTAAACCTCCAGGCGTATAGAGTTAGAGCCCCTGATTTGTGGCTCAGCACCATGTGAGTAGTGGTGGAGGATTCCTTTGGTGTTAATTGCCTATTTTTTACTGTCTACACTATTTTCTGCCTATTCCTGTTTTTTCTACATATTTATGTGGTGCCCACTGAGGAGGAAGGTGGAGAAGAATTCTGCTGAGTGATTGATGGGTATGCCCTTATAAACCTACATGTCTGCAACTGTGAGCCCAGTCTAAGGCTCAAAAAAGTGTGAGTTGACACTTGGCTTTAGCTAAATATCTGTGTATATATTTACAGCAGTTACACTATGTAGTGATCTTTCTCCATCCTTTTTTTAGAGATACCATGGATTTTATGAAAACTTATTGAAGAGCTCCAGGACAAAGCGCTACACACCTTTTTGGAATGTATTGTATGGACTTTTTCGTTACATAGAGGGATGATTTTTTTGGTGATTAGCAGCATTATGGATCGTATCATCTCCACGCTTACTGTCACATGAGATTCATATTGCACCTGTATTGTGTTTTTTCTGTTGTATCATGTGGAGTTTCGTGCAGTTGTGAGGTGAGTTGCTCCATTGTGCAGACTTTGGTGAGAAGGTGACAGAGTTCCAGGAAGGAGGGAAGAGTTGGTTGAGTCCAATGTCTAGCTAATGCCATGCGGGCGGCCAAGGAAGCATGAGCTATTAGCTCATTTTCATGTCGATGTAGTCCTTCAAGAGGAAGGGAGAGGAGAAATGTCCTGGGACTAACCTCAACAGGTCATTGTAACCCTTGACTAAGCCAGCCGGCAACTGTGGACCAGTATGAGTGAAGAGAAGGACACAGCCACCATTGATGAAAGTAGGAGCCAGAACGGCCACAGCAGAGATTCGTCAGAACAGGTCGCATGTAGTGAAACCTGACCGATGTGAGGTACCAGCGGACCACCGTTTTCAATCTTTGTTCAGCATACGTTACGCAGGTGGAGAGTGTAGATGTGGATTCCCAAATCTCTTCCCAATCGTCGTACTCAAGATCTTCGCCTATGTCTGCTTGCCACTTGAGCATGTAGGGAAGGTGCTCCCGGGGTCTGTGCAGGACTAATGATCGATAAATGGTGGAGATTGGTCCGGTAATCGCTTCTCCCCGAAGACACATCCTCTCAAACCAGGAGGGTTTAAGCGATGCTGCTTGGAGGATATGGTCACGGGATACAAAGCTGGCACATTGTATGTATCGGAAAAAATCCCTTGAGGAGAGGGGTGAGCTTGACAGATAGTTCCAGAAAGGTGCGTACAGTGCCATTGTTCACCAGATCCACGACCCGAGAAATATCGCCTTGATCAAGGAAGACATGTGTGCACATTCCAGGTGGGAACCAAGGGTTCTGGTATAGTGGGAGGAGAGAGGATGCTTGCGGGGACAGCGAGAAATTGTTGGATAGGCAGTACCTGGAATGGAGCGAGTAGGAAATTATAGGACAATCAACCAGGGTGTCACGTCTCAGAGTTTTAGGAAGCCAGAAAAAAAGGATTACATATCAGGCAGCATAATGTCGTTTTCAATATCTAGCCATCATTTACAGGTAGGGAGAAGATGCCAGTCCGCAATTTGTGTGAGGAGAGCAGCGTGCAGATATATCTTTCAGTTCGGTAGACCAAGCCCCAGACAGTTTCGGTATATAAATCAATTTTCTGACTATCCGTGGTCTTCGTCTGAACCATATGAATTGATCAACACGGAGTGGAGCCAGGGGAAATCGGGATGGGTAGCGTCTGGTATAGGTAAAGAGGGCACGGCAAGATATTCACCCTCACCACATTCAGTCAACCGATCCAGGAGATTGCTATGTCCTGCCAACCGTCAATATCTTTGATAATTTGAGATAAGAGAGGGAATAATTGAGATCATAGAGACGGTCCCATTAGGAGGAAACCTGGAGTCTGAGGTAAGTCAAGAGATTGGAGATGGGGAGGTCAAAGTTTAAGGTGAACAATTTACAAGAAGCAGAGGGGAGATGGATCGGTATAGCAGCCAACTTGGTCACATTAATCTTAAAGCCAGAAATCGAGACAAAGAACTCTAGGAGGCGGAACAGATGTGGGAGGGAGCGCATAGGGTGGCGAAGCGTAAGAAAAAGATCGTCAGCATAAGCAGCGACCTTATGCAGATGCACGAAATATGAGGATGAACTCTGATAGCGGAAAGAAGGGGTTCTATGCATAGCGCAAAGAGCAGGGGGCAGAGGGGGCAGCCCTGGCGAGTACCATTATAAATGAGAAATTGTCAGGGGCAAGCGCAAGAAACAGTCAGTTGGGCTGTAGGTGTCACGGTCTTAGTACCGGGCTGGCACTGGGGTGAGGGGAGTTGAACCCAAGGTGCAGTAATCTGCACAGACAGATATGGATGGAGGGGGGTGAGCAGGATAAGACTGACCAGAAGTGGAGATTGGTGAGAAGGGTGGTCGTTGGAGATGGAATCTGGAAATAGTGAATCCAGTGATAGTCGGGAGCAGGTTGTGAGAATGGTTCAGTGCAATAGCACATAGGTCTTTGCGAATTCAGGTAAACAGCTACAATGATGAAGCATTGTTTGAACTGGGGTGTAGCTCCTTATTCTGTGTAGGTATGAAGTGCTCGGTGTTTATTTGCCTGAACCAATGCTGGTGACAGAGGAGCAGTACATGAAGTGTACCACCAAGGGGGTTCCAGGATGACTGCTGTAATGGAACATGACAGATGGTTGCAGAAGAGCAGTTCATGACTAGGGAGGAGCTGTTCGGTTCAATCTGTTCGGAGTTCGATTCGAACATCGCCTGTTCGCATGTTCGCGAACTACGAACATTTCCGCATGTTCGCCGCATGTTCGCCCACAATGCACCACAATGGACCACAAGGCATTTTTCCACTGGCCTGAAGCTGACCACAGGTCAGGTGCAAGACAGGTTCAAGACTAAGCCAATCACGGCTCAGAGTCCTGATTGGGCAAATTTTGTCCAATCACGGGCTCACAGAGCTAAATCCTGCAGCACACTATATAAGGCTTCACACAGCGCTTCAGCACGCGTTTGAGAGGAGATTGTTCTTGTGTTAGTGTGTGTTCTCACTGCCAGTCTGCCACCAGCTACTGGGGGGGTCTCATTTCTACAAAATATCTGGGAATTGTTCTAATCTGTGTGTTCTCACTGACACCCAGTATTTTGGGGGTCAGTAATTTCTACAAAATATTTGGGAATTGAGGTAATCTGTGTCTTCTCACTGCCACCCAGTATTTTGGGGGTCAGTAATTTCTACAAAATATTTGGGAATTGAGGTAATCTGTGTCTTGTCACTGCCAGCCAGAATTTTGGGGGGTCAGTAATTTCTACAAAATATTTGGGAATTGAGGTAATCTGTGTCTGGTCACTGCCACCAACTATTTTGGGGGGTCAGTAATTTCTACAAAATATTTGGGAATTGAGGTAATCTGTGTCTTGTCACTGCCACCCAGAATTTTGGGGGGTCAGTAATTTCTACAAAATATTTGGGAATTGAGGTAATCTGTGTCTTGTCACTGCCACCCAGAATTTTGGGGGTCAGTAATTTCTACAAAATATTTGGGAATTGAGGTAATCTGTGTCTTGTCACTGCCACCAGCAACTATTTTGGGGGTCAGTAATTTCTACAAAATATTTGGGAATTGAGGTAATCTGTGTCTTGTCACTGCCACCAGCAACTATTTTGGGGGTCAGTAATTTCTACAAAATATTTGGGAATTGAGGTAATCTGTGTCTTGTCACTGCTACCAGCAACTATTTTAGGGGTCAGTAATTTCTACAAAATATCTGGGAATTGTTCTAATCTGTGTGTTCTCACTCCCAGCAACTATTTTGGGGGTCAGTAATTTCTACAAAATATTTGGGAATTGTTATAATCCGTGTGTTCTCACTGGCTGCCACCCAGTATTTTGGGGGTCAGTAATTACTACAAAATATTTGGGAATTGAGGTAATCTGTGTCTTGTCACTGCCACCAACTATTTTGGGGGTCAGTAATTTCTATAAAATATTTGGGAATTGAGGTAATCTGTGTCTTGTCTCTCACTGCCACCCAGAATTTTGGGGGGCCAGAAATTTCTACAAAATATTTGGGAATTTAGGTAATCTGTGTCTTGTCACTGCCACCCAGAATTTTGGGGGTCAGTAATTTCTACAAAATATTTGGGAATTGAGGTAATCTGTGTCTTGTCACTGCTACCAACTATTTTGGGGGTCAGTAATTTCTACAAAATATTTGGGAATTGAGGTAATCTGTGTCTTGTCACTCACTGCCACCCAGAATTTTGGGGGGTCAGTAATTTCTACAAAATATTTGGGAATTGAGGTAATCTGTGTCTTGTCACTGCCACCAGCAACTATTTTGGGGGTCAGTAATTTCTACAAAATATTTGGGAATTGAGGTAATCTGTGTCTTGTCACTGCCACCCAGAATTTGGGGGTCAGTAATTTCTACAAAATATTGGGCAATTGAGGTAATCTGTGTCTTGTCACTCACTGCCCCCCAGAATTTTGCGGGGTCAGTAATTTCTATGAAATATATGGGAATTGAGGTAATCTGTGTCTTGTCACTCACTGCCACCCAGAATTTTGGGGGGCCAGAAATTTCTACAAAATATTTGGGAATTTAGGTAATCTGTGTCTTGTCACTGCCACCCAGAATTTTGGGGGTCAGTAATTTCTACAAAATATTTGGGAATTGAGGTAATCTGTGTCTTGTCACTGCCACCCAGAATTTTGGGGGTCAGTAATTTCTACAAAATATTTGGGAATTGAGGTAATCTGTGTCTTGTCACTGCCACCAGCAACTATTTTGGGGGTCATTCATTTTTACAAAATATTTGGGAATTAAGGTAATCTGTGTCTTGTCACTGCCACCAGCAACTATTTTGGGAGTCAGCAATTTCTACAAAATATTTGGGAATTGAGGTAATCAGTGTCTTGTCACTCACTGCCACCCAGAATTTTGGGGGCCAGTAATTTCTACAAAATATTTGGGAATTTAGGTAATCTGTGTCTTGTCACTCACTGCCACCCAGAATTTTGGGGGCCAGTAATTTCTACAAAATATTTGGGAATTTAGGTAATCTGTGTCTTGTCACTGCCACCAGCAACTATTTTGGGGGTCAGTAATTTCTACAAAATATTTGGGAATAGAGGTAATCCGTGTCTTGTCACTGCCACCAGCAACTATTTTGGGGGTCAGTAATTTCTACAAAATATCTGGGAATTGTTCTAATCTGTGTGTTCTCACTCCCAGCAACTATTTTGGGGGTCAGTAATTTCTACAAAATATTTGGGAATTGTTATAATCCGTGTGTTCTCACTGGCTGCCACCCAGTATTTTGGGGGGGGGTCAGTAATTATTACAAAATATGTGGGAATTGAGGTAATCTGTGTCTTGTCACTGCCACCCAGTATTTTGGGGGTCAGTAATTTCTAAAAAATATCTGGGAATTGAGGTAATCTGTGTCTTGTCACTGCCACCAGCAACTATTTTGGGGGGTCAGTTTATTTCTACAAAATATTTGGGAATTGAGGTAATCTGTGTCTTGTCACTCACTGCCACCCAGAATTTTGGGGGGTCAGTAATTTCTACAAAATATTTGGGAATTGAGGTAATCTGTGTCTTGTCACTGCCACCAGCAACTATTTTGGGGGTCAGTAATTTCTACAAAATATTTGGGAATTGAGGTAATCTGTGTCTTGTCACTGCTACCAGCAACTATTTTGGGGGTCAGTAATTTCTACAAAATATTTGGGAATTGAGGTAATCTGTGTCTTGTCACTGCCACCAGCAACTATTTTGGGGGGGTCAGTAATTTCTACAAAATATTTGGGAATTGAGATAATCTGTGTCTTGTCACTGCCACCCAGAATTTTGGGGGGTCAGTAATTTCTACAAAATATTTGGGAATTGAGGTAATCTGTGTCTTGTCACTGCCACCAGCAACTATTTTGGGGGTCAGTAATTTCTACAAAATATTTGGGAATTGAGGTAATCTGTGTCTTGTCACTGCCAAAAAACAGAATGGGTGCTCTTTCCCCAGATAGAAAGCAAAAGGTGGTAAGAAAAAATGATAAAAAGACCTTGTAGATCTCAAATTCATCCCCTCCAATGAACGTGCAAGGAATAAATGAAAATGTACGGAGATCTACAAAGGGCAATACAAAAAATGAAGAATCATAGCGTTATATTGTTAAAACAGTGGTGTATCATGACACGCCCCTGTTAAAAACGCACTCACAGGATAGCTAGTGAATAAGCGCATGTAAACGTTACCCCTCCTATGGGTGTTAAGAGGCCCAAGATATCACCATGAAGGGAATTCTTCCACCTGGATCGCTTGCTGCTGCTGCTGCACCAGAAAACAAGGGTCCAGTCGCCAAAAGAATAAAAAAGGTTTTTATTTTTAAAACCATAAAATATCCGACGCGTTTCGTTGGCATTAAACCAACTTCATCAGGGATATAGTACATACATCAAACCCCCCTCCCTTTATAATCCCCATCTTTAAGAACAGTCCAATCATCTTTTCATTGTAATCGCCGGTTTACACTGTGGATACTTCCGGTTTCCGGTCTTCTGGCGGCTCACGATGACTCGTTTCCTGTCATCCATCTTGGTGCAGGCAAGGAGTCCCGATCTCATGGCGGTTTTACAGGAAACACTTCAAATCTCCACCATCTTTATGCAGGCATGAAGTAACGCCGCCTTTGATGTCCCCTTTGTTGCCCCGTGACTTCATTTGTTATCTCACGTGTTCCAACCATTAGGAAGCCGGTGTACAGTCCACAATATACCGCGATGATGTCGGGTAAACATAATGAAGACCCGATGTGGCATGGATGGGAAGAGAAGGGCTCAGATTACAACCAATACACAAAAATAAATAAATAAATACACAAAAATAAAAATCGTAAATGATGAACAATAAAGAAAAAACGGAAAAACGCAGAGAAAAAATAGAGCGAGAAAAACAAAAGGGAAGTCGTAAGAATCACAAACAATTTATCATATCTATTTCCAGATTGAGACCACCTTCTAACCAGGTGCCCATCTCAAAAATCCATCTACTTTCTTTTTGAGCTAAAGTCTTGATAAAATCACCCCCTCTCCAATTAGGTTTTCCTAACTCTATACCACACCATTTTAAATTAGCAAAAGAGAAATGTGGACATTTATTGCAATAATCTGAAACACTATGTTCTTTCTTATTGCGGATATTGTTGAGATGCTCCAAAATTCTAATCTTAAATTCCCTAGTGGTTCTTCCTATGTATTGTAGTCCACAACCACATTCAAGGAGGTAAATAACCCCCTTGCTCCTACAGTTAATAAATTGTTTGATTTTAAAAACTTTTCCTGAAATGGTACTAGTAAAACTGGTGTGTTTTTTACCTATATGGGTGCATGCTTTGCATCTACCGCATTTGAAAAAACCTAATTCTCTTTTTATAAACATTTTTTCATTATAATCTACCTTCTTTTTAGGCAACAATGTGGGAGCCAGAATATTTTTTAGATTAGACGCTTTTTTAAAAATGATATTGGATCTAGCTGGCAAAACATCCTTAAGGAGTTTGTCCGCTCGGAGAATATGCCAATGTCTATTTAAGACATTCCTGATCTTATTAGCATGAGGATTAAACTTGGTGACAAACGACAAATTGAAATTATCCTCCCCCTTTCCAGTTTTTGTTTTTTCTTTTATAAATTCTTTTCTTTCTTTTCTTAGAATGTCTTCCCTATCTCTATCAAATTTCCTTCCATCGTATCCCTTCTGTATATATTTACTCTTTATCCAATCACTTTGATCTTTAAAAGTTTCAATCTCTGAACAGTTTCTACGTAGCCTAGTAAGTTGACCCTTAGGTACATTCGTTAACCATTTTTTTGCATGTGAGCTGTTCATGCTAATCGCTGTGTTGGAGTCAGTTTTTTTAAAAAAGGTCTTAGTCTCTATACTGTTATTTTTTAGTTACAGGGTGAGATCCAAAAAATCTATATGATGGTCATTAAAGTGGGAAGTAAACTTCAAATTATATTCATTATTGTCCAGGGACGAGATAAACTCCTCAAGGGAATCCTGACCCCCTGTCCAGATGATGACCACATCATCTATGAAACATTTCCATAGGACAAGGCTCGCCCCCTCCTACATCTTGGGCCAGATGACATCACACTCCCAGCAATGCATATATAAATTTGCATAGCTGGGGGCGAACCTCGTCCCCATGGCCATTCCACAGATCTGCAAGTAAAACTGGCTCTCGAACCAAAAGAAATTATGTTCCAGTATAAACTTAATAGAATTTGTCAAGAATTCAATTTGATCCAGGGGTAAAGAACCTTCCTCAACTAGCACCTTTTTAATAGACTCCACCCCTTTATTGTGGGGTATAGAAGTATATAACGATGAAACATCGATAGTAGCAAACAACATGCCCGGTTCCCATTTTATCTTCTCTAATTCCCTTAATATATGACTGGTATCTTTTAGATATGATCTAGTTTTTTTCACCAAGGGTTGTAAGAAATAGTCTATATAGCTCGAAAGGTTATAAGTTAAAGAGTCTATCCCACTTATAATGGGTCTACCTGGAGGGGCATTAAGATGTTTGTGAATTTTGGGCAAAAAATAGAACAAAGCTATTTTACTAAATTCATTGAGCAGAAAATCAAATTCTTTCGGATTTAAAATCCCAGAATCCTTGCTTTTCTCCAAAAGGATTTTTAATTCCCCCTTAAAAATAGCAGTGGGATCGTTTTTTAAGATTTTATACGTAATCTCATCATTTAATAGTCTATGGGCTTCCTTCAAATAATAATCCCTTGACATCACTACAACCCCGCCTCCTTTATCCGCCTGTTTTACTATTAGGTCAAAATTATTCTTTAGCTCTTCACATCTTTTTCTCTCCTTCACTGTCAAGTTATGTTTAAAAGGACATCCAGAAATGTCCTTGAAATCATTTAATACTAACTGGGTAAAAACCTCAACATGGTTGCCTTTGTCCACACTGGAAAAAATTTGGATTTAGGTTTAAAACTCGTGTGCTCAAAGACATCTTTCTCTACCGGCTCCTGGTCTCAACCAAATATCTCACTATTTATCTCTTTTTTCTTGAAAAATCTTTTCAAGGTCAGTTTCCTTAAAAAACGTTGGGTATCTAAAAATAATGAAAAATCATCCGTTCTTTTTGTGGGGGCAAATTTTAATCCCCTACCCAAAACACATAAATCATCTTTACTTAAATCAATACCTGAGATATTGAAAACCCCCTCACCTTTTCCTTCTTTTTCCCTTAATAATCTTCCTCCGTATCCGTGTACTCGGATAGGAATCTCTTTTTTGGAGGTTGTAGAGAGGAGTAGGGATTGGTTGTTTCCCAGTTTTTTTGAACCGGAGGAGGTATTTTGCTCATATTTAAAAACCATTACTGGGAGACAGATTCCCCTCTCTCACCCATTCCCCTATTCCATCTTGGGTTTTGGGGGTATTACCTTTTCTTCTCCTCACGGGGGCTTTAAAACCCTCAGTTTGAACTGCGGCATACTCCCTTATTTTAGCTTTTGGGGGGTATTTCAGTTTTGCCCCCTCATTCTCAAAAGTCCTACCTCCCCTTTTATTATAAAAATTGTTGGGACCTTCCCTTCTGTCCCTTCTTGCTAAATTTCCCCTATTTTTATATGTATTGTGAAATGTGTTTCTAAATGTACTTTTAAATCCATTTCCCATTTTATTCTTTCCTTCTTTATAGTCTTGGCAGTCCCTTTTATATTTATCTGCCTTCCTTTTGGATACCTCATCATCGATCCTTCTAATATTGCTTTTTACTTTCTCAAATCTTTCTTTAGACAGTACTGGTTCATTACGTTCCAGAATACTTTTTTCCACATCACATAAATCATTCTCCACATTGTTGAGGGTTCTCATTTGAGATGGGCACCTGGTTAGAAGGTGGTCTCAATCTGGAAATAGATATGATAAATTGTTTGTGATTCCTATGACTTCCCTTTTGTTTTTCTCGCTCTATTTTTTCTCTGCGTTTTTTTCTCTGCGTTTTTCCGTTTTTTCTTTATTGTTCATCATTTACGATTTTTATTTTTGTGTATTTATTTATTTATTTTTGTGTATTGGTTGTAATCTGAGCCCTTCTCTACCCATCCATGCCACATCGGGTCTTCATTATGTTTACCCGACATCATCGCGGTATATTGTGGACTGTACACCGGCTTCCTAATGGTTGGAACACGTGAGATAACAAATGAAGTCACGGGGCAACAAAGGGGACATCAAAGGAGGCGTTACTTCATGCCTGCATAAAGATGGTGGAGATTTGAAGTGTTTCCTGTAAAACCGCCATGAGATCGGGACTCCTTGCCTGCACCAAGATGGATGACAGGAAACGAGTCATCGTGAGCCGCCAGAAGACCGGAAACCGGAAGTATCCACATTGTAAACCGGCGATTACAATGAAAAGATGATTGGACTGTTCTTAAAGATGGGGATTATAAAGGGAGGGGGGTTTTATGTATGTACTATATCCCTGATGAAGTTGGTTTAATGCCAACGAAACGCATCGGATATTTTATGGTTTTATAAATAAAAACCTTTTTTATTCTTTTGGCGACTGGACCCTTGTTTTCTGGTGCAGCAGCAGCAGCAAGCGATCCAGGTGGAAGAATTCCCTTCATGGTGATATCCTGGGCCTCTTAACACCCATAGGAGGGGTAACGTTTACATGCGCTTATTCACTAGCTATCCTGTGAGTGCGTTTTTAACAAGGGTGTGTCATGATACACCACTGTTTTAACAATATAACGCTATGCTTCTTCATTCTTGTCACTGCCACCCTGAATTTTGGGGGGTCAGTAATTTCTACAAAATATTTGGGAATTGAGGTAATCTGTGTCTTGTCACTGCCACCAGCAACTACTTTGGGGGGGTCAGTCATTTATACAAAATATCTGGTAATTGTTCTAATCTGTGTCTTGTCACTGCCACCCATCAGGGGGTCTCGCTGATTTATAGGAGGTTTCTGGGAGTTGTAATCTGTGTCTTCTCACTGCCAGCTATCAGGGGGTCGCACATACTTCTAGCAGATTTCTGGGAATTGTAATATGTGTCTTGTCAATGTTGCCAGCTTTCAGGGGGTCCGATCAGGGGGTCTCACTGATTTATAGGAGGTTTCTGGGAATTGTAATCTGTGTCTTGTCACTGGCCGCCGGCTATCAGGGTGTCTCACTGAGTTAAACCAGAGTTCTGTAAATCTTTAATCTTTATATCAGGTTGAATCAGAGTTCTGTATATATTTAATCTATATATCACTCACCATGTCAGAAAGACCAAAAAGGACAGGCAGACGCTCCCAGACACAGATAAGAGGGCAAGCAGCCTCTGTGTCGGGAGGCTGTGCCTCTGGTCGTCGTGGATGTGGTGCATCCTCTGCAGGGGCACGCTTGTCCTTTCTAGCTGGTGCTAGCCGTCTTAAGCAGCAGCAACATACAGAGGATTTGGTGGATTGGCTAACAAGGCCATCCGAGTCCTCCGAGTCCTCTGCCAGCCAGGCTTGTAGTGCTTTACAGTCCACCTCCGCTGCCAAAGCATCTAATGCAGCCTCGATGTCCACAGCTACTCCTGCCGTAGCCTCACTATCACACACGGAGGAGTGTGCTGAATTGTTTGACTGCAATGACAGTGACATGCTGCTTGACGATGCGCAGCAAGTACAGTGCTCTGATTCAACCTCTGAGGTTGAGGAAGGGAGTATAATCAACCTATAGGAAGGGGGTGTCAGTGATGACACACAAATAACTGGCACTCATGTTGTCCCAGCAGCTGCAGTATACTGCCAAGTTGGCTCCAGTGACGAGGAGATAGGGGGTGATGACAATGATGATGAGGTCACTGACTCCACCTGTGTGCCTGATCGAACAGAGGAGTCAAGTGAGGAGGAGGAGGCACAACAAACACGAGGCACAACATCCTCTATGACCAACCATAGCACTAGCCAGTCCAAGGCATCAGATGTGAGAGCTGCTCAGGTGCAGAGCGCTGTTGTCTCAAAGCACACATCCAGGAACTCTGCTGTCTGGGAGTTCCTTAAGAAATGTGCAGCAGACCCCACCGTTGCTATTTGTAATCTATGTCAGATGAGGCTCAAGCGTGGGAAAGACACCGGACGCTTGGGTACCACGTGCTTGAGGCGGCATATGACCACCAGCCACGCATCCCGTTTGCGCAAAACTTTGCGTAGGTCCTCCTCCTCCTCATCTGTCTCTACCCCCACTGTATGTCCTGCCATGTCATTGCCTACAACCTCCACTGACAGGGATGATGCTACAGTAATGGATGTACCAGGTCCTTCCTCACAATGTGACAGCATCCCATCATCTGAAGATTTATGCAGTCAAATTACGTTGCCCCAGCTGCTGCAGCGTAAGAAAAAATATAGTCCCAACCATCCCCAAGCACAGCGTCTAAATGCCAGTTTAGCAAAATTACTCGCATTGCAGCTGCTGCCTTTCCAGCTGGTGGACTCTGCTTCCTTCTGTAACGGGGAGCCCCCTATAGGGTGAGGGGGAACCCCCAATCTGCAGAGATGAAGCCTTAAGGACAGGTATACAGTTTCCAGGGAACAAACCAAGATATTAACAGAACTTAGAAAGATCCCTAAGCCCTGACTGAGATCCTTGAAAGTGGTCTCGAAATTCTAACTAGGCTAGGTTTGCAAGATGAATAAAATATAAACCAGACAGACAATAAATGCAGGTATACAGATTCCAGGGAACAAAGCAAGATATAAACAGAAACTAGAAAGATCCCTAAGCCCTGACTGAGATCCTTGAAAGGTGGTCTCGAAATACTAGCTAGGCTAGGTTTGCAAGACAAACAAAACATAAACCAGACAGACAATAAATGCAAGCATACAGATTCCAAAGCACGGTACAGTACAGGGGACAGACAGAAGAGAGATCCAGATACAAGAGCCAAAAGGTCATACACGGAATATCATTCTAGAGGGGTCAGGCAAGAGAGGGATCCTAAATACATGAGCCAAGGTCGTACACAGCAAATCAAAGTAAACCAGCAATACAGGGACTAGGTATGAAAGACTATCCTGGTCCAAGGATCAAGGGGAGTCCTGGTCATACTTATAGGGCAGAACAGGTCATGTGACCGCAGGCCAATCAGCCCAACATATGGCCTGCAGGCTGAAAACAAAAATAAACAGGAATCCCTGCTACCACCAGCAGGGGCAAGGCCAAGACGTGACATAACCCCCTCCCTTACGGGTGACCTCCTGGGCACCCAAGAAAGAAAACATGGATGGCATGAAAATGGACAAGACCAGTCACCAGTACCCATTGGAATCCCACTCAGACTCAGAGTAGTCGGTTTGTGCCTGAGCAAGCAAAGCTCTTTCATAAACCCCCAGGTCCTTTCTGCGGATCACTGCACCATTAGAGGCCCGTACACAACCTTCGGCCAACCGGGCTAGGGTCTCGTACCTGAGGGTCCGACGGCATGAGTACCTTGGACCTTGAACGGAGTGAATCATCAGTCCCAGGTTGTTTATGTTTAGTCCTCTTGCGTCTCCTGGACCGTGATCTAGGAGTTCCGTCCACACCATGGTACATAGAGGTATTAGAGGTGCTGCCAGATCCAGTGACGGTAGTCGTGCCCGAGATTGTATATTACAACCACAGTGGAACCACTAGACACAGTGGACTTACTGTCTACCCCAGAGACAATGACCTTGCCATTAAACGTGGCCCCGACCGATACAGTACAGGGTGTGTGCATGACTGGTACACTCTCGGGATATGGGACATCACCAAGACATGGTACAGTTGGCGCCACAATAGTTTTACACCTCTCCCCAGGAGGAGTATATTGTGAATCATCTGAATCAGAGTCCTCCACCAGCCCTTTCAGAATGTCAGGGTGTCTCTGGAGCACTACCCAGTGCCTCTCACGCATCCAAAAGCCAGAAGGCGTCCGTATATATTCCGTGGGAACACAATGTGATTTAGGGATCTCAATACCCTTTAAACCACCAGCTTGCTGAATTTCCCTGATTACTGTGCGGAGTAAGGCAACCTCGGACTTAGAGGGTGTAGTATCAATGGAACCAGAACAAAGTGTGGCAGTGTCAGAACCAGATTGGCTAGGGTTGATCACCTTTTCTTGTCTTCTCTTAGAGCAAGACATAGACTTTGTGACCACCTCACAAGGCTTGACAATGGTGGGGACAACACTGGACTCACTGTGGGCAAGGGCACAGTGGTCTCATGTGCCAATCCAGGCACATCGGCCTCATAACAAAACGTGGTCACAGCTGTCTCGTCTAACCTGGGTACAGCTGTCATTGCTGACGTACAGCTTGTCCCGGACACCACTGGCAAGGTACCAGCCTCAGGCATCACGAATGACATATTGTCAGTACCCGACATGGCTGGCTTCTCATTACCAGTACCCGACATGGCTGGCTTCGTGCCAGGGGAAGCAGACATGGCTGGCTTCGTGCCAGTGGATACAGACATGGCTGGCTTCGTGCCAGTGGATACAGACATGGCTGGCTTCGTGCCAGTGGATACAGACATGGCTGGCTTCGTGCCAGTGGATACAGAATGGCTGGCTTCGTGCCAGTGGATACAGACATGGCTGGCTTCGTGCCAGTGGATACAGACATGGCTGGCTTCGTGCCAGTGGATACAGACATGGCTGGCTTCGTGCCAGTGGATACAGACATGGCTGGCTTCGTGCCAGTGGATACAGACATGGCTGGCTTCGTGCCAGTGGATACAGACATGGCTGGCTTCGTGCCAGTGGATACAGACATGGCTGGCTTCGTGCCAGTGGATACAGACATGGCTGGCTTCGTGCCAGGGGAAGCAGACATGGCTGGCTTTTCATTGCCAGTGGGAACAGACATGGCTGGCTTCGTGCCAGTGGATACAGACATGGCTGGCTTCGTGCCAGTGGATACAGACATGGCTGGCTTCATGCCAGTAGATACAGACATGGTTGGCACTTCATTGCCAGTGGGAACAGGCATGGCTGGCTTCATGCCAGTAGATACAGACATGGCTGGCACTTCATTGCCAGTGAGAACAGGCATGGCTGGCAACGTGCCAGTAGATACAGACATGGCTGGCTTCATGCCAGTAGATACAGACATGGCTGGCTTTTCATTGCCAGTGGAACAGATATAACTGGCTTTTCATTGCCAGTGGGAACAGACATGGCTGGCTTCGTGTCAGTAGATACAGACATGACTGGTATTTCATTGCCAGTGGGAACAGGCATGGCTGGCTTTTCATTACCAGTGAGAACAGGCATGGCTGGTAGCGTGCCAGTAGATACAGACATGGCTGGCTTTTCATTGCCAGTGGGAACAGGCATGGCTGGCTTTTCATTACCAGTGAGAACAGGCATGGCTGGCAGCGTGCCAGTGGAGACAGACATGGCTGGCATTTCATTACCAGTGAGAACAGGCATGGCTGGCTTTTCATTACCAGTGAGAACAGGCATGGCTGGTAGCGTGCCAGTAGATACAGACATGGCTGGCTTTTCATTGCCAGTGGGAACAGGCATGGCTGGCTTTTCATTACCAGTGAGAACAGGCATGGCTGGCAGCGTGCCAGTGGATACAGACATGACTGGCTTCGTGCCAGTAGAAACAGACATGGCTGGCATTTCATTACCATTGAGAACAGGCATGGCTGGCAGCGTGCCAGTGGAGACCGACATGGCTGGCATTTCATTACCAGTGAGAACAGGCATGGCTGGCTTTTCATTGCCAGTGGGAACAGGCATGGCTGGCTTTTCATTACCAGTGAGAACAGGCATGGCTGGCAGCGTGCCAGTGGATACAGACATGGCTGGCATTTCATTACCAGTGAGAACAGGCATGGCTGGCTTTTCATTGCCAGTGGGAACAGGCATGGCTGGCTTTTCATTACCAGTGAGAACAGGCATGGCTGGCAGCGTGCCAGTGGATACAGACATGGCTGGCATCGTGCCGGTGGATACAGACATGACTGGCTTCGTGCCAGGAGATACAGACATGGCTGGCATCGTGCCAGGAGATACAGACATGGCTGGCATCGTGCCAATAGATACAGACATGGCTGGCATCTCATTGCCAGTGGGAACAGGCATGGCTGGCTTTTCATTACCAGTGAGAACAGGCATGGCTGGCAGCGTGCCAGTGGATACAGACATGGCTGGCTTCGTGCCAGTAGATACAGACATGGCTGGCATTTCATTGCCAGTGGGAACAGGCATGGCTGGCAGCATGCCAGTGGATACAGACATGGCTGGCATCGTGCCGGTGGATACAGACATGGCTGGCATTGTGCCAGTAGATACAGACATGGCTGGCATCATGCCAGTAGATACAGACATGGCTGGCATCGTGCCAGTAGATACAGACATGGCTGGCAGCGTGCCAGTGGATACAGACATGGCTGGCAACGTGCCAGTGGATACAGACATGGCTGGCAGCGTGCCAGTGGATACAGACATGGCTGGCAGCGTGCCAGTGAATACTGACATGGCTGGCAGCGTGCCAGTGGATACTGACATGGCTGCAGCGTGCCAGTGGATACTGACATGGCTGGCAGCGTGCTAGTGGATACTGACATGGCTGGCAGCGTGCCAGTGGATACTGACATGGCTGGCAGCGTGCCAGTGGATACTGACATGGCTGGCAGCGTGCCAGTGGATACAGACATGGTTGGCAGCGTGCCAGTGGATACTGACTTGGCTGGCAGCGTGCCAGCGGATACAGACATGGCTGGCAGCGTGCCAGTATATACAGACATGGCTGGCAGCGCGCCAATGGATACAGACATGGCTGGCATAGCATTCCCAACCGGAGACAATGCAACCACACTGGGAGACGAGGGCATAGTGATCCCATGATTCAACAGATTGGAGGTGGCTATTCTGCCAGTCTGGATGCCTATGGAGGACACACCAGTACCTCCATAGCGATACCTGGATACATGGTTCCCCTGCCATTGCTTAACAGGTTTTAATACACAATGTTCAATAGTGTGATTTGGATCTGCACAATAAAAACAGAGACCATACAACCTGCGTCTTCCTTCTCCGGTATGGGTTTGCAAGTAGTGCAGGGTGGTGCTGCATCGTTAGCTGCAGCAGGTGATAGGCTCAGAGCCTCTATTAACCTCTGCAGCTCTTTCAGCATAGCAAGCACCAAGTTCAATACAGCTTCATACATATGAGACATACCTGCCAGCTTCTATTTTGGGACCAGGATAATGTAACGGGGAGCCCCCTATAGGGTGAGGGGGAACCCCCAATCTGCAGAGATGAAGCCTTAAGGACAGGTATACAGTTTCCAGGGAACAAACCAAGATATTAACAGAACTTAGAAAGATCCCTAAGCCCTGACTGAGATCCTTGAAAGATGGTCTCGAAATTCTAACTAGGCTAGGTTTGCAAGATGAATAAAATATAAACCAGACAGACAATAAATGCAGGTATACAGATTCCAGGGAACAAAGCAAGATATAAACAGAAACTAGAAAGATCCCTAAGCCCTGACTGAGATCCTTGAAAGGTGGTCTCGAAATACTAGCTAGGCTAGGTTTGCAAGACAAACAAAACATATACCAGACAGACAATAAATGCAGGTATACAGGTTCCAGGGATCAAAGCAAGATATAAACAGAAACTAGAAAGATCCCTAAGCCCTGACTGAGATCCTTGAAAGGTGGTCTCGAAATACTAGCTAGGCTAGGTTTGCAAGACAAACAAAACATAAACCAGACAGACAATAAATGCAAGCATACAGATTCCAAAGCACGGTACAGTACAGGGGACAGACAGAAGAGAGATCCAGATACAAGAGCCAAAAGGTCATACACGGAATATCATTCTAGAGGGGTCAGGCAAGAGAGGGATCCTAAATACATGAGCCAGAGGTCGTACACAGCAAATCAAAGTAAACCAGCAATACAGGGACTAGGTATGAAAGACTATCCTGGTCCAAGGATCAAGGGGAGTCCTGGTCATACTTATAGGGCAGAACAGGTCATGTGACCGCAGGCCAATCAGCCCAACATATGGCCTGCAGGCTGAAAACAAAAAATAAACAGGAATCCCTGCTACCACCAGCAGGGGGCAAGGCCAAGACGTGACACCTTCGCACGTGGAACACAATGTTATGGAGTCATTGGGAAAGTCAGTCAGCAGCAAGGTGCATGTGACTTTAGACACTTGGTCCAGCAAGCATGGACAGGGTCGTTACATTTCCTACACGGCACACTGGGTAACTCTTATTGCAGCTGGGAGGGATCCAAGACGGGGCTCTGTGCTGGAGCTTGTTCATCCACCACGCCTCCAGAAAGCTGCTTGTATGAGGTCTGTCTGCTCCACCACCACCTTTCCCTCTTCCTCCTCCTCCTTCTCTGTCTCTGGTGAAGTGGCAGTTAAACCGATGCCTGACAGGGGCTACGCAATGGCTCAAGCAAAAAGATGCCATACTGTGCTTGAGCTGGTTTGTTTAGGGGACAGGAGCCACACCGGGCCAGAAATTCTGTGGTACAGCATTTCCTAAACAGGTACCCAGGGCTGGCAGAGCTTCTCAGCCAGGCCAGAAAAGTCTGCAGCCACTTCAGACGGTCATTCCCAGCAAGTGTTCGCCTGGCAGAAATTCAAAGAGAATTCCACCTTCCCACAAACCGTCTGATCTGTGACATGCCCACCAGGTGGAACTCGACATTAGCAATGCTGCAGCATCTGCACAAGCAGCAGAGGGCCATCAATGAGTACCTGTGTGAGTATGGCACAAGGACAGGTTCAGGTCATCTTGGTTTTTTTCCGCCCCCCGCAGTGGCTGATGATCAAGGATGCATGCACTGTACTGTCACCATTTGAGGAGGCAACGAGGATGGTGAGTAGGGATGAGCCAAACACCCCCGAGTTCGGTTCGCATTCGAACTCGAACTTTCCAAATGTTCGAACTCGAACTCAATACAAGTCAATGGGGCTGAAATTTTTTAGAGTGCCCTCCAAGAGGGCATATATGCTAGATATTTGCCATAAAAGGTGTATGGGGGTCTAGGTAGTGCCCTGGGGGACAGGAAACAAGGACATAAAGTTTTAAAAAAATCGTTTTTAAAGGGACAGTGAGTTTTCCATGAAATAAGGGTTAAAAATAAAAACAAAAAATTTCTTCAAATATCGTGCCTAGGAGGTCCCCATAACCTGCCCATGAAGTGGCGGATTTCTAGGATGTATAGAAATATGTAAAAAACAAAAAATGACATTTCAAATGACGGTAAATGCTTTTCCTTTAATCTATTCATAAACAACTGCTTGGGGCGGCAGTCTGTATGAAAAGAGGAGACATTTTCGGACACGCAGAAAAAGTTTAGTGATTTTTTGGCTAAATTATTGTGAAACTTATGCTGGCTTTGGATGAAAGTAACCATAGGTGCTTTAAAATTGGGCCTTTTATCGTCGGCAACAGCGCCGTCACACAGAAACCCCTCTGAGGATATGAATCTGATACCGGCGTCAGTGGCAGTGCACCCAAATATTGTGCCTTTGGTGCCAGGCCAGCAAGTGCCATCATACAGTAACCCCTCTGTGGTATTGTGGAAGAGTGCAGGGGTGGACCATGCGGTCAGGTCCGGTGCTAGACTATTTTGCGCCCTAGGCAAGACCTGCTACTTGCACCCCCCAAAAAAAAACACAAAAAAAACGACACAACATGAAACTGCTAAATTTCTTTTTATTTAAGAATAAAGTTTGAAAAGCACCAATAGTAAAGGTAAAATAAATATAAATAAACTGTATTAAACCATTTTAAATTAACTCTATTAAACAAATTAAAATTAACTATATTGAACAAATATAAATTAACGAAAAAAAAAGTAAGAGTTGTCACGTAAGTTTCAATTTCAGACACATCAAAATTTCACTTTGCGTGCCTTATCCTTTGCAAATTTTCATCATGCGTATATATATATATATATATATATATATTGCCCAGGCCAGCTCACATCATGCGTATATATATATACCCAGGCCAGCTCACATCATGCGTATATATATTGCCCAGGCCAGCTAACATCATGCGTATATATATTGCCCAGGCCCAGGCCAGCTCACATCATGCGTATATATATTGCCTAGGCCCAGGCCAGCTCACATCATGCGTATATATATATATTGCCCAGGCCAGCTCACATCATGCTCACAGACAGTCACAGATGCGCCATCATCATAGGCGTGCGCAGCCTATTGCATTAGGGTGTGCACCCAAAAGCTCAAACACATGAAAAAAAAATGATGTTATATATGTATATACATATATATACACACACGCACCCTTATGCATACATACACACGCACACACTCTCACACATTCAGCCTAAATATATCATTACAATCATAGTAATTCAAAGAGAATCAAAATGTCACCGCACGTTCGGTGACTTTTCGTTCTCTTCAATTCGGTTTGTTTTGATGATTCCCAGTTCGGCGACCCTGCGGTGTATTCAGCAAGCACCACAGGGTCCCTGAATTGCAGGGAAAGGTCACCGCAAACCCGCCGAAAACTAACCGCAAAACCCGGCGAATGCACGCCGAAAACCCACAAAACATCTAGTTTAACACAACCCGCTGGAAAAAGCCAAGCAGGAGACGATCACACGCAGCGAAGTCGCCGGAAAAAGCCGACACCGCAGACGAATGGAGTGAATAAATTAGCAAAACAGTTTGCTTGAATGTTTGAAAAGTGAAACGCTGTTTGCAAAGAAACTACTGAGCGAAAATGTCTGAAATTTACATATGAGGTCCAGGGAATGATAATGAAAAGGGCTGTTACAGAAAAAATAAGTAAAAAAAAACAAAACAGGAAAATGCTTAAAATATCCTAAAAAAATCTATAAATAAAGAGACTTTTTACTGCAGAATTTTATAATGAACGGTTTATTAGATATTACATTATACGGGAATATTTTTAACATTGAAGCCTAGTACTGATGAGAGACTGAATGGGAACGAAGACGCTTAAGCATGTTCCCTGTTTAAAGAAAAGAGTAGAAAGTTGGGAGGAGTTACAATGGTTCCCCTTTTGTTTCAGGATTATCGCTGGGATTGGGTCTTGGGGACAGATAATAGAAAGGGGTAAGCAAAGCGGTAATAGAAAAGGGTAAGCAAAAGACAGATGAAATCAGTCTAACCTTTGTCTTTTTGGACCGCCAACTCCATTTTACCATCACCATCATCATATGAAAACCAACGACTGGATAAGTATTACTGGCTGTATCAATCTGTTATATATTCTCTATTATTATAGTCTGCTAAATATATATATTCCTAGTTCTATTAATACTTGGATAAATAGGTGCAGGTTTTTCATTGTATTGATTTGTAGGTTTTATTTAGTAGATGCTTTTGATATTCGTTACACTTTGCAATACTGTATTCCCTTGTTAATTTTGTGTAGTATCTGCGTGATAGTAATTATGAATAGGTTAATTGTTCTGTATAACTCGGCCAGAATTCCGTGATTTGTTGTTTTGTATGTTATTAGGTGCATTTGGGATCAGTAATTTTGCCTGTGTCTGTCTGAAGATTGCAGTGCCTTATAGTTAAAGTGCTCACCCTAGCAAATGACTGATGGTCAATTTTAAGAATCACACACATGAATAGTGGGTGTTTTAGCACCAAATAGCACTCCAAAATCGATACATTTTAATGAGCTGCAGTCATTTTTGTACTGAACAGGCCGGAAGCATACAAAGCAACCTGTGATAAAACGCCCGCCCCAATGTTTATTTGCAAGTATTTTGCTTTACAGTTTATTGTCTCTGTATATAGTGTAGAGTGTTGTGTGATGTGCTATGCTGTTGTCAAAGTGTGTATCTGTATGTTACATTTATAAGTTGTTATATTTTGCACTCATTAAACAGTAGGAGAAGCCCCTTGCTCAAGAGCTTTCACTCTAACATCCTGGGTTTCCCTAAGCACACTGTTTAGAGAAGCGTGGGTAAACATTCCATTGTGATGACTGTTATTTCTATTGTCCAGTGACTGGAGCTTTTCTATTGTCCAGTGGCTGGAGCCTGTTGTTATCTGTAATGTATTCTGGAAGGGAGGGGGGTTGTCTCACCTGGGTGTATGTGAAATAAATAAAGTAACCCCAAGAGCTAAGCAATAAGTTGATGAATAAACTCATTTGTATACTGTATTTAAGTTCACTATACTAATTGAAGCAATTTTTGAAGTGACACAGCAGTAATGTACAATCTTTTTTGCTCACTTGCTACAGTTGAGTAAATAATTTCAGAAAGCTAACTTTGTCTTTATTGAGGGAGAGGAGAGACTTATCTCCGAAATGGAGGAAACATGAGCAGCAACTCCCTCATCTTTCCCACTCGTACCATCATCATAAGAAAGCCTGGGAGTGGATAAGTATTAAGTGTATTAACCCTTTCGCTGCTGAGGCTTTTCCCGCCCCTGTGCTGAGGTCATTTTTTACCTGTTTTGCGCATCATGTTTAAACGTGTTTTGAAGGCTTATTTTAGTATATGACATCGACATATTATATATCGTTCTTTCCGTCAGACTCGGTAGATTCATAATATGTCATTATTATATGTATACGTTATGTCATGTTTGTATATTATAACAAAAAATGCAATAAAATATGTATTTTCAATAATTTACAGCGTGTAAAGTGTTTTTTTCCACATTTTAACATGCGAGCAATTGCGGTTATATTTTGTATGGGGTGCGCTTGTTAAAAAAATTAGAGATGGGGTCTCGTTACATTTTTTTTTTGGGGAAAATGACACCATTTTTAACAAACGCACCGCATACAAAAATCGTTAATGCAGCATTATTGTTCACATTATAATTGAAATGGGAACAATATTGCTGCATTAACAAAACAAAAAACAAAAAAAAAAGTGTTTATTTTTTTTTTTTAATTTTTTTTTTATTTTTTTTTTATTTTTATTTTTATTTTTATTTTTTTTTACATTTTTTTTCACTTTCGTGTTTGGTATCGTTGGAACGGCCATGCTCTGGCCGATCCAACGATATCAAAATTTAACCCCTAACTGCCACGGATCGGGAGATAGGGAGTTCATTGGAACTCCCTATCTCCACACTTCGTGGCAGTTAGGGGTTAATGCTAGGACTGGCGTCATCGTGCTGCGCACGATGACGCCAGTCCTCTGGGGGAGTTCCCGGAAGCTTGGCCGACATCCAAGATGTCGGCCAGCTCCGGGAAGGATCGCAAATCGGCGCTTTTCAGCGCCGATTTGCGATCCAGCTCCCCAGGGGTTAATGCCAGGCATCATTTGGAAGGGCAGGCTGTGCCCTTCCAAATGATGCCTGGGTTAAGCCCCTGTGATCCGCCGATCGGGAGGGAGAGAGGTCCGAAGGACCTCCCCCCCCTCCCTTTCAGGCGCCTCCTCCGCACATGCGGGGGGGGCGCCTGAATTATGTGTCATCGCGGGGCGCGATGACACATAATGCTGGCGGCCACTGCTCCGGATGCCGGGCTGACATCCAGGATGTCAGCCCGCACCGGAGGGGCCAGCGATCGGCCGGAACCCGGCCGAACGCTGACCCCAATGCGAGGACGCGCTCAGCGCGTCCTCCGCATACCAGGGGCAATGCTGAGGACGCGCTGAGCGCGTCCTTAGCATTGAAGTGGTTAATTCTGTGAATTTGTCTCTATTTTGACATTATACTGTATGTGTGTGTGTGTAATCTATTTGGTTAAATACGCACTAATTTACCCATTCTAATGATTTGCATTTTAGCTACAATATGCTCGTTTGATATTTGCTTCACTTTGTAATACTTGATCAAACCTTATTATTTTTTTTTTTTTTGTATTTAAAGTTTTATTTTCAAGCCAGTATGTCATAGATCGACCGACAAAGTAGGCCTCGCAGGGCCAAATAGGCATCTAATATACAAATAACATAAGGGGAGGGGGTTCTCATAGGGAAATAACAAAATCTCAGATAAAACAGAGAAGTCATCGAAGAGTAGCAATAGGACAGCAAAAAAAAATCCCCAGGTGGGGGGTCTCCTCTATAGATAAGCAACAAAACATCTTATAAGTCGCATAGAGAAATGACAGCGTCAGTTAGTGAAAACTAAGCATCAGAAAACAATCTTCAATAAGTCCTCAACCAACAACGCAAAGAGTGTGGGGGGTAAAGGGGAAAAAATAAGGGGGGGGGGGACCAGGGGAGGTGAGAAGATGGCGGAGGCCAGAACCTTGCCAGCCCTGGCAAGTTCCCGTGGGCCGAAAAGACCACGTGGATGCCATGGGGAGTAAGTGGCACCTGGCCCGGGTACTCGGGGGCAAAGCCGGACACCAGGCCGCAGCTGTGCCCTCCAAGGGATCCCAGAGAGGCCATCAGAAACAAAAAATGTGTGGGGGGGGATTACAAAAATAAGAAATATATTCATGTAGTTAGGAAAGTCTCAGCAAACGTCAGTTTTAACTCAGCGGTAAATGGCAAAAAGAAGAAAGGAAAAAAAAAAAAAAAAGGCAGGTCAGCGGAAAATAGATCATCCCTGAATGAGGGGGTCTCATCAAGGCAATGAAAAAAAAAAAAAATAATAATAAAAAGAAATTCAACTGGGTGTTCATCCGGTGTCCCGAAACGGTAAAAGCCGGCAGTCAGGCGGTGCATCACAGGGCAGGTCAGGGTATCCAGCCGTGGCAGATCTGTCATCGAACGGGTAAATTCCATAAAATGCCAAGGCCTGTGCCATCTCAACCTCCTGAGCTCGGAGCAGAGCTGGCTGCAGTACCGAGGGACGTAGCCGCGCCATCCCGGGAGGAGAGGGAGGGTGTTCCTTCACCATAGGCCACTGACAGGGAATCGGCGTCCCAGCAGGGTCTGCCACCTCTTGGATTCCTCGAGTCGCCGGCTCTTCACAGGGACGGAGCGCCTGGGTCACCCTCAGTGACAGAGACTGTGGGTCCAGCTCCCCAGGTCGTTCACCGCTCTCAGTGCAGCAGCTCCCCAACGCAGCCGCAGAGGATGAGCAGGCTGTAGTACCACCTGATCTCGAGGCGACCTCTGGCTTCTCCGTCTCTGGGACCACCATCTCTCGGTTACCTCGCAGTACTGCCAGCAACCGGCGCCAGACCCCCCTGATGAGCGGGGCATCAGCATCTTCTCCATCCAACATTTCCAGGCAGGCATCCAGGCTATAGGCAAAACCACCCTCACCTCTGAAGGGAGGGGGGATCCAGCTCTCCGCCTGTCCGAGCTCCCCATCCACCGAACACTCATCTGGGGTGGCCAGGAGACGTGGGCCCTCCATCTCCTCAGCCCTCTGCACAATCTTAGTCCGGGGTGGGGCACTACGGCTAGCAGGCCTGAAGACCTCTGGAACCAGTTTGTAGGCCGCAAGATGGCCGCCGTCACTACGAGGCAGCAGCCTTCAATAAAGTCTCTGGTCCGGAGGGGGGAACCAAGCGGGCTCCGGACTGCACTACACCGACGGCCAGCCGCTCAGGGTTCTCTCGGGAGTTATTCACCTTGGGTACAGTCAGCTATGTGTCCCTTTTCAGAGAGGACATGTGGAGCTCCATAGAAACACGTCCTCTCCTGTGAGCAGCCGGCCACGCCCCCCCAAACCTTATTATTTGTATAGTCTGTATGATCTTATAATCATAGGTAATCAGTGACCGCATGGCTGGCAGCCATCTTAAGCCTCAAAAAAGTCACATGGTCAACTGTCAATAAGGAAGTGCTGCAGCAGTAACTGTACAATCTGTTTAAACTTACATTTGCGCAACTACAGTTGTATTCAAAATTATTCAACCCCCACTGAAATTGAGTGTTTTGGCCAGTGTGAAATTGATTTTGATCATTCAGTCATCTTGCTTACAATTAAATCAAAGAGGCACGTGTAGGTCAGACAAATATAACATAACATTTATAATGAAATAACCATAATAATCTTTTCTGTGCTCACATCATTATCAGTTTTATTCAACCCCCAAGTGACATTCAATCTTAGTACTTAGTACAACATCCTTTTACAGTTATAACAGCTTTTAAACGTGAAGCATAGCTTGACACAAGTGTCTTGCAGCGATCTACAGGTATCTTCGCCCATTCGTCATGGGCAAAAGCATCCAGTTCAGTCACATTCTTAGGCTTGCGCACTGCAACCGCTTTCTTTAAGTCCCACCAGAGGTTCTCAATCGGATTTAAGTCAGGTGACTGCGATGGCCACTCCAAAATGTTCCAGCCTTTAATCTGCAACCATGCTCTAGTGGACTTGGAGGTATGCTTGGGATCATTGTCCTGTTGAAAGGTCCAACGTCTCCCAAGCCTCAGGTTTGTGACGTACTGCATCACATTGTCATCCAATATCTCCTGGTACTGAAGAGAATTCATGGTATCTTGCACACCCTGAAGCTTCCCTGTACCTGCAGAAGCAAAACAGCCACAAAGCATGATTGACCCCCTGCCATGCTTCACAGTAGGCAAGGTGTTCTTTTCTTCATAGGCCTTGTTCTTCCTCCTCCAAACATAGCGTTGATCCATGGGCCCAAACAGTTCTAATTTTGTTTCATCAGTCCACAGAACACTATCCCAAAACTTCTGTGGTTTGTCCACATGACTTTTGGCATACTGCAGTCGACTCTTCTTATTCTTTGGAGACAGCAAGGGGGTGCGCCTGGGAGTTCTGGCATGGAGGCCTTCATTACGCAGTGTGCGCCGTATTGTCTGAGCTGAAACTTCAGTACCCACATCTGACAAATCTTTTCTCAGTTCCTCAGCAGTCACACGGGGACTTTTCTCCACTCTACGCTTCAGGTAGTGCACAGCAGTCGAAGTCAGCATCTTCTTTCTGCCACGACCAGGTAGCATTTCAACAGTGCCCTTTGCCTTGAATTTGCGAATGATGCTTCCTATGGTCTCTCTTGGTATGTTTAACATCTTTGCAATCTTCTTATAGCCATTGCCCTTCCTGTGAAGAGTAATCACCTCTTCTCTTGTCTTCCTGGACCATTCTCTTGACTTCACCATGTTTGTAACCACACCAGTAAATGTCTAGAAGGTGCTGAGTATCACAGTCATTTTAAAGCTGCCTAATTGGTTCTTATTATGCTCTATTGCTGCTCCGTGACATCCACAGGTGTTTTCAATACCTGATTGAAAACACTTGAATGAACCTCTGTTCTTCAGAGTGGTAGTCTTTAAGGGGTTTAATAATTGTGTCAATGAAGAATTCACAAAAGAAACATTTACTACTGTATTACAAAACCAATTGATGTCATTTTAGTTGCATATGGTTTCTTTAAAAAGTCCTTGTAGGATTTCATTCTGAATACAATTACAAATGTACACTAAATTCCCTAAAACCCTTTACAGCATTGGGGGTTGAATAATTTTGAACACAACTGTAAATTAATCCAGATGGTTTCTGCCAGATTTATGAATATATAACAATTACTAACCAAATACACATCTAAATGTGTCTGTTATATTTTCTGAAGAGGCTTATCAACTAAACAGTGATTTTGTATGTTAGCAAATGCTGTTTCACTATTTTGGGTAGGTTGATTTAACTTCGGGCCTATAGATTAATATACTAAGCAAGAAACCATTTCATTGGTAGACGTGGGTTAAAGACTTGGTAAAGGATTCCAGGGCTGGCGAGCCTTAAGATGGAGGATAAGGAGAATCGAGTAAGGGTTTTTTAAGGAAGGCTTCAAGATACTGATTAGGGGTGAAGCGAAGTGGGGTAGGAAAGTAAAGCAGTTGAAATCAGCATATGAACTGCCAGAAATATTGAGAGAAAAGTGGGGGAAGGAGGTGCTGTTAGGTAGAATGGCTGGTCCTTTAGAGAAGTCCCCATTTAGCTTAACCCAGAGGGCATTCGAGGAACGAGGCTGTAACGTAGGGGTTCCTGTCCACGGGCAGACTGCTCCCCTTGAAGTCAGTATTCCGCAGAAGTACTGCTTATGGCCCAGAATGCGGGCAATAACGTACATAAGATCCTTGGTTTTTTTTTCAACTCAAAATGGAGACTGCATTGATTTACATTGTGCAAGGGACACACATACAGAGAGGAAAGGTGCAGAGACAATGTAATCACATCCAGCTAGGAACAATGCATCAGATAACCGTGAGCTGGGCAACCTTGGTTGCTGGGGGGGCGAGGGGCTGACAGAAGCATGTGAAAACAAAAGGAATCCATTACTTAGAGGGGGGGAGGGTATATTACACAAAGACTGGAGCGTAATACAGAGGTTAAGTGGAGGTATGCCCGGTGTTATGTAAGAGGTTATTTGGAGGCGGCTCCTGCAAACGGCCATATGTTTTTTGAGGCATGAGGATGGAACCAATTTTGTCCAAGTTTCAATTCAAAGCGGCTGTGGAAAAGGCTGTAACGGTGCTGGGATGGAAAGAAACATAGAAAATGTTGGCACATAAGAACCTTTCGGCCCATCTAGTCTGCCCAATTACATGGATACTTTACCTGGATTTATCTTTTGTTTAGGATAGCCTTATGCCTATCCCATGCCTGCTTAAATTCAATCACTGTTTTAGCCTCTACCACTTCTGCTGGAAGGCTGTTCCATGTATCGACCACCGTCTCAGTGAAATAATGTTTCCTGATGTTACTTTTAAACCTTTGCCCCTTTAATCTAAAACTATGTCCAAGCTATACATGTTAAGATCATTAAGCCTTTCCTGGTAACTTTTCTCCTTCAAGCCATACACCATTCTAGTAGCCCTTCTCTGAACTCTCTCTAAGGTGTCTATATCCTTATGGAGATATGGTCTCCAGTACTGCACACAGTACTCCAAGCGAGGTCTCACCAGTGCTCTGTACAGTGGCATGAGCACTTCCCTTTTTCCTACTGCTAATACCTCTCCCTACACAACCAAGCATTCTGCCAGCATTTCCTGTTGCTCTATTACATTGACTACCTACCCTTAGATCCTCTGCAATAATAACCCCTAAATCCCAACCCTCAGATGTTGAGGTTAGGACTGTATCAAATATTCTATATTCAATCTAGGAGAAGGTGGGGAAGCCAGATATAATGATAGTGCATTTAGGGGGTAACGACATAGGGGATATTCTGTTTTTGGGTAAAAAAATAAATAAAAATAAAAAATTATTAATTAATAAACCTTCATTTCTCTGTCAGATCGCGAGCAATTAGGATTAAACAGTGATGGGGGAAGGGAATTTGTTTAAAGGGCACCGGTCTTAGCAGGCTAGCTGGTATTTCATAATTTACTAAGTTAGAGAGGAGAGGGTTGTGAATAAGCTGGGGTATGTATATAACCCTGATTCAGTTTACAGTCGCGATAAAAAGTTGGTATGTGTTTGAGCGTTAACATTCTGTTTTTTGGGTTTTTTTTCTTTCAGAGCGGGCAAAGAGAGTATGGATCCTGGGACACTCCTATGTGCACTGGGCGGCTGTTCTCGCTGTGGGCACAACGATGGGAGTGAACCTAGGGTTCAGCATCACTAAAGCGGGCATTAGGTGGATAGGAAGGAGGGGTATGGGGTGGGCGCAGTTTTTAGGGGTAGCACAGGAATCTAGGAGAAGGTGGGGGAAGCCAGATATAATGATAGTGCATTTAGGGGGTAACGACATAGGGGCTATGACAACGATAGATTTGCAGAATAGGGTCCGGGAAACACTTAGGTGGTTCAGGAAGGAATGGCCGGATGTTCAGATAGTGTGGTCTAACGAAATTGCTATATTAGTGTGGAGGGACTGCAGGGTGCAGGTTACATCGGGAGAAAGAAGCTAAACCAGGCAGCGAAAAAGATTATGCTGGAGATGGGAGGAAAGGTTTTGGAGCATCAGAACATAGTGACAATGCAGGAGGAATTGTTTAGGAATGACGGCATCCATTTGTCCAAGGCGAGGAACAACCTTTTCGTGGGCAACATCGAAGGGCTGATAAAGACCTAAGGTAAGTGAAAAGGTCACGGTCTTTTATTGGTGGGGGAAAAAGAGGATCCTCATTTTTGGTGGCGGTGAAATATGTGGCCTGGCACGTGGAGAGGCGATAGAGGGGGAGGATCTGGGGGTCTGTGTGGTGTTTTGTGCGGCCAAACACATGTGCCTCCTGGTTTGAAGATCCTCCCGGCCTGCTATCTGCTATAAAGAGAGCAGCGTGTGGTCGCACTAGCTTAAACACGTGGGGCCGGCCGCTATTTCTGGGCAATGCTGGTGGTTCATTGCGGTTGCCAGTGTTATCTGGCTGGATCTATGGTACCAGTGTTATCTGGTGTTACCTATTCCAAGAAAGCGAGGATCGCTGATAATTCTGCCACAAAGGCAATGATTTTTGGCCTTTGATTATAAATAAAAGACGTGACCTTTTCAAACCGCCAATACTTTTGTCATGTGTTTTTATTTATGGGGAGAGCGGGGGGTGGGGGGGTATGGTTTGGGGGGTTGAAGGGAAGTAAAGGTAACTTAAGAGAAAGGTAATGGTGGAAGAGAAATAAGGGTAAAATGCTTAGTACTGATGAGAAACTGAATGGGAACGAAGAAGCTTAAGCATGTTCCCTGTTTAAAGAAAAGAGTAGAAAGTTGGGAGGAGTTACAATGGTTCCCCTTTTGTCTCAGGATTATCGCTGGGATTGGGTCTCGGGGCAGATAACAGAAAGGGGAGGGCCAGGGGTAAAAGAAAAGGGTAAGCAAAGGACAGATGAAATCAGTCTAACCTTTGTCTTTTTCCCACCCTGTTTTTAGGTTACTGCCTGTTTACCGAGTCAAAAAGGTCACGTCGTCAGAGAGCAGCATTGACCACGGATAGGGGCTAATGAAGTGGTGATTCCGCCAGTCATTTCAAGACCGCCCGTGGGTTCCCATATGGAGTCATACCATGTCGCAGGAAGCCGGTTGGTGATTTGTGCGGCCAAAGACGGTGGATTGCTTTAGATATGGGCATGGTTAGTTGAGGTGCAGTCAGGTAATTTCACCATGTTACATGAAGCCAGCTGGTGGTTTGTGCGGCCAAAGCTGATGGGATTACATGGACAGTTACTTCAAATTGTGAAATATGCGGCCCTGGCACATGGAGAGGCGATAGAGGGGGAGGATCTGGAGGTCTGTGTGGTGGTTTGTGCAGCCAAACACAGGTAGCCTCCTGGTTTGAAGATCCTCCCGGCCTGCTATCTGCTATAAAGAGAGCAGCGTGTGGTCGCGCTAGCTCAGCCACGTGGGGCCGGCCGCTATTTCTGGGCAATGCTGGTGGTTCATTGCGTTTGTCAGTGTTATCTGGCTGGATCTATAGCGGTGAAATATGCGGCCCTAGCACGTGGAGAGGCAACAGAGGGGGATGATCTGGTGGGTATGTGTGGTGGTTTGTGCGGCCAAACACAGGTAGCATCCTGGTTTGAAGATCCTCCCGGCCTGCTATCTGCTATAAAGAGAGCAGCGTGTGGTCGCACTAGCTTAGCCACGTGGGGCCGGCCGCTATTTCTGGGCAATGCTGGTGGTTCATTGCGGTTGCCAGTGTTATCTGGCTGGATCTATGGTACCAGTGTTATCTGGTGTTACCTATTCCAAGAAAGCGAGGATCGCTGATAATTCTGCCACAAAGGCAATGATTTTTGGCCTTTCATTATAAGTAAAAGACGTGACCTTTTCAAACCGCCAATACTTTTGTCATGTGTTTTTATTTATGGGGAGAGCGGGGGCGGGGGGTGGGGGGGATGGTTTGGGGGGTTGAAGGGAAGTAAAGGTAACTTAAGAGAAAGGTAATGGTGGAAGAGAAATAAGGGTAAAATGCTTATGGGATTCGCCTGAATAAACTTGCCGAATTAAACCACCGAACAGCAGGGCATTTCGGGAACCTTTCACTGCTGGTTTGTGTTCTCTGAATAGCGAAGCAGTGCTTTTTTATGGGGATTCACTGCCCTCGAACAGGCACCGTATGTGCAGGCAATTCGCCAGGATTTGGTGAATTGCCTGCTCTCTGAATAGCCGAATGGCCAGGAAAGGTAACCGAACGCTGATTTTCAGCGTTCGGTTACCTTTCTCCAGCCATTCGGATCTCTTTGGATAACCCTGTATGTTTATAATTCAGAGGTGCAGCAACCTTGGCCATCCAGTTGTTTTTTATCTACATTTCCCATGAGTCTCGACTAACCCAATTAGTGGCTGAGTATTGTGGCCGATTGTGTTTTATGACTATCAGGGTTATTCAGAGAGAGGTGAAACTCAGGAGAATGACTGGAGAAGTGAAAATTCTAGGTCAAAATAGCCAAACCATAAAAATTCTCCTATTTATCTCACTTTCCAAATCGGCTATTTGGTCCAGATTGTTCTCTTTTCCTGCCATTCTCCTGGTTTTCACCTTTCTCTGAACAACCCTTAAAGAGAGTTGAAAGCCAGGAGAACTGGCAGGAGAAGAGAACAATATAGACCAAATAGCCGATTTGGAAAGTGAGATAAATAGGAGAAGTTTTATGGTTTGGCTATTTTGACCTAGAATTTTCACTTCTCCAGTTATTCTCCTGCTTTTCACCGCTCTCTGAATAATCCTGTGAATGTTTAATCCTGAGGTGAGAAATAACATTGCTTTAGATGTAAAAAAGCGGGCAATGAGGAAATTTTGTATTTTTTCTACATGATCGTGTTTGGTCTCATTAGAAAGGCCGGGCTCTGACCTCTCCAATGAAACCTAACTTAACATTGTGGAGTGTAAAGAGAGTTTCATGGCAGTGGATTCTGTGATACGCTTATATGCACCGCATATTACAGAGAGTTTCATGGCAGTGGATTCTGTGATATGCTTATATGCACCACACATTACTGGGAGTTTCATGGCAGTGGTTTCTGTGATATGCTTATATGCACCACACATTACTGAGAGTTTCATGGCAGTGGATTCTGTGATATGCTTATATGCACCGCACATTACTGGGAGTTTCATGGCAGTGGATTCTGTGATACGCTTATATGCACCACACATTACTGGGAGTTTCATGGCAGTGGATTCTGTGATACGCTTATATGCACCACACATTACTGTGAGTTTCATGGCAGTGGATTCTGTGATACGCTTATATGCACCACACATTACTGGGAGTTTCATGACAGTGGATTCTGTGATACGCTTATATGCACCGCACATTACAGAATCCACTGCCATGAAACTCCCAGTAATGTGCGGTGCATGTAAGCGTATCATACAATCCACTGCCATCAAATAAAATTGTAATATTTAAAAATACTGTGTATAAAAGTTGACTCCTCTCCTGCTTACCTTTTTTCTTGCAGGGAGAGGGATGAACATGTTCGTTGGCAGAGGAGGGGACCGCTTCATCCAGCTCAAATCCAGCCTGTACTTCCCTGGTGGTCCGGTGGCTGTGGGCTCTGCAATGCGATCTGTGCTTCGTGCACAGTGCTTCGTCCACAGAACGCAGAGCACGTCCCAAACTGGACCCGTGCACCAGCGATCCTCTGATGACCTTTCACCTGACTGCTGGCTCTCTCTGACATAGTCATTGTGCGCCGGCGATCAGGTGACAGGTCATCAGAGGATCGCTAGCGCACGGGTCCTGTGTGGGACGTGCTCTGCATTCTGATCGCATTGCAGAGCCCACAGCCACCGGACCACCAGGGAAGTACAGGCTTGCAGAGGCAAAGGGTCCCGGCGGCTATCCGTGGGATGCGGCCAGCCGGGACCCAGAGTGTGCCGTGGGTGGGATTAGGGTGTGCCTAGGCACACCCGGCACACCCCGTGCACACACCTATGGCCATCATGCGTATATATATTGCACAGGCCAGCTCACATCATGCGTATATATATTGCCCAGGCCAATCCCCTGGTGGAGATCGGGGGTTCATTTGAACCCCGATATCTCCAGGCATCTAGTGGGTCATGGAGGGTGTCAATCGAAAGGCCTGAGCATGGCCTTTCGAATGATACCCAACATGACCAGGTATAAAGTAAAAAAAAATAAAAACATGTATTTTTTTGTGTGTTATTTTTACTAATGCAGCAATATTGTTCACATTTCAATTATAATGTGAACGATGATGCACTAATGATTTTTTTCTATGGGGTGCATTTGCTATAAATCACGTAATTCCCCCCACAAAATGTAACAAGTCCCCACTTCTAATTTTTGTACAAGCGCACCCTATAGAAAACATAACCGCAAATGCTCATGTGCTAAATGTGAAAAAAAAACACTTTACACACTGCAGATGATTAAAAATTCAATTTTTATTGCATTTTTTTCAGAATATACAGCCAGGACAGGACGTATACATATAAAAATGATATATTATGAATCTGTGGAGTCTGCCGTAAAGAACGATATCTAACATGTCGGTCATTTAATAAGATGTGGCTTCAAAATCGCATTTAAACATGATGAGCAAAAGCGATAAAAATGAGCTGAGCACACAGCGGTGAAATGTAGCATATTAGAAGAAGTTTTAGGAGGGAAATTACCACTTCTCACTCAGAAGCAGACACCACCCCACCCCTCAGTGTAGTCTACATACATACAATGTATCAAATTCATTACACCAGACTAAAAACACCTGTTGTTATGCCGTTTGAAAAACACAGGTCAATTAGAGGTGAGAATCTTTGCACGTACACATTAGTTTTTAATTCAATATCTAATAAACCGTTGCATATAATATTCTGCAGTAAAGAGTCTCTCTATTTCTAGATTTTTTTTATTTTTTAAGCATTTTTTATACTTTTTTCAAACTTTCTTTTTTTTTGCGAACTAGAACCGAACACACCCGAAAAGTTCGAAGTTCGTGAACTTGCGAACGGCCAAAGTTCGAATCGAACTCCGAACTGATCGAACCGAACAGCTCATCCCTAATGGTGAGCAGGGACAGTGCATGCATCGTGACACAATTCCTTTAGTGTTCCTGCTGGAGCACATTCTGTGGGGAATCATAGATGTGGCTCTAGAGGCAGAGCAGCGGTAGGAAGAGGAGGCCTTCCCTAGCTCTGAAGGCCCCAGTCTTTCCGCAGACAACATTCCAATGGGTCCTCCTCAGATCAGACAGGAGGATGAGGAGGAGGAGGAATATTTAAGTAGTGGGGGCATTGAAGGTGGGGATTCCTCAAGGGAGGGTTTTATGTGCCCAGAAACACAAGGACTAGTACGTGGCTGGGAGGAGGAAGTGCACGATGGGGTCATCCTCCTCATTGACCAGGAAGACTCAGAAGCTAATGCCATCTCCAACCTACGCTGCATGGGCTCCCTTATCCTGCAAAGCCTGCTAAAGGACCCCAGAATTCGTGCTATCAAGGAGATGGATCATTACTGGTTGGCAACCCTTCTTGATCCACGATACAAGGGTAAAGTTGCAGAGCTCATCCTGCCCGCTGTCAGGAATCAGGATTGGTAGAGGAGGAGATGAGCCCAGGATGCAGTGATAAAGAGACACAGACAGGTTCCACGGTACAAGGGGGGTTTATTGGTGCTGGATACACTTGGCAATGTAGACACTTGGCAATGTAGACACAGGATACACTTGGCAATGTAGACACTTGGCAATGTAGACACAGGGTATTACTTGGCACTGGAGACACGGGATACACTTGGCACTGGAGACACAGGATACACTTGGCACTGGAGACACGGGATACAATGGAAGTCTGCTAGCTGGATACACAGGATCTTGAGAGGGACACAGCTTGGCAGTGGAAGGCAATGTTAATGCAGCAGCAATGCATCATGGGAGATTGTCCCTTAAATAGGGAAGCACAGGGAGGCAATCAAGACACCTGTGGCTGCTGCAGTGGCTGACTGAGGTACTGCAGGCAAATAGGCAAAGGGCTGTCAGGTTGGAATAATCACTTTAGGAGGCTTCTTGTCACGGCGGCGACGTGTAACCTGACAATACCCCCCCACCGAAGGCTGAACACCGGGCAGCTAAGGAGGTCTGATACGTCGCCGTAACGGTAAGACCCACCACGGTTCCATTGGAGGTAGTACAGTCCAGTGGCAAGGGTTCAATCAATTCTGTGCCAAGTACATCAGTACACTAGATTTCTTGGCTGGATGGTTCTTTGATCTCCGCTGCAATGTGTGGCTCAGTCTGGGTGTAAACACAGGAGGGACTTTGAACTCGAAGGTCTGGGAGTGGCTCGCCATCAGTCACGGTGTACCGTGACATGCAAGCAGAGGGCACAGAGTCCGGATATGGGTCAGTGAGAAGGGTCACCACAGACGACTGACAAGGAGCCCGAGAGCAGGAGGGAAACTTGATTTGGCGGCTGTGGGGAATTGGACAGTCCATCTTACTTACTCCTGTAATTCTTCTAGGGGTGCCAGATCCACAAAGGTAAGTAGCTGGGATGGCAGCTGGCATAAAGGTGGTAGCACTTAGGTTGCCCTGTGCTGGTTGTAGCGGTGGCTCACCATTGGAATCTACAAAGTCCAAACCAGTCTCTGAGGATGAATCAAAGTTAGGTGGTGTAACTGCAGCAGATGGTGGTATTTCTGCAGTGGCACTTATTTTAGCCAGTTGTTTCAGTAGGAAAGCAGGATTTTTCTGTAGATTCTGCAGGATCTGAAAGAGGGAATCAACCTGGCTTGCCAGGACAACAACGGTGGAGGTAAGCACCGAAATTTCTGGTGTCTTGCCTATGACCTCATAAGCTGGCATTGAAGTGGGTTTGACGCGCACCGCTTCTTTCGGCAAAGCAGGCACGGATTTGGATTCATCAGGCGGCTGGGAAGCGCTCTTGGGTTCTGGGCGCTCCGGCTGGGAAGCGCACTTGGGTTCTTTGTGCTCCGGCTGGGAAGCGCACTTGGGTTCTTTGCGCTCCGGCTGGGAAGCGCACTTGGGTTCTTTGCGCTCCGGCTGGGAAGCGCACTTGGGTTCTTTGCGCTCCGGCTGGGAAGCACACTTGGGTTCTTTGCGCTCCGGCTGGGAAGCGCACTTGGGTTCTTTGCGCTCCGGCTGGGAAGCGCACTTGGGTTCTTTGCGCTCCGGCTGGGAAGCGCACTTGGGTTCTTTGCGCTCCAGCTGGGAAGCGCACTTGGATTCTTCAGCTGACACCTCAGCAGCAGGCCCTTCCAGTGGTGTATTTTGGCCTAGGCCGACTAGGCCCAGGCCTAGGGCGGCACTTTCCAGGGGGTGGCGGCCCGCACTGGGTGGCCCCACCCCTAAAACCTATTTTACCAGGAAGGATACATTGAGATTTCACTAATTTTCAAGTATGTCCTGGGTAGGCAAGGCCTAGGCTTTCACTTTCCAGGGGGCAGCAAAAAACCTCACCACTAAATGGGTTACTCACAGAGCACCGAAATGCCGCCAACTTTTTGGTGTTCTGTAGTTCCCTGCACTTTGTGGAATAAAATTTCCCCACCCTGCAGTGAATTCACCATTCACCGCAGGGTCCCCAAAGTGCATGGAGTCAGGCGCTGAATGCTGCCACCGCAAACCCGTGGCCTGCTGTTTTCAAAAGAACTACTGAACAAAAATGTCTGGAATTTACATATAAGATCCTATGATTGATAATAAAAAGTTCTGTTACAGAAAAAAGAAAAACTGCTATTAAAAAAAGGGGGGGGGGAATTTTGCCCAAAAAAATCTGAAAAATTACTAAAAGGTACTAAAAAAAAATCAATAAGTAAAGACTTTTTACTGCAGATTAATATAATAAATGATTTATTAGATATTGCATAAAAACGGGAATATTTTGGCTGAACCACGTGAAACGCATGCGCGCAGCTGCCCGCCCTTTCGTTAACACAGACTCTATTCTGGACTGAACACCCACCGGGAAGGGAATCAAAGCTACAGTGCACCCTCCGGCAGTGGCACCCCACTACTGACAAGATGGCTCCACATTATAATTGCTGTGTGCTCATATACACTCGGTTTGCTGGGAGTTTTATTGCAGTGGATTCTGATGCACTCATACACACCACACATTGCATTGCTGGGAGTTTTATTGCTGTGGATTCTGATACGCTGACACACACCACACATTGCATTGCTGGGAGTTTTATTGCTGTGGATTCTGATACGCTGACACACACCACACATTGCATTGCTGGGAGTTTTATTGCTGTGGATTCTGATACGCTGACACACACCACACATTGCATTGCTGGGAGTTTTATTGCTGTGGATTCTGTGATGCATATTACTGTGAGTTTTTTTTTTTTGAAAACATATTTTATTGTGATTTATAGTGATGTACAAGCCATAAACGACTCCAGGGGGTGCTAGGATACAACCATAGCTAGAACAAATCAGCAAGATATAATACACCCCACCCTGTCACAACATCTTCTCAAAGGACAAACAGGGGAGGACAAACAGGAGAAAGAAGGGAAAAGGATGTAGAGAGTAGAGAGGAAAAGAAGGAAGAGAAAAGGCCTAAAGGGCAGAGGGAAGAGAAGAAGAAAAAAGGAATGAGAAAAAGAAAAAAGGAGAGGGGGGGGAGAGGAGGGAAAGGGGAGGAGAAAGGTTCTCTCCAAGACCCAGCCGGCACAACACGATAACCCCAATCCTCCATTCCCTGCAATCATTAGGTAGATCATTATCTAAACATCATGGTTCATCCAAGGCTCCCACAATCTAGAAAACGCATCCATAGTGTGGTGTACTCTGGCCGACAGTTCATCCATAAGGGCCACGTCTCTGATATTAGCCAGCACCCTGCCAAAGCGGGGGGGCTCCATTGCCCTCCACTCTGCCGCTATGGCACGACGCCCTGCCAACGACATTTTAGCAAGTAGTTTGTTCTGGCGCAAGGAAAGGTCCTCCAAGGGGGACGCAAGGAGAAAAACTTTCGGCACAAAAGGTATGTCTCTCTCCAGCACGGTTTGGGCCAGAGAATGTAGTTTCGACCATAGTGGTTTAAGGCGGGGGCATGACCACCACATGTGCAGGAAGGTTCCCTTATCGCCACACAGTCTCCAACACACATCAGTGGTAGTCACTTTCATTTTGACAAGTTTCTCCGGGGTGGTGTACCAGCGGAATATCATTTTCAGAGATTGCTCCTGGTGCGTAGTACATATAGAGGACCTCCTAGCTGCCTCCCAGATGTCCAACCACTCATCGCCTTCCAATTCCTCTCCCAGGTCTTTATGCCATGCGTTAATGTATGTCAATTCCTTCCATTCAAGGGTCGAGGTAATAGAGGAGTATATTGTGGAGATAAGACCTTTGGGGTAGTGTTCCTGAAGGCACAAACGCTCAAACCACGAAGGCTTGGTGAGTGCTGCGGCTCGAAGGTGGGGTTTGGTGATAAAGTCCCTCATTTGTAAAAATCGGAAAAAAGTAGATGGAGGCAGCGAGTGTGTGCTCTGTAGATCCGGATAGTGCAGGAGGGCTCCTTTAGGGTAGAAATCCACCAGTCGCTGAAGACCCGCATCTTCCAGCTGGTCAAAAGGCTGCGGGCACAAGCCCGGGGGGAATTCCTCGTTGCGCAAGATCGGAGTCAGAGGCGACGGATAACTTGTAAGGTCACATTTAACTGCGACAGAGTCCCATAATTTCACTGCAGCTACTATGGCCGGGCATTCCGTGCGTAATGTTGGACGATAAGGTGGTGAAGTCCAGAGCCAGAATTGTGGAAGATCCGGTGACATCATGGAAGACTCCAGATCCACCATCTCCTTGCGCCTATTGGGGAGTGCCAAGCTACTATTTGGGCTAACCGTGCTGCTCTATAGTACGAAAGGAGAGAGGGTAACCCCATCCCTCCCGCTGCCCGAGGTCTAAACAACGTCTGCCTCGCCACCCTATGTCTCCTATTATCCCACACAAAAGCATCTATAGCCGTCTGCAGTGACGTTAGATCTGATTGCGTCACACTTATCGGAAGGGCTTGGAAAAGATACAGGAGACGAGGCAGAACGTTCATTTTTATGCAGTGCACCCTCCCCAACCATGAAATATGCAGTTTAGCCCATCGGTCAAGATCACTTTTTATACATTGTATCAATGGAGCATAGTTAAGAGTAAATATTTCCGAGTGGGACCCCGGGATCCGAACACCAAGGTACGATATGGACTCTGTAGTTGTGCAAAAACCATGCCGATGTTCCATAATCCCGGCGTCCCCATCCGAGGCCCCCACAAGGAGAGCCGTAGACTTAGTCATGTTAACCCTGTACCCCGCCACCCCCGAGAACCGGTCCAACACCTCCAACAGCCGCGCCACCGAGGGAACAGGGCAGGTAAGGGACAAGAGGACGTCATCGGCATACGCAGAGACTTTATATTCTTCCCCCCTGTATGCAACCCCCGCAATCAGCGGGTATTACTGTGAGTTTTATTGCCCTGGAGCTCTGGGATACGCTCATACACACTGCACATTACTGTGAGTTTTATTGCTGTGCAGTTCTGTGATATGCTCATACACACTGCACATTTCTGTGGGTTTTATTGCTGTGCAGCTCTGTGATACGCTCATATGCAGTGCAAGTTTCTGTGGATTTTATTGTTCAACCAATTAGAGCGGCTGTGATCCAGTATACTTGACATGCGTGGTTGTTCTTTGTAAAAATGCTTGAATTTAAACATTTCATAATTTTATTTATCTCAATAGATACATTTGAAATGGTATACAAAATATACAGGTAGGCCCTTGGTATCCACTTTTAATATAAAGAGAGGAAAAGGCGGAGCTCTAAGAGGAAAAGGTGGAGCTTAAAGAGGAAGGGTGGGGATTAACCAGGAAGAGGTGTGCCCTAGACAGGAAGGGGTGCGTCAAATTTAAATTAGGGGGTGCACGAGTTTAGTCAGGCCTAGGGCAGCACAAAACCTAAATACACCACTGGGCCCTTCGGCGTGGGCTTCAGGCTCAACCTCCTCAGTAACCATGGAGGGAGCAACACAGGGGCCCACAGGACCTTGAGGAAGCTGGATGGTCACCAATGCATATATGGCATTCCTGGCAATGGTGTTACTGGATCTTGGACTTGATCTTTCTCCATATCAGACAGCCAGGCAAGGGTTAACCTCCATAGTTCCAGAATTAACCAGAGAGGTCTTTGGTAGATGCTGGATATTGGTGAGATCAGCTGGTTTAGCCACAGAGACAAATGTTCCTCCTTGTAACACTGGAAAGCAGGGATATTCAGGCAGAACAGTCTTTAGAGGGTTGTTGTGCTCATAGTACATAGGTCTCTTAGTGGGTTTTTCTGGGCATTGGGCGACTCGGTGCCACATTGCTCCGCAGTAAAAACAGAGATTCATTTGCCGCCTTCTGCTTTGCTCCTCTAGTGAGAGAGGGCCATGGTTTTTCTTAAGGTTGGAAACGCATACCTTAGGGGATAGGTCCCATAGCCTCTTCAGCAACTTGTTCATTAGGCCAAGCAGGTGATGAACCAGTTCATGGAATGATGTTTGGATTAATCCCCTCAGGTCTTTTATCACTACGGGCTCATAGAATGCAGCAGCCATTAACCTGTCAGGAATCAGGATTGGTAGAGGAGGAGATGAGCCCAGGATTGTCATGCCTCAGCCCTGAGAGCCTGCTGTGGCCAGCCTGGGTCACTAGCTCTCTATACCTGCTTCCCACCTAAGGATTAACTCCTGTGTCTGAACCTGAGGATTCTGCATAAAACCAGACCACACCCTTCTCCCCTTTGCTCTTTCATTTTGTGTTTTTCCCTTCCCAGTGTCCAGAGGTCTGGAGAGCTCCCTCTTGTCATTGTATGTTGCCTGATTTATTTTGCTCTGCCGTGCATCCTTGCTGTGTCTGCATTACCTGGTTCCTGCTGGCTGGACGATACACTGCGTGGCCCACTATCCAGTGGGTCCAGAGACTCTCAAGTGGCTTCCAGCCCTCCAGCTCTCTCCAAGGAGACCAACCTTCTATCAAGGTACATTTGCCTTAAGACTCCTGCTTCTCCTCAAGCGGATCTGGAGAGAGACTACGTGGTCCACCATCCACTTGCCTATTTTCAGTGTTACTGTCTGTTCTGTGCTGGACTGATTGCCGTGAACCATTCTTCAATACAGCCTTATTGTACATATACTGTCTCCAGTGTCTGTGTGCCTGCTTATCCCCAGCGCTTGGGAATATAACAACACACTGAGGTCGTGCCATGGCTCCTTCCTGGCGCGAGCCTGACATAATGAAAGAGCCCTACACCAGGCCCGTGGGGGTAATACATGCACTGGAGGACATTGCTTATCAGCTGCTGCTTGTGGTAGAGGATGTATGGAATCTCATGGACTGTTTTCCTCTTACACCTGGCCCTGTCAGGCCTTCACCAGAGAGCAGAGCATTGCAGCAACCAGCTGTGGCTAATCGCTCTCCACCTGAATGCAGAGCCCAGGCACCTTCTGTGGAGTCACAGAGAGAAAGGCGTAGAAGGCTGAACCAATGCTTCTACTGCGGGTCAGATCTGCACCGAATAGATGTCTGTCCCATCAGACCTGCTAAGCCTCAAGTCACTGCTCCTGTGCCACGCCAAGCCACTGCTCATGTGCCACGCCAAGCCGCTGCTCCTGTGCCACGCCAAGCCGCTGCTCCTGTGCCACGCCAAGCCGCTGGTCCTGTGCCACGCCAAGCTGCTGGTCCTGTGCCACGCCAAGCTGCTGGTCCTGTGCCACGCCAAGCTGCTGGTCCTGTGCCATGCCAAGCCGCTGGTCCTGTGCCATGCCAAGCCGCTGGTCCTGTGCCACGCCAAGCCGCTGGTCCTGTGCCACGCCAAGCCGCTGCCAAATCCCGTCAGACTCCAGTCGCTACCAAGCTTCGCCAAGCTGCTGCCAAGCCTCGCCAAGCTGCTGCCAAGTCCCGTCAGACTCCAGTTGCTGCCAAGCTTCGCCAAGTTGCTGCCAAGTCCCGCCAGATTCCAGCTGCTGTCAAGCCTCGTCAGGCTACCAATGTTGGCAAGCTTTGTCGAACTCCTGTACCCAGGAGGCCTGCATCCAGTGTGGTCTCCTCGGAGGAGGAAAGTTCTAAGGAGGACTCGATTGCCGAGTACATGGAGACTCTGCCTACTGAGCCTAGCGAGGAAGAACCCATGGGTGTGGAGCCCACATTCCCCACAGACCAAGAACCTATGGAGGTTGCTCCTCTCCTGGTGGCCTCTACTATGACCCCCCAGACTGCTAAGCATCCTCAAGGTGGTCCTGGACGACAAATTGGGGCCCTGCTTAAGAGACCTGCATTCAATTCGGGGTTCTATGGTTGTGACACCCTACCTTCTGAGACTCAACCAAGCCCACCAGACCAAATCCAGACTCTGTCCATAGCCTCTGATGGCTTCATCGTGCCAGACTCTGAGCTTACTGCATACGAACAGCGCCTGGCAGCTAAGGAGCCAGTTCCTTCACCCATCAGTGTGGGTGTTGCCACCAGCACCCCTCTCACGCCTGTGCCCCCTGTGGACAGTCCTACTCCTGAGGGTTGCGTCTGGGCATCCAACGGGACTTTAGTCCGGAGGGAGGATTTGGAGATCTTTGAGCAGGCCCTACATGCTCATGGGGACATTTACGATGATCCAGACTCAGACTCTGATGGTTGGTGGTGACCTCCTTGCTACTTCTCTGATATGGGCATGCCCTAGGTGCCCGGAGTGCACCTTGTAAGGAGGGAGGTACTGTCATGCCTCAGCCCTGAGAGCCTGCTGTGGCCAGCCTGGGTCACTAGCTCTCTATACCTGCTTCCCACCTAAGGGTTAACTCCTGTGTCTGAACCTGAGGATTCTGCATAAAACCAGACCACACCCTTCTCCCCTTTGCTCTTTCATTTTGTGTTTTTCCCTTCCCAGTGTCCAGAGAGCTCCCTCTTGTCATTGTATGTTGCCTGATTTATTTTGCTCTGCCGTGCATCCTTGCTGTGTCTGCATTACCTGGTTCCTGCTGGCTGGACGATACACTGCGTGGCCCACTATCCAGTGGGTCCAGAGACTCTCAAGTGGCTTCCAGCCCTCCAGCTCTCTCCAAGGAGACCAACCTTCTATCAAGGTACATTTGCCTTAAGACTCCTGCTTCTCCTCAAGCGGATCTGGAGAGAGACTACGTGGTCCACCATCCACTTGCCTATTTTCAGTGTTACTGTCTGTTCTGTGCTGGACTGATTGCCGTGAACCATTCTTCAATACAGCCTTATTGTACATATACTGTCTCCAGTGTCTGTGTGCCTGCTTATCCCCAGCGCTTGGGAATATAACAACACACTGAGGTCGTGCCATGGCTCCTTCCTGGCGCGAGCCTGACAAGGATGCAGTGATAAAGAGACACACAGACAGGTTCCACGGTACAAGGGGGGTTTATGGGTGCCGGATACACTTGGCAATGTAGACACTTGGCAATGTAGACACAGGATACACTTGGCAATGTAGACACAGGATACACTTGGCAATGTAGACACAGGGTATTACTTGGCACTGGAGACACAGGGTACACTTGGTACTGGAGACACAGGATACACTTGGCACTGGATACAATGGAAGTCTGCTAGCTGGATACACAGGATCGTGAGAGGGACACAGCTTGGCAGTGGAAGGCAATGTTAATGCAGCAGCAATGCATCATGGGAGATTGTCCCTTAAATAGGGAAGCGCAGGGAGGCAATCGAGACACCTGTGGCTGCTGCAGTGGCTGACTGAGGTACTGCAGGCAAATAGGCAAAGGGCTGTCAGGTTAGAATAATCACCTTAGGGGGCTTCTTGCCACGGCGGCGACGTATAACCTGACACCCGCACAGAGGGAGCACAGGATGAAAAAACTTGAGGGCGCTCTAAAGCGACACTTGTGGAACACATTTCCAGGCACTGGTAGGTTACCAAGGGGTGACACAGGTGCTTCTGAGGCTGCAGATGATCAGAGGAAGAGAGGTGAAGGCCGGGGCCGCTTGACTGATGCCTTTTTAATTTTTTTTAGTCCACGACACCCAGGGACGTCAAATGTAGGCACCCATTGCCAGCGTCTTCACCATATGGTGCAGGACTACCAAGGGGCTAGGGCAGACCTGGATACCTTTCCAGCAGATGATCCACTGGCTTACTGGGTGTTGAGATTGGATCACTGGCCAGAACTTAGCCAATATGCTATGAAGCTACTAGGTTGCCCTTCATCCAGCGTCCTTTCTGAAAAGACGTTCAGTGCCACTGGAGGTTTTGTCACAGACAAAAGAGTGCGTCTGTCTCTGACTCTGTAGACCGGCTGACATTTATAAAAATGAATCAGTCCTGGATCAGCAGCTATGAATCCCCTGATGCTGATGTAACGGAATATATCGGGGATGTCTTCTGCATTCACAAAACCTCCAGCATTGAACTCTTCCACAATACCACAAAAGGGTTACGGTTGAAGGCACTTGCTGCCATGAAAGGCACAATATTTGGCTGCACTGATGCCTGTGCCACATTTATATCATTTTAATTTTTTGAACCGCAGGGTCCAACCCTGCACTCTTCCACAATAACACAAAAGGGTTACGGTGTGAAGGCACTTGCTGCCACCAAAGTCACAATATTTTGGTGCACTGACGTATTTACTAGGGATGAGCTGTTCGGGTTTGGACGGTTCAGAGTTCGGCCCGAACTTTGGCAGTTCGAAAGTTCGCGAACTTCGAATTTTTTGGGTGTGTTCGGTCGAGTTCGAAAAAAAAAAGGAAATTTTGAAATTTTGAAAAAGTATAGAAAATGCTTAAATAATCACTAAAAAATCTAGAAATAAATAGACTCTTTACTGCAGAATATTATAAGCAACGGTTTATTAGATATTGAATTAAAAACTAATGTATACGTGGAAAGATTCTCAACTCTAAATGACCTCTATGACCTCTGTTCACAAACGGGCATAACACCAGGTGTTTTTAGTCTGGTAATCAATTTGATACATTGCACACTATACTGAGGTACTGAGGGGGTGGGGTGGTGTCTGCTTTTGATTGAGATTTGAGAATTAATTTCCTTCCTAAAACTTCCTAATATGCTGCATTTCACTGGTGTTTGAAAAAAATTCAAAATAACATCTAAAGCAATGTTATTTTTTGGATTAAACATTCACAGGGTTATTCAGAGAGCGGTGAAAAGCAGGAGTATAACTGGAGAAGAGAAAATTCTAGGTCAAAATAGCCAAACCAGAAAATTATCCCATTTATCTCACTTTCCAAATTGGCTATTTGGTCTAGATTGTTCTCTTCTCTTGCCAGTTCTCCTGGCTTTCACCTTTCTCTCAGGGTTGTTCAAAGAAAGGTGAAAACCAGGAGAATGGCAAGAAAAGAGAGCAATCTGGACCAAATAGCCGATTTGGAAAGTGAGATAAGGATAGGGTCAGACTAACGCATTTTTCGTATCGACCGTCAAAAAGTGCGTCCGAACGCATTGCCGTATTTTTTCACGGAATGCGCGAAAACGGTCATACGATGTGCATTTTTGTGCATGATTTTTTAAGGATCCAAACCAGGAATCTTTGGGTGTCTGGACGTTATGTTGGCCGGACATGAGCAGGGTCTGACGTCTCCAAATCACGCACACACGCCGCTAGTGGACGCAGCGCACTCTGTACGTCCGTACTAGCGGTTCTGCGTTCTCGAAAAAATGCGTTCATTTTCCACTTGCGTTGCGCAGCCGGACTTTCGTGCGACCGTACTTCGTATATTGGCCGTCATTGCCCGTCATTTGCTGCTAGTGCGGCCTTGATTAAGTGCGCCTAAACGCACGTTAAAAATTCGCTAGTCTGACCCTAGCCTAAATGGGAGAATTTTTCTGGTTTGGCTATTTTGACCTAGAATTTTCCATTCTCCAGTCATTCTCCTGCTCTTCACCGCTCTCTGAATAACCCTGACAGGGTTATTCAGAGAAAGGTGAAACTCAGGAGAATGACTGAAGAGAAAATTCTAGGTCAAAATAGCCAAACCAGAAAAATTCTCCCATTTATCTCACTTTCCAAATCGGCTATTTGGTCTAGAATTTTCCATTCTCCAGTCATTCTCCTGCTTTTCACCGCCAAAAAATCAGTAAACCTTTTCTGCGTGTTCGAAAATGCCTCCTCTTTTCATACAGACTGCCGCCCCAAGCAGTTGTTTATGGATAGATTAAAGGAAAAGCATTTACCGTCATTTGAAATGTCATTTTTGGGTTCTTACATATTTCTATACATCCTAGAAATCCGCCACTTCACGGGCAGGTTATGGGGACCTCCTAGGCACGGTATTTGAAGGAATTTTTCGTTTTTATTTTTAACCCTTATTTCATGGAAAACTCACTGTCCCTTTAAAAAACTTTTTTTTTTTTTTACTTTTTGTCCTGGTTTCCTGTCCCCCAGGGCACTACCCGGACCCCCATACACCTTTTATGGCAAATATCTAGCATATATGCCCTCTTGGAGGGCACTCAAAAAATCGAACTTTGAGTCCCATTGACTTGTATTGAGTTCGTGTTCGAGTTCGAATTCGAACTATGGAAAAGTTCGAGTTCGAATGCGAACCGAACTCGGGGGTGTTCGGCTCATCCCTATTCATGACGTGTACCACCAAGGGGGTTCCAGGGTGGCTGCAGAGATGGGGCATGACAGTAGGACCGTCATAAAGGGCATTGTGTAAGAATTGTGGAAACTGGAGGTATTCAAGGGTCTGATGGAAAAATGGCCATGTCAAACGATTTTTCTGTGTCGAGGGAAAGAACAAGACAGGGTATTTGTCCGGATTGGGCAACCCACAGGAGGTCCAGGCAGTGCCGGTTGTTATCCCTGGCTTGCCCGCATGGGATGATACTGACTTGGTCGGGATGAATAAGGGCAGGGAGCAGCAGGTTTAGGCAAGATGCTTTCACTTTAGTGAAAATTTTGTAATTCACATTTAATAACTGTAATAGATCTCGTTTTTGCCACGTCTTCTAGTGCGCCAAAACACAGCAACACCATGAGGTTCTTTTAAGATTTTTATTATCCTCACCGCACCGCACAGCAGTAGTGGTGATACAGAGCACTTCAGTGGTTCACAGCAATCAAACGGTTTGCTTTCCTTCAGCTCTCTCCGCACGCTGAACACTCCCCTCTTCCACTCTACACCATAGTATATTCCGCCGCATATAGTCACTGTGTTACATGTTTACAGGCGCATTCCGTATATAGTCACTGTGTTACATGTTACATAGTTACATAGGCTGAAAAAAAGACATGCGTTCATCGGGTTCAGCTTCTCACACATCACCTACTGCTGTTGATCCAGAAGAAGGCAAAAAACCCAGTCTGAAGCGCTTGCCAATATGCAACACACTGGGAAGAAATTCCTTCTTGGCCCCAGAATGGCAGTCAGATTTCTCCTTGGATCAAGAAGCTTTTACCCACATATTAAATATTTAACCCTTAACCCCTTAGTGACCGGGCGGTTTTACACAAATCCGTCCTTTAGTGACCGCTGCTGTTTTTACGTTTCTGCGCTGTTAGTGTTTACGTCAAATTTTCCTCTTACGCGTTTATGTAACCCACACATATTTTACACTGTTTTTCTCATCATTAAATGGACTTTATAAAGATACCATTTTTTTCATCATTTCATATAATTTACTATAAAAAATATTGTGAAATATTACAAAAAAATTGAAAAAACACCACTTTTTCGAACTTTGACCCCCAAAATTTCTTATGTATCAACAACCGTCAAAATTTTTTAATTCCTTAGTAGTTTCTAAATTTAGTTCTGAGTTTAGCAATACCCAATGTTTACATATTCCTCGCTTTTTTCCTTATTTTATGCAACAATAAGTGTAGCACTTTGCCATTTCCAAAGAGTTTATTTTCAAAACTAGTGATAGTGACATTGTAACACTGATATCTGTCACTAATTCCTGAATAACCCTCCACATATACATATTTTTTTAAAGTACACAAATCAAGGTATTAAACTTGGGGTATTTTGACTCTTTCCATGCAAACCATTTTACCACAAATCTATGCCAAAGTTTGAGAAAAAAATATGTTTTGGTGATTTTTTTTTTTTTTGAACGCAATTTAAGAATACATGTACTGTGAACTTTAAGGTTTACTGCCAAAAAACACCCCAAAATATGTTCAGCAACATCTTCTGAGTAAATTGATACCACCCATGTATAGGTATGTCGGGTCATTTGGGGGCTAACAGGCCTTATTTGGGGGGTGCGCATTTCAGTTTTCCAACTTGGAATTTTCACATTTCGTCATCATGCACCCATGTCCTATTTGGACATTTTTGAAGCCGGCCAAAGTAATTTACCCCCATCAAACCATATATTTTTAGAAAGGGCAACCCTAGGGTGCTTCAAAGAGTTGTATTTTAACACTTTCCATGCACACTTTCCATGCGCTCTATGTCAAACTTTCAGGTAGTCACTTTTTGTGTTATTTTTTCACACTCATTGTACTTTAGGCATGAATTGTCAAATCCAGTTATGGGTTACTGCCAAAAAACACCCCAAAATATGTTCAGCAACATCTTCTGAGTAAATTGATACCACCCATGTATAGGTATGTCGGGTCATTTGGGGGCTAATAGGCCTTATTTGGGGGGTGCGCATTTCAGTTTTCCAACTTGGAATTTTCACATTTCGTCATCATGCACCCATGTCCTATTTGGGACATTTTTGAAGCCGGCCAAAGTAATTTACCCCCATCAAACCATATATTTTTAGAAAGGGCACACCCTAGGGTGCTTCAAAGAGTTGTATTTTAACACTTTCTATGCACTAGCTTTATGTCAAACTTTCAGGTAGTCACTTTTTGTGTTATTTTTTCACACACATTGTACTTTAGGCATGAATTGTCAAATCCAGTTATGGGTTACTGCCAAAAAACACCCCAAAATATGTTCAGCAACATCTTCTGAGTAAATTGATACCACCCATGTATAGGTATGTCGGGTCATTTGGGGGCTAATAGGCCTTATTTGTGGGGTGTGCATTACAGTTTTCCAACTTGGAATTTTCACATTTCGTCATCATGCACCCATGTCCTATTTGGGACATTTTTGAAGCCGGCCAAGTAATTTACCCCCATCAAACCATATATTTTTAGAAAGGGCAAACCCTAGGGTGCTTCAAAGAGTTGTATTTTAACACTTTCCATGCACTAGATCTATGTCAAACTTTCAGGTAGTCACTTTTTGTGTTATTTTTTCACACACACATTGTACTTTAGGCATGAATTGTCAAATCCAGTTATGGGCTACTGCCAAAAAACACCCCAAAATATGTTCAGCAATATCTTCTGAGTAAAGTGATACCACCCATATATAGATTTGTTCTGTTGTTTTTGGGGTGCTATGCCAATCTTTTGACATGTGCTTGTCAATTTTCTAATTTGACATACAGTATCTTCTTTGCTTATCTTCTTTTTAGGGGCCTTTTTACATACCCCAATTTTATGAACGTGCATATATTTGGTAAGTTAACACCCCAAAGTATTGTAAATGGAGTGTTTTTATGCCATGGATGCAACCGTTTGCTCCAAACAAATTGGATACTGTTTGGTGATTTTTCATTTTCACACCCACATCAGTTTTGGACTGTGATTTAGGAGACACTGTTATTTGTTACTGCATGAAAACTCTCCAGGTTGTTTTCTGCAAGGTCTCCTGAGTACACCCATGCCCCCCATGCATAGGTTTGCCAGGATTTTGGGAAGGTTCAAATACAATTTTTATGACTTTGTCATTGGAGTTGAAATTGAGATTATTTCTTCAGCTAGGCCTATCTTTGGTTTTGGGTCTACCGCATATCCCAGTTTGAATTATTGCCAGAAAATTGTTTATATTTGTTATGTTGACACCCCAAGGTATTGCATATGGAGTGCTTTGATGCCATGGATGCAACGGTTTTAGCCCAAAACATTTGAGAAGGTGTGTGGCGGTAATTTTTCAATTTTCAGATTTTTACGCCCACATTAGATTTGGACTGTGATTTAGGAGACACTGTTGTTTGTTACTGCATGAAAACTCTCCAGGTTGTTTTCTGCAAGGTCTCCTGAGTACACCCATGCCCCCCATGCATAGGTGTGCCAAGATTTTGGCAAAATACAGCACCAATTGTAGAACATAAAAATGTAGGAATAAAATGTAAAAGTCTGGTGCAGTAAAAGAAAAATAAACTAAAACTGAACTAACTAACTAGAGTGTAAGAAAAAAATAGAAAGGAAAAAAAAATCACAGATCACGCACAGTGTGATATATCTTGAAACAGTCCCCAAGACACACCGGGTTGTCCAGGGCATTCTGGGCAGTAAAAGATTGTGTCTCTCCTCTGCCCCCTCTTGAAACACACCCTGCATCTTTTTTGGGGTTTCTGTTTGCCCTCAGTAGGGGGGATTTTATAAATAAAATGTGTAGCCCCAACTCTGTCCCCCATCAGCGCCCGGGGAGCATGTGCATCCTGGTACAAAAACCCCGAAATGACCTGGAGCTGAAACTGTAAAAAGGACAGCGTCACTTCGGGGTTTGCCTTTTTGCAGAGCAAAAAGGCATTGTGGGTTGCAATTTGCATCAGGTAAATTGCAACTTTTTGTACCAGGCCCTTGACTTCCGCATAATCTGGTAGGGCTGGAGCAGCTGATCTGCCAGATCAACCCCACCCATATGCCGGTTATAGGCTTTGATGCACACTGGCTTCCTGATGCGCTCAGCTCTGCCACGTACAGAGACCTCCACAGACCTCTCAGTGTGGATGGTGGATAGAAGGTATACATCCTTCTTGTCTCTGTACTTGACCGCCAACAGCTCCTCTTGGCGCAGAGCTGACGGCTCCCCCCTTTTTAGCCGGGTGCGGACAAGCTGTGCTGGGAAACCTACGCGGTTCTTGCGAACAGTACCGCATGCTGCTGTATCAAAACAATACAGCAGCTTGAACAAAGGGACACTCATATAAAAATTATCAACATACAAGTGGTACCCTTTGTTCATCAGGGGAAAAAGTAGGTCCCACACAATCTTGCCACTGGTTCCCATGTGTTCTGGGCAACCTGGAGGGTCAAGGCTACTATCCTTTCCCTCGTACACCCGGAAGGCCTGAGTATACCCACTCTCACTGTCACAGAGCTTATACACCTTCACTCCATACCTGGAGCGTTTGGAAGGAATATACTGCTTGAATCCCAGCCTTCCCTTGTATTTCATTAGGGATTCATCAACGCAGATATTCCTTCCAGGTGTATAAGCCTCTGCAAACCTGACGGCGAAGTGGGTAATCAGGGGGTGGATTTTATACAGCCTGTCAAACTGGGGATGCTCTCTAGGAGGGCACAGGCTGTTGTCACTGAAGTGCATGAAACGCAAAATGTTTTCATACCTTCTACGTGACATTGATTGGGGGTAAATGGGGGTAGAGCAGATGGGGCTACTGCTCCAGTAGGAGCGAATTGAGGGCTTCTTTATGATGCCCATCAGCATAGTAAGTGCCCAGAATTTCAGAAATTCTGGCACATCTAGTGGGGTCCATTGCTGCCTTGCCAAGTAGGAGTCTGGCTTCGCAGCACAATGCTGATGGGCATACAAATTTGATTGGCAACAATGTGGCCCAACAAATCATCCCCCATAAACACCTGCAAAAACTGTGTGGCGGTAAATCCTGCAACAACAATATTGATGCCAGGATTTGCCGTGAAAGGAGGGATATCTGGCCTCTGGCGATGAGGCACTACCCACTCCTCAGCTGGAGCTGTGCGTCTCCTGCTGGCAGGTGGTGCCCAGGATCTGCATCAGAAACATCACTAGATACATCAGCCAGCGTAGATAATGTATCTAGCGACGTCTCTGAGCAGTTAGCGGGGTCAAAATCAGGGTCTGAGTCCGACGCAGATGCCTCAGATTCTGACGCCAGGATGGCATATGCCTCCTCGGCGCTGTACACCCTCTCAGACATTATATATAATAGATTATAAAATTTTATAATTATTATATATATAAGCGGATTGTTGGTTCTTAGAAGAACCGTTGGGTTTCACAAGAAAATACAAATAAACACCTAAATCTCTCTAAATCCCTCTAAACCTGCCTCAATTCTTCTAAATCTCCCTAAAATCTCTCTAAATCTGCCTCAATTTTTCTAATCTCACTAAATCTACCTAAAATCTCTAACCTGTCAAATCTGATCTCTCTCTTTCGCTCACCAAAACACAAGTGAGGAGAGGGAGGGAGAATCACAGAGGTCAGAGCCAATATTTACAAAATATTGACCTGACCTGACAAATTAGAAATTTTATTTAGATTTTTTCTTACTTCTGATTGGATGTTGCTAGCCTGCCTCTCTGATGAGGCAGGCTAGGAACATCCCACACAGCCCCAAGATGACCCTGCCCTTAGAAGGGCAGCGCCATCTTGGCTGTCACTTTTATTTTATTTTATTAATTTTTTTTTTTTTTTTTTTACTTTTTTCTTCTTTTTTTACACTTTTTTTAGTCTGCTGGGTGCCTTGATCCCTCGAGGCACCCAGCAGAGTACCTGATCACTTATGTGATCTTTTTTGTACTAAGTGCCACGATACCTCGTTGCACTCAGTACTTCCTGCCGCTACCGGAAGTGATCGCTCAGGGGGAGCGATCACAGACGGACCGGCGGCAGGTAACCCTATTGCAAGGATGCCTCGATGTCGAGGCATCCCTGCAATATACTCAGAGCAGCTGGAGTGCGGGGCACCTGTCCGGCGAAACCGGATGTTGATCACTCCGGGGAGCGATCACAAGGGGCCCCGGCACTCCTGTCCGCCATTGCACGCATGCCTGGACTCCCAGGCAGCGTGCAATGGCCCTGGAGCTGCTGGAAGCGATCCGATCGCTTCCAGCGCTCTCTAGAAGTGCCGGGCACCTCTCCGGTGAAACCGGATGTTGATCGCTCCCGGGGAGCGATCACAAGGTGCCCCGGCACTTCTAACCGCCATTGCATGGATGCCTGGACTCCCAGGCAGCCTGCAATGGCGTTTGAGCTGCTGGAAGCGATCCGATCGCTTCCAGCGCTCAAAAGACCGCAGGACGTACCATGTACGTCAGCGGGTCTAAAAGAGACCCGCGGCCATGACGTACATGGTACGTCCGCGGTCACTAAGGGGTTAATATTCTGTGTCTGCAGGAAGTCATCCAGCCATTTTTTAAAAGTCTGTACAGTCTCTGACCCAACCACCTCAACAAGCAGAGAATTCCACAGCTTTATTGTTCTCACCGTAAAATAACCCTTCCTATGTTTAAGGCTGAATTTCCTTTCGTCCAGTCTAAATGGGTGACCTCTTGTCCGGTGTATAGTCCTGTAATGAATAGGTTTCCAGACAATGGTTTATAATGGCCCCGTATATATTTATATAAGGTTATCAGATCCCTTTTTAATGCATGCCAATACCTTGCTGGCCTTTGCTGCTGTTTGACATTGCACATTGTTAATTAGTTTGAAGTCTATCATTATTCCCAAATCCTTCTCCTGCATTGATTTCCATAACTCCGTACCATTTAGCTTGCTTGTGTGTTCTTCACTCCAAAGTGCATAACTTTGCATTTATCTACATTAAATTTCATCTGCCATTTAAGTGCCCAGTCCCCCAATCTATCTAAATCCCTCTGCAGCGAAGTAACATCCTGTTCACATTGTATTACTTTTCCTAGTTTTGTGTCATCTGCAAACACTGATACATGACTTTCAATGCCTATCTCAAGGTCATTTATAAATAAATTGAATAGAATTGGTCCTATAACAGACCCCTGAGGCAGTGGCGTAACTAGAAACCTGAGGGCCCCGGTGCAAGAATCCATGAAGGCCCCCCCAACCCCCCCAAAAAAGATCCATATTTTTACCTTTTTTTTTCTGCAATATAAAAAAGATAGTATTGCCCCCAGCTCACATGGACATATATTGCCCCCAGCTCACATGGACATATATTGCCCCAAGACCACACATGGATATATTGCCCCCAGGCCACACATGGATATATTGCCCCAGCTCACACATGGATATTTTTGCCCCCAGCTCATGGAAATACTGCCCCAACACATGGATATACTGCCCCAGCTCATGGATATACTGCCCCAGCTCATGGATATACTGCCCCAGCACATGGATATACTGCCCCAGCACATGGATATACTGCCCCAGCACATGGATATACTGCCCCAGCTCATGGATATACTGCCCCAGCACATGGATATACTGCCCCAGCTCATGGATATACTGCCGCCAGCACATGGATTATACTGCCCCAGCTCATGGATATACTGCCCCAGCTCTGCCCCAGCTCATGGATATATTGCCCCAGCTCTGCCCCAGCTCATGGATATATTGCCCCAGCTCTGCCCCCCCAGCTCATGGATATATTGCCCCAGCTCTGCCCCAGCTCATGGATATATTGCCCCAGCTCTGCCCCAGCTCTATGGATATATTGCCCCAGCTCTGCCCCCAGCTCATGGATATACTGCCCCAGCTCTGCCCCCCAGCTCATGGATATATTGCCCCAGCTCTGCCCCAGCTCATGGATATATTGCCCCAGCTCTGCCCCCCAGCTCATGGATATATTGCCCCAGCTCTGCCCCAGCTCATGGATATATTGCCCCAGCTCTGCCCCCCAGCTCATGGATATATTGCCCAGCTCTGCCCCCCAGCTCATGGATATATTGCCCCAGCTCTGCCCCCCAGCTCATGGATATACTTGCCCCAGCTCTGCCCCCCAGCTCATGGATATATTGCCCCAGCTCTGCCCCGCTCATGGATATATTGCCCGAGCTCTGCCCCCCCGCTCATGGATATATTGCCCCAGCTCTGCCCCCCAGCTCATGGATATATTGCCCCAGCTCTGCCCCAGCTCATGGATATATTGCCCCAGCTCTGCCCCCCAGCTCATGGATATATTGCCCCAGCTCTGCCCCCCCAGCTCATGGATATATTGCCCCAGCTCTGCCCCCCAGTTCATGGATATATTGCCCCAGCTCTGTCCCCCAAGCTCATGGATATATTGCCCCAGCTCTGCCCCCAGCTCATGGATATATTGCCCCAGCTATGCCCCCCCAGCTCATGGATATATTGCCCCAGCTCTGCCCCCCAGCTCATGGAGATATTGCCCCAGCTCTGCCCCCCAGCTCATGGATATACTGCCCCAGCTCTGCCCGCCAGCTCATGGATATATTGCCCCAGCTCTGCCCCCCAGCTCATGGATATATTGCCCCAGCTCTGCCCCCCCAGCTCAGGGATATATTGCCCCAGCTCTGCCCCCCAGCTCATGGATATATTGCCAAGCTCTGCCCCCAGCTCATGGATATACTGCCCCAGCTCTGCCCCCAGCTCATGGATATATTGCCCCAGCTCTGCCCCAGCTCATGGATATATTGCCCAGCTCTGCCCCCAGCTCATGGATATATTGCCCCAGCTCTGCCCCAGCTCATGGATATATTGCCCCAGCTCTGCCCCCCCAGCTCATGGATATATTGCCCAGCTCTGCCCCCAAGCTCATGGATATATTGCCCCAGCTCTGCCCCCCCAGCTCATGGATATACTGCCCCAGCTCTGCCCCCCAGCTCATGGATATATTGCCCCAGCTCTGCCCCAGCTCATGGATATATTGCCCGAGCTCTGCCCCCCAGCTCATGGATATATTGCCCCAGCTCTGCCCCCCCAGCTCATGGATATATTGCCCCAGCTCTGCCCCAGCTCATGGATATATTGCCCCAGCTCTGCCTCCCCAGCTCATGGATATATTGCCCCAGCTCTGCCCCCCAGCTCATGGATATATTGCCCCAGCTCTGCCCCCCAGTTCATGGATATATTGCCCCAGCTCTGTCCCCCAAGCTCATGGATATATTGCCCCAGCTCTGCCCCAGCTCATGGATATATTGCCCCAGCTATGCCCCCCCCAGCTCATGGATATATTGCCCCAGCTCTGCCCCCAGCTCATGGAGATATTGCCCCAGCTCTGCCCCCCAGCTCATGGATATACTGCCCCAGCTCTGCCCCCCAGCTCATGGATATATTGCCCCAGCTCTGCCCCCCAGCTCATGGATATATTCCCCCAGCTCTGCCCCCCAGCTCAGGGATATATTGCCCCAGCTCTGCCCCCCCAGCTCATGGATATATTGCCCAAGCTCTGCCCCCCAGCTCATGGATATACTGCCCCAGCTCTGCCCCCCAGCTCATGGATATATTGCCCCAGCTCTGCCCCAGCTCATGGATATATTGCCCCAGCTCTGCCCCCCCAGCTCATGGATATATTGCCCCAGCTCTGCCCCCCAGCTCATGGATATATTGCCCCAGCTCTGCCCCCCAGTTCATGGATATATTGCCCCAGCTCTGTCCCCCAAGCTCATGGATATATTGCCCCAGCTCTGCCCCCAGCTCATGGATATATTGCCCCAGCTATGCCCCCCCAGCTCATGGATATATTGCCCCAGCTCTGCCCCCCAGCTCATGGAGATATTGCCCCAGCTCTGCCCCCCAGCTCATGGATATACTGCCCCAGCTCTGCCCCCAGCTCATGGATATATTGCCCCAGCTCTGCCCCCCAGCTCATGGATATATTGCCCCAGCTCTGCCCCCCAGCTCATGGATATATTGCCCCAGCTCTGCCCCCCCAGCTCAGGGATATATTGCCCCAGCTCTGCCCCCCCAGCTCATGGATATATTGCCCAAGCTCTGCCCCCCAGCTCATGGATATACTGCCCCAGCTCTGCCCCAGCTCATGGATATATTGCCCCAGCTCTGCCCCAGCTCATGGATATATTGCCCCAGCTCTGCCCCCCCAGCTCATGGATATATTGCCCCAGCTCTGCCCCCCCAGCTCATGTATATATTGCCCCAGCTCTGCCCCCAGCTCATGGATATACTGCCCCAGCTCTGCCCTCCAGCTCATGGTTATATTGCCCCAGCTCTGCCCCCAGCTCATGGATATATTGCCCCAGCTCTGCCCCCCCAGCTCATGGATATATTGCCCCAGCTCTGCCCCAGCTCATGTATATATTGCCCCAGCTCTGCCCCAGCTCATGGATATATTGCCCCAGCTCTGCCCCAGCTCATGGATATATTGCCCCAGCTCTGCCCCCCCAGCTCATGGATATATTGCCCCAGCTCTGCCCCCCAGCTCATGGATATATTGCCCCAGCTCTGCCCCCCAGCTCATGGATATATTGCCCCAGCTCTGCCCCCCCAGCTCATGGATATATTGCCCCAGCTCTGCCCCCCCAGCTCATGGATATATTGCCCCAGCTCTGCCCCCAGCTCATGGATACACTGCCCCAGCTCTGCCCCCAGCTCATGGAATATTGCCCCAGCTCTGCCCCAGCTCATGGATATATTGCCCCAGCTCTGCCCCCCAGCTCATGGATATATTGCCCCAGCTCTGCCCCCCCAGCTCATGGATATATTGCCCCAGCTCGGCCCCAGCTCATGGATATATTGCCCCAGCTCTGCCCCCCCAGCTCATGGATATATTGCCCCAGCTCTGCCCCCCAGCTCATGGATATATTGCCCCAGCTCTGCCCCCCCAGCTCATGGATCTATTGCCCCAGCTCTGCCCCCCAGCTCGGATATATTGCCCCAGCTCTGCCCCCAGCTCATGGATATATTGCCCAGCTCTGCCCCCCAGCTCATGGATATACTGCCCCAGCTCTGCCCCCCCAGCTCATGGATATATTGCCCCAGCTCTGCCCCAGCTCATGGATATATTGCCCCAGCTCTGCCCCCCAGCTCATGGATATATTGCCCCAGCTCTGCCCCCCCAGCTCATGGATATATTGCCCCAGCTCTGCCCCCCAGCTCATGGATATATTTCCCCAGCTCTGCCCCCCAGCTCATGGATATACTGCCCCAGCTCTGCCCCCCAGCTCAAGGATATATTGCCCCAGCTCTGCCCCAGCTCATGGATATATTCCCCAGCTCTGCCCCCCCAGCTCATGGATATATTGCCCCAGCTCTGCCCCCCAGCTCATGGATATATTTCCCCAGCTCTGCCCCCCAGCTCATGGATATACTGCCCCAGCTCTGCCCCCAGCTCATGGATATATTGCCCCCGCTCTGCCCCAGCTCATGGATATATTGCTCCAGCTCTGCCCCCCAGCTCATGGATATATTGCCCCAGCTCTGCCCCCCCAGCTCATGGATATATTGCCCCAGCTCTGCCCCAGCTCATGGATATATTGCCCCAGCTCTGCCCCAGCTCATGGATATATCGCCCCAGCTCTGCCCCAGCTCATGGATATATCGCCCCAGCTCTGCCCCCAGCTCATGGATATATTGCCCCAGCTCTGCCCCCCAGCTCATGGATATATTGCCCCAGCTCTGCCCCAGCTCATGGATATATTGCCCCCGCTCTGCCCCCCAGCTCATGGATATACTGCCCCAACTCTGCCCCCAGCTCATGGATATATTGCCCCAGCTCTGCCCCAGCTCATGGATATATTGCCCCAGCTCTGCCCCCCAGCTCATGGATATATTGCCCCAGCTCTGCCCCAGCTCATGGATATATTGCCCCAGCTCTGCCCCCCAGCTCATGGATATATTGCCCCAGCTCTGCCCCCGCTCATGGATATATTGCCCCAGCTCTGCCCCCAGCTCATGGATATACTGCCCCAGCTCTGCCCCCCAGCTCATGGATATATTGCCCCAGCTCTGCCCCAGCTCATGGATATATTGCCCCAGCTCTGCCCCCAGCTCATGGATATATTGCCCCAGCTCTGCCCCCAGCTCATGGATATATTGCCCCAGCTCTGCCCCCAGCTCATGGATATACTGCCCCAGCTCTGCCCCCCAGCTCATGGTTATATTGCCCCAGCTCTGCCCCAGCTCATGGATATATTGCCCCAGCTCTGCCCCCCAGCTCATGGATATATTGCCCCAGCTCTGCCCCAGCTCATGGATATATTGCCCCAGCTCTGCCCCCCCAGCTCATGGAATATATTGCCCCAGCTCTGCCCCAGCTCATGGATATATTGCCCTCTGCCCCCCCAGCCTGGATATATTGCCCCAGCTCTGCCCCCCCAGCTCATGGATATATTGCCCCAGCTCTGCCCCCCAGCTCATGGATACACTGCCCCAGCTCTGCCCCCCAGCTCATGGATATATTGCCCCAGCTCTGCCCCAGCTCATGGATATATTGCCCCAGCTCTGCCCCCCAGCATGGATATATTGCCCCAGCTCTGCCCCCCCAGCTCATGGATATATTGCCCCAGCTCGGCCCAGCTCATGGATATATTGCCCCAGCTCTGCCCCCCCAGCTCATGGATATATTGCCCCAGCTCTGCCCCCCAGCTCATGGATATATTGCCCCAGCTCTGCCCCCCAGCTCATGGATATATTGCCCCATCTCTGCCCCCCAGCGCATGGATATATTGCCCCAGCTCTGCCCCCCCAGCTCATGGATATATTGCCCCAGCTCTGCCCCCCCAGCTCATGGATATATTGCCCCAGCTCTGCCCCCCAGCTCATGGATATATTGCCCCAGCTCTGCCCCCCCCCCAGCTCATGGATATATTGCTCCAGCTCTGCCCCCCCAGCTCATGGATATATTGCCCCAGCTCTGCCCCCCAGCTCATGGATATACTGCCCCAGCTCTGCCCCCCAGCTCATGGATATATTGCCCCAGCTCTGCCCCAGCTCATGGATATATTGCCCCAGCTCTGCCCCAGCTCATGGATATATTGCCCCAGCTCTGCCCCCCCAGCTCATGGATATATTGCCCCAGCTCTGCCCCAGCTCATGGATATATTGCCCCAGCCCAGCTCTTACCTGCTCAGGGGGGCCCCAGGCCCAGGGCAGGCTCTGCCAGCATCTTGTCCTCCTTGGCGAGCGGCCGCTGGAAACATCCAGCTTGGCCGCTCGCCGGAAACCACCTGATCAGCGCGAGGTCTCGTGCGCTGGTCAGGTGGTTTCTCTCCCACGTGAGCGGCCAAGCTGCATGTCAGCGGCCGCTCGCGTAGGGAGAGGGACGGCCAGCGTGCGGCTCCCAGATTCCGGTGCTTTTGCCGGAATCTGGCGGCGGCGCTGGGCCCCCCTCCAGTGGCGGAATGCCAGGGCCCGGTCGCAACTGCGACCGCTGCGACCCTGGTACTTCCGCCACTGCCCTGAGGGACAACAATTATCACTGATGTCCATCTTGAAAATGTACCATTTATGACCACTCTCTGTACCCTATCTTTTAGCCAGTTTTCTATCCAAGAACAAATATTTTCATCTAGTCCAAGTTTTCTTAATTTAAAAGTAACCTCTTGTGTGGATCTGTCTCAAAAGCTTTGGCAAAATCCAAGTAAATCACATCCACTGCGACCCCCTAATCTATACTTCTACTTACTTCTTCATAGAACGCAATTAGGTTAGTCTGACATGATCTGTGTTTCATAAAACAATGCTGATTTTTGCCAATTACAGTATACCTCCCAATAAATTCCTGAATATTATCCCTAGTAACCCTTCAAATACTTTCCCAGCTACAGATGTTAAGCTCACAGGTCTATAATTCCCAGGCACAAATTGTTAACCTTTCTTAAATATATGGACCACGTCAGCTTTTCTCCAATCCTCTGGTACGATTCCTGAAAGAAAAGAATCTTGAAAGATTAAGAACAGAGGTTTACATATTTCAACACATAGCTCCCTCAGTACTCGTGGGTGAATTCCATCTGGCCCTGGGGCTTTATTCACATTGTTTAATTGCTGCAAAACCTTGTCCTGAGTCAACCAGGCACTTTTTATTAGTAAGTATTTATCAATGAATTGCATGTCTCCTGTTCTAGGTTTCTCTTTGATAAATACTGAAGAAAAATAATCATTCAAAATTTCTGCCTTATCTTGATCTTCAGTTAATAATACCCCTGACTCAGATTTTAGTGAACCTACATTTTCACTCTTGGGATTTTTTAGAATTTATGTACATAACGAATCTTTTAGGGTTGGTCTTGCTCTCTATGGCTATTTCTTTTTCATTTTCTAGTTTAGCCCATCTAATCGCTTTTTTACATGCTTTATTGGCTGCCCTATACAGTATGCTTTATAGGATGCCTCAGATTTATCAGATTATTATTATTATTATTCTTTATTTATAAAGTGGCAGCATATTCCGCAGCGCTGTACAATAGGCACAGTATAGACAGGGTTACAATACATTGAACAACATTTGACAAGCAGTACAGGAGGAGATGAGGGCCCTATTCCCATAGGAACTCACAATCTAGAAGGGTTGGGTTTGGAAACAGGAGGAGAGGACTGCATAAATTTAAAAGGTTTAAATGCCTTCCTTTTATTTTTCATTACATTGGTTTCAGTCTGTTTCTTTTATATTTATTAAACAGTGGAATATATTGTGACGTGTACTTTTCTAGTGTTAGTTTAAAGATATTCTACTTATCCTCAGTGTTTTTCCCATGAAAGAGTTTCTGCCAGTCAATGACTTTGAGAGCTTCCTTTATTTTAATAAAGTTGGCCTTTTTAAAATTATCAGGGTTATTCAAAGAGAATCGAAAAGTCACCGCACATTCGGTGACTTTTCGTTCTCCTCAATTCAGTTTGATTTGGCGATAACATTTTGGCAACCCTGCGGTGTATTCAGCAAGCATCACAGGGTCCCCGAATTGCAGGGAAAAGTCACCGCAAACCCGCCCAAAACTCACTGCAAACCCCGACGAAGGCACACTGAAAACCCACAAAAACATCTGGATTAACCACGCCGGAGAAACCCGAGCAGGAGCCGATCACAGCGCAGAGCAGGCGCCGGAAAAACCCGACACCGCAGACGAATGGAGTGAAAGAAAAAAAACAGTACACTTGAATGTTTGAAAAGTGAAATGCTGTTTGCAAAGAAACTACTGAGTGAAAATGTCTGAAATTAGATGCAATGAATGATAATAAAAAGGGCAGTTACAGAAAAAAGTAGTAAAGTTAAAAAATAAAAAAAAATCGGAATTTGTTTGAAAAAAATCCCGAAAAATTCTTAAAAGATCATAAAAAATCTATAAATAAAGAGACTTTTTACTGCAGAATATTATAATCAACAGTTTATTAGATATTTAATTAAAACGGGAAAATTTTTAACATTTAAGCCTATGGGATTCGCCTGAATAAATGTGCTGCATGAAACCACCGAATGGCAGGGCAATTCGGCAACTTTTCACTGCTGGGTTTTGTTCTCTTAATAGCCGAAGCATTGCTTCTCTATAGGGATTCACTGAACTCGAACAGGCACCGAACAGGCAACATTTGGCGAATTGCCTGCTCTCTGGATAACCGAATGGCCAAGAAAGGTAACCGAACGCAGATTTTCAGCGTTCGGTTACCTTTCGGCAGCCATTCGAATCTCTTTGAATATCCCTGTATATGTTTTAGCATGCCCCCTATGAAAGTGTTTTTGAGTTTATTTTTAAAGACACCATACTATGGTCACTGTTTCCCAACTGTTCCCTTACTTTAGTATTTGAGAAAAGACCCACATTATTTGTTATAACCAGATCCAGACAGTTATCCTCTCTAGTTGGTGTTTCTACCAGTGGTGTCATGAAGGTATCATTTAAAATGTTCAGAAACTGGATTCCCTTCATTGAATTACTAGTCCCACTATCCCAATTAATGTCCGGGTAATTAAAATCTCCAATAATTAAAGTGCTACCATGATGTGCAGCCTTCCTAATTTGCTCTAACAGTTGTTCTTCCTCATCATTATCTATATTAGGTGGTTTATAGCATATTCCAACCAATAGTTGACTTCCCTGTTTATTCCCCAAAGAAATATTTACCCATAAGGATTCCACATTTCCCTCATCCCTTACCAGGTGTGTAATATTTGGCTTTAAATCCTGATTTACATGCAAACATACTCCACCCCCTTTCTTATGTTTCCTATCCTTTCTAAACAATGCATAACCATGTAAGTTTACAGCCCAGTCAAGCGTTTCATCCCACCATGTTTCTGTTATTCCTATTATGTCTGTGAGGCTTCCCTTATATTAAGGCTGAGCAAGCCTGAAAAGCCACACCTGTGAGTCAGGCTTGCTGGGATAATGGCCCACCCTTCATTCCATTTTCCCAAACCCAGGGACCCAGACTACAACTCTCAGAATGCCCAGCTACAGTACACACACGCCGATATATACATTTCCCTGGGGTTTTAAGAGTTCTCCTCTTATGTATATCCCATTTATAACCATTCCTGGCTTCCGGTCACATAACGCAATTGGGTGATAATTAAGGGGGTCTAGGGGGATCTTTGCCAGGCCTCAGGATGTGGGAGAGATTAGAGGATTGCATATCAGGGGGGAGCCGACCACCTTCAAGTATGGCCTGACACATGGCAGTAAGTGGGGCGGTAAGCAAAGTCAAAAAAGTCTTGTAATAAAGACTGGAGAATCCATCAGGCCCAGGGGTCTTACCGATCTTAAGTAATTTGATGGCAGCAGCTAGTTCTTCCTTCTGGATGGGGGACTGAAGAATGGGAAGATGATGCTTTGGAAGCGGAGGAACAGCTACATCGACCAGAAAATATAGAATCTTCTCACAAAGTTCTACAGTGGAAGCCACTTGGTCTGGTGAATGATGGTAAATAGCAGAAAATGTTTTCAAGCTCAGCAGCCATCGCTTCCGGGTCAGTAACAATCAGTCCCATGGAGGAGTACAATTTAGGAATGGATTTTTCATACCATCTGGAATGTAGTTTGTGGGCTAGCATAGTAATCGCTTTGTTTCCTTTTTCATAGTAATGTTGCTTCCTATCAGAGTCGTGCAGAGGGGGAGCCGGCAGGGCGGTGGCCCCAGGCATCCACTTCAGGGGGGCATCCAAGCCGGGCCAGACTGCTCTACAGAACGTGCGCTCCCCCCGAGAAAATATTACCGCCCGCTGCCAGTGCCAATCACTAACGCTGCCGTTGGCCAGCCGCACTCAGCGTGTGCAGCGTGTAGTGAATGATAGTCACGTGCCTCATTCAGTGCCGGTGACGGCAACGCAGTGCGCCTGCGCCGGGCTTCTGCCTGTCACGTGGGCGAGAAAGAGGCACTAGCAGGAGGCTCCACCGGACAGTCGCACTCGTCTAGCCTAGAGTGATTGCGTCTGCGCCCTGTCCTGCTGCATGTGTCAGTGAGAGCGAGGAGACACAGAAGAACCAGGGCATCTGCATCCAACCGTCGCCTGTGCCGTCCATAGCCTGCCCAAGTTATCAAGGTACCTACATCATGTCCATGTGAGCTGCTGGGGCAATATATCCATGTGTGAGCTGCTGGGGCAATATATTAATGTGTGCTGCTGGGCAATATATCCATGTGTAAGCTGCTGGGGCAATATATTAATTCGAGCTGCTTGGGCAATATATCCATGTGTACCGCTGCTGGGGCAATATATTAGTGCGAGCTGCTGGGGCAATATATCCATGTGTGAGCTGCTGGGGCAATATATTAATGTGTGCTGCTGGGCAATATATCCATGTGTAAGCTGCTGGGGCAATATATTAATTCGAGCTGCTTGGGCAATATATCCATGTGTACCGCTGCTGGGGCAATATATTAGTGCGAGCTGCTGGGGCAATATATCCATGTGTGAGCTGCTGGGGCAATATATTAATGTGAGCTGCTGGGGCAATATATCCATGTGTGAGCTGCTGGGGCAATATATTAATGTGAGCTGCTGGGGCAATATATCCATGTGTGAGCTGCTGGGTCAATATATTAATGTGAGCAAGGGAGGGGGGTACCCTGGGCCCATGGTATGGAAAGGGTTCGCAGGGCTTTTCTCACATGTCTTACTACCAGATCTTGTACTTGATTTGGGGGGGGGCATGTAATCAAAGGGTTGGGCCCAGGTATCAAAAGCCCTCTGCACGCCAGTTCCTATATAACAGTGCTTCGGCGGTATCGACCACCATCAAAATCCAAATAGCAGACCTGGCTTGTTAAAGGGGCTCAAAAGAAGACAGGGAGGCCGTGGATTTGTGAATCTGTTCAAGGCAGAATAGTACAGATTGCAGGGTGTTAAGTTTTGCAAGTTTATCATGTTTATGGCGAGTAGCAAGAGCAATTAGTTTACCTCAAAGAACCGGTTTGTGCAGGGCCCACAGTGTGATATTAGAGTGTACAGATCCAGCATTGATGGAAAAATAATCCTTAAGGTCAGATCTGATGGATTCCCATAGCAGCTCATCCTGCATCAGGGAGTCATTGCGCTTCTATGACCAGTACGTGTGATAGCGAAGGAGTTGGAAGGTGATAGTGACATCCGCGTGGTCTGACCAGGTGATGGAATGAACATCAGACCTTTGTATTAGTGCACAGCAGTCACTGGAGGTATGGAGCATATCAATTCTGGAGTAGGTCTTGTGAGGATGAGAATAGAATTTAAAATCCCGAACCAGGGATGTTGCAGTCTCCAGACGTCCAGGAGAGCATGTGTATTGCAGAAAGAGCGGAGGAGTTTATCTGAGGGATGGCTGGAATATGGTGGGGATGCACGGTCCGAGTGTCGCATTAAAATTACCAGCCAGGAGTAGTCGACGTGGAGCCAGAGAGGAAATGTAAGCAGATAAATCAGACCAGAATGAAGGGTCAGGATGCGGACATGCGTAGACGTTGATAATGGTGAGCGGCAGTTTTTTTTTTTTAGCTGGTACGGCATACCGGCACCTCTCAGCACATACCGGCACCTCTTGGCAGGGCCTAATTTGTTACCTGCCACCCAGTTGTTATGCCACTGCTCCCTGGCTGTCAGCGGAGGTGCCCCATGCCCAGCCAGCTGCTCGCAGAGACTGCAGAGTGTTAACCTGGCAGCGGCGTGCTCCTTCCTCTCTGCTGGCACCGCCCCAATGCCTGCAAGTTGTCGACCCCGCTGATTAGGTCACGCGGCAGCCACGTGATGTCATCAGTGGGGCCGACGACTTGCAGGCATTGGACGCGGTGCTGGCAGAGGGGAAGGAGCACGCCGCTGCCAGATTAGCACTCCTCAGTCTCTGCAAGCAGCTGGCCTGGCTGGGCATGGGGCACCTCCGCTGACAGCCGGGGAGCAGTTGCGTAACAACTGGGTGGCAATGCAGGTGTTCTGGCTCCAGCCAGGGGTGGATCCGGGGGGCAAAGTGGCAATTGCCCCCCCAAGAAAGTCGCCGCCGCCGATGTTCTCTTTCCCTGTGAGGCGAGCGGCCGCTGACATGCAGCTTGGCCGCTCGCCCCAGGGTTGAGAACCACCTAGCCAGCACGCGATCTCGTGAGAAAGAGGCTGCGCAGCTGGTCAGGTGGTTCCCGGCGGCGGCCAAGCTGCATCATGCCAGCGGTCGCTCGCCTAGTGGGGAAAGCGAATGCCGGTGGAGTCTGGGACTTGAGGAGGTGAGAGCTGGGGGCAAATATACCCATGTTGTGAGCTGAGGGCTAATATACCCATGTGAGCCGGGGGCAAATATACCCAAGTGAGCTGGGGGCAAATATACCCATGTGAGCTGGGGGCAAATATACCCATGTTGTGAGCTGGGGGCGAATATTGGGGAAGAAATTAATTATGGGGGAGAAATTAATTGATATTGGAGGGAATAAATTGATATTGGGGAGAAATTAATTGATATGGGGGAGAAATTAATTGATATTGGGGCAATAAATTCATATTGGGGCAATAAATTCATATTGGGGCAATAAATTCATATTGGGGAAATAAATTGATATGCTGGGGGAGAAAGTAATTGGTATTCTGGGGAGAAATTCATTAATTGGTATGCTGGGGGAGAAATTTAATTGGTATGCGTTGGCGTAGGCGTTGAATAAATTGATATTGATACATTACTGTGAGTTTTTTATTGTGGAGCTCTGACACCCTCATACACACTGCACATTACTGTGGAGCTCTGACACCCTCATACACAATGCACATTACTGTGAGTTTTAGTGCTACATACCCCCGGGGTGATATATGGCTATGTTTGTGAATGTATGGCTTGGCTGTAATGCATGTATTTGTCTTTAAACAGGCTGTTGTGCGTAAAAGTCTGCATCTGTGTTCTTGTCGCAGTCCGGCGTTGCCCCCTTGCCCTGCACCCAAAAGGCAGTTATTTCTCCTAGAATCGCCACATTATCTGCTGCCTCCACTTCACAAAGTAAGAATGACTTGTAAAATTGCCTCTGTCCTTAAAGGGTTAATAAAAGGAGTATTTATTAGGACAAAATAGTCATAATAATCACCGTTTTTCCCTGACTGCGAAAAAAGCACTGGTGAGCGGTAAATAAGATAAGGTGCTGTGAAGCACCAGAAAACAACCTTCCGGGTCAGCGACGGTGAAGAGTGGAGTGGGCAGTGATTACAGATGCGAATAGCAACTCCATTTTTTAGTATTTAAGGTGTTATTGGCAAAACACCCCATCGGATAGCAGTGATTTTGTAAGTGAGGGTGGTTTCGGGGCAGAAAAGTGTGTCTCCTGGATAAATCTTCTGTTGATGGAGGTAATGGAGTGTGTTGTGTTTCTGCAGAGAATTAAGACCATGGGTATTGATGGATAGCATCCTCAGAGAGGTGGTTGCGACTGCGCGGGAGGGATCAGTGGTAGCCCATGAGCAATCATGCGAGGGGAAGGGAGAGAGGAAAAATAAATAAAAAGGGGGGAGGGGGCGAATTTAGGCATGAAGGGTAAAGAGGAAGGAAAAGGTTGTGCTCACAAGTGGCCAACCTAAAGAAATGGGAAGGAGAATGTGAGCTATACTGTCAGAGGGGTTAAAGAAAAAGGACAGTATACAATCAGCAATATGTGTGGTTATATATTAAACTGTGATTAAAACTGGTAGACAAAAAAAGGATCAATCAGTTCCCAACAGCTATGGCTGCCGCATTTGGGTAGGTTCATGGATGCGAGGTAAGTTCTAGGTGGGGGGTGAAAAAAACAGTAGAAAAAAGGAGGTCCACTGCAGGTAAGGAGCGAAATCATTCAGGAAGGGAGTCCGGGGTCGAGCGTGGGGATGCCCGTCTGGAACCAGGAGGTGTCTGAGAAGGCAGAGAAGACAAAAATTCCGCAAGGGCCTCACGAGAGTAGAAGGGCATCACACCAATCGAGCCAAGCTGGAGCTGTTTGAAAGGATAGCCCCAGGCAAAACTTAGGCCTTGAGCGCGGAGTTGGTCTGTGACGGGTTTCCATTCACGTCTTCGTGACAGTGTTGCAGGTTCGAGATCATGGTAAAGCTGGAGTAGCTGTCCATGGAAGGTGGGCGGGTAAGATGTCATCAGGCAATCGTTAATCGAGTAGTTGTGAAATCGAATAACAACATCCGGGGGAGGTGTCTGACCCTGGGGGGCGTCGGAGGGCTCTATGGGCACAGTCAAAATGGAGGTCATCCTCAGTGAGGTTCGGTTGCATTTTATGAAAGATAGAGTGGAGGGTGGTATGCAAATCTTCCGTACTTTCGTTTCGGATCATTTCAAATAAATTTTCGTTTTGGATCAGTATCGATTCGTTCTTTCGGACTGATTCGAAATTTCGGATCGATTCGTTTACCATTTTATATCTATATATATAAACGCGAAAGTCCTGACTGACTGACTGATTGACTGACTGACTGATCAACGCCCAGCTGAAACCGTTTAACCTAGGAACGTGAGATTTTGAAGGTGCACTGTTTTTATGATCATAAAAGAAAAATAAGTATAGGCAGCGCTTCTTCACACTCTAGAGGGAAATGGGCATGAAAGATGGAACTAGAATGCACAGAGATACAGTGAAGGGATAACTGTTGGGAAGTGATAATAACGCTTAGAGAGCACAAAACAGTCAGTGGTACGTACAATGATGATTATATGGAAAATGTCATGCTTTGGAGGATGGATTCTCTGTAAATAGGTATTCTATCTTACATCGACAGGTATGTGTCCAACTTGTGCAGTAGATACCTCAAATGCAAGAAACACAGTACATTATGGACATGCAATATTGCACTATGTACTCTGTTTCTTGCATTTGAGGTATCAGTAACTGTAAAAAAAAAATACAGGGGACCCTGTGTGATGCCCCCATTAACCTTTTGCTGGGACATACGCTGTGCCCTGTGAGATGCCCAGTGCCCATTAACCTTTTGCTCGGGACATACGCTGTGCCCTGTGAGATGCCCAATGCCCACTAACGATTTGCTTGGGACATATGCTGTGCCTTGTGAGATGCCCAATACCCATTACCCCTTTGCTTGGGACATACTCTGTGCCCTATGACATGCCCAATGCCCATTAACCCATTGCTTTGTTTTTAATTGCACAGATTTTTTTTTCTGTTTCGGATCGCTATTGATTCGCTAGTTCAGACCAGTTCGAAATTTCGGACGGCCGAGCATCGTTTTCGGAAATGATCCCGAAAACAAAAAATAGTGGATTTTCGGATGAATTCGAATTCGGACGAAACAATTTTTTTTTAAAATGTTAAAAAAAAATTAAGAAACACTCTACTCATTCTGACTACTTTACACATCCTGAACAATTTAAAACTGTAGAGCCCCCCATCTCACCCAATCTGTAGAAAATGCTGCTTGAAGTGTTTTCTCTACCCCACCCAGCGTCAACAGCAACCAGGATTTTTTTATTTCTCGGCTGCCGGTCACTAGATCGGTCACTAGAGACATCGGTACGCAGAAAGCATGCTGTTGTCACCCTCTCTGAGACTGATTGCAGTAGCGATTGGTCTCAGAGAGGCAGCTGATGGATTGGATCTGAGCATGTGCACAGCTCCGATGCATCATTCTGTGCAGAGACTACGGAACTTGCGATTGTAAAGTGTGCAAATCCCAGAGTTGTTCCTATGCCATTCAAGTAGCATTGGAACGCAAATTGTACAAAAAAGGTTCAGGGTCTTCTAGAAGTCCATGAGCCGAAGAAGAGGAGCTGTGTACGATGGACGACAGAGTAAAAAAAAATACCCAAAAGGAAAAAAAGGAAAAAATAATTGAGCATAGGCTATCAGCAGCCTTTGCCCTATTATTTAATGGCAAAAAGGGGAATTATATTTTTTTAATATAATGGTCCTTTAACACCATTGAGAATAGGAAAAAAAGGAACCCGCAAAACCTTGACATCTGTTGCTTGGATATCTGCCTCCTACAATGTCTGTCTGTGTAACAAGTGTCCAACACCTTTAATGTACACCTCATTATTGTATACATTCAGTAGAAATGCATAATTACTACATACTGAAGGAAGAAAATAAGGAGCTGCTTAAACAAAGAGTTAGCACTCTATACTTATTCCCTCCGATTTAGCGATACCGAGACAGACCGTAGGACACATATTTTTTTTATTCTCCTACAAGGAGCCCTGTCTCATCCCACGTTTGATTTACTTGCCTTGACGAAAGGGGTCTCTTTATTATGTTTAATTGAGGAGAAGCGCAGCCTCGGAGCATGAATATTCAATGCGCTACGTTTGGTGGCATTCCAGCGAATGCGACGTGCGGGAGGCCTGTCAGACCCGGAATGACAGCGGGAAGGCGATTAATTGAAATAGCTTCATTAATTAGTAATTAACGCCAGAGTAATGGCTGTGTCACACTCCGTATATCAATGAATGCCCTTCATGTGTTACGGGCTCTTTAATTAAAGAATATGCATTTTAATTAATGTGCCCGGGCTGGCCTGTGGCCTTTCCACAGACTCGGGAAGGTTTGGAAGATGATAGATGAAAGGAACATTAGCTTTATCTGGTTGATGATGAAGACGATCACAGACTCTGCAGTACCCTTCACATCTCCTTTACCGAGTTCTTTCCTCTGGTTTTCACTCAGTTCACGGTGTCTAGGTTCTAATGATACTTCAAAGGCCTTTTTACAATAAAATGCATGTAGCTCATACTGCGTGAGGCTCCAGGGCACCCTCAGGGTAGTAGTGCAGCAAAATACAGTCTTTATACATAAACATGGAGTGATTCTGCAGATTTTCCCTCTTGTAATCATTAACATTATCCACCTGTGATCTGATTTTTAGGTTGGTGATATCCTCCTGTGTTTGGGTAGTCCCTGGAGTGTAATAGGCACAATCCCAAGGCCTGGAGAGTCCGTACCCTGGCACATTTCCTATCGGAGGGAAGGAAAGGGCCCTACCCAGGCATGTTCCCAATGGTCGGGAGAGTCCTCTACCTAGGCACATTTCCAATGGACAGGAGAGCCCCATACCCAGGCATATTCCCAATGGACAGAAGATCCCCATAAACTGACATATTCCCAGTGGATGGCAGAGCCATGTATCCTGGTACGTTTCCACTAGTGGGAGAGCCCTGTTCCCAGGCACATTCCCAAACGGTGAGGGTGTTCTGTTCCCAAGCACATTCCTAATGCACAGAGAAAACTCCATACCCAGGTACGTTCCTAATGGGTAGGAGAACCCTGTACCCAATGGGCGTGGGAGCCACTTGCCAGGGCTCCTTCCCAGTTAATGGGAAATCCCTGTAACCAGGCACATTTCTATTAGACAGGGGGAGCACTGTACCCAGGTTCTTTCCTAAAAGCATGGAGAAGCTCTGTAGAAAGACACGTTCCTTGTGCACAGGGTGAGCTCCATAACCAGGCATGCTCCCAATGAATGGGAGAGCCACGTACCCCAGCATATTCATAATGAATGCCTAATGGGCAGGGGAGCTCTGTAGTAGGGATGTGCGTTTCGGGTTTCGGAATTTCGGAATTTTCACGAAATTTCCCGATTCGGGTCTTTCGATGCGGCCGAAAATCCGAAATTTTTTAGATCCGAAAAAATCGAATCCGAACTGTTTTCCGAACCGAATCGAAAAAATTTCGGAATTTCGAATGGACTTGAAATGTGTCAAATCGAAATCTATTGCTTTGAAACGAGAACAGACTTTCCGAAAAAAACTAAAAATTTGCCAAATCGAAAATTTTTCGGAATTTTCGAATGGACTTGAAATGTGTCAAATCGAAATGTATTTTCCCTCTATTCATGATTTCAGTTCCATTCGGGATTTCGGTTCCATTTCGGTAAGTCTGGACATCGTATATTTAACTAGTATCGGTTATATCTCTGAATCTGTAAATTTTTTTTTGTTTCCAATGATCCGATCAGAAAATTCGTATTTTGGAGAGATCCGATTCGTCCGCGGGTCGCGCATGCGCGCGCGCGCACATGTCGTAACTTTATTGAGCCAGTTTTATTGACAACTTTTTGAACAAAATATTGTTTTTATTATTCTTCATGATGGCCGCTGCCAGAGAGGAGACCTCGTCTTCATCTCATGATGAAGTTGAACCACCTGCACCCAGGAAAAAACGGGCCCAAAATATGGCGTTTGAGGAGATGTTGGAGCTGGTCCGCATCTTTGATAGAAAAGATTACGATTGCCGGAACGGACCTTACCGCAGCAAGAATAACGCCAGGAAGGATCGTATCTTAGACAAGCTACGCACCACCATTTTGGAGAAGTTTGGGAAGGACCGGACAAAGGACCAGCTACGGAAACGCTGGTCTGATTTAAAAGTACGCGAGCAGGAGCAGCTGAAACGCATCCGCCGCGTCATAGCGAAACGTAAGTGTCATGTTATATTGTAAAGCGCTGCGCAAACTGTTGGTGCTATATAAATCCTGTATAATAATAATAATGTGCTTGCATGTGCTAATGTGCAAAGAAATATGTTGATTTATCTAGTCCCTTTTTTCATGCAATGTGATTGTGTATAGCTTTGCGTTTTCACAATTCGTCATACATGCATTTTTGCCATAGCTCTTCTTTTTTGTGATTTTACGTATTCGTGAAAATTGTGATATTTGATGTATGTAGATGAAATTACAATGCTGGATTTCTTTTGGCACTGTGTGTATAGTCTGTAGTGTGTTGGGGGGGGAGGTTGTTGTGATTGAGTGATGCATACGAGATGACCCGCAGCTTGCCCAATATTGGCTCCCACCTGCGCTTCAACAAAAATCTCTGCGTCTCTGCTAAAGTGATAGGATGGGACATGTAGTTCTTCTGAAAGTGCATCCAAACAGAGCCGCCTTCAATACATCCTCAGCAGCTGCTGCAGCAGTGTCATTGAATGCTTTAGATGAAAATTTCAAAACAAAATGGTGGATTTCTGTTGTTGTTTCTGCAATATCCAGTTTTATTATTAGCAGAAACTGAAAGTGAAACTGAGGCTGAGGCCTTCTATAAAATAACTAAAAGCAGTCAGCACAATGCGTTTTGTATGCACACAACACAAATAATAGTTTTTATTGAATAAACGTAATGTTTACTTCTGAAAAAAATATATAAATGAACGGTAATATATGTGTATGTGCAGAGGAAATAAATAAATATTTTGTGACTTTAGAACTATGAGATGGGAGTAGTGGTGGGTCAAGCTGGTAGTGCTAGTGGGTAGTGGAGGGGTGTCGCAATACTTTCGGCAATATATTGTATAGATATACCATTTTTTCCAGTCTGCATTATTTACGTGTTATATTTTTTGGATTTGGCAGAAGACAGGAAGAAGGCCGCCGAATCTGCCCGGGCAGGGACCAGTGCCCCAGTGGAGGAGGAGGGGGAGCCACGGGCGTCCACCAGCGCTGGTATATACTGTTTTATTTAGCAACGACTTTTGGTCAAAAACAGAAACATTTTTTGTTTACTGCATTTTAATTTTATTTTTTTATGTATAGCACAAGAGGAGCAGGAGGAGGAAGAGGAGGAAGAGGACCAGGAGGATGGCGAAGGAGAGAGGCAGCCGATGCAGCAGGAGGCCGCCAGTCCAGGTTTTTTTTTTTTACTGTTGTATTTTGCATCGACTTTTGTTCAAAAATAAATCAGTTTTGTTGTTTACTGTATTTTTTATTTCTTTAATTTCTTACATATAGCACTGGATATGCAGACGGTGGTGGTGGGGGAGGAGGAGTCGGAGGAGTCGGAGCCTCAGGAGGCCGCCAGCTCTGGTATATACTACTGTTATATTTTTTCAAGACTTTCAGTCAAAAATAGAAACCTGCTTTACTTACTGTATTTTCCTTCTTTCATTTATTGGATATATCGAAGAAGCCAGACCGAGCAATCAAGAGGCGATTGGCGAACTAAGGCTGGCTGTCAGAACACTGGATGCCATCCAGGAACTGCTGCAGGAACTCCGGAACACCTTAATAACACCGCGGACATCCTGGAGCGGCAGTAGGACAGAGACAATACTCAAGTCAATACGGATGTGCCTCAGCTGCTCCTGCTCGCCTGCTTTGAGGTCGGACCAGCGTTTTCTGATCTGGTCCTTTGTCCCGTCTTTCCCAAACACCTCCAGGATGGTGGTGCGCGCAGCTTGTCAATGATACGATCCTTCCTAAAATTATTCTTCCTGCCGTAAGGGCCCTTACTGCAGTCATAATCTTTGTGCTCCAACATCTCCTCAAATGCCAGTAATTCTAAAAGTGAACCAATACTCTGAACGCCTGGCTTGGAAGATGGCCGCCATTGTATGTTTGTTTGTGTTGTTTGTGCCCCTGTTGGGCAGTTTGCCATCCTTGGCATGTTCCCTTCCCTCCCTTCCCCATGTTGTAAATAAATTTTCTATTTTTTCTATATTTTCCTGTTTGTGTGCGTTGCTTTACGTTAATAAGTTAATTATGTATTGCTTGGTTTCCACACTGTTAACCACGTCGATGCGGAGGACGCGCTCAGCGCGTCCTCCGCATGGCTGCTGGTATGCGGAGGACGCGCTGAGCGCATCCTCCCTTTGGGGTCAGCGTTCGGCCGGGTTCCGGCCGATCGCTGGCCCCCCGGTGCGGGCTGACATCCTCGATGTCAGCCCAGCATCCGGAACCGCCGCCGGTGAAATTAGGTGTCATCGCGACAGCGCGATGACACCTAATTCAGGCGCCCCCCCACATGTGCGGAGGAGGCGCCTGAAAGGGAGGGGGGAGGTCCTTCGGACCTCTCTCCCTCCCGATCGGCGGCGTTGCAGGGGTTAACCCAGGCACCATTTGGAAGGGCACAGCCTGCCCTTCCAAATGGTGCCTGGCATTAACCCCTGGGGAGCTGGATCGCGAATCGGCGCTGAAAAGCGCCGGTTCGTGATCCTTTCCCGGAGCTGGCCGACATCTTGGATGTCGGCCAAGCCTCCGGGAACTCCCCCTGAGGACTGGCGTCATCGTGCATAGCACGATGACGCCAGTCCTAGAGTTAACCCCTAACTGCCACCAACGGTGGAGATAGGGAGTTCCAATGAACTCCCTATCTCCCGATCCGTGGCAGCTAGGGGTTAAAGTTTGGTATGGTTGGATCGGCCAGAGCATGGCCGTTCCAACGATACCAAACACTACAGTGAAAAAAGTTTTTAAAAAAAATTAAAAATAAAAATATATTTAAAAAAAAAATTATAAAAATTAAATAAACATTTTTTTTTTCTTTTTTTTGGTTCGTTAATGCAGCAATATTGTTCCCATTTCAATTATAATGTGAACAATGATGCTGCACTAACGAGGTGGTGGGGCAATATCCACGAGGAGCTGGGGCATGTCCACGAGGAGCTGGGGCATGTCCACGAGGAGCTGGGGCATATCCACGAGGAGCTGGGGCATGTCCACGAGGAGCTGGGGCATATCCACGAGGAGCTGGGGCATGTCCACGAGGTGCTGGGGCATGTCCACGAGGAGCTGGGGCATATCCACGAGGAGCTGGGGCATATCCACGAGGAGCTGGGGCATATCCACGAGGAGCTGGGGCATGTCCACGAGGTGCTGGGGCATGTCCACGAGGAGCTGGGGCATATCCACGAGGAGCTGGGGCATGACCACGAGGAGCTGGGGCATATCCACGAGGAGCTGGGGCATGTCCACGAGGTGCTGGGGCATGTCCACGAGGAGCTGGGGCATATCCACGAGGAGCTGGGGCATATCCACGAGGAGCTGGGGCATGTCCACGAGGTGCTGGGGCATGTCCACGAGGAGCTGGGGCATGTCCACGAGGAGCTGGGTCATATCCAGGAGGTGCTGGGGCATGTCCACGAGGTGCTGGGGCATGTCCACGAGGAGCTGGGTCATATCCAGGAGGTGCTGGGGCATGTCCACGAGGAGCTGGGGCATATCCACGAGGAGCTGGGGCATGTCCACGAGGTGCTGGGGCATGTCCACGAGGAGCTGGGGCATATCCATGAGGTGCTGGGGCAATATCCACGAGGAGCTGGGGCATGTCCACGAGGAGCTGGGGCATATCCATGAGGAGCTGGGGCATATCCATGAGGATCTGGGGCATATCCATGAGGATGTCGGACGTCGGCCAAGCTTCCGGGAACTCCCCCTGAGGACTGGCGTCATCGTGCATAGCACGATGACGCCAGTCCTGGAGTTAACCCCTAGTTGCCACCAATGGTGGAGATAGGGGGTTCCAATGAACCCCCTATCTCCTGATCCGTGGCAGCTAGGGGTTAAAGTTTGGTATTGTTGGATCGGCCAGAGCATGGCCGTTCCAACGATACCAAACACGAATGTGAAAAAAGTTTGTAAAAAAATTAAAAATAAATTTTTTTTTAAAAAATTTATAAAAAAAAATAAACAATTTTTTTTCTTTTTTTTGGTTTGTTAATGCAGCAATATTGTTCCCATTTCAATTATAATGTGAACAATGATGCTGCACTAACGATTTTTGTATGCGGTGCATTTGTTAAAAATCGTGTAATTTCCCCCCCAAAAAAATGTAACGAGACCCCATCTCTAATTTTTTTAACAAGCGCACCCCATACAAAATATAACCGCAATTGCTCGCTTGTTAAAATGTGAAAAAAAAACACTTTACACGTTGTAAATTATTGAAAAATCATATTTTATTGCATTTTTTGTTATAAGGTCATGACGTATACATATAATAATGACATATTATGAATCTGCCGAGTCTGACGGAAAGAACGATATATAATATGTCTGGGTCATATACTAAAATAAGCCTTCAAAACACGTTTAAACATGATGAGCAAAACCGGTAAAAATGACCTCAGCACAGAGGCGTGAAAAGCCTCAGCAGCGAAAGGGTTAATTAAAAAAACACGATAGAATCGCCAGAATTATCGTATCGACAGAATGAATTATCGGATCCGAAAAACAAACCAAAAATTTATTATAAAAATTATATAAAGTAGTATTAAAAAAGTAAACCATAGTAGTTTTCATCAAAACGAATAGAGTTAGACAGCTTTGAAACGAGAACAGACGTTCCGAAAAAACGAAAAGTTCCGAAAAACGAAAAATTGGCGATATGCCGAAAACCATGTACAATTCCGAAAAACGAAAAGTTCCGAAAAACGAAAAGTTCCGAACAACGAAAAATGGGCGATATGCCGAAAACCATGTACAATTCCGAAAAACGAAAATTTCCGAAATAACGAAAAGTCGATACAGAAACCTAGTAAAGTGACCCGAAAATACGAAAAATGGTTGATATTCCGAAAAATAAATGTACCCGAAAACCGAATCGAACCGAACCGAATCGAAACAGAAAGCAGTCGAAACGAGCCGAATCGAAAAGTTTAAAAATTAGAAAAATCAAATCGAATCGAATCGAAAAAAAAATCGTTGCACATCCCTACTCTGTAGCCAGGCACGTTCCCAATGTGCAAGGCGAACTCCATACTCAGTCATGTTCCTGACATGAGGGGGATCTCTAGTCTGTACCCATACTTGTTTCCATTTATATAAGCCTTTAATGATCAAATTACCAGAGTTTATATGTTGTCCTGGTATGAGTTAAACATTGTAACCTCATCCTCTTACTGATGCCTTTTTTCAGCCAAATATGGACAATATTTTATCCCTTTCATGATAAAAACCTTACATTTTATCTATGACAGTACACGCTTTGTAGCTGCTGCCCGGCACCGCACTTTGGTGAGCTGGGTGGGCTTTTGACGTTTTTGGCCTGATGCTTCCAATTGTTTAACTCTTCTTGCGCCACTGCACTAGTATGGTGCCTTGGGTGGAAAAAATGGCTTGCCTTTGGTGAGTAATATGAAGATACGAAGAATAAATTTAAAAAAAACGCAGGTAAGAAGTTTTCATTTCATTAATTTGGTCTACAATCCGCTAGAATTAGAAAGATACGTGGCAGTGACTGTATTGGGTCCAGAAGAATAAAGGTTTGGGAGAGCATCTCCTTGGTAAGCAAGCAAGCATCTCTATAGTAAGCAAAAGACATGTTCGGTTGAGCATGCTGGGAGTTTGTTATTCAATGATACTTGAAACTACGAACATAATGACAAATACCTAGGGCAATGTTACAATCTTAATGCTAACATTAGCTATGTGAGCACTAACGTTAGGTTAAGTCCCCCTAGGGAAGGCCGTCCATATTACAATCCGAGCGCTATTAGGTTTATAAAAAACAGCGCATCGAAGATTGTGCTTGTTTACGAGAGCTTCCTGAATTTTGCACTCCCTATGCTTAAAAAGTGGAGCGCAAAGAGTAAGCAAGAAGTAATTACCGTTAGGATTACAAGTTCAAATGTTAATTACTCACCACTAGGGATGGGCTGGCGGTTCGATCCAAACATGAGTTCGAATCGAACATCGGCGAACTACGAACATTTCCGCGTGTTCGCCCACAATGGACCACAATGCACTTTTCCACTGGCCTGAAGCTTGTAATAGGCTACAGCCTTGCACCTGACCACAGTTCAGGTGCAAGACAGGTGAAAGACTATGCCAATCACGGCTCAGAGTCCTGATTGGGCAAATTTTGCCCAATCATGGGCTCACAGAGCTAAGTCCCGCAGCACACTATATAAGGCTTCCCTGCAGCTTCAGCACGTGTTTTTTTGCAGGAGTGAGATGAGATTGTTCTTTCAGCGTGTCTCACAGACGTCTAGGAGATTTCTGTGAATTGTAATCTGTGTCTTCTCACTGCCAGCTATTGGGGTCTAACTTTCTTCTAGCAGATAATTATCTGGGAATTGTAATCTGTGTCTTCTCACTGCCAACTATTGGGGTCTTGCTTTCTTCTAGCAGATAATTATCTGGGAATTGTTATCTGTGTCTTCTCACTGCCAGCTATTGGGGTCTCACAGACGTCTAGCAGATATCTGGGAATTGTAATCTGTGTCTTCTCACTGCCGGCTATCAGGGGGTCCCACATACTTCTAGCAGATATCTGGGAATTGTAATCTGTGTTTTGGCACTGCCAGCTGCTGCCAGGCTATCAGGCTGTATCACTGACATATAGCATTGTTCTGCAAAATCTGTATATCTTTAATCTAATTCTAGATACCATACAATAACACAGTTTAATCAGAGTTCATCTGTTTATCTATTCAGAGTAGAATCTGGGTGTTGCCAGCTATTAGCAAGGCTGTATCACTGACGTATAGCAAAATCAGTATATCTTTAATCTATATATCACTCACTATGTCAGAAAGACCAAAAAGAGCAGGCAGACGCTCCCAGACACAGATAAAACATAGAAACATAGAAACATAGAAAAATGTCGGCAGATAAGAACCTTTCGGCCCATCTAGTCTGCCCAATTACATGGATACTTTACCTGGATTTATTTTTGTTTAGGATAGCCTTATGCCTATTCCATGCCTGCTTAAATTCAATTACTGTTTTGGCCTCTACCACTTCAACTGGAAGACTGTTCCATGTATCCACCACCCTCTCAGTAAAATAATGCTTTCTGATGTTACTTTTAAACCTTTGCCCCTCTAATCTAAGACTATGTCCTCTTGTTTTGCTACTTTGTTTCCTTTTAAATATACTCCCTTCCTCTACCTTGTGGATTCCCTTTACGTATTTAAATGTTTCTATCATATCTCCTCTGTCTCGTCTTTTTTCCAAGCTGTACATGTTAAGATCATTAAACCTTTCCTGGTAACTTTTCTCCTTCAAGCCGTACACCATTTTAGTAGCCCTTCTCTGAACTCTCTCGAAGAGGTCTATATCCTTCTGGAGATACGGTCTCCAGTACTGCACACAGTACTCCAAGTGAGGTCTCACCAGTGCTCTGTACAGTGGCATGAGCACTTCCCTTTTCCTACTGCTAATACCTCTCCCTACACAACCAAGCATTCTGCTAGCATTTCCTGCTGCTCTATTACATTGACTACTTACCTTTAGATCCTCTGCAATAATAACCCCTAAATCCCTTTCCTCAGATGTTGAGGTTAGGACTGTATCAAATATTCTATATTCAGCCCTTGGGTTTTTACGTCCCAGGTGCATTATCTTGCACTTATCCACGTTAAAACTCAATTGCCACAGTTCCGACCATTTTTTTAGTTTACCTAAATCATTTGTCATTTGGCTGATCCCTCCAGGAACGTCAACCCTGTTGCAAATCTTTGTGTCATCAGCAAAAAGACATACTTTTCCATTAATACCTTCTGCAATATCACTAATAAAAATATTAAATAGAATGGGTCCAAGTACTGACCCCTGAGGTACCCCACTGGTAACAAGACCTTGCGCCGAATAAACTCCATTTACCACAACCCTCTGTTGCCTGTCACTCAGCCACTGCCTAATCCATTCAACAATATTGGAATCCAAGCTCAAAGATTGCAATTTATTGATAAGCCTTCTATGCGGAACAGTATCAAAAGCCTTACTGAAATCTAAATAAGCAATGTCTACTGCACCACCTGTGTCTATTATTTTTGTTACCCAATCAAAAAAATCAATAAGATTAGTTTGGCATGATCTCCCTGAGGTAAACCTATGTTGTTTCTGATCCTGTAATCTATGTGTTTTTAGATGGTCAACAATCCTTTCCTTTAACATGGTTTCCATTAATTTCCCCACTACTGACGTAAAACTAACTGGCCTATAGTTCCCAGATTCCTCCCTACTACCCTTCTTGTGAATGGGCACAACATTTGCTAATTTCCAGTCTTCTGGGACGACTCCCGTTAGCAAGGATTGGTTAAATAAATCTGTTAACGGTTTTGCTATTACATCACTGAGCTCTTTTAATAATTTAGGGTGGATCCCATCAGGCCCCATTGACTTATTTGTCTTTACTTTAGATAGCTTCTGTAGAACCTCCTTCTCTGTAAACTGATATGTAATTGTCTCGTTAGTGTTTCCTCCTAACTGAGGTCCCTTTCCTTCCTTTTCTTCTGCAAAGACTGAACAAAAATATTCATTGAGGCAGTCAGCGAGACTTTTATCCTCTTCTACATACCTTCCTTCCTTTGTTTTTAATCTAACTAATCCTTGTTTTACTTTTCTTTTCTCGTTTATGTATCTAAAAAATGTTTTGTCCCCCTTTTTTACTGACTGAGCTATTTTCTCTCTCTGCGTGTGCTTTGGAAGCTCTTATAAATTGCTTTGCCTCTTTCTGCCTAATCTTATAGGTTTGCCTATCTTCTTCACTCTGAGTTTTTTTATAATTATTGAATGCTGTCTTTTTTTCTTCACTATTTTGGCCACTTCTGCAGAGTACCACAGTGGTTTCTTCCCTTTTTTGTTTTTGCTAACAAGTCGAATGCAATTGCCTGTGGCCTTCAATAATGCTTCCTTTAAATAATCCCATTTCTCCTGGACTCCCTTTAACCACTTCGATGCTGAGGACGCGCTGAGCGCGTCCTCAGCATTCCCGCTGGTATGCGGAGGACGCGCTGAGCGCGTCCTCCCATTGGGGTCAGCGTTCGGCCGGTTCCGGCCGATCGCTGGCCCCTCCGGTGCGGGCTGACATCCTGGATGTCAGCCCGGCATCCGGAACAGCAGCCGCCGGAATTTGGTGTCATCGCGGCAGCGCGATGACACCAAATTCAGGCGCCCCCCCGCATGTGCGGAGGAGGCGCCTGAAAGGGAGGGGGGGAGGTCCTTCGGACCTCTCTCCCTCCCGATCGGCGGCTCTGCGGGGGTTAACCCAGGCATCATTTGGAAGGGCACAGCCTGCCCTTCCAAATGATGCCTGGCATTAACCCCTGGGGAGCTGGATCGCGAATCGGCGCTGAAAAGCGCCGGTTCGCGATCCTTTCCCGGAGCTGGCCGACATCTTGGATGTCGGCCAAGCCTCCGGGAACTCCCGAGGACTGGCGTCATCGTGCGTAGCACGATGACGCCAGTCCTAGAGTTAACCCTTAACTGCCACCAACGGTGGAGATAGGGAGTTCCAATGAACTCCCTATCTCCCGATCCGTGGCAGTTAGGGGTTAAATTTTGGTATGGTTGGATCGGCCAGAGCATGGCCGTTCCAACGATACCAAACATGAAAGTGAAAAAGTTGTAAAAAAAAAAAATGAAAAATAAAAATAAAAAAAAATTAAAAAAATAAATTATAAAAAAAAAAATAAACACTTTATTTTTATTTTTTTTGGTTTGTCAGTGTAGCAATATTGTTCCCATTTCAATTATAATGTGAACAATGATGCTGCACTAACGATTTTTGTATGCGGTGCGTTTGTTAAAAATAGTGTAATTTTCCCCAAAAAAAAATGTAACGAGACCCCATCTCTAATTTTTTTAACAAGCGCACCCCATACAAAATATAACCGCAATTGCTTGCATGTTAAAATGTGAAAAAAAACACTTTACACATTGTAAATTATTGAAAATACATATTTTATTGCATTTTTTGTTATAATATACAGACATGACATAACGTATACATATAATAATGACATATTATGAATCTACCGAGTCTGACGGAAAGAACGATATATAATATGTCTGGGTCATATACTAAAATAAGCCTTCAAAACACGTTTAAACATGATGCGCAAAAACAGGTAAAAATGACCTCAGCACAGGGGCGGGAAAAAGCCTCAGCAGCGAAAGGGTTAAACTCCTCCAGTCTGAAAATGACTCCTTCACACAAAGTCTCATTTTAGAAAAATCTGTTTTTTTAAAGTCTAAAACTTTTGTTTTTGTGTGATGCGGCTCCATCCCTGTTCTTATATTAAACCATACTGACTGGTGATCACTAGATCCCAAATTTTCACCTACAACAACGTCTGATACCAAACCTCCATTTGTGAGTATTAAATCCAATATGGCCTCTTTACGGGTCGGCTCCTCAACTACTTGTGTTAGAGATAATCCCAGTAGGGAGTTTAGAATATTTGTACTCCTGGTGCACCCAGCTGTTTTGGTATTCCAGTTCACATCAGGAAGATTAAAGTCCCCATGATAATAACTTCCCCCTTCATTGCATTTTGGCTATTTCCTCAAGCAGCAGATTATCTAGCTCTTCTACTTGTCCAGGGGGTCTATAGATCACACCTACACGAGCTACTGTATGATTGCCAAATGTTAGCGTAACCCAAACTGACTCTATGTTCACCTCGCTCACTTTTATTTGGTTAGTTTTTATGTTGTTTTTCACATACAGGGCCACTCCTCCTCCTTTCCTACCTTCTCTGTCTTTTCTATATAAAGAGTACCCCGGATTGTTATGTCCCATTTATTTTTCTCACTGAACCATGTCTCAGTAACCGCCACTAAATCTACTTTTCAGCTGCCATCATTGCCTCCAGTTCATTGATTTTATTGACTAAACTGCGAGCATTTATAGACACGATAAGAGGGCAAGCAGCCTCTGTGTCGGAAAGCTGCGCCCGTGGTCGTCGTGGACGTGGTGCATCCTCTGCAGGGGCACGCTTGTCCTTGTTTCTAACTGGTGCTGGCCGTCTTAAGCAGCAGCAGAGGATTTGCAGGATTGGCTAACAAGGCCATACTCATCCTCCTCATCTTCTGCCAGGCTTGTAGTGGTTTACAGTCCACCTCAGCTGCCAAAACATCTAATTCAGCCTCCATGTCCACAACTACTCCTGCCGTAGCCTCACTATCACACATGGAGGAGTCAGCTGAATTGTTTGACTACAATGACAGTGACATGCTGCTTGAGGATGCGCAGCAACTTCAGTGCTCTGATTCAAACTCTGAGGTTGAGGAAGGGAGTAAATCAGCCTAGAGGGAGGGGGTGTCAGTGACACGCAAAGAACTGGCACTCATGTTCCCCCAGCAGCTGCAGCATATTGCGAGGTTGGCTCCAGTGATGAAGAGATAGGGGGTGATGTCACTGACTCCACCTGGGTGCCTGATCGAACAGAGGAGTCAAGGGAGGAGGAGGAGGCACAACAAAAAGGAGGCAGAACATCCTCTATGAGCAACCATAGCCAGTAAAAGGCATCAGATGTCAGAGCTGCTCAGGTGCAAAGCGCTGTTGTCACACAGCACACATCCAGGATCTCTGCTGTCTGGGAGTTCTTCACGACATGTGCAGCAGACTGCAGCATTGCCATTTGTAAGCTATGTCAGAAGAGGATCAAGCATGGGAAAGACATCAGACACTTGGGTACCACGTGCTTGAGGCGACATATGACCACCTGCCACGCATCCCGTTGGCATAACACTTTGCATAGGACCTCCTCCTCATCTGTCTCTACCCCCACTATATGTCCTGCCATGTCATTGCCTACAACCTTCACTGACAGGGATGATGCTACAGTAATGGGTGTACCACGTCCTTCCTCTAAATCTGCCAGCATCCCATCAGCTGCAGATTTATGCAGTCAGATTTTGTTGCCCCAGCTGCTGCAGCGGAAGAAAAAATTATTATCCCAACCATCCACATGCACAACGTCTAAATGCCAACTTGGCAAAATTACTCGCATTACAGCTGCTGCCTTTCCAGCTGGTGGACTCGGTTTCCTTCTGTGAATTTGACGAATGTGCTGTACCACAGTGGCAGGTTCCAAAACGCCATTTCTTTTCACAGAAGGCCATTCCAGCACTATACCAACACGTGGAAGACAATGTTATGGAGTCATTGGGAAAGGCAGTCAGCAGCAAGGTGCACATTACTTTAGACACGTGGTCCAGCAAGCATGGACAGGGCTGTTACATTTCCTTCACGGCACACTGGGTAACTCTGCTTGCAGCTGGAAGGGATCCAAGACGGGGCTCTGTGCTGGAGCTTGTTCATCCACCACGCCTCCAGAAAGCTGCTTATATGAGGTGTGTCTGCTCCACCACCTCTTCCTCTTCCTCCTCCTCCTTCAATGTTTCTGGCGAAGTGGCAGTTAAACCGACACGTGGCAGGGGCTACGCAATGGCTCAAGCAAAAAGATGCCATACTGTGCTTGAGCTGGTTTGTTTAGGGGACAGGAGCCACACCGGGCCAGAAATTTTGTCAGCTCTGCAGGGGCAGGCGCAGAGATGGTTAACACCATGCCAGCTTGAGCTGGGAATGGTCGTCTGTGATAATGGCAGCAACCTTCTCTCCGCCCTACGCCAGGGTAAGTTGACACATGTACCATGCCTAGCACACATCCTAAATCTGGTGGTACAGCGTTTCCTAACCAGGCACCCAGGGCTGGCAGAGCTTCTCAGCCAGACCAGAAAAGTCTGCAGCCACTTCAGACAGTCATTCCCAGCAAGTGTTCACCTGGCAGAAATTCGAAGAGAATTCCAGCTTCCCACAAACCGTCTGCTCTCTGACATGCCCACCAGGTGGACTCGATATTGGCAATGCTGCAGCATCTGCACAAGCAGCAGAGGGCCATCAATGAGTACCTGTGTGAGTATGGCACAAGGACAGGTTCAGGTCAACTTGGTTATTTTCCCCCCGCAGTGGCTGATGATCAAGGATGCATGCACTGTACTGTCACCATTTGAGGAGGCAATGAGGATGGTGAGCAGGGACAATGCATGCATCAGTGACACAATTCCTTTAGTGTTCCTGCTAGAGTGCACTCTGCGGGGAATTATAGATGTGGCACTAGAGGCAGAGCAGCGGGAGGAAGAGGAGGACTTCCCTAGCTCTCAAGGCCCCAGTCTTTACGCAGACAGCATTCCTGTGGGTCCTCAGATCAGACAGGAGGAGGAGGAGGAATATTTAAGTTGTGGGGGCATTGAAGGTGGGGATTCCTCAAGGGAGGGTTTTGTGTCTCCAGAAACCCAAGGACTAGTACGTGGCTGGGAGGAGGTAGTGCACGATACGGTCATCCTCAATGACCAGGAACACTTGGAAGCTAATGCCACCTCCAACCTACGCTGCATGGGATCCCTTATCTCGCAAAGCCTGCTAAAGGACCCCAGGATCCATGCTATCAAGGAGAGGGATCATTACTGGTTGGCAACCCTTTTTGATCCACGTTACAAGGGTAAGGTTGCAGAGCTCATCCTGCCCTCACAGAGGGAGGACAGGATGAAAAAACTTGAGGACACTCTAAAGCAACACTTGTGTAACACCTTTCCAGGCACTGGTAGGTTACCAAGGGATGACACAGGTGCTTCTGAGGCTGAGGTTGATCAGAGTAAGGGCGGTGAAGGGGGCTGCTTGACTGATGCCTTTTCCAATTTTTTTAGTCCACGACGCCCAGGGACGTCAAATGTAGGCACCCATTGCCAGCGTCTTCACCATATGGTGCAGGACTATCTAGGGGCAAGGGCAGACCTGGATACCTTTCCAGCAGATGATCCACTGGCTTACTGGGTGTTGAGATTGGATCACTGGCCAGAATTTAGCCAATATGCTATGGAGCTACTAGGTTGCCCTTCATCCAGCGTGCTTTATGAAAGGACGTTCAGTGCCGCTGGAGGTTTTGTCACAGTCAAACGAGTGCATCTGTCCACCGACTCTGTAGACCAGCTGACATTTATAAAAATGAATCAGTCCTGGATCAGCAGCTATCAATCCCCTGATGCTGATGTAACTGAATAGATCGGGGATCTCTTCTTCATTCCCAAAACCTCCACCACTGCACTCTTCCACAATACCTCAGAGGGGTTACGGTGTGAAAGGCACTAGCTGGCACCAAAGGCACAATATTTGGGTGTACTGACTCATGTACCAGATTCATATCATTGTAATATTTGACCGCAGGGTCCACCCCTGCACTCTTCCACAATACCTCAGAGGGGTTACGGTGTGAAGGCACTAGCTGGCACCAAAGGTCCAATTTTAATGCACCTGTTGTTACTTTCATCCAAAGCCTGCATAAGTTTCACCATAATTTAGCCAAAAAAATCACTAAACTTGTTCTGCATGTCCTACAACGTCTCCTCTTTTCATACAGGCTGCCGCCCCAAGCAGTTGTTTATGAATAGATTAAAGAAAAAACATTTACCGTCATTTGAAATGTCATTTTTTTCTTTTTAAATGTTTCTATACATCCGTCAAATCCGCCACTTCACGGGCAGGTTATGCGGACCTCGTAGGCACGATATTTGAAGGAATTTTTCGTTTTTATTCTTAACCTTTATCTCATGGAAAAATCACTGTTTCTTTAACAGTCTGTTTAAGTCTGTTTTAAAACTTTTTTCCTTGTTTCCTGTCCCCCAGGTCACTACCCGGACCCCCATACACCTTTTATGGAAAATATCTTGCATATATGCCCTCTTGCAGGGCACTCTAAAAATCGAACGTTCGAGTCCCCTTGACTTGCATTGAGTTCGGATCGTGTTCGCGTCCGAACTCGAACTTTTGAAATTGTTCGAGTTCGAATGCGAACCGAACACGGGGGTCTTCGGGTCATCTCTACTCACCACTGCGTTTAACTGAAAAGTTAACCACAGCTTTGAGCTGGTGCTAACTGATTCTGCTTCTGCAGAATCAATTGGCACCAGCTGCAAATCCCCCAAAAATCTGATACTTAGCTCTCATCCTGCGATGAGAACGGTGGCCCGATCTGCCGCTACTGGCCACAGGGAGCAGAGTGAGACTGGGGGAAAATGTCCCCAGTCTCCCTCCACAATCACTCCACCGACCTACAGTATCTTGAGAGAGGTAAGATCCTACAGGTCATGTGACCAGGCAGTCAAAGCCTCAATGGAGTCCTATGGACTCTAGGAGGGGATGCTCGGGGCAGCGTGTTAGCAAAATCTGTCATTTGACAGCAAAATACGTTGCAGTTTGCCGCAGTTCGGCGATCTTCGGCGGCAGTGAAATTGTCCCATAGAGAAGAAATGGTTAATCTTTTCAGAGAACGCAGAACTGTACTGAAATGTCAGTGAAATGCCCTGATATTTGGTGGTACAGTTCGCCAGGTTTAAACAGGTGAACCCCATAGGATTCAAAGTAAAAAAAATATTAACGCTTTTAATTTTTCAACAGTTTATTTTTTTTAGTTTCAGCAAAAAGCTTGTTTATTTATTTGGAATTTTTAGGTGACATTTTTGATAAAAAAAATTTAATGGTGTTTTTTTTTTATTCTGCTGACAGACCTTTTTATAATTCTTTTAGAGGATCTTTTTTTTTTATTATTTCCACACATTTTTATTGTTTTAGACGCCTTTTAAAGAATAGCCGATTTCCATTTCTTTTCCCTGTAATTCGGCGGTGTAAAGTGATCAGTTCGGTGCTCTTCGGCACTCTTCGGTAGGCATGAGCCGAACACCCCCGTGTTCGGTTCGCATTCGAACTCGAACAATTTCAAAAGTTCAAGTTCGAACACGAACACGAACTGAACTAAATGCAAGTTGTGACGGAACGGCCGTCACGGTGTATAAAAAGATTATGTGTGTGTAGTTATTCCTTCATTTAAAAGGTTAAATTTGTTTCTATAATTTAGTATCTGTTTTGATGTATTTCGTTTGCCCTGTATTTATCCAAACGAATTCCCCTGTTAGATGTGCTGTAAAGTGTCCCCAAGGTCATATTTAATTGTGTTTTTCCTGCAAGGCACTGATTCTGCGGGTAGAAAACAGCAACATTGTTGCAGACAGCCGCTGGCAAATTGCCAAAACCCGACCTGAGTTCACCTGCTTGCCCTGGAGGCCCCTTTACCCCGAGCAAGGTGCTTTTTGGACCATAGGTCCCCAGGGATGGTAGCCTGGTGTGGGACAAGTTTGGAGAGGATTCGCCAAGGAGAACCCCTCCATCCAACTAGAAATCCCCCTCCTTCCCGAAGCCTGTCAGCCCCTGCACAGCAGTCTCGGAAAGAGAGCTGACAAACTGTATCTGGTGGCGTTCTGACCCCTCTGGACGGATCGGGCAGATTCTTTCAGGGAAGCAGCCCGGGGACCCGAGCTACCCAAGGTGTAAAAGGGGTGCCGGAGCGCCCTGGGGATCACCCCGAAAACCCCATTTCCCAGACCATCGGGCTGGGAGCCGCGCCCGCGCCATGGGGGGCATCGGACAGCAGACAGGCAGGGGCCAGAGACTGGGCTATGGTAGAGGACAGTGGCAGAATTCACCCCAGGGGTCCGGGGGCGGACATGGGAGAGAACAATGGGACTGTACCATATAAATGGACCGTGTTCATGCTGTATTTCATTAAACCAACTTGCTTAAACCTATACTGAGTCACGACTAGTATTTGGGGAGGGCATAATCACTGAATAAGCCGGCTTTTACTGAATCCTTCACTTCTAGACCATCCAGGGACCGCTGCCAATCTCTCTCCCACCTTGCTAGCTCGCTACCCGGCTAAGCTCTCCAGCAAGACTCGGCGCTGCAGACGGAGCTACCCCTGCAGGGTAGCTGATCCATTACACAAGTCAATGCGACTCAAAAGTCGATTTTTAGAGTGCCCTGCAAGAGGGCATATATGCAAGATATTTGCCATAAAAGGTGTATGGAGGTCCGGGTAGTGCCCTGGGGGACAGGAAACAAGGACAAAAGTAAAAAAAAAAAATGTTTTTAAAGGGACAGTGAGTTTTCCATGAAATAAGGGTTAAAAATAAAAATAAAATATTCCTTCAAATATCGTGCCTAGGAGGTCCCCATAACCTGCTCGTGAAGTGGCGGATTTGTAGGATGTATAGAAACCTTTAAAAACAAAAAAAATGACATTTCAAATGACGGTAAACGGTTTTCCTTTAATCTATTCATAAACAACTGCTTGGGGCAGCAGTCTGTATTAAAAGAGGAGACCTTTTAGGACACGCAGAACAAGTTTATTGATTTTTGGGCTAAATTATGGTGAAACGTATGCAGGCTTTGGATGAAAGTAACGATAGGTGCTTTAAAATTGGGCCTTTAGTGTCGGCAACAGTGCCGTCACACCGTAACCCCTCTGTGGTATTGTGGAAGAGTGCAGGATTGGACCCCGCGGTCCATTATTAAAATAATATGAATCTGGTACAGGCGTCAGTGCACCCAAATATTGTGCCTTTGGTGGCAGCAAGTGCCTTCACACCGTAAGTAACCCCTCTGTGGTACTGTGGAAGAGTGCAGGGTTGGACCATGCGGTCCTATATTAAAAAGATATGAATCTGGTAAAGGCGTCAGTGCAGCCAAATATTGTGCCTTTAGTGGCAGCAAGTGCCTTCATACTGTAACCCTTTTGTGGTATTGTGGAAGAGTGCGGTGCTGGAGGTTTTGTGAATGCAGAAGAGATCCCCGATCTAATCAGTTATGTCAGCATCAGGGATTGATAGCTGCTGATCCAGGACTGATTCATTTTTATAAATGTCAGCCGGTCTACAGAGTCGGTGGACAGACGCACTCTTTTGTCTGTGACAAAACCTCCAGCGGCACTGAACGTCCTTTCAGAAAGCACGTTAGATGAAGGGCAACCTAGTAGCTCCATAGCATATTGGCTAAATTCTGGCCAGTGATCCAATCTCAACACCCAGTAAGCCAGTGGATCATCTGCTGGAAAGGTATCCAGGTCTGCCCTTGCCCCTAGATAGTCCTGCACCATATGGTGAAGACGCTGGCAATGGGTGCCTACATTTGACGTCCCTGGGCGTCGTGGACTAAAAAAATTGGAAAGGGCATCAGTCAAGCGGCCCCCTTCACCGCTCTTCCTCTGATCAACCGCAGCCTCAGAAGCACCTGTGTCATCCCTTGGTAACCTACCAGTGCCTGGAAAGGTGTTACACAAGTGTTGCTTTAGAGTGTCCTCAAGTTTTTTTCATCCTGTCCTCCCTCTGTGAGGGCAGGATGAGCTTTACAACCTTACCCTTGTATCGTGGATCAAGAAGGGTTGCCAACCAGTAATGATCCCTCTCCTTGATAGCATGAATCCTGGGGTCCTTTAACAGGCTTTGCAGGATAAGGGAGCCCATGCAGCGTAGGTTGGAGGTGGCATTAGCTTCTGAGTGTTCCTGGTCGTTGAGGATGACCGTATCGTGCACTTCCTCCTCCCAGCCACATACTAGTCCTTGTGTTTCTGGGCACACAAAACCCTCCCTTGAGGAATCCCCAACCTTCAATGCCCCCACAACTTAAATATTCCTCATCCTCCTCCTGTCTGATCTGAGGACCCACAGGAATGCTGTCTGCGTAAAGATTGGGGCCTTGAGAGCTAGGGAAGGCCTCCTCTTCCTCCTGCTGCTCTGCCTCTAGTGCCACATCTATAATTCCCCACAGAGTGCACTCCAGCAGGAACACTAAAGGAATTGTGTCACTGATGCATGCACTGTCCCTGCTCACCATCCTCGTTGCCTCCTCAAATAGTGACAGTACAGTGCATGCATCCTTGATCAACAGCCACTGCGGGGGGGGAACCAAGTTGACCTGAACCTGTCCTTGTGCCATACTCACACAGTTACTCAAAGATGGCCCTTTGCTTCTTGTGCAGACGCTGCAGCATTGCTAATGTCGAGTTCCACCTGGTGGGCATGTCACAGAGCAGACTGTTTGTGGGAAGGTAGAATTCTCTTTGAATTTCTGCCAGGCGAACACTTGCTGGAAATGACTGTCTGAAGTGGCTGCAGACTTTTCTGGCCTGGCTGAGAAGCTCTGCCAGCCCTGGGTACCTGGTTAGGAAACGCTGTACCACCAGATTTAGGACGTGTGCTAGGCATGGTACATGCATCAACTTACCCTGGCGTAGGGCGGAGAGAAGGTTGCTGCCATTATCACAGACGACCATTCCCAGCTGAAGCCGGCATTGTGTTAACCATCTCTGCACCTGCCCCTGCAGAGCTGACAGAATTTCTGGCCCGGTGTGGCTCCTGTCCCCTAAACAAACCAGCTCAAGCACAGTATGGCATCTTTTTGCTTGAGCCATTGCGTAGCCCCTGTCACGCGTTGGTTTAACTGCCACTTCGCCAGAGACAGAGAAGGAGAAGGAGGAGGAGGAGGAAGAGGGAAAGGTGGTGGTGGAGCAGACAGACCTCATACTAGGCTTGTGCACCGATTTTTTTTTCGGTTCGATTCGGTTCGATTTTTCGGATTTTTAAACTTTTCGATTCGGCTCGTTTCGACCGATTTCGGTTTCGATTCGATTCGGTTTGACCTGTTTTTCGGGTGCATTTTTTTTCGGAATTTCAACCATTTTTCGTATTTTCGTGTCACTGTGCTCGGTTTTTGTATCGACTTTTCGTTTTTTCGAAAAATTTTCCGTTTTTCTGAAAATTTTCGTTTTTACAAAATTTTCGTTTTTACAAAATTTTCGTTTTTACAAAATTTTCGTTTTTCGGAAAATTTTCGTTTTTCGGCATATCGACCATTTTTCGTATTTTTCGTGTCATTTTGCCCATTTTTGTATCGACTTTTCGTTTTTTCGAAAAATTTTCGTTTTTCAGAAAATGTTCGTTTTTTACAAAATTTTCGTTTTTCGGAAAATTTTCGTTTCTCGGAAAATTTTCGTTTTTCGGAACATCTGTTCTCCTCGTTTGCCACATTTCAAGCCCATTCGAAAAATCTGAAAATATTTCGTTTCGGCTCGGAAAACATTTCGGATCTGAACTTTTCGGATCTAAAATTTTTCGGAAATTCGGCCGCATCCGAAAACACGAATCGGGAAATTTCGTGAAAATTCCGAAATTCCGAAACCCGAAATGCACATCCCTACCTCATACAAGCAGCTTTCTGGATGCGTGGTAGATGAACAAGCTCCAGCACAGAGCCCCGTCTTGGATCCCTCCCAGCTGCAATCAGAGTTACCAAGTATGCCGTGAAGGAAATGTAACGACCCTGTCCATGCTTGCTAGGCCACGTGTCTAAAGTCACATGCACCTTGCTGCTGACTGCCTTTCCCAATGACTCCATAACATTGTCTTCCACGTGCTGGTATAGTGCTGGAATGGCCTTCCGTGAAACATAATGGCTTTTTGGAACCTGCCACTGTGGTACAGCACATTCAGCAAATTCACAGAAGGAAGCAGAATCCACCTGCTGGAAAGGCAGCAGCTGCAATGTGAGTAATTTTGCTAAGCTGGCATTTAGACACTCTACTTGGGGATGGTTGGGACTATATTTTATCTTACACTGCAGCAGCTGGGGCAACGTAATCTGACTGCGTAAATCTTCAGCTGATGGGATGCTGTCACATTGTGAGGAAGGACCTGGTACATCCATTACTGTAGCATCATCCCTGTCAGTGGAGGTTGGAGTCAATGACATGGCAGGACATATAGTGGGGGTAGAGACAGGTGAGGAGGACCTACGCAATGTTTTGCACCAACAGGATGCATGGCAGGTGGTCATATGTCGCCTCAAGCACGTGGTACCCAAGCGTCCGGTGTCTTTCCCACGCTAGAGCCTCATCCGACACAGATTACAAATAGCAACAGTGCGGTCTGCTGCACATTTCTTAAAGAACTCCCAGACAGCAGAGTTTCTGGATGTGTGCTTTGAGACAACAGAGCTCTGCACTTGAGCAGCTCTGACATCTGATGCCTTGGACTGGCTAGTGCTACGGTTGGTCATAGAGGACGTTGTGCCTCGTGTTTGTTGTGCCTCCTCCTCACTTGACTCCTCTGTTCGATCAGGCACCTAGGTGGAGTCAGTGATCTCATCATCATTGTCATCATCACCCCCTATCTCCTCATCACTGGAGCCAACTTGGCAGTATGCTGCAGCTGCTGGGGCAACATGAGTGCCAGTTATTTGTGTGTCATCACTGGCACCCCCTTTCTCTAGGCTGATTATATTCCCTTCCTCAACCTCAGAGATTGAATCAGAGCACTGTAGTTGCTGCGCTTCCTCAAGCAGCATGTCACTGTCATTGTAATCAAGCAATTCAGCTGACTCCTCCGTGTGTGATAGTGAGGCTACGGCAAGAGTAGCTGTGGACATGGAGGCTGCATTAGATGCTTTGGCAGCTGAGATGGACTGTAAAGCACTACAAGCCTGGCTGACAGAGGACTCGGAGGATGAGGATGGCCTGGTTAGCCAATCCACCAAATTCTCTGTATGTTGCTGCTGCTTAAGACGGCCAGCACCAGTTAGAAAGGACAAGCGTGCCCCTGCAGCGGATGCACCACGTCCAAGATGACCAGAGGCACAGCCTCCCGACACAGAGGCTGATTGCCCTCTTATCTGTGTCTGGGAGCGTCTGCCTGTCCTTTTTGGTCTTTCTGACATGGTGAGTGATATATAGATTAAAGATATACATAACTCTGATTCAACTCTGGTATAAAGATTAAAGATTTCCAGAATTCTGGTATAACTCAGTGAGACACCCTGATAGCTGGCAACAGTGACAGGACACAGATTACAATTCCCAGAAACCTCCTATAAATCAGTGAGACCCCCTGATGGGTGGCAGTGAGAACACACAGATTAGAACAATTCCTAGATATTTTGTAGAAATTAAACCCCGCAATTGCTGGTGGCATTGAGAACACAAAGATTACAATTCCCAGATATTTTGTAGAAATGACTGACCCCCAAAATAGTTGGTGGCAGTGAGAACACAAAGATTACAACAATTCCTAGATATTTTGTAGAAATGAGATTCCCAAAATAGTTGCTGGCAGTGAGAACACAAAGATTAGAACAATTCCCAGATATTTTGTAGAAATGAGACCCCCCCTAATAGCTGGTGGCAGACTGGCAGTGAGAACACACACTAACACAAGAATCTCCACTCAAAAAACACGTGCTGAAGGCTGTGTGAAGCCTTATATAGTGTGCTGTGGGACTTAGCTCTGTGAGCCCATGATTGGGCAAATTTTGCCCAATCAGAACTCTGAGCCGTGATTGGCATAGTTTTTCACCTGTCTTGCACCTGACCTGTGGTCAGGTGCAAGGCTGTAGCCAATTACAAAACTTCAGGCCAATGGAGAAGTGCATTGTGGTCCAATGTGGTGCATTGTGGGCGAACATGTGGCGAACACGCGGAAATGTTCATAGTTCGCGAACATGCGAACAGGCAATGTTCGAATCAAACTCCGAACTGATCGAACCGAACAGCTCATCCCTACTCTACGGCAATCTTTGGCGGGTTCAGTGGTCTTTGGCAGCTCCACTTCAAGGACCCTGTGGTGAATGGTGAATTCACTGCAGGGTCGGCGAACTGGAATCGCCGAAGCACAACAAAGTATGTCGAACGAGAAAGCACCAAAATTTCACTGAAATTTCGGTGATTTCTGAATAACCCTTCTAGCACAGTTTTCAGCAATGAGTCCTGGGAAGCTTGAGGAGGGATGGATTTACAAAAGGTGGGACAGTGTAATACAACAAAGGTAAGGCAAAGAACACGTGGGAGTTCCAGTGTGGGAGAGGCCTGGGTAGATGGGAAGGAGTTTAGGGAGTATTAAAGTCAGGTTGGGGAAAGAGAAATAACCAACATGACAAAGGCCAATGAGGAGAAGAAAACCAGTGTTATAAAGGAAGCAAAGTCCCAGGGGAGGGGGTTTGTGAGAGACCAGGATGGGGTGAGAGGTTAGGACAATCTGTTACATATGGAAAGCCTTGGAAATAAACTCTGAATTGTTCAAAGATGTGACGAGTATGTAAGGATCTTAATGATTGCAGCTCCTTCACAATTATTCTACTATTAAAACCCTCTGTCCTGATGAGTAATGTCTTCTTCATGCAAATACGCTTGTAGGTTTTGGTGAACCTCTGCTTCATCCCTTTTCCCTATTGTATCTCTGTCTAGCCACTTTATCCACATTGTGCTTCCATTCCATCCCTCTCACCCCGTTGTCCCTCTTACCCAACCCCTGACCTCGATGTGCCTCTGGTCCAACCCTCTCACTGTTGTGCTTCTGCCTCTCTCTTAACCCATTATGCCTCCATCCCTCTCACTCCCTTTGCATCTCCCGAGCATACCTTTCAGTCCAACTGTATCTCTACCCCATTCCTCTCTCCCCCATTTTGCCACTTCTCCACCTCACCCCATTGTGCCTCGATTCCATCCCTTCCACCCCTCTAGCTCTTGTCCGACACGTTGCATCATATAACCATCTCATTTTTCACAACTGATGGAGAGACTGGCTTCTCTGTTACATTGTTGCAAAAGTTGTGGGGGTCTCTGTCTGAAAAAGTGTGGAACCAATCTTCTGATTCCTTGTTGCTTATGTTTTTGTTGTTTTGTTTATTACAGTGTAATACAGGAACATTATAGAAAAGCACGTGCAAATAGTGGCCAAGAGTCCTGTATTTTAGCTATCTCTAAGGCTAGCGTCAGACGAACGCAGTAATCACGTCCGTGTCGCCGCAGAGTTTAACGTCCGTTGTAGCATTGATTTGTGATCAATAGAGACCAACGCACCGAATTGCGCACACACCACGTAGGTGGCAACGGACATCATTTAAGTCTCTACTTAAAAGCGCTACAACGGACACCCAGAGTGCGCTGCATCCGCGTAGCGGCCTGTGTGTGTGATGACACGACGTCAGATGCAGAGCATTTGCGACATCCATCACGTTGACGCTCAGACTTTTTTTTTGTCTGGCTGACTGTACCTGTCTTTTAATTTTTATTAATTTTTGTTTCCCATATTTCCCTTTTTTTTCTACATCCATTAAAAAAAAAGACAGTGTGCTGTCTACAGTATCTTCCGTCAGTACGTCCGTCCATTATGAAGGCATGCAGAGTGCGCTCAGACTGCGTTCATCTGACGCTAGCCTAAGAGGTTAAATCAAAAATCCCCTAACCATTTGTTCCTACTGCACATTGTGGCCGCAGCTTTAACCCTGTCATAACCAGAGACATCGGTTGCTTGTTTTGCAGGATGAAGCCAAGGCGTGGAGGTGGGGGGGCTACACTGATCTGCAAAGCTTGTTTTAAGATGATGTTCAATTTTTAATAACTTTTTAACAAAGCGAACGCTTAAAAGCACGCAAGGGGATGGAGCTGCCGCAGACATGGAGCTTTGTAGTGTGACAGGGTGCAGGATGACAGGTGCTTTGGCAAACGTGTCTAACAGATGCTCCCAGCGCTGCTCCTAATAGCCTCTAAATAACACGCGTTTAGCATTTTCCTTTTGTATCTCATTCTGTCAATATCCAATTTGCTTTTCACAAGAAATGAAGTTGCACTGTCAATCAGGATTCCGCCGCAGGCACTTTGCGCTGATTAGAAGCTCCTCGGAGGGAGAAAGACCCAAATTAGCGTTAAATAAAAAATAAGTTTTGCCCCTCGTCTGTCGTTACAGAAAATCTTGTCACGATTTCCAAAGAGATACCTACACAGGGGTAGAATCTAGCAAGTTATAGCAATTACGTGGTTGAAATCCTCAAACCATTCTCCGCACTACCCAGTTTAGTGAATAAGCCATTAATAAACCGGCCAGGTAAATGCAAACATTGAGCTGTATGAGAAAAAGTGCAAAATTATAGATTTTGATCAATTTCATATTTCTCTTGTCAACTTTTGCTCAGTTCTTACTTTTGTGGGTAAAAGCCTGAAATTCTTGCTTCTTTTGAGTGCTGGAAGACAGTGAGCAGGTTTAGCAAGCCAACAGGTGGATCCAGAGAGGGGGCACAGGGGGCATTGGACTACCATTTGCCGCAATCCCATTTTGGGAGGTACAGGAGATCTTTGGTCGTTTGAACCACGGTATTTTCGGTTCCATACAGCCTTCCTGGTAAAAATTCTTTATACTATCGCCTCCAAGACTTCTCACAGGCAGCACCAGTCCTGTGGAATGACTTGCCTCACCCTATCAAACTCTCCCCTAATCTTCAGGCCTTCAAGAAATCCCTCAAAACTCATCTCTTCAGATTAGCGTACGAAATCACTGATGCGACTCCTCTCTCTGCCAGGCATGTACTGACCATCGGGAGCACCGGGAGAATCCAGATGGGCCGATGGGTCAGTGGGCCCGGCTGAGCCTGGGGGTGCTTTTTTTTTAACACTTAGTCCAGCACTTAGTATAACCAGGACTGGATAACACAAGTGTGGAATGCTAGCACTTGTTTCAAAGGTTTGAAAGATTTCTGCATTGCAGGGGTGGGTTAGGCGGGCTTCCTCAGATACCCAGACATTGATTCTGCAGCTGGCTATGGCTTTATTGTGTGTAAAGGAGCGGAATCCACAGAGACTGTGAGGATTCCACTCCACATTTTACTTACAGTTTCTCCTTCCAGTGACTGGTGGCATCAGAGTTTGAAGCCAGCAGCAGCCCTACCTCTCCTGCCTGTGCTGTCTGCTGTGACCAGGAGCTATCCTCAAACTGTGAAAATACCTAAGGCATTGACTACTGGCTGGGTGGAGTAGAGGTAATGTCACTGCTCTGCATGGAGAGAGCCTGTGGAGTCATTGGTTCAATCCCAGCGAGCAACCTCTCCAGTAAGTGTCCTTGGCAAGACAGTACATACTCGCCACCCAGGACATACTTGAAAACGAGAGAAATCTCAATGTATCCTTCCTAGTAAAATCCTTTCTCAAAAAAACCCAAACATGTCATGTGAGGGTGAATCCCACCCTTATGTCTTATACCTCTGCACTGATGTGTCTCCTGAGAGCAGTATAGTGGCCAGACTCTCAGTCAGGCTTGCAGGGAGAAGTAAATCTGACAGTCCTTTGGGTTCTCGGCCTCCCCTGCTCCCTCTCTATAGCCCATTAAGCCAGAGCCCAGTGTGACAGTGCTGTGCTTTCTCTATAGGAGCACTCAAGGGGATAATTATCACGGGAGTCTGCACACAGCTCAGGAACGTATTTGCTAATCAACCATAGGCATGTAGCAGGGAGACATGTCCAGGGACAGAGTCTAGCTTGGCTTCTGATTTAGAGAAGATCTTTTTCTATTCATATACGGTTTATCCAGCAGCTCCTGAGCTGGACTCTCTCTCTGGACTTGTCTGTCTGTTACATGGCTGGGGTTGAACAGGGATTACTTTTCAGAGCTCTGTGTACCCTCTTAATTAACTGTTCCAACGCTATCAGGGTTATTCAGAGAGAGGTGAAAACCTTGAGAATGACTGGAGAAGGGAAAATTCTAGGTCAAAATAGCCAAACCAGAAAAAATTCTCCCATTTATCTCACTTAGACAAATTGGTTATTTGGTCTAGATTGTTCATTCTCCTGGCAATTCTCAAGGTTTTCACCTCTCTATGAATAACCCTGTATGGCACAGTTCTGAGCCCCTTCTTAGAAGTGTACCCTAATTACATTTTATTAAAGTATATTTTAATATTTATCATATGATTTATTTTCTATAAAATAATTTAATCAATTTTTTAATTTAAATTAAGAATATTTCAATGCATATTTTAATTGTTCAAATTACATTTACATGAATAGTGTATTCATATTAAAATGCAATTTATTTTAAAAATCCAGAATTATTTTTTAATTCTAGTGCTGTGGAGCTCTGTGATACACTCATACACACTGCACATTACTGTGAGTTTTATGGCTGTGGAGTTCTGTGATACGCTCATACACACTGCACATTACTGTGAGTTTTATTGCCGTGGAGCTCTGTGATACACTCATACACACTGCACATTACTGTGAGTTTTATGGCTGTGGAGTTCTGTGATACGCTCATACACACCGTACATTACTGTGAGTTTTATTGTTGTGGCACTCTGTGATACGCATCAACATGTTTCAGTGGGCATGGGGGGGGGGTAAGTATTTCATCCTTGGATCCAGGCAGCACAATGCCTTGTGCTGGCCCTGCTCCAGTCCATATCAATATATTAATCCGGCCCTGCGTGTTTTCATATCGGAGTGGGCCGGTCTGGATGAAGTCCAAGGCTGGTTTTTTGTCCCAGTCCAGCCCTCATCTGTGCTCATCTAGTCACTTGTGATTGAAGCTGCTTCTACAGCCCCACCATTCTAAACCTATGAGGTCCTCTACCCCTGCGACGCTGCCTGGGGGTTTGGGCGTCTGGCGGCAACGCTGGCTGGCCGTGTGCCAGGAACACTTGTTGGCAGATTGGCATCTGAAGGGGTGGGGCCTAGTGTGATGACGCGGGGCCGCCGGCCTTAAATACAGGGCATGAGTCTTTACTCGTCACCCTGACGTGGAGTATAGTTCCCGCATCGCCAGCTGACTTGTGTTTTGCACTTTTCATACTCTGTTTTTCTGTTACCAATATCTGCTTGTACGAGGACCCTGATTTGTTGATAGACCCGGATTTCTGTTATGGTGGCCCCCTTCAGGAGCCAAAGGGCGGGTCCTCGCTGCTGAGTGTATTAAGTCCTTTAGGCGGGTATGTGTCTCTCTTCATACTGCAGAACCCTGGACACAGGATTAAACAGAACCAGACAAGACACATAAGGAAAGCCCTGCACTGGGAAAAAGGTCCTTAGGATGGCCTTCTAATTATACAGAGTACAGGGTGGGGGTGAACACGAGAAAACGTACACAAAGAAATAACAGGGTTAAACCAGACTCGACAAGGAATATCTATCAACAATGAAACAAGAAAGAGATACTTGTGATGGTCTCTATAAACAGAACAATGAAGTGCTGCACTAGATAAAACAAACAAACCAGAAAAACAGACTGGACAGAAATGAATTCGGCAGGAAGCAGGGCAGGACTTAACTAGAACTCGAGGTTATGCTGCAACCAGCAAAACCAACAGGATACCTAGCAATAGGTCTCACACCAGAATAAACAAACGACAGAGACTGTAGTGTGGTACAAATATAAACCAGAATACCACACAGACAAAACACAAATGGGATTAAGAGAGAGAATGGTCAGCATACAAAGCCAGGAGTCATGAACCAATATATCTCAAAAACACGGTACCAGGGGTAATCACAAGAATCGTCAGAATACAGAGCTTGAAGTCAAAAAACCAAGAAGTCAAAATGCAATATAAAAATTCAGGAACTCAGCAATGGAGATCTATACTGGATCAGGGAATCATTGCACTGACTGCCATATAAATAGGGTAGTGCAGGTCATGTGACCACAGGTCTGGTCAGACGCTGAGACTCCAGGGGCGGCGAGCCAGACAGATTAACCCTATAAACCATGAAGGCTGAGAAGAGCACCAGGGGACCTGGCTGGGGGAACGTAACAATTTCCCACTGACTATTCTCACGCTTGATTTCCTTGTGTGTTTCTCTGTGTTACAGGCCTATGTTATGCAGCCTGTTTTCACTTGGGAGATCTGCCCTACAGGTTGCTCGTTTAATCGACCTCCCGATTTGCCTAACGAGTCCTGAAACTGGGCACACAATATCACGCCCGATTTGCTATACCCTCCTGACGAGGCCTAACAAGGCCGAAACGATTGTCGGGGGTTGCTGCACCTCTCGTGCAGGGATGACATCCTTGGCAGTCAGTACTGGCCACCCTCATTGGGTGAGAGCAGACTGATTTGCATATGGAGCATTCATCCTTGTAATGGCACATGCAAGCTAAAACCTTTGTGAGACCTGAGCGGGCACCCACCGTAGAGCAGGCCACTAGTGCTGCTGCTAGTCCTCAGGAAAGGATCCTCACCCCTCCCCCCGTTTCTCTCACTATGTTACGCAGCCTGTTTTCCTTTGGGAGATCTGCCCTACAGGTTAATCGTTTAATCGACCTCCCGATTTGCCTAACGAGTCCTGAAACTGGGCACACAATATCACGCCCGATTTGTGCAAGTAGACCTGCCTCTAAAATTATTGTATTTTTCTATAGCTCAAGTTGCTTGTGCAACGTGTGGTCTATCGCACAATCTATGTTAGCAGGTCTGCCCTGCAGGTTGCAGAATATAATTATTCAGAATGTTAATAAAGCCCCAGGGCCAGATGGAATTCACCCGCGAGTACTAAGAGAGCTATGTGTTGAAATATGTAAACCTCTGTTCTTAATCTTTCAAGATTCTTTTCTTTCAGGAATAGTACCAGAGGATTGGAGAAAAGCTGACGTGGTCCCTATATTTAAGAAAGGTTTAAAATTTGTGCCTGGGAATTATAGACCTGTGAGCTTAACATCTGTGGCTGGGAAAGTATTTGAGGGGTTACTAAGGGATAGTATTCAGGAATTTATTGGGAGGTATAATGTAATTGGCAAAAATCAGCATGGTTTCATGAAACACAGATCATGTCAGACTAACCTAATTACGTTCTATGAGGAAGTAAGTAGAAGTATAGATCAGGGGGTCGCAGTGGATGTGATTTACTTAGATTTTGCCAAAGCTTTCGACACAGTTCCACACAAAAGGTTACTATTTAAATTAAGAAAAAATGGTCTAGATGAAAATACTTGTTCTTGGATAGAAAACTGGCTAAAAGATAGGGTACAGAGAGTGGTCATAAATGGTACATTTTCAAGATGGACACCAGTGGTAAGTGGTGTCCCTCAGGGGTCTGTTATAGGACCAATACTATTCAATTTATTTATAAATGACCTTGAGATAGGCATTGAAAGTCATGTATCAGTGTTTGCAGATGACACAAAGCTAGGAAAAGTAATACAATGTGAGCAGGATGTTACTTCGCTGCAGAGGGATTTAGATAGATTGGGGGACTGGGCACTTAAATGGCAGATGAAATTTAATCTAGATAAATGTAAAGTTATGCACTTTGGAGTGAAGAACACACAAGCAATTTATACCCTAAATGGTACGGAGTTAGGGAAATCCAAGCAGGAGAAGGATTTGGGAATAATCATAGACTTCAAACTAAGTAACAATGTGCAATGTCAAACAGCAGCCGCCAAGGCCAGCAAAGTACTGGCATGCATTAAAAGGGGAGTTCACTCACGGGATGAAAACATAATTTTGCCTCTGTATAAATCAATGGTCAGGCCGCACCTTGAATATGCCGTGCAATTTTGGGCACCTGTCTTAAAAAAAGATATTATATCGCTAGAAAAAGTGCAGAGACGGGCAACTAAATTAATAAGGGGGATGGAAGGGTTAAGTTATGAGGAAAGACTAACAAGCTTAAACCTGTTTAGTTTAGAGAAAAGGCGCCTTAGAGGGGATCTGATAACCTTATATAAATATATACGGGGCCATTATCAACCATTGTCTGATAACCTATTCCTTAACAGGACTATACATAGGACAAGGGGTCATCCATTTAGACTGGAAGAAAGAAAATTTAGCTTAAAGCATAGGAGGGTTATTTTACGGTGAGAACAATAAAGCTGTGGAATTCTCTGCCTGTTGAGGTGGTTGGGTCAGAGTCTGTACAGACTTTTAAAAAACGACTGGATGACTTCCTGCAGACACAGAATATTAAGGGTTATAATATTTAATATGTGGGTAAAAGCTTCTTGATCCAAGGAGAAATCTGACTGCCATTCTGGGGTCAAGAAGGAATTTTTTCCCAGTATGTTGCATATTGGCAAGCATTCAGACTGGGTTTTTTGCCTTCTTTTGGATCAACAGCAGTAGGTTATGTGGGAGAGGCTGAACCCGATGGACGCATGTCTTTTTTCAGCCTATATAACTATGTAACTATAATGGTCCTTCAAGTGTTCTATTTTCTCCCAAGTTGCAATATAGTGGTCCTGCCCTGCAAGTTGCTGAACGCAGAAATAATCACGCTTTTCTTGAATCATGTTATGCTCATATCTTGAGTCATTGTATATGTTGTAAATGAGTTAAAGTGCTTTCGCTCTGTAACCTAGTGGTCACGAAATCATTGGGTGCTGAGTGGTATTCAGGATTTAATAATACCTCCCTGGTTTGGGGTTCCATGTATTACAGTATTCATTGCAGTAAAATTTCGTATTCTCATATGCTGTTCATTAAGATCCAGACTACGCTACTCCGGGGTGAGCACCACAGCGCCTGGTACAAAACCACTGGCACTAATGATCCTGCTATCTAGTAAAATTCCTCTTGTCTTCCTCCACCCCAATTTCTCTAGATCAGGGGTGGGCATTTGTTTTGGCTCGGTGGCCACTTTGTGGGAGCGGAGGTTAGCGGAGGGCGGCACTTGCCCCCAGAACTAATTATAGCCAGAAACATGCCTACAGAACTAATTATAACCAGACACTTGCTCCCAGAACTAATTACAGCCAGACACATGTCCCCAGAACTAATTACAGCCAGACACTTGCCCCCAGCTCACATGGAGATATTGCCCCAGGCCAGCTCACATGGATTTATTTGCCCCAGCTCAAATGGATATATTTGCCCCAGCTCACATGGATATATTTGCCCCAGCTCACATGGATATATTGCCCCAGCTCATAATGGATATGTTACCCCAGACCAGCTCACATGGATATATTGCCCCAGACCAGCTCACATGGATATATTGCCCCAGTCCAGCTCATATGGATACATTGCCCCAGACCAGCTCACATGGATATATTGCCCCCAGCTCACACGGATATATTGCCCCAGTCCAGCTCATATGGATATATTGCCCCAGTCCAGCTCATATGGATATATTGCCCCTGTCCAGCTCACATGGATATATTGCCTCAGATCAGCTCACATGGATATATTGCCCCAGACCAGCTCACATGGATATATTGCCCCAGTCCAGCTCATATGGATACATTGCCCCAGACCAGCTCACATGGATATATTGCCCCCAGCTCACACGGATATATTGCCCCAGTCCAGCTCATATGGATATATTGCCCCAGTCCAGCTCATATGGATATATTGCCTTAGATCAGCTCACATGGATATATTGCCCCAGACCAGCTCACATGGATATATTGCCCCTGTCCAGCTCACATGGAAATATTGCCCCTGTCCAGCTCACATGGATATATTGCCCCAGACTAGCTCATATGAATATATTGCCCCAGTCCAGATCATATGGATATATTGCCCCAGACCAGCTCACATGGATATATTGCCCCAGACCAGCTCACATGGATAGATTGCTTCAGACCAGCTCACATTGATATATTGCACCAGACCAGCTCACATGAATATATTGCCCCAGTCTAGCTCACATGGATATATTGCCCCAGACCAGCTCACATGGATATATTGCCCCAGACCAGCTCACATGGATATATTGCCCCAGTCCAGCTCATATGGATATATTTGTATTTCAAAATTTTTATTTTGTAACAATGTCATCAGTACAACAAACAGTAAACGGCCACGTAGGGCCACAGCAGACTAGTCATCAGGAAAATCAATGTAAAAAAATAAATAAAAAATAATAATAGTCAGCTAGGATCAACAAAGTTATCAACAGTAAGGGGGGATAGGAAAGGGGGAAGGACACTCTGACATAAGTCAGCGTTTTCAGGGAGGAGGTGGAACCTGCAGTCAAATAGCGGGCGAAGTGCCTGGCTTGACAAAGAAAATTCAAGAAAAAAAAAAATAGGTGGGGGACCACATAATATAGAGCGGCATTCCCGGCTCGCTCCAGTAACCCCACGGGGAACTGGAGGCCATGGAAGAGGCCACAAGGCTGGGCAACCTGAGGCCAGAGGAAGCGGTCAGAGCCATGGTACCTGTTCCAATAGTTCACCAAGGTCCACCCATCGTCCCGCACACACAAAAAGAAAAGAAAGAGAAAAAAAATATATAAAAACCCAGATGCCCACAAATTACCACATCTCGGCCATGAAAGATAAAGTCAGTAAAGGAGTGTCCAGAAGGAGAGGGGCGAGTAAAAATAAAACATAACACCGCAATGGCGACAGAAAGTGTCTCATCAAATGGCAAGGGAAGGTGTCATCATGGAGGGGATCATTTCTCATAGAATAAACATGGGCATGGTAAATGGGGTGAACAAGGTATAGCCAGAGGAAATCAACTAGAAAAGAGGCACGACACAGTGGGACATCAGCCAGTGTCCAGGACAGTAAAGGGAGTCACGGCCCGCAGGAGAACCAATAGGGTACCCAGACCTGTCAGCTTCACGAGGGAGTAAAGCCCTCGCAGCACCAGGATCAGCCGCCAATCAACAAAGCCAGCCAGCTCCTCTCTGCATAATAGGGCTGCAGAACATCCCGCCGAGCGACCGCTGAGACAGGACGGCACAGCAGGCGGCAGAGAAGCGGGTCGCAACCAACCTCCGGCCACAGGAATCTCCAGTTAAGCTGCTTGCAGGGGGAATTCCATGATGTGTGCAGCCAGGTGAGGTCGCAAGTCGCACTGGACGTCGGCCTCAGGCCCGATCACAGGCCCCGCAGTATCACAGGGCCGCGGCACCACCTCAGCTCCGCATGGCAATCAGACTCCTTCACAGCCAAATCTATGCCGTAGGCCCAGCCAGCTTCCCGCCAAGTGTCGCGCCAGAGCCTCCGCATCTCCTCTATGAGTTCCGCTAGCATCCCTTTAGTAAGAGGGGAATCAAGGTCATCATCAGACAGCTGCAGTGGGGAGGGACGCAGCCCCGGAGGTAGCACAGGTGCTGGAAGGTTAGCAGGCTCCATGGCACTCGAGTTCACTACCAGATCAGGCCCACAACTCCGGAGCAGGCTGTCAAAATGGCCACCTGCAGCTAGGCCGCAAAAAGCAGCATGGCGTTCAAGCGTTGCAATAAAGATCTGCAGAGCGGTGTCTCAGGTCTCAAACACCTCCCCAGGGCGGCAGGGTCTCAGGGTACAAAAACAGCAGGTTTCCTTGAAAGTGGGACGTGATAAATAATGCCTAAAAGGCCAGTTCTTCAGAGAGCTCAGCAGGAACATGTCCACACTCAGCGAGAGTCGGCTCCGCCCCCTCATATGGATATATTGCACCAGACCAGCTCATATGGATATATTGCCCCAGACCAGCTCACATGGATATATTTCCCCAGTCCAGCTCATATGGATATATTGCCCCAGACCAGCTCACATGGATATATTGCCTCAGTCCAGCTCACATGGATATATTGCCCCAGTCCAGCTCATATGGATTTATTGCCCCAGACCAGCTCATATGAATTTATTGCCCCAAACCAGCTCACATGGATAGATTGCCCCAGACCAGCTCATATGGATATATTTCCCCAGACCAGCTCACATGGATATATTGCCCCCAGACAAGGGTGGATCCAGGGGGGGCAACGAGGCAATTGCCCCCCCGAGAAGGGGGGGCTCGGATTGGCCTTGGAGCCCAGGCAGGGTTCGGGCACTGGGTCTCCCATTTACCCGGCGTGTGGGATCACACACTGCGCTGGATATGAAGTCTGGGGGGGGGCGGGGGGAGAGGAAGAGGCTGCCAGCCCAGCAGCTCAAATGGGGACATGATGGCTCCGCCCCTTCCTCCTCCAAAGCTGCCTGATGCAGAGCCTCCCCTTTGTGCTGGAAGTGTCCAGCACGTGCAGGGAGGGGGAGTGGACGGAGAGCAGCCGGGGGGAGACAGACAGGGATTCCAACCTGTAAGTAAATAACAGGCAGATAGTGTGTGTGTGCGTGGGCCTGCAATTGATATGCTGGGGGGCCTTCCATTTGATATGCTGGGGGGGCCTTCCATTTGATATGCTGGGGGGGCCTTCCATTTGATATGCTGAGGGGGCCTTCCATTTGATATGCTGAGGGGGGGGCCTTCCATTTGATATGCTGAGGGGGGCCTTCCATTTGATATGCTGAGGGGGGCCTTCCATTGATATGATGGGGGTTGGGGGCCTTCCATTTGATATGCTGGGGGATGGGGGTTGGGGACCTTCCATTTGATATGCTGGGGGATGGGGGTTGGGGGCCTTCCATTTGATATGCTGGGGGGATGGGGGGGCCTTCCATTTGATATGCTGGGGGGATTGTGGGTCTGCAATTGATATGCTGGGGGGATTGGGGGGTCTGCAATTGATATGCTGGGGTTGGGGGTCTGTAATTGATATGTTGGGGGGGTCTGCAATTGATATTCTGGGGGGGAGTTGTGGGTCTGTAATTTATATGCTGGGGTTGGGGTCTGCAGTTGAAATGCTGGGGGGGGTTGAGGGTCTGCAATTAATATGCTGGGGGGCCTGCAATTGATATGTTGGGGGGGTCTGCAATTGATATGCTGGGGGGTCGGGGGTCTGCAATTGATATGCTGGGGGAGTTTGGGGGGCCTGCAATTGATATGCTGGGGGTTAATAATATAACGATATGCTGGGGGAATGAATAAACCATCAGTACGTTACAGTCAGTTTTATTGCTGTGGCACTCTGTTAATACGCTAATTCACACCGCACATACTAGTGAGTTTTATTGCTGTGGATTCTGTGATATGCTCATACACACCGCACATTACTGTGAGTTTTATTGCTGTGGAGCTCTGTGATACTGGAATGTGCGATGTGTATGAATGTATCACAGAGCTCCAGAGCAATAAAACTCACAGTAATGTGCAGTGTTTATGAGCGTGAGTTTTATTGCTCTGGAGCTCTGATACACTCATACACACTGCACATTACTGTGAGATTTATTGCTCTGGAGCTCTGTAATATGCAGTGTGTCAGTAATGTACAGTATCTTTTAAAGTGATCAGCAGTTTCCCACAGGGACATTCTGTGCTGCGGAGCAGCCTCAGCTGCCATGAGTGGGTGATGGACCCCTTGAGGGGCCCCATACAAGGGGGTAGGTACCCTGGGCCCCTCTTATGAAAAGGGTTTGCAGGACTCCTGAGCCCACATGATAACAGACCCTGTGCAATGTTCTGGGGAGAGTGAGTGTAATGAGCACAGCTTTCCATTAGGCACGTCTCTGCCTGTCACTCTGCTAACCCAACACCACCTCTTAGCCAAAACTGATAGAGTGCCCCCCCCCGAAATCTGTGTCTGGATCCGCCCCTGCCCCCAGACCAGCTCACAAGGATAGATTGCCCCCAGTTCACATGGATATATTGTCCCAGGCCAGCTCACCTCTCCTCTGCCGTCTGGTCTGCCAGGCCCCTCCGAGTCATTGCCGGTAGTCGCGTGGTTTTCCTCCTATGAGCGGCCGCTGGCATAAATCTCTGCTGCTCGCTTGGGATCTATCCACCAGCCAGCCGCGATCTTGCGAGATTGCAGAATTCACGTGAACATTTTGGGCTAAATTACAATCTTCACGCAAGCGTTTGCGCCGGTGCGAGATTGCAGTTGGCTGTTGGATCCCAGGCGAGCGGCCGAGCTTCATGCCAGCGGCCGCTCGTAGGAGGAAAACCACGCGGCTGCCGGCAATGACTAGAGCCCTGCTTGGCGGGCCACAAAAAACTCTCTGGCGGGCCGCAGGTTCTCCGCTTTTGAGGTTTTTTTGTAAAGGGTACCCTGTCAAATATAGAATCACAAAGGATTGGATAACATTTGGGAAAATAAATTTACATGGTGAACATGATTGTAAAAAAAATCCTGAATTGAAACGTATAATTTTATTGATTTTTTTTTATATTGTATGAGATACACACATTCAAATAATATATTTTGAATTTGCTGAGTCTCCTGGGAAAAAAAACAATATGCAATTTGTCTGGGTGCTACAGTGAAATATTACTTCAAATATACAGTAGATTAAGGCTAGGGTCAGACGAACGCATTTTCACGTTGTCTGTGAAAAAGTGCGTTCGAACGAATGGACGTATTTTTTCACGGAGTACGCGATAGCGGTCATACGATGCGCATTTGCATCCGTGATTTTGTACGGATCATCAATAGAACACTTTGTGCATCTGGACGTTATGTTGGCTGGACATTAGCAGCGTCTGACATCTCCAATTCACGCACACACGCCTCTAGCGGACGCAGCGCACTCTGTACAACCGTACTAGAGGTTTTACGTTCTCGACAAAATGCGTTCGTTTGCCACTTGCGTTGCGCAGCCGGACTTTTGTGCGACCGTACTTCGTATATTGGCCGTCATTGCCTGGCACTTGCTGCTAGTGCGGCCGTGATTAAGTGCGCCAGAACGCACGTTTAAAGTGCGCTAGTCTGACCCCAGCCTTAATATCATGAGCGAAAAATTGGCAAAATTAGCTCCGAACATGGGGAGGGAAATGGCTCCGAAGCAAAGGGGTTAAATATTTGCCTAACCTTTTGGAGTTTACTTGACAAGGTTATTTCCTGGTACACTCAAAGAGCTAAATTACAATCTTTGTGCAAAAACCCTTGCGCAAAGCGTGAATTTTTGCGCCAAGCGTTAAATTTTAGCGCGCGCAAATCACCGCTGGAATTACAATCGTCGCATGTCTTTTCATCCGGCGATCAATAGCGAGTGCAAACAGGACGCGCCTAACTGCTCGCGCAGTACCGTCGCGCAAAAATCAGTGTGCACACAGTTTTTTTCACGCGATTCAGGCAATCAGAATTAAGAACCACAATTATCTCGCGTTAAGTTTTTGCGCCTGACAAAGTCAATCTGAGCATATATGCTGCAGCAATAATACATCCGCACACAACTTCTCCATTTTATTGGTTTGTTATGAGTAGAATGTGTAACTACTGTATACTTTGCTGCATTTTTTACTGGGCTGGTGTATTTTGGTTTGGCCAGGTCAGTCAGATTTGCCATTAACACCAGCTTTTTGCAGTTATTAAAATTATGCGCACAAAGGCTATGCGGTAATTACTGCAAATCGATTGTAATACCATCCTCGTACCAGCGCACATTCGCATTTGTACTCACAATGTAAAGTATAGGACGCGCGCAGTACAGTAAGGTAGCGCAGGGTTCACGCAGGTTCACCCGCGGTAGACGATTGCGTGCAGTTGTTGCACTGACTATGTAATATGGCATTCGGCGCAAAGAGTTTTACCCTTTGCATTAATGTTTTTTGCGCTGGCGCAAATGCTTGGGCGAAGATTGTAATTTAGCCCAAAATGTATACATCTCTGTATTGTGTATATTGTGTGTGCAAGCCTGTGTGAGTATAATAGTATATCTATGTATGTGTAGGTATTTTGTGTCCATATGGGTGTGTATATAACTATGTACAGTATGTGTATTTTGTGTGTATCAGTGTGTGCCTGGGTGTTTGTATACAACTGTGTATGAGTGTGTACCCTGGGTGCATATGTCCCAAATGTACCTATTTTCAAGGGACATTCCCTAGTTATTGTCCAAATCCTCCTGTCCCTCTTTATGTCATCCTTTTAGGGTGTTCTTCTTATATTCAGGGAGTGTAGGTGCGTAACAGAGCTGAAGGCAATGAAACTCCCAGCAATGTGTCTCTAAACAATAATAAATTACATTGTTATTGACATAAATGACCTGATAGTTTGTGATGCTGGAATAAAAAGTCTGGGGAAAGCCTAGTTTCTGAGCTTGCTTCTTGCAACTTCCCAGTTCCTGCGGGTAGAAGCAGGGGAAACAGAGCAATCATTTACATACAGCTTACACATAGGGAAAACAGCACAGTATATACCACACGACCATAAATACATAAGGGAATAATAATATAACACAGACATCAGGGAATAGATACAGAAAAAACAAACACCCTGTACCTAGAATTGTAGGTACAGGGTGACTTTAACATAGGAGAGGGCTGAGAAACAACACAAAACATCAGGCCCGCACCGTCCAAATGCTACTCTAGGTCCATGTACCCAAGTCCAAAGTGACTACTGTCACATTAACAAACTGTATTTTGGAAGTTGAATGTAATTTAGATGTTTAGTGAATAGGCCTCCTTTATCTATCCATGTGTGTTATCCTTCAATCTAGTATTTGAGTCTCTACTCTGTTCCTGTTGGGGACAAGTATCAAATGGACGCCATGGTGCCATGAGTATGTAGCAAAGGCAGGGGCCGGAGGCTTTAGACAATTTCTCTTTGTCGTTTTCATTAATCACTTTACTTACAGATTTGGGAAAATTTCCAGACGGCGACTCAAATATAAATAAATATATTTTTGGAGAAATGACAAAAATCCATCATGTTTCCAAAAATGGAAAACCTTTAACTATTAAACATTATCAGGGTTATTCAAAGAGAGCCGATCTGGCCCTGAAATGTAACCGAACACTGAAATTCAGCGTACATTTCCTGGCCATTCGGCTTTTCAGAGGGCAGGCAATTCACCAAATGTTGGCGAATTGCCTGCACATACGGTGCCTGTTCGAGGGCAGTGAAATCCCCATAGAGAAGCAATGCTTCGTCTATTCAGAGAACACAAAACAGCAGTGAAAAGTTGCCGAAATGCCCCGCTGTTCGGTGGTTTCATTCTACAGATTTATTCAGGAGTATCCCATAGGCTTCAATGTTAAAAATATGCCAGTTTTAATTCAATATCTAGTAAACCGTTTATTATTTTATTCTGCTGTAAAGAGTATCTTTTTTTTTTCCTTTTTTAGGATCTTTTTGCCATTTTTTTTTGTCAACTTTTTTTTAAATGTTTTTTTTTTCTGTAACAGACCTTTTTATTATCATTCATTGGATCGTATGTGTAAATTCCAGACATTTTCGTTTAGTAGTTTTTTTGCAAACAGCGTTTAAATTTTTAAACTTTCAAGCAAACTGTTTTTTTTTTTCACCTTGTTCGTCTGCGTGTCGGGATTTTCCGGTGGCTGCTCTGCGCTGTGATTGGCGGCTAGTCGGGTTTATCCAGTGTGTTCGGCGGGGTTAATCCAGCTCTTTTCTGTTTTTCGGTCAGTGTTCAGTTATTGTTCGGCGGGTTTGCGGCGAGTGTTCTGCTTGTTTGCGGCAGGTTTTCCCTGCACTACGTGGGCCCTGCGGTGCTTGCTGAATACACCGCAGGGTCGGCAAAATAGGATCGCCGAAACACCCCTAAGTGCAGGGAACGAAAAGTCACTCAACGTACAGTGACTTTTCGATTCTCTTTGAATAACCTTGTATAACATTGTGGGACATTAGACGTCACGACCAGTCTTTGATTTGCCCTTTCGGAAAGATACTCGAGGAGACATACGTGCCAGTGTTCTATTGAGATCCTATAACCCCATCAAGACCCATGAATGACCTATGTGACTTCTCTGGGTTATAGGGTCTCGATAGAACAGTGGCATTGTGCTCAGAGGTTGTCAGATATGCTCTGTTTTCCTGGATACACACCATATGGCCGGTGCTGCATTGCAGGATGCAGCGCTGACTTGCTGAGGGAATCGACACCTGTCTTCGGGCTTCCTCCATCACCAGGTAATGCAATTTAGTTCCTGCAGCATATGAAATCTACATACCATAGAGAAGTGCCCATTTCCAAGTGAGTGATTGGCGTTCAGGAAATCTGATGAACATGGAGACCACTTGCTTGTTGGAGATTGGGGTGTTTGATACCAAAACACAATGAATACAGAAGCTATTTGCATCCCACTCAGCTCCCCCATACCTTTTTCATATTCTTCTCACATTCCATTGTTCCTCAGCCCCATACCACACCCACATCAATCTGCCCATGCCCCATCCCGATTGATGGGATTTTGTGTGGAGTTTGGTGCTGTCATCGTTAACTTTTCATTAGGCCTATTTTGGTGTTTGGGCCTGGAACTGCAGCTACAACAGTTCCTATGTGAGCCTGGCCCAGTCTACAGCAACATTCTAAGTTCACAGCAGACACCATGGACTCTAATCAGATGTTCCTGCAGTTCCTGGGTTTCCATTGCGACTGCTCCACTGCTAGAATTTTGACCCTGAAATGCTTCGGCGTTATTAGCATTAGGAATGGTTTTTGAATCGTCTCAGTTTTTTATTCACATTTGTATTATTTCCTCTATGAAATAAGCTGTTCCAGAGTTTTTTCCTGCAAAATCCAGGAATGAAAATCCCCAAACGTGACCGATTGCCAGAAGCCTCATTGTTTCAGTGTATGCAGCTTAAGTTGGGGGGGAAAAAAACAAAACAAAAAATAATCTTTTGATTTTCTGGGACTAGGAATGATGTACTTTCTGTGCAAAAGCCTACCTGCTGAGGAAGCTCAGCCTCCCCCCATGGGGCATTTTTACCCAACTACCGCCTGCTAGTGTGCACTGGGCACTAGCAGAGTGTAGCACAGGTGTGCACTATCCAACTCCCATTCTTCTCTGTGCTACTTTGTTGCACGTCCCCATTTTCCCTATCGCTAACTTATGGGGGAAGTTGTCCATGACCCCCAGATGTCCACGGTGAAGGCGCTCAAGGCAAGTTAATGATAAAAAGACCAACGCCTGAGTCTGAGCGGATTTAAAAAATAGCCTGAGGCGCTGGTCCCTTATTAAACGCATCCCTCGCACTTTACTATGGAGATTTGCATACGTTAAGCTTTTAACGGGATCTTCCATCTGTTCCCCTAAAAGAAAGCAGGACTGTAACCCTGTGTGTGCCGAGGAGAGCTGGCCATGGCAGAGCAACGAGATGCAGATCATGAGACATATTCTGTCCTGGATCTCTAATGCCCGGATTGAATCCTGAGAAACAGATTTGTTATTTAAAAATACGAATAATTTCTTAGTTTCACTGTATGCAAGTAATGATAATATCTTCAAAAGGAGCGAGGGACTGGCCTACAGAGCAAACGATCATATTGCACAAAGCATGAGGTTGCAGAGCAGACAGAGTGCTGATACAAATAGAGCTTTACTATTTTATTGCTGTGGAACCCTGTGATATGGTAATTTGTGGAACATATTACAGAACTCCACAGCAATAAAACTCACAGTAATGTGCATTGTGTATGAACGTATTACAGAGCACAATATTGTGCGTTATGTATGTGCGTATCACAGAACTCCACTGCAATAAAACTCACAGTACTGTGCATGGTGTATGAACGTATCACAGAGCACAGTATTGTGCGTTATGTATGAACGTATCACAGAGTTCCACAGCAATAAAACTCAAAGTAATGGGCATTGTGGCTGAGTTTTATTGCTAAGGAGCTTTGTGATAAACTTACAGTAATGTGTGGTATGTATGAGTGTGAGTTTTTATTGTTGTTGACCTCTGTGATTCACTCATGCACACTGCATATCACTTTGAGGTTAATTGTTGCTGAGTTCTGTAATACACTCATACATTCCACACAAAATAATGCATTTTTTTGTCACAGAATTTTGGGGGTAATAATGTAACTGGAGGAAGTAGAGTACTTTTTGGAATTACCTGTGACCTGGCAGAGTGAACGCAGCAGCAGCCGCTCCTCTCATTTTTAATATCTTTAATGGTCGAGCAGATCACAGATTAAGAGCAATATTCATAATGAAAGCAGATGCCGCCCTCCATCTGGAGTCCAGAATTAATATGTTAAATTCATCTTTCTGGCCTAATCAGTAGATGTTTACGCCGGGAATCTGCACAGTGATTTGGGATTAACTGCTTGGGAGGGGACAGACCCTAAAAGGGGATCTGATCTTAAATCTCAACAAAATGAAAACGACAAAGATTTACACATCAGGTCAATATACATGGAGCATTAATCCAAACTTCCCCATGCCTTCTCATTGTCCCCTAAGCCTCAACGATACTACTGAGTTTATATTCAGAAAATATTCAGACATCTTCATGGTGGGGGGGGGGGCACATTGGATTCTTTCTCTGAGAGAAGACAGATTTAAATAAAATAATAAAATAAATGTCACTATAAATTTTGACAATGTAGAGAAGCAACGATAGTAAATGAGCATGTCATCAGGATTAGAGAAACAAAGTTAAGTGCTTGATTTTTTTGTTTTTTTTGTTTCATTGTGTAAAAATTAACATTTATTTCACTTCCATTTCTACAAAACTTTACAATCATACTGTAGTCTCTTCCAGCAGATCCACTTTATACACATGACGTCTTTGTTAAAAAATATATATAAATGTATTTTTTAAATAATTGTATCCATAAAATCAATAAAGGAGTGTTTCTTTGTGTTTATACATTAGCATACATACAGATAGGCATACATTAAACATACAATAACTGTCCATTAAGAAACCTGGCCATAAGGCAGAATGTTAAAAGATGACTTTGGTCATATTAGCAGTCATAGGTGGCTTCTGGCACTCAAGCTGCTGATACATGCTTGGCTGGTATACAGAGCTTGCTAGATCAAGAACACATGAAGACCCCCACCCATGCTGTCTAAATTACAATATGTGGCTGACAATGGTCATCCTTACACAAAAAGAGGAAAATAAAAAAAAACAACAACAAAAAAAGGATCACATAATTACCATAAATCTACAGCTGTATTGGAATATTTGTATGATCACTTCATTAGAAACCACCGCTCGCCTTTTACCCATATTTGTACCATGGAAAAATATCCAGCATTTATTATGCACCAGTAAAACAAAGACTACACAAAGAGGTCAGTTATCAGACCAATGACAAGAAATACTGAATGTCTGTACTTTATCAATGCATAATTTTAAATATTTAGCTTTTGTTAAAAGAAACATTTCCGATCTGCAAAGAGGAGGTTATGTTTTCACAATACAATGGTAACGATGATGTCATAAATACCAATGGTCCTCTGCCAATCGGTAAATTAAAAAAATTTAAAAACTTGATTTAGGAATGCCATGCTTGAAATCATGTCCTATAAAGATTGTGATCAAGCATGACTATCCTGATGACCAAGGAGTGCCAATTTATATGCAACTCTCCATTAAAAACTAACTTTTGGCAAAATGTTAAAAGTTGCATTTTAATGCATTGTTTAGTTGTGAGGATTAGGGATGAGCTGTTTGGTTCCATGTGTTCGGAGTTCGATTCGAACATCGCCAGTTCGTATGTTCGCGAACTTCGAACATTTCCGCGTGTTTGCAGGCTGTTCGGCCACAATGCACCACAATGGACCACAATGCACTTTTCCACTGGCCTGAAGCTTGTAATTGGCTACAGCCTGCACCTGACCACAGTTTAGGTGCAAGACTATGCAGGGGCATCGTAACGTGGGGGTGGGGGGTGCGGCCCGCACCAGGTGACACCCGCCCTTAGGGTGACACTGTCACCCTAAGGGCGGGTGTCTCACCCTGCGCCGCGTGTTTGCTCCCTGCGAGCGTCCGAAGCTATGCAGCTTCGGCTCTCGCATGGGGGAAACATGTCACCAGTCGAGTTCTCGTGAGATCGCGGCTGGTCACGTTGGTCCCCCAGGCGAGCGCCCAAGCTCCATGCCGCCGGACGCTCAGAGGGAGCAGAACACGCGGTGCAGGAGGTGAGCTGGGGGCATTATCCATGAGCTGTTGGGGTTGGGTATATCCATGAGCTGGGGCAATATCCATGAGCTGGGGGCATTATCCATGAGCTGGGGGCATTATCCATGAGCTGGGGGGCATTATCCATGAGCTGGGGCATATCCATGAGCTGGGGCATTATCCATGAGCTGGGGCATTATCCATGAGCTGGGGCATTATATCCATGAGCTGGGGCAATATCCATGAGCTGGGGCAATATCCATGAGCTGGGGCAAAATCCATGAGAGGAGCTGGGGCAGTATATCCATGAGAGGAGCTGGGGCATTATCCATGAGCTGGGGCATATCCATGAGCTGGGGCAATATCCATGAGCTGGGGCATTATATCCATGAGCTGGGGCAATATCCATGAGCTGGGGCAATATCCATGAGCTGGGGCATTATATCCATGAGCTGGGGCATTATCCATGTGCTGGGGCAGTATATCCATGAGCTGTGGCAGTATATCCATGAGCTGGGGCATTATCCATGAGCTGGGGCATATCCATGAGCTGGGGCAAAATCCATGAGAGGAGCTGGGGCAGTATATCCATGAGAGGAGCTGGGGGCATATCCATGAGAGGAGCTGGGGCAGTATATCCATGAGAGGAGCTGGGGCAATATCCATGAGAGGAGCTGGGGCAATATCCATGAGAGGAGCTGGGGCAAATCCATGAGAGGAGCTGGGGCATATCCATGAGAGGAGCTGGGGCAGTATATCCATGAGAGGAGCTGGGGCAATATCCATGAGAGGAGCTGGAGCATATCCATGAGAGGAGCTGGGGCATATCCATGAGGGGAGCTGGGGCAGTATCCATGAGAGGAGCTGGGGCAAAATCCATGAGAGGAGCTGGGGCAATATCCATGAGAGGAGCTGGGGCAAAATCCATGAGAGGAGCTGGGGCAAAATCCATGAGAGGAGCTGGGGCAGTATATCCATAAGAGGAGCTGGGGCAGTATATCCATGAGAGCTGGGGCATATCCATGTGAGCTGGGGCAGTATCCATGTGTGCTGGGGGCAGTATCCATGCGTGCTGGGGGCAGTATCCATGTGTGCTTGGGGCAGTATCCATGTGTGCTGGGGGCAGTATCCATGTGTGCTTGGGGCAGTATCCATGTGTGCTGGGGGCATATCCATGTGTGCTGGGGCAATATCCATGTGTGAGCTGGTCTGGGGGCAATATATCCATGTGTGAGCTGGTCTGGGGCAATATATACATGTGTGAGCTGGTCTGGGGCAATATATCCATATGTGAGCTGAGGCGCAATATATCCATATGTGAGCTGGGGCAATATATATCCATGGGTGAGCTGCTGGGGGCAATATATCCAGAGCTGCTGGGGGCAATATCTATCCATGTGTGCTTTCACTGCCTTCGAACAGGCACCGTACTTGCTGGCAGTTGGCAAAAATTTGTGTGAGCATATGAGAGAGCTCCACAGCAATAAACCTCACAGTAATGTGTGCTGTGTGTATGAGCATTCAGTGTTATATGCAGTGGTGTATTTAGGTTTTGTGCTGCCCTAGGCCTGACTAAACTAGTGCACCCCCTAATTTAAATTTGAAGCACCCCTTCCTGTCAAGGGCACACCTCTTCCTGGTTAATACCCACCCTTCCTCTTTAAGCTCCACCTTTTCCTCTTAGAGCTCTGCCTTTTCCTCTCTTTATATTAAAAGTGGATACCAAGTGCCTACTTGTATATTTTGTATACCATTTCAAATGTATCTATTGAGATAAATAAAATTATGAAATGTTTAGATTCAAGCATTTTTACAAAGAACAGCCACGCATGTCAAGTATACTGGATCACAGCTGCTCTAATTGTTTGAACAATAAAATCCACAGAAACGTGCACTGCATATGAGTGAATCACAGAGCTGCACAGCAATAAAACTCACAGTAATGTGCAGTGTGTATGAGCGTATCCCAGAGCTCCAGGGCAATCAAACTCCCAGTAATGTGCAGTGTGTATCACAGAATCCACAGCAATAAAACTCCCAGCAATGCACTGTGCAGTGTGTATGAGTGTATCAGAATCCACAGCACTAAAACTCCCAGCAATGCAATGTGAGGTGTGTGTGTCAGCGTATCAGAATTCACAGCAATAAAACTCACAGCAATGCAAAGCTACTGCCAGAGGGTGCACCGTGGCTTTGATTCCCTTCCCGGTGGGTGTTCAGTCCAGAATAGAGTGAGAGTCCGTGTTAACGAAAGGGCGAGCAGCTGCGTGCGTGTCAGGTGGTTAGCCAGTCAGGTGGTAGAGACTCAGTACCACCTGACTGACCGGACCGCATGACCTGCACGCACGCAGCCTCACCAGGAGCCAGGCAGCTCAATGACAAATTTCTATCACTGCAGTGCTGGTTAAGGAAAGGTCCACTTTAAACAGCAGTAAGCAGACAGGGCTTCATATCCTGATGATACCCCCCCCTTTACCTGCCATTTACTGTCATCTTCTCTCTCTGCACACAAATCACATCCCCCTCCCCTCTCCTAGAGCTGCTGTGAGGCAGGAGAGGAGCTATGGAGGGAGGAGAGGGGGATTTTTATTCTATTCGATTTTATTCCGTATGCAAACGCCCTGCTCCACTGCTCGTTGTTTGAGAACACAGCTCAAAGCTGACACACAGTGACAGTGGCACCTCCTAGTACCCCCTAATGACACCCAAATAATCACTGGTACCTGGGGCGGCCCGCCCCCGCCACTCCCCTAAGTACACCACTGCTCTGTGATATGTTCACACACAAGTTTGGCGAACTGCCAGCAAGTACGGTGCTGTTTGAAGGCATTGCAAATCCCCATAGAGAAGTAATGGTTATTCTATTCAGAGAACACCAAACAGCAGAGAAATGGCAGTGAAATGCCCTGATGTTCAGGGGTTTCAATCAGCAGGTTTATTCAGGCGAACCCCATAGGTTTCAATGTTAAAAATATTCCCGTTTTTATGCAATATCTAATAAACCATTTATTATTTTAATCTGCAGTAAAAAGTCTTTATTGATTATTTTTTTTAGTACCTCTTAGTAATTTTTCTGCCAAATTTCCTCCCCGTTTTTTTAATAGCGTTTTTTCTTTTTTCTGTAAAAGAACTTTTTATTATCAATCATAGGATCTTATATGTAAATTCCAGACATTTTCGTTCAGTAGTTCTTTTGAAAACAGCAGGCCACGGGTTTGCGGTGGCAGCATTCAGCGGCCGACTCCATGCACTTTGGGGACCCTGCGGTAAATGGTGAATTCACTGCAGGGTGGGGAAATTTTATTCCCTGAAGTGCAGGGAACTACAGAACACCAAAATGTTGGCGTCATTTCGGTGCTCTGTGAGTAACCCATTTAGTGGTGAGGTTTTTTGCTGCCCCCTGGAAAGTGAAAGCCTAGGACTTGCCTACCCAGGACATACTTAAAAATTTGTGAAATCTCAATGTATCCTTCCTGGTAAAATACTTTGCAAAAGTAAAAAAATATTTTTTTTTAAAAAAAAATTAGGGGTGGGGCCACCAGTGCGGGCCGCCGCCCCCTGGAAAGTGCCACCCTAGGTCTAGGCCTTGTTGGCCTAGGCCAAAATACATCACTGGTCATATGGGAGTACTGATTTAGGAGTAAGAGTAGTTAAAAAAAATCCGTAAAACTCGGGGGGGGAATGACACCATAAGTTACCGCACCGGGTGACACAAACCCTAGTGACGCCACTGAGACTATGCCAATCACGGCTCAGAGTCCTGATTTGGCAAAATTTGCCCAATCATGTGCTCACAGAGCTAAGTCCCGCAGCACACTATATAAGGCTTCACACAACCTTCAGCACGTGTTTTTTGAGAGGAGATTGTTGTGATAGTGTGTTCTCCCTGCCAGTCTGCCAGCAGCTATTGGGGGGGGTCTCATTTCTACAAAATATCTGGGGATTGTTCTAATCTTTGTGTTATCACTGCCACCAGCAATTTTGGGGGTCAGTCATTTATACAAAATATCTGGGAATTGTTGTAATCTTTGTGTTCTCACTGCCACCCATCAGGGGGTCTCACTGATTTATAGGAGGTTTCTGGGAATTGTAATCTGTGTCTTGTCACTGGCTGTTGCCAGCTATCAGGGTGTCTCACTGAGTTATACCAGAGTTCTGGAAATCTTTAATCTTTATACCAGAGTTAAATCAGAGTTCTGCAGCATATCTACAATTTTTATAACAGAGTTGAATCAGAGTTCTGTATATCTTTAATCTATATATCACTCACCATGTCAGAAAGACCAAAAAGGACAGGCAGACGCTACCAGACCCAGATAAGAGGGCAAGCAGCCTCTGCCTCTGGCTGTGCCTCTGGTCATCGTGGACGTGGTGCATCCTTTGCAGGGGCACGCTTGTCCTATCTAACTGGTGCTGGCCGTTTTAAGAAGCAGCAACATACAGAGGATTTGGTGGATTGGCTAACCAGGCCATCCTCATCCTCTGAGTCCTCTGTCAGCCAGGCTTGTAGTGCTTTACAGTCCACCTCAGCTGCCAAAGCATCTAATGCAGCCTCCATGTCCACAGCTACTCCTGCCGTAGCCTCCCTATCACACACGGAGGAGTCAGCTGAGTTGTTTGACTACAATGACAGTGACATGCTGCTTCAGGATGCGCAGCAACTACAGTGCTCTGATTCAATCTCTGAGGTTGAGGAAGGGAGTATAATCAACCTAGAGGAAGGGGGTGCCAGTGATGACACACAAATAACTGGCACTCATGTTGCCCCAGCAGCTGCAGCATACTGCCAAGTTGGCTCCAGTGACGAGGAGATAGGGGGTGATGATGACAATGATGATGAGGTCACTGACTCCACCTGGGTGCCTGATCGAACAGAGGAGTCAAGTGAGGAGGAGGCACAGCAAACACGAGGCACAACGTCCTCTATGACCAACCGTAGCACTAGCCAGTCCAAGGCATCAGATGTCAGAGCTGCTCAGGTGCAGAGCGCTGTTGTCTCAAAGCACACATCCAGGAACTCTGCTGTCTGGGAGTTCTTTAATCTATGTCAGATGAGGCTCAAGCGTGAGGAAGACACCAGACGTTTGGGAACCATGTGCTTGAGGTGACATATGACCACCTGCCACGCATCCCGTTGGCGCAACACTTTGCGTAGGTCCTCCTCACCTGTCTCTAGCCCCACTATATGTCCTGCCATGTCATTGACTCCAACCTCCACTGACAGGGATGATGCAACAGTAATGGATGTACCAGGTCCTTCCTCACAATGTGACAGCATCCCATGAGCTGAAGATTTACACAGTCAGATTACGTTGCCCCAGCTGCTGCAGCGTAAGAAAAAATATAGTCCCAACCATCCCCAAGCACAGCGTCTATATGCCAGCTTAGAAAAATTACTCGCATTGCAGCTGCTGCCTTTCCAGCTGGTGGACTCTGCTTCCTTCCGTGAATTTGCTGTACCACAGTGGCAGGTTCCAAAACGCCATTACTTTTCAAGGAAGGCCATTCCAGCACTATACCAGCACGTGGAAGACAATGTTATGGAGTCATTGGGAAAGGCAGTCAGCAGCAAGGTGCATGTGACTTTAGACACGTGGTCCAGCAAGCATGGACAGGGCCGTTACATTTCCTTCACAGCACACTGGGTAACTCTGATTGCAGCTGGGAGGGATCCAAAACAGGGCTCTGTGCTGGAGCTTGTTCATCCACCACGCCTCCAGAAAGCTGCTTGTATGTTCATCCACCACCACCTCTCCCTCTTCCTCCTCCTCCCCCTCCTCCTTCTCTGTCTCTGGCGAAGTGGCAGTTAATCCGACGCGTGACAGGGGCTACGCAATGGCTCAAGCAAAAAGATGCCATACTGTCCTTGAGCTGGTTTGTTAGGGGACAGGAGTCACACCGGGCCAGAAATTCTGTCAGCTCTGCAGGGGCAGGTGCAGAGATGGTTAACACCACGCCAGCTTCAGCTGGGAATGGTTGTCTGTGATAATGGCAGCAACCTTCTCTCCACCCTACGCCAGGGTAAGTTGATGCATTTACCATGCCTAGCACACGTCCTAAATCTGGTGGTACAGCGTTTCCTAACCAAGTACCCAGGGCTGCCAGAGCTTCTCAGCCAGGCCAGAAAAGTGGGCAGCCACTTCAGACGGTCATTCCCAGCAAGTGTTCGCCTGGCAGAAATTCAAAGAGAATTCCACCTTCCCACAAACCGTCTGATCTGTGACATGCCCACCAGGTGGAACTCAACATTAGCAATGCTGCAGCGTCTGTACAAGCAGCAGAGGGCCATCAATGAGTACCTGTGTGAGTATGGCACAAGGACAGGTAAGCAGGGACAGTGCATGCATCAGTGACACAATTCCTTTAGTGTTCCTGCTGGAGCACACTCTGCGGGGAATTATAGATGTGGCTCTAGAGGCAGAGCAGTGGGAGGAAGAGGAGGCCTTCCCTAGCTCTCAAGGCCCCAGTCTTTCCGCAGACAGCATTCCAGCGGGTCCTCCTCAGATCAGACAGGAGGAGGATGAGGAGGAGGAGGAATATTTAAGAAGTGGGGGCATTGAAGGTGGGGATTCCTCAAGGGAGGGTTTTGTGTGCCCAGAAACCCAAGGACTGGTACGTGGCTGGAAGGAGGAAGTGCACGATGGGGTCATCCTCATTGACCAGGAAGACTCGGAAGCTAATGCCACCTCCAACCTACGCTGCATGGTCTCCCTTATCCTGCAAAGCCTGGTAAAGGACCCCAGGATTCATGCTATCAAGGAGAGGAATCATTACTGGTTGTCAAGCCTTCTTGATCCACGATACAAGGGTAAAGTTGCAGAGCTCATCCTGCCCGCACTGAGGGAGCACAGGATGAAACAACTTGAGGACGCTCTAAAGCGACACTTGTGTAACACCTTTCCAGGCACTGGTAGGTTACCAAGGGATGACACAGGTGCTTCTGAGGCTGCAGATGATCAGAGGAAGAGCGGTGAAGGCCGGGCCTCTTGACTGATGCCTTTTTAATTTTTTTTAGTCCATGACGCCCAGGGACGTCAAATGTAGGCACCCATTGCCAGCGTCTTCATCATATGGTGCAGGACTACCTAGGGGCAAGGGCAGACCTGGATACCTTTCCAGCAGATGATCCACTGGCTTACTGGGTGTTGAGATTGGATCACTGGCCAGAACTTAGCCAATATGCTATGCAGCTACTAGGTTGCCCTTCATCCAGCGTGCTTTCTGAAAGGACGTTCAGTGCCGCTGGAGGTTTTGTCAAAGACAAACTAGTGCGTCTGTCCACCGACTCTGTAGACCGGCTGACATTTATAAAAATGAATCAGTCCTGGATCAGCAGCTATCAATCCCCTGATGCTGACGTAACGGAATAGATTGGGGATGTCTTCTGCATTCACAAAACCTCCACTACTGCACTCTTCCACAATACCACAAAAGGGTTACGGTGTGAAGGCACTTGCTGCCACCAAAGGCACAATATTTGGCTGCACTGCCGCCTTCCAGATTTATATCATTTTAATTTTTTGGACCGCAGGGTCCAACCCTGCACTCTTCCACAATACCACAGAGGGGTTACAGTGTGACGGCACTGTTGCCGACACTAAAGGCCCAATTTTATAGCACCTATTGTTACTTTCATCCAAAGCCTGCATAAGTGTCACCATAATTTAGCCCAAAAAATCACTAAACTTGTTCTGCGTGTCCTAAAATGTCTCCTTTTTTAATACAGACTGCCGCCCCAAGCAGTCGTTTATGAATAAATTAAAGGAAAATCATTTACCATCATTTGAAATGTCATTTTTTGGTTTTTAAATGTTTCTATACATCCTACAAATCCGCCACTTCACGGGCAGGTTATGGGGACCTCCTAGACACGATATTTGAAGGAATTTTTCGTTTTTATTTTTAACCCTTATTTCATGGAAAACTCACTGTTCCTTTTAAAACGTTTTTTTTTTACTTTTTTTACTTGTTTTCTGTCCCCCAGGGTACTACCCCGACCCCCATACACCTTTTTATGGCAAATATCCTGCATATAGGGCACGCTAAAAAAAAAAATCGAACTTTCGAGTCCCATTGACTTGCATTGAGTTCGGTTCGTGTTCGCGTTCGCGTTCGAACTCAAACTTTTGAAATTGTTCGAGGTCGAATGCGAACCGAACACGGGGGTGTTCGGCTCATCCCTAGTGAGGATCCGAGCTGTCACTCACTAGCTTGTGCGTGCATAGTTTGATTATGGTTTTAGGTTATTAATGTCACGGTTCCCGGATCCCACCACGCAGTCCTTAAAGCCCAACAGTCCACAGAGCCCAAAAGCTACCAACAGGGTAGTCGTAGAAGAATCCCTAACTGTCTGGTCCTTAGAATTGGGCAGGTATACTAGCTAGACAGAAAGGGTTAATCAAAGACAATGTCGTAATACAAAACCAGGTCAGCAACACGGGGGTAGTCAGACGAGCCAGAATCAGGAATACAGAGTATAGAATAGTCAAAGGGAATAGCCGGGTCAATATCAGTGCAGGAGCATAGTACAAGAAAATGGTCTAGGGCAACGGAAGGCAGAATAGTCAGAAAACAAGCAGAGGTCAATAACAGGTTAAATCACGAGAGAATTCAGGTACAAGGAGCTCAGGTATGGATAACCACGATCTGGCACTGCTTAGAAGGAACTGTTGGTTTTTAAAAGACCTTCACAAGACCGCGCCCCCTCTCAAGCGACGCCTCATGCAGCCACCACCCTGCCTGTCTCAATTTAAACCGGGCGTTGGTGAGCGAGCAGCATCAGACATGCTGCCGTCAAGCACACCGGAAAGGCTGGAAGCCCCCAACGTTACAGTACCCCCCTCTCCACGGGAGGCCACCGGACGACCAACAGGACAAGTGGCAAGACGACCAACGGGGCGAGTGGTAGGACGACGATCGGGGTGCGATGCATGGAACGCCCTGATCAACATAGAGGCAGACATGTTGGAAGCCGGAATCCAGGACCGGTCCTCCGGACCATAACCCACCCAATCGACCAGGTACTGCAGAGCACCCCTGAACAGCCTAGAATCCAGAACTTTCCTAACCTTATACTCCGTCTCTCCATCAACCTGAACAGGTGGAGGAGGAGGAACGACCGCGTGTACCTGTTACACAACAAAGGCTTCAGTAGGGAGGTGTGGAAGATGTTGTGCAAGCAAAGATGTCTAGGAAGGGCAAGAGCATAAGCCACAGGGTTAACGCGGCGAATGATCTTGTATGGACCGATAAACCGAGGTGCCATTTTCATAGAAGGCACCCGCAACTTCACATTCCTAGTGGACAACCAAACTCTATCCTCCACGTTGTAGGAAGGAGCTTGTAGCCTATGCCTGTCAGCCTTGCGTTTCTGGACAGCAACATTGCGCTCTATGTTTTCGCGAATCTGTCTCCAATTATCCTGTAGTTGTGTGAGATGTTCATCGAGAGCCGGGATGGCCTGTTCAGCAAACTGAAGCGGTAGAGCCGGAGGGAAAAAACCATAGATAGCAGAAAAAGGAGAGTGGCCAGTGGTCTCGTTAATGGCGTTATTACGTGCATACTCAGCCCAGGGCAACAACTCCGACCAATTGTCTTGTTGTTGTGTGGTAAAGAAACGTATGTACTGCTCGAGACCCTGATTTGCCCTCTCTGCTGCCCCATTGATTTGTGGATGATATGCTGAAGAGAAGGCCAATCGCACCCCCATCTCCGCACAGAAATCCCTCCAGAAACGAGAGACGAACTGAGCTCCTCTGTCGGAGACTATTTCAGACGGAACCCCATGTATTCGTACAATCTCTCTAGCAAAGACGACCGCCAGTTCTTTGGCTGTAGGAAGCTTAGGTAAAGGAATAAAATTAGCCATTTTGGAGAAGCGGTCTACAACTGTCAGAACCACAGTATGACCCTTGGACTTCGGCAAGTCCACAATAAAATCCATGGATGGATGAGACCAAGGATTAGAGGACCAAGGATTAGACTATTAGGAATGGGAAAAGGCTGCAATAGACCGACAGGCAAGGTTTTACTGGTTTTGCTTCTGGCACAGACTTGACAGGCCAAAACAAACAGACGTACGTCCTGTCGCATGGTGGGCCACCAGAACTGTCTGGAGATACTGGTAAGAGTCTTAGTAATACCAGGATGACCTGCTGGTTTTGAATCATGAAACATTATGAGTAATTCTTGTCTTTCCTTTTCAGGCACATACAACATATCTGGAGGCTTGTTAGGTGGAGCCCCCATTTAAGCTGCTTGGAGGCGTTCCAGAAAAGGCAAGGAAACAGACAAGACCGTGGAAGCCACAATACCTTCAGGAGGAACTATAAGATTGTGGTCTTGTGTATTTGATTCATACGGGTCATATTGACGAGATAAGGCATCAGCCTTTACATTGCGGTCACCTGGTCTGTAAGTCAACACAAAATTATACCGAAACAGTAGTAATGACCACCTGGCCTGTCTCGAGTTCAGACATTTAGCATCCCCGATGTACGTAAGGTTCTTATGATCAGTGATTATCAACAAAGGGTCAAGAGTACCTTCCAACAAATGTCTCCACTCTGACAGGGCAGACACAATAGCAAGCAATTCTCTGTTACCGATATCATAATTGCGTTCTGCTGGTGATAATTTTCTTGAAAAGAACCCACAAGGATGTAGAGGCTTCCCTGGAGACTCTCTTTGAGATAGGACAGCCCCAATGCCTATCTCGGAAGCATCAACTTCAAGAACAAATGGAATTCTGAGATCAGGATGCCGTAACACCGGAGCGGAAGTGAAAGCCTGTTTGAGAGCTTCGAATGCCTGTTTGGATTGTGAAGACCAGACCTGATTCTTCAGACCTTTACGTGTCATATTAATGATAGGAGAAGCTACAGCAGAATAATTCTTGATAAATCTCCTATAATAATTGGAAAACCCCAGAAACCTCTGTATGGCTTTGAGGCCTTGAGGGAGAGGCTATTCTGAGATAGCCGTGAGTTTGGAAGGATCCATCTCAAAACCTTCTGGAGTGATAATGTACCCAAGAAATTTTACAGTGGTAATGTCGAATAAACACTTCTGCAGTTTGCAATAAAGACCATTGTCTAGTAATTTTGCTAATACCTGTCTGACATGTTCATGGTGAGTTTTCAGATCGGGAGAGTAAACCAGTATATCATCTAAGTATACCATAACAAAGGATTGGAAAAAATCTCTGAGCACATCATTAATGAAATCTTGGAATACAGCTGGAGCATTACAGAGACCGAACGGCATGACCAGATATTCATAATGCCCACTCCTGGTGTTAAATGCTGTTTTCCACTCATGCCCATCTTTTATACATATCAGGTTGTAAGCCCCTCTCAAATCGAGTTTTGTGTATACTACTGATCCCCTTAACCTGTAGAACAGTTCTGATATAAGAGGGATAGGGTACACTTTCTTGATGGTGATCTTGTTAAGCCCCCTATAATCGATACACAGGCGTAAATCTCCTTTTTTAGATACAAAAAAGAACCCAGCCCCTGCTGGAGAAGAGGAACGTCTGATAAAACCTCTCTCCAAATTCTCCTTTATGTACTCCTCCATGATTTGGTTCTCTTTTATGGATAAAGGATATACTTTGCCTCGAGGAGGCATGGTACCTGGATAAATATCTATGGCGCAATCATACGGTCTATGTGGAGGTAGTTTCTCTGCCTCTCTTTTATCGAATACAGCCCTGAGGTCGGCATACCAGTCAGGAACCTCTGTTCAGGGCACCAATATGCTGAATGGGTATTAAACAAGTCCCAAAACAAGCAGGACTCCAAGACAGTATCTCTCCCTTAGCCCAATCAATAACAGGATTATGTTCCATCAACCAAGGGAAACCAAGCACAACAGGATTGGAAGGTGAACGGATAACCTGAAATATGATCTCTTCCTTATGCAAGAGACCAGTGGTATGAACCACTGTAACAGTATCGTGAGTCATTCTGGGGCAGGATAACGGCCTATCGTCTATGGCTTTGATGGCCAAGGGTGTCTCTCTTACAACCAGAGGGAGAGAAATGGAGGGAGCGTATTCAACATCAATGAAATTACCAGCAGCCCCAGAGTCAACAAAAGCGGTAGTATGCGTGGTCTTGGTCTCCCAAGCCACGGATACTGGTAACAAAAGTCTAGTGTCTTTGACAGGAGACATGAACGTCACACCCAAGGCCTGTCTCCTCAGCTGCCTTAGGTATGGTAGTTTTCCGACTTATCATGCATTCTAGGGCGAGTGGGACATTGAAGTCGTAAAAGTCCTTTTAAACCACAATACAGGCACGATCCCTCACGAAGACGCCTTGTTCTCTCTTCCTCTGTATGTCTAGTATGGCCTAGTTGCATAGGCTCAGAGGGAGGGGATAACTCTCTTGGTGGTGCCTGAAAGACAGGGGCCAACCTTGGTAACAGTCTCTTAGGTTTCTCTCTTGGAGTTCTTCTGTCCCTTATCTGATCATCCAGATCTATACAATAATTTATAAGATCACTCAACACCTCAGGTAATTTACGAAGGGCCAACTCATGCATCAATGACTCCGATGACCCCTCCATAAAAGCCAGAACCAGAGCCTCATTAGTCCAGTTCACGTCAGAAACCAACGTTTTAAATTCTATAGCATAATCAGACACAGTCCTGTTCCCTTGACGTATGCGGAACAAGGATTTGCCAGCTACCTTGGCCTTTCTGGTAGGATTAAACGTACGCTTTAACTCGGCTATGAATTCTTTATAGTTCAGTACGATAGGCTTCTCTGCCTCCCATAAAGGATTAGCCCATGTCAACACTCTGGCAGACAGATGGTTAATAATGAACCCCACTTTGGCTATGTCAGTGATAAACATTTGTGGATTTAATTTAAAATGAATATCCACCTGGACCAAAAATCCCCGGCACTCCGAGGGAGTACCGTCAAACTTCATAGGAGCGGTCATGTGTACTTGGGATGTCTGAACAATAGGGGACACAGGTATAGCAGGCGGAGGTGCAACCCCAGCTGGTTCCAGGTGAGCCGTACGAGTCAGGATAGTTTGTAAGGCGAGAGCAAACTGATCCATCCTATGGTCCTGCTCGACCTGTCTGGATACAAAGTTATTCAAATGCTGTGTTAAGTCTGCGGGATCCATTTGGCCAGATCGTAATGTCACGGTTCCTGGATCCTACCACGCAGTCTTTAAAGCCCAACACTCCAGAGAGCCCAAAAGCTACCAACAGGGTAGCCATAAAAAAGAATCCCTAACTGTCTGGTCCTTAGGCCAGGTATACTAGTGACAGAAAGGGTTAATCAAAGTCAATGTCGTAATACAAAACCAGGTCAGCAACACGGGGTAGTCAGACGAGCCAGAATCTGGAATACAGAGTATAGAATAGTCAAAGGGAATAGCCGGGTCGATATCAGTGCAGGAGTGTAGTACAAGAAAATAGTCTAGGGCAACGGAAGGCAGAATAGTCAGAAAACAAGCAGAGGTCAATAACAGGTTAAATCACGAGAGAATTCAGGTACAAGGAGCTCAGGTATGGATAACCACGATCTGGCACTGCTTAGAAGGAACTGTTGGTTTTTAAAAGACCTTCACCAGACAGCGCCCCCCTCTCAAGCCGCGCCTCATGCAGCCACCTCCCTGCCTGTCTCAATTTAAACTGGGCGTTGGTGAGCGAGCAGCATCAGACATGCTGCCGTCAAGCACACTGGAAAGGCTGGAAGCCCCCAACGTTACAATTACTAACATTTTACCAAGTCTATAAAACTGCCTAGTGCAAAACGAAGTTATATCCAGCCTTAGCCTCTTGGCGTGTTTCTCTACGACTCCTGGAATTGTCCCTGGCTCCAAGACATGGTGTGACCATTTAGGAATGCATCGAAACTCAGAAGCTAGTCAAAAACAGCATCCGTAATATAGATGACAACATGGCTGATAAATGTAAACTGACCCTAAGGCACCAATGTTGATCTCAGGTCCAATGATCATCAGCCAGAATCATTTTCTCGGTCCTGGAAGTTAATTATGGAACTGGAGGACTTGGTGAGAACACATGCCATTTCAAGGCTTAAAAATACAATAGAGATACATATAATAATATTAACACCTTGCGGTGTTAAAAGTGTTTGGCGCTGTAATTTATTAGTCTCACAACAATTTAGTATATGTGATTCATATAAGCATGCAGCTCACCACAGGTGTGTCTCTCACCCACAAAAAATGCAAACTCAATTGTAAGGGAGCGCAAAGAATAGATATGGCTGATATCTGATCCCAGATGGTATCACAATTCTCTTTGATGGTCAATATATATATGCATTCACTAAAAGGCAAACAGACAAATCTAATTGCACAATATTGTTACACACATTTATAAATCGATCGATGTGTACTCAATATAGAAGGGCCACTCACAAGTAGGGAGCCTATAGGCTCTTGATATTTGCAATTAAGCCTCTGTGGGGGGCTCGTCCCATCAATCGAAATATTGCTAGATGTGTTCAGAATTTCTGCTGGCAGCTTGAACCTCGATTAGAAAATACAAAAAGGCAACACATGGCACAGTAACCAATTAAAGGCAGGTGGCAGTATAATGGGTGTAGCAGTCTATTCACATATTCATGAGCCTCCCAATGAGTGGATCAGTACTTGGGCTTTGGACCACTTGAAGGAGGGTCTCACCTCTTCCACGAATCCCCTGTTGGACTAGGATCGAAGAATTACCAGGGCAATGAATACCCACTGGATATACGTAACAGATGGTCAAAATAACTTGTAAAAAAGGGATTTATTGCATATAAAACAAAAAGTAGTAAAACAAATAGTGGGCTAGATACATAGAAGGCAAGACACATGACTCACACCTATGTACATCATTTAAAAATATTATACATACGTTCACCGATTCCAGGAAAGCTTTTTAGAGTTTCTTTTAAAATCCTAGTTCCTCACATAATTTGTCCACAAATTGCAAACCATGATGGCTGCTACTGGCCCCTTTGTAGAAGGTTTGTCATTATACCCAGCCAGTCTCTTGCATACTTGAGTTTCATGATAGCCCCCGTATTTGTAATGTTTGCCAATAGAAATCTATAGAATAAAAATTATTTTCATTACTATGAGGATGCAATGTGTGTGACTGGTCAGTATTAAGGTGCACATTGTATAACATATTATAGGTCCACATGACAGAAGGTCAACAGTTATGTGTTTACTTACGGGATAAAAAAAAAAACCTGCAAGTACCAGCAAGAATTGTTAATGTTGCAACTCCATGAGATGCCGTGTTTTAGAAACCGGGATAGAAAACTGGCTAAAAGATAGGGTACAGAGAGTGGTCATAAATGGTACATTTTCAAGATGGACACCAGTGGTAAGTGGTGTCCCTCAGGGGTCTGTTATAGGACCAATACTATTCAATTTATTTATAAATGACCTTGAGATAGGCATTGAAAGTCATGTATCAGTGTTTGCAGATGACACAAAGCTAGGAAAAGTAATACAATGTGAGCAGGATGTTACTTTGCTGCAGAGGGATTTAGATAGATTGGGGGACTGGGCACTTAAATGGCAGATGAAATTTAATCTAGATAAATGTAAAGTTATGCACTTTGGAGTGAAGAACACACAAGCAATGTATACCCTAAATGGTACGGAGTTAGGGAAATCCAAGCAGGAGAAGGATTTGGGAATAATCATAGACTTCAAACTAAGTAACAATGTGCAATGTCAAACAGCAGCCGCCAAGGCCAGCAAAGTACTGGCATGCATTAAAAGGGGAGTTCACTCACGGGATGAAAACATAATTTTGCCTCTGTATAAATCAATGGTCAGGCCGCACCTTGAATATGCCGTGCAATTTTGGGCACCTGTCTTAAAAAAAGATATTATATCGCTAGAAAAAGTGCAGAGACGGGCAACTAAATTAATAAGGGGGATGGAAGGGTTAAGTTATGAGGAAAGACTAACAAGCTTAAACCTGTTTAGTTTAGAGAAAAGGCGCCTTAGAGGGGATCTGATAACCTTATATAAATATATACGGGGCCATTATCAACCATTGTCTGATAGCCTATTCATTAACAGGACTATACATAGGACAAGGGGTCATCCATTTAGACTGGAAGAAAGAAAATTTAGCTTAAAGCATAGGAAGGGTTATTTTACGGTGAGAACAATAAAGCTGTGGAATTCTCTGCCTGTTGAGGTGGTTGGGTCAGAGTCTGTACAGACTTTTAAAAAACGACTGGATGACTTCCTGCAGACACAGAATATTAAGGGTTATAATATTTAATATGTGGGTAAAAGCTTCTTGATCCAAGGAGAAATCTGACTGCCATTCTGGGGTCAAGAAGGAATTTTTTCCCAGTATGTTGCATATTGGCAAGCATTCAGACTGGGTTTTTTGCCTTCTTTTGGATCAACAGCAGTAGGTTATGTGGGAGAGGCTGAACCCGATGGACGCATGTCTTTTTTCAGCCTATGTAACTATGTAACTATGTAACTATGTAAATCCAAAAAAACTTCTGCACTGTGTAGCTTCTCCAGCTGCCCTTCGGAATTCACTTCTGTTAAACGATTCCATTTGTTGCAGCTCCAAAAAATGCTGAGCATCGCTGGCGTTTGCAACTTTGAAAAAGAAAAAAAAGGGCAGTAGCTGATAACCGCCTAAGGAAGCATTTTATGGTGTAATAATAGTGTATTAAAGTGCAAAAAGGGGATGAACACACCACCCATATCCAGCTAAAAGGCCTGGCAGGAGAAGAGAGGTTTAGGTTTATGAACATCAGGGAAGCTGTAATGATGACTTTCTTGGCCATGGAGTGATGATGATCGCATTTGATTCACTCTAAACTACTCCTTTTCTTCATTGCGACCAGATTCTAGTGTTCAGAATAGTAACTTTTGTTCCCAGATGTTTAACACATGAGGATAACACTGTCAGTCAATAAAGTTTTTCGCTGGTCAAAATGTTCTTGTACCAGAGGGACAGGACATTTTGTGGAAATAAACATTTTCCAGGCTACAGCAGTAAGTAGGCACAATACCTGAATTTTGATATTTTTTTAAAAAAAATTGGATGGTCCAAACAAAATATGTCTGGGCAAATGGTCACAATCTGATCCACAATCGGTATTTCTGGGTGGCATGGCCCAAATGATTCTGCCACTTTTTTGGATCATCCATGAGATTTCGGAACTCTTGTTGAATTGTTCATCTTCTAAGCGATGAAGTGGTGTAGTCCAGGCTCATGAATTATACTAGATTTCCTAACTTTTGGCAGAGGGGTTGGTGGTTTTGGCTCCTCTCGACGTGGTAGTGGAGGTGGAATTTCTAATGAAAATCGTAGACTACCCTCATGAGATCGGTTTTTGGGAGGAGGTGCTTATTTTTAAAGTGACACTACCATCAAAAAATGAAATGTCGTGGGCGTGGCCAGTCGCAGAAGGGAGAGGTCGCATCTTGACAGAGCTCCACAGCTTTCCTTTTTACCCGGGGCCTTTTCCTGACTTTTCCCGCTGAGATTTCCTACCAGAGGTTCCTAAGTGGCTGACCATCGGAAGTGTGCCGACCGGAGCCCACTTTGCCCCCCCCCCTGTCCAGAGAATTGCCTCTTTTTTTTGTAATTAAAATTTTTATTTTGTGATAAAGGTCACAGACCTCGCAGGGCCAAAAAACGTATTCTCATTAAACACATATAGAACAAAAGTGAGGGGGGGTTTCAGAAGAGCAAAAGAAAAAGTCTCCAGTCAGAAAAACGGGGGGGGGGGTAAAAAAGAAAAACTCATCAAAAGTGTCTATGGTGGGCAAAAGATAAAATAAAACACAGCCTCACAGTGAGAGAAGGGCAGCAAGCTCGACAAGGGGGGGGATCATCTCAGTAAAAAGAATGTGGCAGGCCAGGTATCAAAAAATTGGTGTGCAAGCCGATCTATCCGATGTCCAGCTAAGAGACGTTAGCCAGTGTCTCTAAATGGCAGCGTCCGGATCCCAAGCATAGCGTAACTCCAGGCAGCTTCTGCCCCGGCACAAGCCAAACCGCGGGATTGGAAGCGACGATGCCCCCCATCGATGGGCAGCTCGCTACTGCCAGGAGACTTCACTGCTACATGCTCTGCGGGCAGACAAGCGCTGGGCTGCTCCGCAATCTCCCTCTCAGCAGCACACTAGTCGGCGCCCAGCACTTCCTCACCGCACATCTCAGGAATCGCCTCTGCAAACTGGGGGACCGGCAGCCGTCCAGTAACCGGAACTCCTGGGGCAGCGCAGACCACCGCATCATCCGCCCCTGCCACAAAACCATCCGCAGGTAAGGCCCCCGCAGGCTCACTCCCCGGGGTAGCCTCCGCTGCCCTGCAGCATAGCCAGCATCCGGCGAAAGGTGCCCCGTGTAATCGGGCTCGATTCCGCCTCCTCCCCCAGGAGCTCCATACAAGCGTCCAGGCCCAAAATCACATCACCACCTCAACAGGCAGAGAATTCCATAGCTTTATTGTTCTCACCGTAAAATAACCCTTCCTATGCTCTAGGCTGAATTTCCTTTAGTCCGGTCTGGGTGACCTCGTGTCCTGTGTATAGTCCTGTTAATGAATAGGTTTCCAGACAATGGTTTATAATGGCCCCATATATATTTATATAAGGTTATCAGATCCCCTCTAAGGCACCGTTTCGCTAAACTAAACAGGTTTAAGCTTGTAAGTCTTTCCTCATAACTTAAACTTTCCATTCCCCTTATTAATTTAGTCGCCCATCTCTGCACTTTTTCTAGCACTATAATATCCTTTCTTAAGACAGGTGCCAAAAATTGCACAGCATATTCAAGGTGCGGTCTTACCATTGATTTATACAGAGGCAAAATTATGTTTTCTTCCCGAGAGTGAACTCCCCTTTTAATGCATGCCAATACCTTGCTGGCCTTGGCAGCTGCTGTTTGACATTGCACATTGTTACTTAGTTTGAAGTCTATGATTATTCCCAAATCCTTCTTCTGCTTTGATTTCCCTAACTCAGTACCATTTAGGGTATAAGTTGCTTGTGTGTTCTTCACTCCAAAGTGCATAACTTTGCATTTATCTACATTAAATTTCATCTGCCATTTAAGTGCCCATTCTCCAATCTATCTAAATCCCTCTGCAGTGAAGTAACATCCTGTTCACATTGTATTACTTTTCTTAGTTTTGTGCCATCTACAAACACTGATACGTGACTTTCAATGCCTATTTCAAGATCATTTATAAATAAATTGAATAGAATTCGCCCTATAACAGACACCTGAGGGACACCACTTACCACTAATGTCCATCTTGAAAATGTACCATTTATGGCCACTCTCTGTACCCTATCTTTTAGCCAGTTTCCTATCCAAGAACAAGTATTTTCATCTAGACCAATTTTTCTTAATTTAAATAGTAACCTCTTGTGTGGAACTATGTCGAAAGCTTTGTCAAAATCCAAGTAAATCACATCCACTGCGACCCCCTGATCTATACTTCTACTTACTTCCTCATAGAACGTAATTAGGTTAGTCTGACATGATCTGTGTTTCCTAAAACCATGCTGATTTTTGCCAATTACATTATACCTCCCAATAAATTCCTAAATATTATCCCTTAGTAACCCCTCAAATACTTTCCCAGCCACAGATGTTAAGCTCACAGGTCTATAATTCCCAGGCACAAATTTTAAACCTTTCTTAAATATAGGGACCACGTCAGCTTTTCTCCAATCCTCTGGTACGATTCCTGAAAGAAAAGAATCTTGAAGATTAAGAACAGAGGTTTACATATTTCAGCACATAGCTCCCTCAGTACTCGCAGGTGAATTCCATCTGGCCCTGGGGCTTTATTCACATTGTTTAATTGTTGCAAAACCTTGTCCTGAGTCCACCAGTCACTTTGTATTAGTAAGTTTTAATTAATGAATTGCATATCTCCTGTTATAGGTTTCTCTTTGATAAATACTGAAGAAAAATATTAGGCGTGTGCACCGATTTTTTTTCGGTTCAATTCGGTTCAGTTCGTTCGGATTTTGTAAATTTTCGTGTTTTTCGGAACGTCTGTTCTCCTCGTTTCAAAGTGTCTATTCGTTTTGACGTAAACTAATGTTTTTTCAGATACGATAATTATACGATACGATAATTCTGCCATTGAGATTTCTCATGTTTTACAAGAAGGATACATTGAGATTTCTCTGGTTTTCCAGGAAGGAAACATTGAGATGGGAATGATACAAATTTAATTACAGAATCAGCGATATAAATACGATGTCCGAAATTACTGAAATGGAACCGAAATCAGGAATGGAGCCGAAATCACGAATGGAACGAAAATGAATTTTGATTTTACACATTTCTAGTCCATTCGAAAACTCCGAAAAGTTTTCGTTTCGGCACGAAAATTTGTTCGGATCTGCCGTTTTCGGATCTGAAAATTTTAGGAAAATCACCCAAATCCGAATGCACGAATTCGGGAAATTTCGTGGAAATTCCGAAATTCCGAAACCCACATCCCTAAAAAATATTGATTCAAAATTTCTGCCTTATCTTGATCTTCAGTTAACAATACCCCTGACTCAGATTTTAGTGAACCTACATTTTCACTCTTGTTTTTTTTAGAATTTATGTACCTAAAGAATCTTTTCGGGTTGGTCTTGCTCTCTTTGGCTATTTCTTTTTCATTTTCTAGTTTAGCCCATCTTATCGCTTTTTTACATGCTTTATTGCAGGGCTCACGAACGAAGGTCAGCTCACAGAAATAGGAGGCGGTTATACATTCTTCTGGTGTGGTCGCAGCAGTAATGAACACCGTACATCTGGAGTTGGCTTTGCGGTTAAGAATCACCTTGTCCACACACTTGCCAGTCTTCCCAAGGGCGTGAACGACCGACTCATGACACTGCATCTCCCACTACCGAGAGGAAAACAAGCCACACTGGTCAGCGCCTACGCACCCACAATGACGAATCCGGATGAAGTAAAAGACAAGTTTTATGAAGATCTCGATGCCCTACTTTCATCCGTGAAGCGCACTGACAGGCTGATTCTACTTGGCGATTTCAACGCGAGAGTAGGATCTGATCACTCCGTCTGGGATGGCGTCATTGGAAAAAACGGAATCGGCAAATGTAATAGCAATGGTCTATTACTACTGAAGACATGTGCAGTCCATGATCAAACCATCACCAATACCACCTTTCGCCTGCCCAATCGCAAAAAGACGTCCTGGATGCATCCACGTTCGAAGCACTGGCATCTTATTGACTATGTCATCGTGCGGAGGAAAGACAGACAGGATGTAAGGGTGACCAAGGCCATGCCGAGTGCCGACTGTTGGACTGACCATAGACTTATTATCTCCAAATTAAACTTTTACATCAAGCCAAAGAGACGTCCACCGGGAAACAAAGCTGTGATGAAATGGATTAACATCAGTAAACTGAGGAACCCCAATACAGCAACCTCATTAGCAGAAGATCTTGACAACCAACTCTCAGAGCTGCGATTAGAAGGAAATGCTGAGAAGGATTGGGAAAGTTTCCGGGATATTGTGCACTCTTCTGCACTGAAGGTTCTTGGACCCTCACACAGGAAACAGCAGGACTGGTTTGACGAAAATGATGATGAGATCAAGGCCCTACTTGCTGAGAAGCACTGCCTTCATCGTGCTTATCAGTATGACCCGTCATCAATAGCCAAGAAAAATGCCTTCAACAACACTCGCAGGACCGTACAGAGCAAGCTTCGTAAGATGCAGGACTCTTGGCTGAGTGCCAAAGCAGATGAAATTCAGAAATTTGCTGATAGAAACGATGCCAAACGGTTCTACGAAGCCCTTAGATCCTTGTACGGACCTCAACCATCAGGGAGCTTCCCTCTGTTAGACTTAGATGGCGTAACTCTCATTACTGAGAAGACTCGGATCCTACAGCGGTGGGCTGAACACTTCCAATTTGTACTGAACCGGTCATCTTCCATTAACAACGAGGCAATCGACAGAATGCCTCAGATGGATATCAACTACAGCCTGGACGCCCCACCAACAAATACTGAAACCCAACAGGCCATCATCCAGCTGTCCAGTGTCAAGGCCCCAGGATCTGATGCGATTCCAGCACAAGTCTACAAGGATGGCATTACAGTGCTTGTCGACAAACTCACTCTGCTGTTCCAGTCTTTCTGGAATCAAGGATCTCTTCCTCAGGAATTTAAAGATGCTTCCATCGTACATCTCTATAAGAGGAAAGGGAATCGACAAGTCTGCGATAATCACAGAGGAATATCACTGCTTTCCATCGCAGGCAAGATCCTTGCACGAGTATTGCTGAACCGCCTGACTGACCACCTGGAACAGGGTTTATTACCAGAGACACAGTGCGGTTTCCGCAAAGAGCGCGGCACTGTGAACATGATCTTCGCAGTCCGACAGCTCCAAGAGAAGTGTCAAGAGCATAATCGTGAATTGTATACCACCTTTGTAGATCTCACCAAGGCTTTTGACACCGTCAGTCGCGAAGGTCTGTGGCGCATCATGTCGACGTTTGGGTGCACGTCAGTTCCACGACGGCATGACAGCTTGTGTACTGGATAATGGAGAAGCTTCAGAGGCCTTTCCCGTTACAAACGGCATCAAGCAAGGCTGTGTGTTGGCACCGACCCTGTTTAGCATAATGTTTTCAACTATGCTGTCAGAAGCCTTCCAGAACACTTCCTTGGGAGTTTGCCTGAGATACAGGACCGATGGGAAGCTGTTCAACCTGCGTAGACTCCAGGCTGTCACCAAGGTAAAGGAGACTGTGTTACGAGACTTCCTTTTTGCTGATGACTGTGCCCTGAATGCTGGATCAGAGCAGGAAATGCAAGCCAGTGTGGACAAATTCTCAGCAGCATGCGACAACTTTGGCCTCCTTATTAACACAAAGAAGACCGAGGTGATGCATCAGCCAGCTCCGAAAGCCCAACATCAAGAGCCCACCATCACAGTGAAGGGACAAAAGCTGCAAGCAGTGGACCAATTTACTTACCTAGGCAGCACCCTTTCCCACGCAGTGACAATTGACATTGAGGTCAACTGCAGAGTAGCCAAGGCAAGCTTTGCATTTAGCAGACTATTGACTAACGTATGGGACCGCCGTGGAATAAGCCTTGACACAAAGCTCAAAGTCTACCGAGCAGTAGTGTTAACTACCCTGATGTATGCCAGTGAGACTTGGACTGTATACAGGAGGCATGCTAGGCAACTGAATCGCTTCCACATGACATGCCTCTGCAGACTTCTCAGGATCCGGTGGCAGGATAAGGTGCCAGACACAGAAGTCCTTTCCAAAGTAGGCCTGCCATCAGCTTACACCCTGCTGATGAAAGCCCAGACACGCTGGGCAGGTCATGTTGCAAGGATGCCCGATCATCGCATCCCTAAACAGCTCCTCTACGGTGAGCTATCTCAAGGAAAGCGGTCGCACGGGGGGACAAAGGAAGCGATACAAAGATACACTGAAAGCCTCCTTCAAGTCCATGGATATTGATATCACCTCCTGGGAAATATTGGCACAAGATCGATCGACATGGTGCATGCTGACCCTCCAAAGCTGCCAGATATTTGAGGACAGAAGAGCAACCATAGCACAAGAGAAGCGAGCACTTCGCAAAGCCAGAACTGCAAATGTTGCAACAGGGGTACCCACACATGTCTGCTCGACGTGTGGCAGGACATTTCGTGCTCGAATATGCCTCATCAGCCATCTGCGGACACACCGTGGACAACCCACAACCTGCTAGATGTCAAGTTCCTCATCGAATACGATGGACGAACATCGTTGCAGGGCTCAAGTCCTGCGGGAACGTGGAGGCACGGCGTTCCAGCACTTCTCCCACTGCGGGAATGCACCTCGTCACTGCCGGGCAATTACGCTGGAGGAGTGTGATCGCCTCCCAGGTTCGGCGGTGCCACGTAGTCGCGGCTGCTCCCGGCCGATACACACGCATCTAAGCCTCTGCGTGTGATTGGCTGTGTAGGCCAGAGGTCAAGTGGTCACACACATATATATATCTCCCGAGAACCCTGTATAGCCAGGCACAGACCCCGAGAATTAAATATAGGCAGACATGGACCCCCAGAATTAATTATAGCCAGATACGGACCCCCAGAATTAATTATAGCCAGGCAGGGACCCCAGAATTAATTATAGCCAGGCAGGGACCCCCAGAATTAATTATAGCCAGACACAGGCCCCCAGAATTAATTGTAGCTAGGTGGGGACCCCCAGAATTATACTTACCCAGCCTGCAGACCTCAGGACCGCGTGTTCCTCCGAGCTCAGGCGTGCTCCCGTTTTCACACTCTCTTTCTCTCCCTCTGCCTTTTCACTCTCTGTCACTCCTGTTTTCACACTCTCTGTCACTCCTGTTTTCACACTCTTTCTCTCCCTCTGTCTTTTCACTCTCTGTCACTGCTCTGTTTTCACACTCTCTTTCTCTCCCTCCGTCTTTTCACTCTGTCACTCCTGTTTTCGCACTCTCTTTCTCTCCCTCTGTCTTTTCACTCTGTCACTCCTCTGTTTTCACACTCTTTCGCTCTGTCTTTTCACTCTTGGTCACTCCTCTGTTTTCACTCTCTCACTTCCTCTGTCTTCTCACTCGTATAAAGGTCTCTAGAGCCTATTCTTTCATCAGGAATATAATTCTGCATACTAGGTGGGTTATTTATGTGCCACTATTTGCCATTGCAACTACCGTGAACAATGTCAGTATTCCTACATAACTTGAGGCTTTTTTCAATTGTTGTCAGGGTTGTCCAGGACAACAGTGAACATACATTTAAGGTGGCAATCTCCATAGCACCACAGTTTGTCTGAAAGAACAATGCTGCTACAACTTGGTCTGAAACAATCTACAAGGGCAGAAACTACATTGAAAGCCCATTGAAGCCTACACGGAGCACTATACAAACTAAGCCCAGGTGCAAACACACTGGTTTAACACCCTCCTAGCTTAAACAATGGGTTACTTACCCTGGCATTTCAGCCATTATGGTTGAAGGGAGGACTTGAGGCAATGACTGCATGTGTTAACTATTTTGAGGCTGCCTTGAAGATTCTTAGAAGCCCTGCAGACATTTCACACAGATCCGGATCATGGATTGAATAAATGCTCAAAGCATTGCGATCTTGTACATTGGTCTTCCAGACCGCTTTACTTTTTATCACATGAAAATCAAGGAAGAAGAGAAAACGAAAAGGGTCCTGGCACTACTACTTTAGCTGAAAATAGCATAGATTTATTGGGGAAACGACCAGTCGTAAGACATCCAGTTTGTGGCTGAAAGGTTGCCATTTTCACAATAAATCTATACTGTTTGCAGCCAAATAGCAATGCCAGGACCTTTTTCGTTTTCTTTAACTTCTATGTCCATGTGATAAAAAGTAAAGTGGATAGTCACCTACACCAGCGTGGCTAATGGAGATCGGCAGAAATAAAATGTAGACGGTTAGAAACTCCCTCAACCCTGAACCGTGCTACATATATTAAATACTGTGTTTTCGCACTCTCACTTCCTTTTGTCTTCTCACTCGGTGTCCTCCAGTCCTGGCCCAGGTTGCGCTGTGTGTGCAGCGCGCATGTGTGACCTCTTGTGTACCCATGCATGGAGCTGTTGTTTCAGGTTTTTGAATGTGTTTCTCTGGAGTGCTCTCTCCATGTTTTTGTTTTGTATTTTATTTTGAGACGCACCCGCACTGAAACGCTTAGTTAAGGCTGAGTGCTACCCCCCCCCATGTTTTTTGTATGTATTTCCTGGGTATGCACCCCTCCCTGCCACAGGTACTCCTCCTCCAAGTTCTATTTAACCTTGATCTGCGGGAGCTCCATGAAGGGACCTGTTCCTCAGTAAGTGAGTTTATCTCATTATGGGCAGTCATTAGGTTTGCAGAGTAGGACCTGCCAGAGAGTGGATTACATTGACGCTGTTGGCAGGCTTAAGCAATTCACGGCCGTTCATTGCGAACCAAATTTCCACCATTTTATTCAGCAAAGCTCAGAGTTATGAAATTTTCACCATGTGGTAAAAGCTGGTATTATGTACCCATGCATGGAGCTGTTGTTGCAGGTTTTTGAATGTGTTTGTCTGGAGTGCTCTCTCCATGTTTTTGTTTTGTATTTTATTTTGAGACGCACCCGCACTGAAACGCTTAGTTAAGGCTGAGTGCTACCCCCCCATGTTTTTTATATATATATATATATATATATATATTCTTACTTTTTTTACCAGGACTTGACCCCTGCTTTATTGGCTGCCCTATATGCTTTATAGGATGCCTCAGATTTATCAGATTTAAAAGCTTTAAATGCCTTTTTATTTTTCATTTCCTTGGTTACCTTCCTACTAAGCCACATTGGTTTCAGTGTTTTTTTGTATATTTATTAACCAGTGGAATATATTGTTACGTGTACTTTTCTAGTGTTAGTTTAAAATTATTTCCACTTATCCTCAGTGTTTTTCCCATGAAAGAGTTTCTGCCAGTCAATGACATTGAGAGCTTCCTTTATTTTAATAAAGTTGGCCTTTTTAAAATTATATGTTTTAGCATGTCCCTATGAATGTGTTTTTTTTTTAGTTTATTTCAAAAGACACCATATTATGGTCACTGTTTCCCAACTGTTCCCTTACATGAATATCTGAGAAAAGATCCACATTATTTGTTATAACCAGATCCAGACAGTTATCCTCTCTAGTTGGTGTTTCTACCAGTTGTGTCATGAAGGCATAATTTAAAAGGTTCAGAAACTGGATTCCCTTCGCTGAATTACTAGTCCCACTATCCCAATTAATGTCTGGGTAATTAAAATCTCCAATAAAGTGCTACCACGATGTGCAGCCTTTCTAATTTGCTCTAACAGTTGTTCTTCCTCATCATTATCTATATTAGGTGGTTTATAGCATATGCCAACCAATAGTTGACTTCAGTTGTATCAGAGTTAATCTGTATCTTTAATCTATATATCCGTTGAATCAGTGTGTTGCAGGAGTGAATCAGAGAGGAGAGATTGTTGTATTTGCAGGGAAATATCTGGCAAATAGCAGGGAACTGGCAGGCTGGAAAGTGGCAGGGAATTAGCAGTGAAATTGTTGATTTATAGCAGAGTTCTGCATATCTTGAATCTAGATACCATATAATACCAGAGTTGTATCAGAGTTAATCAGTATCTTTAATCTATATACCAGAGTTGTATCAGAGTTAATCTGTATATCTTTAATCTATATATCACTTACCATGTCAGAAAGACCAAAAAGGACAGGCAGACGCTCCCATACACAGATAAGAGGGCAAGCAGCCTCTGTGTCGGCAGGCTGTGCTCCTGGTCATGGACGTGGTGCATCCTCTGCAGGGGCACGCTTGTCCTTTCTAACTGGTGCTGGCCGTCTTATGCAGCAGCAACATACAGAGGATTTGGTGGATTGGCTAACCAGGCCATCCTCATTTTACTAGTCCTCTGCCAGCCAGGCTTGTAGTGCTTTACAGTCCACCCCAGCTGCCAAAGCATCTAATTCAGCCTCCATGTCCACAGCTACTCCTGCTGTAGCCTCACCATCATGCACGTAGGAGTCAGCTGAATTGTTTGACTACAATGACAGTGACATGCTGCTTGATGAGCAGCGATGAGCAGTGATGCGCAGCAACTTCAGTGCTCTGATGTTGACTCTGAGGTTGAGGAAGGGAGTATAATCAGCCTAGAGGGAGGGGGTGCCAGTGACACACAAAGAAATGGCACTCATGTTCCCCCAGCTGCTGCAGCATACTGTCAGGTTGGCTCCAGTGACGATGAGATAGGGGGTGATAACGATGATGAGGTCACTGACTCCACCTGGGTGCCTGATCGAACAGAGGAGTCAAGGGAGGAGGAGGAGGCACAACAACAACAAGACACAATGTCCTCTATGAGCAACCGTAGCCAGTCCAAGGCATCAGAAGTCAGAGCTGCTCAGGTGCAGAGTGCTGTTGTCTCGCAGCACATGTCCAGGAACTCTGCGGTCTGGGAGTTCTTCACGACATGTGCAGCAGACTGCAGCGTTGCTATTTGTAACCTATGTCTGAAGAGGATCAAGCGTGGGAAAAACATCAGAAGCTTGGGTACCACGTGCTTGAAGAGACATATGACCACCTGCCACGCATCCCATTGGCACAACACTTCCCATAGGTCCTCATCTGTCTCTACCCCCACTATATGTCCTGCCATGTCTACAACCTCTACTGAAAGGGATGATGTTACAGTAATGGGTCTACCACCAGGTCCTTCCTCAGAATGTGACAGCATCCCATCAGCTGCAGATTTACGCAGTCAGATTTCATTGCCCCAGCTTCTGCAGCGGAAGAAAAAATATTGTCCCAACCATCCCCATGCACGATGTCTAAATGCCAACTTGGCAAAATTACTCACATTACAGCTGCTGCCTTTCCAGCTGGTGGACTCTGCCCCCTTCTGTGAATTTGCCAAAATTGCTGTACCACAGTGGGAGGTTCCAAAATGCCAATTCTTTACAAGGAAGGCCATACCAGCACTATACCAGCACGTGGAAGACAATGATTTGGAGTCATTGGAAAAGGCAGTCAGCAGCAAGGTGCACATTACTTTAGACACGTGGTCCAGCAACATTTCCTTCACGGCACACTGGGTAATTCTTTCAGCTCTGCAGGGGCAGGCCCAGAGATGGTTAACACCATGCCAGCTTGAGCTGGGAATGGTCATCTGTGATAATGGCAGCAACCTTCTCTCTGCCCTACACCAGGGTAAGTTGACGCATGTACCATGCCTAGCACACATCCTAAACCTGGTGGTACGGTGTTTCCTAACCAGGTACCCAGTGCTGGCAGAGCTTCTCAGCCAGGCCGGAAAAGTCTGCAGCCACTCCAGACGGTCATTCCCAGCAACTGTTCGCCTGGCAGAAATTCAAAGAGAATTCCATCTTCCCACAAACCGTCTGATCTGTGACATGCCCACCAGGTGGAACTCGACATTGGCAATGCTGCAGCATCTGCACAAGCAGCAGAGGGCCATCAATGAGTACCTGTGTGAGTATGGCACAAGGACAGGTTCAGGTCAACTTGTTTTTTTCCCCCCCCGCAGTGGCTGATGATCAAGGATGCATGCACTGTACTGTCACTATTTGAGGAGGCAACGAGGATGGTGAGCAAGGACAGTGGGGAAAAAAGAAAAGGAAGAGGAGGAGAAAATAGACACTGTCTATTTCAAGATTCCTCTATATATTCAGGGTGTGCGGGTCAGTCAGTAGCCTTGTGCGCTATACAGAGCCGTGGGAGGGTGGTTGTGTGTTATACAGAGTGCAGGGTTGGATGTTACACAGCAGGGTTGGATGACGTGACTGCAGTGGGCAGCCCCTGGGTTGGTGTATGAGGAAGCAATTCCTTCCTATCTGCAGCTGATCAGAGGTTTCACTGGCATTCCGGAAGCTGTATCCAGCTGATCCGCCTTACTTTTGGTGATGTAGGTGCACCGGAAGTGATGCGGTTCACCATTATGGCAAGTTCGCTCGATGGGCAGAACACCGGGTAGGGAGGTGCCTCCCCTTGCCGACAGTATGGCTGCTACACCCGGGGAATCTCATCCCGCAGTTAAACAGTTAAAAAACAAAACAGAGACGCGTTTCACCTGCTATATCTGCAGGCTTCCTCAGTCTGTTATATCTGATGTCCTGTCCCAGCTTAATAAAATCACAAATGCATCCCGTTTATTCCTTGCACGTGTGTTGCTCATTCCGCGTGCGTGTTTCTTCTAGTTCCAACTTGCGTTCCACAGATTGTCTCTCCTTCAATGACGTCTCGTAATCACGTGATCCCACCTCATTTCCGGTCCTCAACTCCGAACCTCTGGGTCTCAACAGCAAAGAAACCTCATCAGATTAAGACCATTTGTTTCTATTACGACTCCCAATCCTTCTGAACAGTGAGAATATCGCTGTTGTAAACCATGATTCTACAGTACAAATCGATCTTACATAATTATCACTATCCATTTCTCCGATGGTACCCCATTCTTATGTCCCATCAACACTCCAAATACCATATAGGTTTCCGTGTAAACACATATAAATGCAGCAGTTTTCACCTTTTAATGTTTATATACAACCTACCAGTTTTTAATATAGGAACACAAAATATACTGAGCTATCAAGACCCCTCCCATATTCTGTAATATCTCAAGGGATTTCATACTTCTCCAATATTCTATGATGCCTCAAGGGACTGCATTAACCCTTACATATTCAACTTTTTAAACTATCAATCTTATGAAAACAATATTGATTCCCAATTTTATGTATCCATCTACCAAGTAAAAGGTAATGAAACACATTATGTTTTTCATATCTTTTGCTGATAATATTAATATGTTAATTTATTCAGACCTGTAATTATTCAGACCTGTAATGCTCTGTAATGTTTATTACAGGGACATTTTAGTACATACACTACATACTTTGAATAACAGGTTCATTTATCTCTGATCTTGTATATACTTGGATTGGAGCAAAATGTGTCTGTATGTCTCTTTTTATTTCCGGTTTTTCTACAGCTGATACATTCTCCACAGCCATAGATCCCCGGGATCAATCCAAACCAATTAATCTGTTTATTCTGCTCTCGTAGATGGCTCCTGAGTCCTGACCAGCTTCGGTTTTCAACTCCATCTTCCCCTATAAACAATCCGAGGTAACATATCCTAAGGTATGGGGTCTTCGTTTAACATAGGCCAATATTTTTGTATACATTTTTTAATGTTTCTATTTCGTGTGTTGTAATCCAATACTATCGGCAATTCCAAATTGTTTCTTTCCTCCTTGGTCCTATATTGTAGTAGTGTTTATCTTTCTAATTTTCACACTTCTTCCTTAACTGCTTCCAATTGTTCAGTTTTGTAACCCTTCTCCATTAAATCTTTCATTAATTCTTCTGCCTGTACCTCAAATTCTTGAATATCGGTGCAGTTCCTACGAAGTCTCAACATCTGTCCTTTAGGTACGGCTTTCAACCATGGTGGATAGTGATCGCTGTCTATACCAATGTTACTATTGACATCTACTTCTTTAACCCTTTCGCTGCGGATTACGTGTGGGGCACGTCCTGATTGATCACCGGCGGAGATACTTACCTCTCTGTCCGGGGTCCCGCGGCATTCTGGCTTCAGGGAAGCCAGGCGCCAAAGATAGGCTGGCCCCCGACGTAAATGATGTCATCGCGCTTGCACGATGATGTAATTTCCAGGCGACCCCCGGCAAATCCGGGAGATCGCCTGAAAGGGAGGGGGGATCCTTTTGGATCCCTCTCCCTCCCGATCGGGAGGGTTTTCAGCCAAAAACCAGGGACCACGTTGAAGGGCAGCAACCTTCTCTCCGCCCTATGCCAGGGTAAGTTGACGCATGTACCATGCCTAGCACACGTCCTAAATCTGGTGGTACGGCATTTCCTAACCAGGTACCCAGGGCTGGCAGAGCTTCTCAGCCAGGCCAGAAAAGTCTGCAGCCACTCCAGACGGTCATTCCCAGCAACTGTTCGCCTGGCAGAAATTCAAAGAGAATTCCATCTTCCCACAAACCATCTGATCTGTGACATGCCCACCAGGTGGAACTCGACATTGGCAATGCTGCAGCATCTGCACAAGCAGCAGAGGGCCATCAATGAGTACCTGTGTGAGTATGGCACAAGGACAGGTTCAGGTCAACTTGGTTTTTTCCCCCCCGCAGTGGCTGATGATCAAGGTTGCATGCACTGTACTGTCACCATTTGAGGAGGCAACGAGGATGGTGAGCAAGGACAGGTCTTCCCTTTAAAGCGGTGCCTTGTTTTTAAACCTATAATTGCCAGATCGCGATCGGTGCCGCTCGGCAGCCGATCATAATCTGGCTCCGCTGGGGGCTGCCATCTTGGATGGCGGCTCCACCTCTGGGTTCCCCCTTGGCTCCTGATGTGTCGTGCATAGCACGATGATGTCAGATAGCCAGGGAACCCCTAGCTGCGCGGGGATTTCCCAAGGAAATCCCCTGGTGGAGATACGGGGTTCATTTGAACCCCCGATATCTCCAGAACCGTGGCAACTAGTGAGTCATGCTTGGTGTCATTTGAAAGGCCTGAGCATGGATCATGGAATGATACAAGATATGATCATGTTCAAAGTAAAAAGAAACAAAAAAAATTTAAATAAATAAAAAATAAATATAAAAAAATAGTAAAAAAAATAAAAACATGTTTTTTTTTGTGTGTTGTTTTTATTAATGCAGCAATATTGTTCATATTTCAATTATAAAGTGAACAATGATGCTGCACTAATGATTTTTTTTCCATGGGGTGCGTTTGCAAAAAAAATCACGTAATTCCCCCCAAAAAATGTAACGAGTCCCCATTTCAAATTTTTTCTACAAGTGTACCCCATGGAAAATATAACCGCAAACGCTCATGTGAAAAAATGTGAAAAAAACCCACTTTACACACTTACACATTCAAATTGTATTGCATTTTTGTTATAATATACAGGGAGGACATGACGTATACATCTAAAAATTATATATTATGAATCTGCGGAGTCTGCCGGAAAGAACGATATATAATATGTCTGGGTCATGTAATAAAACGTGGCTTCTAAACGCGTTTAAACATGATGAGCAAAAGCGGTAAAAATTAGCTCAGCACACAGCGGTGAAATGGCTCAGCAGCGAAGGGATTAACCACTTCAATGCGGAGGATGCGCTCAGCGCGTCCTCCGCATTACTGCTGGTATGCGGAGGACGCGCTGAGCGCCTCCTCCCATTGGGGTCAGCGTTCGGCCGGGTTCCGGCCGATCACTGGCCCCCCCGGTGCGGGCTGACATCCTCGATGTCAGCCCGGCATCCGGAACCGCAGCCGCTGAAATTAGGTGTCATCGCGGCAGCGCGATGACACCTCTGAATTAGGTGAATTGCGCCCCCCCCGCATGTGCGGAGGAGGCGCCTGAAAGGGAGGGGGGAGGTCCTTCGGACCTCTCTCCCTCCCGATCGGCGGCATTGCGGGGGTTAACCCAGGCACCATTTGGAAGGGCACAGCCTGCCCTTCCAAATGGTGCCTGGCATTAACCCCTGGGGAGCTGGATCGCAAATTGGCGCTGAAAAGCGCCGGTTCGCGATCCTTTCCCGGAGCTGGCCGACATCTTGGATGTCGGCCAAGCCTCCGGGAACTCCCCCTGAGGACTGGCGTCATCGTGCGTAGCACGATGACACCAGTCCTAGAGTTAACCCCTAACTGCCACCAACGGTGGAGATAGGGAGTTCCAATGAACTCTCTATCTCCCGATCCGTGGCAGCTAGGGGTTAATGTTTGGTATGGTTGGATCGGCCATAGCATGGCCGTTCCAACGATACCAAACACGAATGTGAAAAAAGTTTTTTTAAAAAAAATTAAAATTAAAATTAAAAATAAAAATATATTTAAAAAAAAAATTATAAAAAAAAAAATAAACATTGTTTTTTCTTTTTTTTGGTTCGTTAATGCAGCAATATTGTTCCCATTTCAATTATAATGTGAACAATGATGCTGCACTAATGATTTTTGTATGCGGTGCGTTTGTTAAAAATCGCATAATTTTCCCCCAAAAAAAATGTAACGAGACCCCATCTCTAATTTTTTTAACAAGCGCACCCCATACAAAATATAACCGCAATTGCTCGCATGTTAAAATGTGAAAAAAAACACTTTACACGTTGTAAATTATTGAAAATACATATTTTATTGCATTTTTTGTTATAATATACAGACATGACATAACGTATACATATAATAATGACATATTATGAATCTACCGAGTCTGACGGAAAGAACGATATATAATATGTCTGGGTAATATACTAAAATAAGCCTTCAAAACACGTTTAAACATGATGAGCAAAACAGGTAAATATGACCTCAGCACAGAGGCGTGAAACGCCTCAGCAGCGAAAGGGTTAAAATATGTCCTGGTCTTCATATTACCATCTTCAACAATATATATATATCCAAGTCAAGAAACTCAATCCTAGACTGACTTATCTTGGAGTCCAATCGTATACCCCACTGGTTTATATTCAGGTGTGAGATGAATTCCCTTAGTCCCTATTCTTCTCCTCTCCAGATGATTAAAATATCATCAATATATCTCTTGAAGGGAAGATTTCCTTCTGGCAACATGTGACGTGAACTCTTTGTATACAGTGATTCCACATGAATTGGGATGTGAAGCGGCCCAATACTTTCCTTAATAACTGGGAAATTTTGAAGAAGAACAAATCAAATTTGTTGTAGAGGGGATCAAATTGACTTTAGAGAACAACTATTTCTGTTACAGTAGCCAGAATTATCTGCAGTTAACTGGGACAGCGATGGGGACCAGATATGCCAATCTGTTCATTGCATACTAGGAATACCAGATGGTACAGACGGGCATGGCTGTGGGCAACACCTGGTCCTCTACAAGAGATATATGGAAGGTATTTTAATCATCTGGAAAGGAGAAGAATGGGGACTAAGAGAATTCATCTCACCTGAATACAAACCAGTGGGGTATACAATTGGACTCCAAGATAAGTCAGTCTAGGATTGGGTTCCTTGACTTAGATATATATGTTGCAGATGGTAATATGAAGACCAGGACATATTTTAAAGCAGTAGATGTCAATAGTTACATTAGTATTGACAGTGATCACTATCCACCATGGTTGAAAGCTGTAACTAAAGGACAGATGTCGAGACTTCGTAGGAACTGCACCGATATTCAAGAATTTGAGGTGCTTGCAGAAAAATTAATGAAAGATTTTATGGAGATGGGGTACAAAACTGAAGAATTGGAAGCAGTTAAGGAAGAAGTGTGAAAATTAGAAAGAGAAACACTACTACAATATAGGACCAAGGAGTTAAGCAACAAATTGGAATTGCTGATAGTATTGGATTACAACACAGAAAATAGAAACATCAAAAAATATATACAAAAATATTAGCCTATGTTAAAGGAAGACCCCATACTTAAGGATATGTTACCAACTCAACCTCGGATTGTTTATAGGGGAGGAGGGAGTTTAAAACCAAAGCTGGTCAGCGGCCATCTACAAGAGCAGAAGGAACAGATTAATTGGTTTAGATTGATCCCGGGGTTCTATGGCTGTGGAGATTGTATTAGCTGTAGAAAAACTGGAAATAAAAAGAGACATATAGACACATTTTGCTCCAATCAAAGTAATTACAAGATCAGAGATAAATTAACCTGTTCTTCAAAGTATGTAGTGTATGTACTAAAATGTCCCTGTAATAAACATTACGGGCCCTATTACATTCTTCACGCAAAAATGCACGGTAAACGTGTGAATTTTTGCACAAAGCATCAAACGTTAACGTGCGTAAATCAACGCTGGTATTACAATCCTCGCGCATTTTTCATCCGTCAAAAAATAACGTGCGTAAAACGGACGCAAAAACACGCACAGTAACGTTGCGCACAGAAATAAGTGTGCGGACTGTTTTTTTCACGCAATTCAGCCAATCAGAATTAAGAATCTTAATTGCGTCACGTTAAGTTTTTGCACCTGTCAAAGTCAATCTGCGCATATATGCTGTATCAAAAAAAAACACGCACAACTTCTCAAATTTATTGGTTTGGTTTGTGTAGAAAACTGAGATTGTAATTCGACGTTCAGTGCAAAGGGTTTTGCCCCTCGCGTTAATGCGTTTTTGTGCACGCATTAATGTTTGCATGAAGAATGTAATAGGGCCCTATGTTGGAAAGACCAAGAGGGTGTTACAGGTCGAATTAATGAACATATTAATAATATCAGCAAAGGATATGAAAAACATAATGTTTCCAACCATTATAGAATTAAACATGGGAGTGATCCAAATGGTTTGGAATTCTTTGGAGTTGAGAAAGTGACAAGAGATTGAAGAGGAGAAGATCTTGACCTCAAATTATCCAAAACAGAAATGAGAAGGATATACCGATTGAATTCACTAGAACCAAGGGGTCTTAACACTGAGTTTGAAATGTGCCACTTCCTATAATAAAGAAAGAAATCGGAGAATGTGAGATATACTGCTTTTACTTGGTAGATGGATACATAAAATTGGGAATCAATATTGTTTTCAAACGATTGAGAGTTTAAAAAGTTGAATGTGTAAGGGTTAATGCAGTCCCTTGAGGCATAATAGAATATTGGAGAAGTATGAAATCCCTTGAGATATTACAGAATATGGGAGGGGTCATGATAGCTCAGTATAGCTTGAGCTATATATTCCTATATTAAAAACTGGTAGGTTGTATATAAACATTAGAAAGTGAAAACTGCTGCATTTATATGGGTTTACACTGACACTTATATGGTATTTGGAGTGTTGATGGGACATAAGAATGGGGTACCATCGGAGAAGTGGATAGTGATAATTATGTACCAGTTTAGGCTGGGGTCAGACGAGCGTAGTGTTCACGTCCGTGATTGCGCCTAAAAGTACGTCCGTGATAGCATGAAAGTAAGTCCATTGGAGCCTGACACATGAAGTACGTCCGCACTGAACTGCGGACGCACAACGGCCGCGGCAAACGGACGCAGGTTTGGCAAGAACGTAATACTGCTAGAACGGACGTGCGGAGTGCGCCACGTCCACAACGTCTGCATAGCTTTGTGTGTGAGTGATGGAGCATGGTCAGACGGACTGCATTTATACGTCCAGCATTTTTGACGGACAGAATGTTTTTTCATTGTAATTTATTTTTCCCTCCTACATCAGTCAAAAATAACTTCAGTGAAAAAACGGACTGTGTGACCACTACTGCGTCATCCGTACTGACGATGTCCGTACTGCACGGACGTACAGTCCGTAGAAATCACGCTCGTCTGACCCCAGCCTTAGAGATTCACTGTGGTCAAATTTCAAGAGTACTGGATCCATGAACGATCCCTGTAAATACCGAAAATGGTGGAATGCATGCAGAAAACACAAAAAATGGCCAAAACCCAATACTTCAATGAAAATCTAAACAATAACATATCAAACCCGAGAAATTTTTGGAAAATCATAAGTAACATACAATCACCCCCCCCGTCCACTCCCAACCGGCTGCTGTCAAAGTAAACAGCCAAACCCTGCAACACCCCCTAGAAAGATGTAGCAAATGCCTTTAATAATTATTTTGTAGGACGCGCCACCACCCTGATTGCTAAGCTAGCAAATGACACACATTCAGAAAGGCAGCACACAGGTCAGTTCCCTCCAACTGTGCAAAGACCCTGTATCAAAGAGAAATTCAGTTTTAGACCAGTGCCTGTCATTGCCGTTACTAAACTTCTCCATAACCAAAAAATGAAACACCAGTCTGGACCTGATCAAATCCCAGCAATGCTGCTGAAAATCAGCGCGCCGGCAATTGCAAAACCTGTCACAACCCTAATCAATGAATCACTGGCAACTGGATATATACCCAAACTCTGGAAGACTGCATAAAAGTGGAGACAATACTTTGGTATCCAACTACCATCCGATATCACTGCTCCTTGTAATGTCAAAAATTCGGGATAAATGTGTTTACACTCAATTACGTGATTACTATCAGTATTGGAACTATTGACCCCAGATCAATCCGGCTTCTGTCCAAATCATTCAACTACAACTGCCCTTCTAAAAGTTTGCAATGATATCAAGGCTGGCATGGAACAAGGAAACCTAACTGGAGCCATATTCCTTGAATTTGCCAAGGTCTTTGACACAGTAGACCATGGCATCTTATTACAAAAGCTTAAAAACTCCGGTATTGGTGATCGCACATTAAACTGGTTTTAATCATATGTGTCTGATTGGTCACAATATGTGTACATTTCTGACAGCATTTCCCTCCCCCTTCCAGTCACGTGCGGTGTACCCCAAGGCTCGATACTCGGCCCCCTGCTATTCACTATATTCATAAATGACCTGCCCAACTTCTGGAAAGCCTCAACTGTACAAGTGTACCCAGACGACATTGTAATCTATACCAGCAAACCAAATCTCCCACAGCTGGAGGCCGTGCTGCAAAGACAATTCACAGAGGTACAAAAGTGGATCGCAGATGTAATGATCATGGATGATTTCTGCCATAAATTATCATATTTTAATATTAACTGATTGACATACCAAAGAAGGTCCGCTAGGGGCAGTGTGTAGGCTGTTTGCCCTTTGTGCCTAGCTGTGATGTCATTAAGCCAGCCTACTTTAGAGAGGTATTTTCCTATTGGTAGACAGGTTTGTTTATTGATTACTCCCACTGGGAATAAAAGGGACTTCCACCAAGAGTTAAGTCTCTCTTTAGCTTGATACCTGAGACTGACCATGTGAAGTTTTCTGCAGCCCCCAGCCTGGGGCCTAGGCTTTTAATTTCATTGCTGTATTGTTTAAGTATTGTTGTTTAGTTTAATGTACTGTGCCATGACTATGTGTATATGTTAGTTCTTCTGTAGTTACTGTAAAGCAAATAATATAAACTGTGAATATAGATTGCCAAGTAAATTGTCATTCATATTGCACTGGTTTCTGTGTGTTTTTCTTATATATATTCAACCATATTACCCACAAGATATAAATGTTATTGTTGCAACTTAGGGCTTTAATTATTGCATATTAATTCAATAATTAATGATGGATTTAATGCCCAAAACGAAACAATTGGCGACGAGGATGGGATATGCTTGGATATTTTAAGAAAGACACAAATGTGATTTGATTTGTATTTCTGTAAACATTACAGTAACTTGTGTCTGCATAGGATTGAATGAATGGATGATGCAATGTGCATAGTTTTTTCCATTTCTGCCTATGTAACCATATATATACCTAGTTTTTGAATTGACGTGATGCAGAAAAGTAGTTATATGATTTTTGGTGCAGATGATAAAGATACGTTTTTGTATTCTTTGATTAGCAATGTTTTAAATGAAAAACATTTTGTGTTTGCCACTGACCATGTGGTAGATAGACCACATGCTGTCCGAATGTTTGCTGAAGGCCTAGCTTCATTTGCATATGAAAAGACTTTTTTTACAGTTCATTGCAGAAACAGTTTTTTCTGGTTTTCTGGGTTTTCTTGTCTTGATTACAATGGAATAGGTTTTTGTATTTAGCTAGACTCCCCAACTCCCCAACACGGACTCACCCCCATCCAACCTCACATTATCCCTTACCCCTGATAATGTCCATGGACTTGCCCATTCCCCCCATATATGTCCCACTACCCCCCCTCCACCCCATATGCTTTGGCAATGCTAAAATGTATTTGGTCCTGCCAATAAAGCTTATTTTGATTTGACTCATTCCTTTCAGGATTTGTGATTAATTAATTTTCTTTCTTTTAGCAGGAAGAAAATGCAAAGTTAAATTAAATAGTTAAAAATATGCATGTTATTGTGCATATATGTATGATATAGTGACTTTTGAGATTAAAAAGGGTTGCTTTTAACAGAGGATGTTAAGAGATAATGAGATATATTGTGTACCTTGCTAGCATTTACCTTGGTAAATGGAGACTATCTTTTGTAGCTAAATATGGGGGAGGAAGCTGTGCTTGCGAGTGGATTTAGATAACATACCTGCATAGTGATTGATGCCTAAGCTAACCATGTTGTTGTGAAGTCAACAAGGGAAGTAAATGCATTTAGTGAATAGAGCCCTAAAATAATTATTGCATTTGTGTTCTCCCCTTAGAGTAGTGATGCAAACTCTGTTTAAAAAGGAAGGGAATTAATACATGTCCGGAAAAAGGTAACGATGGAAGACATGCCCATAGCTGTGCAAACATATTGGACCATAACCCTTTAAATGAGCCGGAAGAGGGAAGCTGTGTGTCGATCCTCTATAGAATTGAATTGGAGGGTGAAGGCAAAAGGTAGACGATAACCCCATTAGTCCCTAAAAGAAAGGGTAGTGGCTACGGTCTTCACCCCGTGATGTAGGAACAGTTGTGTTCAAAATTATTCAACCCCCACTGAAATTGAGTGTTTTGGCCAGTTTGACATTGATTTTGATCATTCAGTCATCTTGCTTACAATTAAATCAAAGAGGCACGTGTAGGTCAGACAAATATAACATAACATTTATAATGAAATAACCACAAATGTCTTTTCTGTGCTCACATCATTATCAGTTTTATTCAACCCCCAAGTGACATTCAATCTTAGTACTTAGTACAACATCCTTTTACAGTTATAACAGCTTTTAAACGTGAAGCATAGCTTGACACAAGTGTCTTGCAGCGATCTACGGGTATCTTCGCCCATTCGTCATGGGCAAAAGCCTCCAGTTCAGTCACATTCTTAGGCTTGCGCACTGCAACTGCTTTCTTTAAGTCCCACCAGAGGTTCTCAATCGGATTTAAGTCTGGTGACTGCGATGGCCACTCCAAAATGTTCCAGCCTTTAATCTGCAACCATGCTCTAGTGGACTTGGAGGTATGCTTGGGATCATTGTCCTGTTGAAAGGTCCAACGTCTCCCAAGCCTCAGGTTTGTGACGGACTGCATCACATTGTCATCCAATATCTCCTGGTACTGAAGAGAATTCATGGTACCTTGCACACGCTGAAGCTTCCCTGTACCTGCAGAAGCAAAACAGCCCCAAAGCATGATTGACCCCCCGCCATGCTTCACAGTAGGCAAGGTGTTTTTTTCTTCATAGGCCTTGTTCTTCCTCCTCCAAACATAGCGTTGATCCATGGGCCCAAACAGTTCTAATTTTGTTTCATCAGTCCACAGAACACTATCCCAACACTTCTGTGGTTTGTCCACATGACTTTTGGCATACAGCAGTCGACTCTTCTTATTCTTTGGAGACAGCAAGGCGGTGCGCCTGGGAGTTCTGGCATGGAGGCCTTCATTACGCAGTGTGCGCCGTATTGTCTGAGCTGAAACTTCAGTACCCACATCTGACAAATCTTTTCTCAGTTCCTCAGCAGTCACACGGGGACTTTTCTCCACTCTACGCTTCAGGTAGCGCACAGCAGTCAAAGTCAGCATCTTCTTTCTGCCACGACCAGGTAGCGTTTCAACAGTGCCCTTTGCCTTGAATTTGCGAATGGTGCTTCCTATGGTCTCTCTTGGTATGTTTAACATCTTTGCAATCTTCTTATAGCCATTGCCCTTCCTGTGAAGAGTAATCACCTCTTCTCTTGTCTTCCTGGACCATTCTCTTGACTTCACCATGTTTGTAACCACACCAGTAAATGTCTAGAAGGAGCTGAGTATCACAGTCATTTTAAAGCTGCCTAATTGGTGCTTATTATGCTTTATTGCTGCTCCTTGACATCCACAGGTGTTTTCAATACCTGATTGAAAACACTTGAATGAGTCCTCTGTTCTTCAGAGTGGTAGTCTTTAAGGGGTTGAATAATTGTGTCAATGAAGAATTCACAAAAGAAACATTTACTACTGTATTACAAAACCAATTGATGTCATTTTAGTTGCATATGGTTCTTTAAAAAGTCCTTGTAGGATTTCATTCTGAAAACAATTACAAATGTACACTAAATTCCTTAAAACCCTTTACAGCATTGGGGGTTGAATAATTTTGAACACAACTGTATGTGGTTTAATTTAAGGGGTGGTCACCTCGTGATCACATTTGTTGCCTAGTTGGAGGGCAGTAGAGTATAACATAATTCACTATGCAAGGTAATGACCCAAAACCTAGGGGTGGAGAGACATGCAAAGTTAAGACTGCATGTAAGGCTTTCGAAAGTGCTTGGGACCCCCCTTATCTCAGCTGGCTATTTCCATGAACTAATGCTGTGTGCTTTATTTTACAGGAAGTGTGTTATATCCCTGGTGGATAAAATGTGTTTGCTGTGCACCTCTAGCTGGTGCAGACCATATAATCGCTCCCTCAGTGTTTGGCCAAAGTGCTTTTCAGGACAGCGAAATCCAGGATGGCATGGAGGGCCCTTACATCTGAGGCAAAGAGTGTCACCCCAATGGCTGCACTGACCGCATGTGCAGATAATGAGCAGAGAGTAGCTACAAGCTGAATGGTTATAGATTCAAGCGTTAACAGAACATAGTATAATGTACATGCCATTTGTAGAGTTAAATGCTTGAAATGACTAAGAAAAGAATTATGATCTGTGTTCTTTCCGTTTAGATATAGCAGATCTTGGAGACAAGAAGATGTTTTTGTTTCTTTTTAAGACATTTGAAGAAATTTATAATTTTGAGTTTCATATATAGGGCCTTTTTAATATGTCTGTATTATGATCAGATGCATTCACGTGTCTTTTATAAGTCCATGAAAGCATCACAATACATGCATAACCAAGGTTATTGGATGGGCCTTTAATTGGTTGTCTTGTGAGTCTAATGTATACCCCATCATTGCAAAGTAATGGAATTAAGCTAAGTGGGGGCATATCGTTCACTGTTTGCATGAGAAAGATTGTTGAAATGTGTGTGTGTCAGTGCAAATGACTGAAATGGTAGAGTTAAAATACCCCAACCGATGTGTGTAAGAATGACTGCGAGGTTCCCAGCCAGCCCTGGTACAACTCAAACAAATGACCCTATTCCGGTTATCCCAGACAAGTCGTACTCCTTCAAATCTGCTGTACCCCGCCATTATCTTCTAGGGATCCCGATTCCCATGAATGAAAGGGATGGGGGAGTGACTGGAGTCAAAGTGGAGCGTTTGTAAGTGTTGATGGGAGAATGGCGGCGCCCCTGGGAGATTCTATCGTTGGAAGGGGACTAGGTGCACAGATGGGGCCTGGTCAAAGTGAAACGACATGTAAAATGTTATGATGTTTTTTGGTTACAATTCCGTTGACAGTCCGTCAAGGAGCAGTACCAGGTCATTGTGTTTATTTGTGAATCAGGAGTGTGGTGGCTGTATAGAGAGATCGATCTCAGGAGATATGTGTATATCTATCTCCACAGGGTAAAAAGTTTAGACACCTCAACCAAATAGTTATTGTGATGATTGGCACCAAGTGAGCTGTCGTTTTGGCCTGTGTAGACGATTGCCTGCGTGTCAAGAACTTTCCAGGAAGGAGATTTCATTCACCGATCAGGCTGTATGTGTTATTGGTCGTGTGTATTTATTGAAGACTTTTCATCAATGTGATTTTACTGCAGCTCAAGAACCAGAAGAAGAAGCAGCAGCTTTGGACATTAAGTTAAGCTTAGCCTTCTTTGAAGTTTCACTGCAGCTGAAATTAGGTAAAAAAACGCAACAAAGAGCAGGAACTTGTGTTACATCAATGTGGGGAATGAAGTAAAGAATAAGTGACCACAAAACACATGAGAGTTTTTGCACCAGTGAACTGTTGAGTAATATCCTACACCTCTCTGTGCAAATGATTTCTTCATCAGTTGCTATTTATCAAGTTCTTTGAAGAAAGAAGAAGAAAGTAAAACTTTTCAGGACTAATGTTTGGGAAATGTCAGGCTCCGAGGCCTACAGCATCCAGCTCCAGTGACTGTCCATGCCATGAATTACAGGTGCTATATGGGTTGTTGTGTCTAATACTTTATTAAGCTCCACCACACATCCTCACATAAATACAATAAAGTTGGTTTTGATTTGTTCACTATAATAAAAGATGTGTATGTGCCTATTCTAGGCAAAGGTTTTGAAAACTGGTAAGGCACACGCTCAATGGTGTACCTTTGCTGAATTATTAGTTGATAAAGCACTCATATTGTTGGTGGGAGGAATGTATTTTTTCAAAAAAATGGGGAGGTTGTTTCATAGATGATTGATTTATGACATAAGTCAAAGGGTGGATTGTAATGATCATGGATGATTTCTGCCATAAATTATCATATTTTAATATTAACTGATTGACATACCAAAGAAGGACCACTAGGGGCAGTGTGTAGGCTGTCTGCCCTTTGTGCCTAGCTGTGATGTCATTAAGCCAGCCTACTTTAGAGAGGTATTTTCCTATTGGCAGACAGGTTTGTTTATTGATTACTCCCACTGGGAATAAAAGGGACTTCCACCAAGAGTTAAGTCTCTCTTTAGCTTGATACCTGAGACTGACCATGTGAGGTTTTCTGCAGCCCCCAGCCTGGGGCCTAGAGTAAGCATGCTTTTAATTTCATTGCTGTATTGTTTCCATGACTGTGTATATGTTAGTTTTTCTGTAGTTACTGTAAAGCAAATAGTATAAACTGTGAATATAGATTGCCAAGTAAATTGTCATTCATATTGCACAGGTTTCTGTGTGTTTTTCTTATATATATTCGACCATAGTACCCACAAGATATAAATGTTATTGTTGCAATTTAGGGCTTTAATTATTGCATATTAATTCAATAATTAATGATGGATTTAATGCCCAAAACGAAACAGCAGATAACAGACCTTTTCTAAATGCTGACATAACTGTTACGATGCTCTCTGGAACAGCACCTAAACTACATAAATTGCAAACTCCCCATCTATGTGTCAGGACAAAATCAAATGACACGCTGACCACAGTCACTTCTCTCAAATATCTAGGTATTGATAGATCCAAATCTATCCTTTGGCCCCCACATCGAAAAACTCTCATCTAAACTTTACCCCAAACTAGGTGCCCTGTACAGAAACAAATCCTGCCTGAGCCCTGCGGTAAGAAAGCAGGTTGTACAGCAAATGCATATGCTGGCTATTGAATACGGAGATGTAGTGTATGCAGCTGCCCCGCAAACACACCTTCATAAAATTACTGCATTGTACAACTCATTCTGCCGCTTTGTGCTGCAATATAACTGCATGACCCACCATTGTGACATGTTAAAAGAGCTAAACTGTCCGTTGCTGGAATCTAGACGCACCCTTCACCTTTCCATCCTGGTGTTTAAGAACTTTTCTGGGAAGCTACCACCCTACCCGAATAGACTGCTTCCCCCAGCAGTTCCCTCATCCTATAACCTCCGATCCAGGACCAGCACCTTACTTGCAGTACCACAATACAAAAAGAAAGTGGCTCGATCCTCATTTTCCTACAGAGCACCACAATTATGGAATAACCTCCCAGACACAATCAAATCTTCCCCCAGCCTAAAGTCACTTAAGAGCGCCCTATTAACTACTTCAATACAGAATGCACCTGTAATAATGTAACAAAGTGAATATATTCATTTTCTGTTAATATGTATATTTGTGCTGTGTTGGTTTTTCCAATATCTTGCCTTTTTATTACTTTGTATTTCTGTAACAATTCAATGTTCTTGAACCCAGGACATACTTGAAAACGAGAGAAATCTCAATGTATCCTTCCTGGTAAAATCCTTTATAAATAAATAAATGTAAGGTTGATTTGTTCTGTAGAATCATGGTTTACAACAGCAATATTCTCACTGTTCAGAAGGATTGGGAGTCGTAATAGAAACAAATGGTCTTAATCTGATGAGGTTTCTTTTCTGTTGAGACCCAGAGATTTGGAGTTGTGGACCGGAAATGAGGTGGGATCACGTGATTACGAGACGTCATTGAAGGAGAGACAATCTGTGGAACGCAAGCCAGAACTAGAGGTGACATGCACGCGGGAATGAGCAACACACGTGCAAGGAATAAACGGGATGCATTTGGCGTTATATTAAGCCGGGACAGGACATCAGATATTACAGACTGAGGAAGCCTGCAGATATAGAAGGCGAAACGCGTCTCTGTCTTGTTATTAACGGTTTAACAGTTTTAATGGAATAAATTTTTACTTTACACCAGAATCTGGCGCATTTTTCCCTGAGAAGGGAGTGCCTTCCTAAATAGAAAACGCTGATGGTACATAAAGACTGACTCCACTCTTATCGGATAAAAGTCTTGGGTATAATAGAAGCCTATATACTGAGCCACTTGCAGAGAGAGGTTCATCAATCTGTGGAGTATATTTTTAGATCAAGTTATAAGACTTTGAGTGGAGATGTCTGCGCAATGGAGATTTCTCTTCCCTTAAAGTGACGGTTTGCTGGAAAATATATCGGAATCCAGGATTGGGGATTCATGCAATTGGGGTGTGACCCCCGATAGTGATCAAGAGGCCTGCAGTTAGAGTCGATTGGGGCTCCTCCTTTGTGAGTTGACATCAACATTATCCCATAATCAATGACTTTTTCTTTAATTGTAATGATATGGGCACCATATGGTTTTCTGTTTATGTTAATTAATAGGTCAATCCCAATGAAAAGTAGACGGTCTTCTTAGAAAGAACTTGATATCAGATAAGTGATTTCTATTAAATATACCTCATAAATAAAAGTGTGCGCTCACACTGGGACTAGTTCCCAATTGTTTGATATATTTATTGCGTGTGTAGGGTGCACATGGGTGTTTGAGCAGCACAAAAGTATAAGAAATGATTTGCTTTTGGGAAGTGCCATTCACTTCTAACCTTGATTGGTTGAATTCATATTGAAGTTACCGGCTTGCTGAAGATGAGGTGGTGGAATATTGAGTTGCCCACTGATGACCGTTCGCTCGCATAGATATATGCAATAACCATTCATAATAATACACACCCATTCCTCTTTTAATTCTTTGGAATGTTTTATTGCAGGCTACAGCTTAATAATCAAAAATACATATTTATATCCACCACTACCATACCCAAAAGTTAGTGACAGTGCTAATTTTCAAATAAACATTCACCACTGCTTTGCTTTGATTCTTCACCTGTCCATTTTTTAAACCTTTGTTAACTTCTTTTAAAATCTCAGCTTGGTAACACTCACCCTTTCAAAACCTTAAAGGGATAATTATGCATGTCTAGAAAAAGGTTTTGTAAATTGGCATTTAAACACTTTTATACATATAGACAAGCTAGAATAAATCAATAAAAGTTTTAAAAATGTGTAAAATATGTTTATTTTCTTGCTTTAAACTCTGTCATTTCATCTTCTCTGGCGACGCCCCTCAGCTAGGGGTGTTTCTTCAGATCATACCTCCTGAATAATCCCGCCTCCTCCCCGCCCACTGCTCCACCCACTATTACACCCATCAAAGCTTAACATGAACTATATTTCTTACTCCATCTTGCCCACAGCCCCCATGCTCCACACTACTTTACATACTCAGCTACTGCCCTCACCTAGTGTGTCAGCCCTCTCTTCTTAGATTGTAAGCTCTTGGGCAGGGTCCTCTATCTTACTGTTCTGTGTGTTTAACTTGACATTTGATATTCTGCCTCTCTCATTGTACAGCACTACTGAACTTACTAACACAAGTTGCGCAGCTCAGGACCTCAGACTGGGGAAACTGAGGAACTGAATATTAGCTATCTCTGCAACTGTGAAAGCAAAACACACTCACCCTCGCTTACACACTCATGCTCTCCTCACACAAGGACTCACTCACCCACTGACATAGTCACTTGTGCTCTTTCATAGTTCACTGTCTCACTCAAACTCCCTCACAGTCACTTCCTCTCACACTCTTTCTTGTGCTGTCTCTTGTGCGCGCTCTCTCTCACTGTACCTTTTCTTGTGCTTTCTCTGCTGTATCTTGCTGTCTTTACCGTTTCTTGCTGTGTCTCTGTGCTTTTCTTTGTTGTCACTCTCTCTGCTGTCTCTTTTTCTCCCTGTGTGTATGGATTTCTTTTCTTCCCTGTCTCTACAGTAGCTGGGGGTGAAAGGTCAGCCCTGCCCTCCACTCAGCTCACAGTGCAGGAGGGAGGCGGAGCAATGCAGACGCACATGCTCAGTGTTTTTTTTTGATCTCTCCCTAAGTATAGGCACTGATTGCTTAGCTGAAACTGCCTCCTGAGGTGGGTGTGAAAAACACCAAGAACGAAAAGCAGGTAAATATGAAAAAATATCATATTTACTTGGTTTTTATGTCTGCCGAATGACACTACTGACTCATTCAAAGGGCATTGCATATTTTTAAAAGCACACTAGCAAAGCATGCATGTCCCTTTAAATAACCTGCTCTCAGTTGATAAAAATTCCCTTATTACTGAACACTTCGTCCCAGTACTGTCCCCCAACCCCGGCCACAAGCTTATTTACATAACCCTTTGTACTGATGAGAGACTGAATGGGAGCGAAGAAGCTTAAGCAATTTCCCTGTTTAAAGAAAAGAGTAGAAAGTTGGGAGGAGTTACAATGGTTCACCCTTTTGTTTCAGGAGTATCGCTGGGATTGGGTCTCGGGGGTAGATAACAGAAAGGGGAGGGGCAGGGGTAATAGAAAAGAGTAAGCAAAGGACAGAAGAAATCAGTGTAACCTTTGTCTTTTTTCTTGTTGCAGGATCCCAAAAGCTGCTGCCACATCGAGATGCCTGGAAGGAAGATTACCGTGCCCAAGATATTCCTGGAATCGGAGCGTCAGGGGCAACCCAGCCGGAGCACATTGCTGGAGCGAAGAGGAACCAAGCGGGACAGCAGAGGAGCGAAGCCGACCCGAAGAGGAGCCGAGCAGGACCTGCACGAGAAAAAATACAGGGAGTATCAGTGCCTGCAGAGCGCGTCCTCTCCCCTTCTCTCTCTCCTATTTCTACCTCCACTAACTTTCCTTCCCTTGCTCCTGCTTCGGCGCCAGCGGCTTCCCTCTCTGTCCCTGCTTTCTTTACTTCCCTTCCACCACCCCCCTCCGGTGCCGATTGTGGACCCGATCAGGCGGCTGATCGGGTGTCAATCCAGAGGGCTGTGCGGGCTGGCAGCCCGGCTACCATGCGGCGGGGGGGGTGACCAGGAGATCTGCGGGTCCTCGCCTGGCCATCTTCCCGGCCACTCCAGCACCCCCTCCGGCCATTCCGGCTCTTTGTTACCCCTCCTCGTGGCCGGCCACCATTTTCTCAGCCTGCGATGGTCGATCTGCGGTCGGCCAGCCCTTTGCCCCACCCCTCTGATGTCAGAGGGCCGGAACAGCACGCCCTGGCGCTCGCGGGTGGGCAGTGCCTCCTCACAGGTGGGCGGGGCCTCCGCCATTTAAAAAGGCACCGAATTTAAAAATGCCCAGGAGCCTTCCTATGATTCCCTGGCATAACGATCGTGGTATGGGGGAGTTTGCAAGCTGGGTCATCGCTAGCAGGTGTGGGGGGTTAGCCAGCTACCAGGTAGTTCAAGGGCGGCCAGTTAGGGGCAGCATGGGGGGGAGCATGCATCTGTACATGCACAGGGGGGGGGTGTATGGCAGCTGGGAGGTTTTCAAGGGGGGGGCGAGGCTCGGCGGCACCAGATGGACTTCCCCAGTGGCAGTTCTGGGCAGGGGGGGTCACATAGGCGCAGGAGCGGAGCACATTCTTTTTCATCCGGCGGGTCTGGCCCCACCATTGTGTCCACAAGGAATGGGCAGGGTTATGGCAGGGACAGGTTGGGGAACTAACTGGTACAGGGGCATGGAGGAGTCTTCGCAGCGCGGGGGGGGAGAGCAGCAGTGAATCGGTTTGTAATGATGTGCTATTGCAGGAGACGGACCATGATTCAGCAGCATGGACTCACAGCGGCCCAAGAGAGAAGGCCAAGGGAGCAGAGCGAGCGGAGGACATGGAGCAGCCAAGCACCAGCAGGGAAGGAGACATTCATTCGGAGATCGGAGGGGCGAGAGGACCTGCGAAAAAAGGTAAGAGAAAAAGGGGTTTAAGTTTTTCATCTGACAGTTCGGGGGAGGATTCTGGTTCGGGCTCTGCGGGGTAGGGGAGGGGGGCGAGTAAAAAACTTGTTTAACATGGTTAAGAAACTGTATGGTAAACATAGAAAGGAGGGCAGCAATTCAGAGCAGGATAGCAATGATAGCGCGTCGGTCAGCGGGGAGGAGAACGAGTTTCAGGGTACAAAGTTGATCCCCTTGTCGTCGCATTTGCGCTCTCAGGTGATCAAGAAGGCGCAGGAGGGAAAATATGTAGACTTTTTTGCAATAACCAGGGATGCAGTTGTCAGCAAGGGAAGAGGGGGGAGAACACTTTAAGAAAAAGGGCACTTTCATGGAATGGGTAAAAGTTTTTGCAGTTTACGCAGAATGTTTTTTAAGTAAGCACCCAGATCAGATCAAGAGCAAGTTGCGCTATTTGCACCTGATTACAGATTGCGCCACGGCGTATGGAGGTTTTTCTTGGCACGACTACGATGACGAATTTAGGAGAGGTAGCGTAGGGACAGGGAAAAAAGGTAGAAGGGATTTCGGGGTTAAGGTAGATTAGTTAAGGTTGCGGATGGGCAGGTGTCAGGAGGTCAGGGGGCGCACAGATCGTTTCGGGGGGAGGTTAGGGAATGCTGGGCATTTAATGACAAGCGTTGCGAAAAGGGAATGTTATGCAGGTTTAAACATGTGTGTAAATTCTGCGGAGGGACTCATCCCGGGGTGGATTGCAGGAGAAAAGAGGGAGGTAGATTTACTTCACCTCTATAGAAGAGACGAGGAAACTCCACATCATACTGGGAGAAGAGGAGCCGGCGGTGAAAATATCTGCCCAATACGTCGCAGAATGTCACAGACTGAGAGGAACATGAGAGATCCTGGACTTATAAATCCCCAACACGGACTCGCCCCCATCCCCCTTCACATTATCCCTTACCCCTGATAATGTCCATGGACTTGCCCATTCCCCCCCCATATATATGTCCCACTACACCCCCTCCTCCCCATATGCTTTGGCAATGCTAAAATGTATTTGGTCCTGCCAATAAAGCTTATTTTGATTTGATTTGATTTGATTTGATTTAATTCCTTTCGGGGAAATGCAAAGTGGACAGGGGGAAATGTTGGGTCTGGCCAGAATGCCATTGCAGGTAAATGAGCTGGTTGCGGAGTTGGTAGTTTATCCGAATGTTGAGGATAGGATATTGTTACGCGATGCCCTCAAGAATGGTTTTAAGATTCCGGTTGGTGGGAAAGTGACGGGGGGAAGTAGGGTAAGAAATTTAAAATCAGCTTACGACTTGCCAGAGGTTTTGAGGGAGAAGTTGGGAAAGGAGGTGCTATTGGGTAGAATGACCAGTCCATTTCTGAAATCCCCAATCCCTAATTTGGTTGTTTCCCCCTTGGGGGTTGTTGCCAAGAAAGAAACGGGGAGGTATAGAATGATCCAGCATTTATCGTATCCAAGAGGTCAGTCCGTGAACGATGCTATTAGCAGGGAGGTCGCTTCTGTTACGTACCAGTCATTTGAACAGGCGGTGGATCTGGTGAAGGAAGCCTGGATGGGGGCAGAGTTAGCAAAGGTGGATATCGAATCAGCGTTTAGGTTGTTGCCGTTGCATCCGGAGAGTTTTAGGTTGACGGGGTGCAAATTTGGGGGGCGTTTTTATGTTGATAAGTGTCTGCCCATGGGGTGCGCAATCTCCTGCGCTCATTTTGAACAATTTAGCACTTTCTTGCATTGGGTGGTAGAGAAGGAAGCCGGCAGTAAGAGTATTGTGCATTACTTGGACAATTTCTTGATAGTGGGTTCAGAGGGGTCTGGTGAATGCAGGAGGGTCATGGAGGTGCTCTTGGGAACATTTAGGCGTTTGGGGGTGCCGGCGGCAGAGGATAAGTCAAAAGGGCCCTGTGCGAAGCTGACATTTTTGGGAATTGAAATCGACTCCATGAGACAGCGTTGCAGGTTGCCCGAGGACAAAGTGGCTAAAATGAGGCTGGCTATTAGACAGGCTATGGAAGGGAAGAAAATCAAATTGAAGGATTTGCAGAGATTGTTAGGTTTGCTGAATTTTGCATGCCGAGTGATTACGGTTGGTAGAATTTTTAAAAGACGTCTAGAGATGTGTATCAGGGGAGTGACGGGGCCAAATTTTCAGATTGGATTAGGGCAGCAGGTCAAGGCGGATTTAAGGGTGTGGGACGTTTTTCTGCAAGGCTTGAGATTTTGGGAGCAGAGAGTGACTGCGGAGGAGATACAGCTGTTTACAGACACGGCAGGAGGCGCAGGTTTTGGGGAATACTTGAATGGTAGATGGTGCGCAGGAGAATGGCCTCTAGAGTGGATTCAAAGAGGTTGGGTGAAGAATTTGGTTTTGCTGGGACTTTTCCCCATTATAGCGGCAGTCGAGTTGTGGGGGGAAGAACTAGAGAATAAGAGGATCCTGTTCTGGTCAGATAATCAGGGAGTGGTGTAGGTACTGAATAACATGTCGGCATCATCCCCCCAGGTTATAGCCTATGTCAGGTATCTGGTGTTGACCTGTCTGAAGCAGAATATAAATTTCAGGGCAAAGCATATTCCAGGGGTAAAAAATACGGTTGCAGATGCATTATCTAGATTTAAGTTGAATCTGTTTTGGCGTTTGGCACCCGAGGTGGATTTACAAGGGGAAGCGTGCCCTTCATTTCTCTGGCAGATCGGGAGCAGTTAGGATTAAACAGCGATGGGGGAAGGGAATTTGTTTAAAGGGCACCGGTCTTATCAGGCTAGCTGGTATTTCATAATTTACTAAGTTAGAGAGGAGAGGGTTGTGAATAAGCGGAGGTATGCATATAACCCTGATTCAATTTACAGTCGCGATAAAAAAGCTGGTATGTGTTTGAGCGTTAATATTCTGTTTTTGGGTTTTTTCTTTCAGAACAGGCGAAGAGAGTATGGATCCTGGGACACTCCTATGTGCACTGGGTGGCTGTTCACGCTGCAGGCACAGCGATGGGAGTGAACCTAGGGTTCAGCCTCACTAAAGCGGGCATTAGGTGGATAGGAAGGAGGGGTATGGGGTGGGCGCAGTTTTTAGGGGTAGCACAGGAATCTAGGAGAAGGTGGGGGAAGCCAGATATAATGATAGTGCATTTAGGGGGTAACGACATAGGGGCTATGACGACAATAGATTTGCAGAATAGGGTCCGGGAAACACTTAGGTGGTTCAGGAAGGAATGGCCGGATGTTCAGATAGTGTGGTCTAATCTAATTGCTAGATTAGTGTGGAGGAACTGCAGGGAGCAGGGTGCAGGATACATCGGGAGAAATAAGCTAAACCAGGCAGCGAAAAAGATTATGCTGGACATGGGAGGAAAGGTTTTGGAGCATCAGAACATAGTGACAATGCAGGAGGAATTGTTCAGGAATGACGGCGTCCATTTGTCCGAGGCGGGGAACAACTTTTTCATTGGCAACATCGAAGGACTGATAAAGACCCTTGTGTAAGGTAAGTGAAAAGGTCACAGTCTTTTATTGGTGGCGGAAAAAGAGGGTCCTCATTTTTGGTGGCGGTGAAATATGCGGCCCTGGCACATGGAGAGGCGATAGAGGAGGAGGATCTGGGGGTCTGTGTGGTGGTTTGTGCGGCCAAACACATGTGCCTCCTGGTTTGAAGATCCTCTCGTCCTGCTATCTGCTATAAAGAGAGCAGTGTGTGGTCACGCTAGCTCAGCCACGTGGGGCCGGCCACTATTTCTGGGCAATGCTGGTGGTTCATTGCGGTTGCCAGTGTTATCTGGCTGGATCTATGGTACCATATCTGGTGTTGTTACCTATTCCAAGAAAGCGAGGATCACTGATAATTCTGCCACAAAGGCAATGATTTTTTGGCCTTGATTATAAATAAAAGACGTGACCTTTTCAAACCGCCAATATTTTTGTCATGTGTTTTTATTCATGGGGAGAGCGGGGGCGGGGGGAGGGTTTGGGGGGTTGAAGGGAAGTAAAGGTAACTTAAGAGAAAGGTAATGGTGGAAGAGAAATAAGGGTAAAATGCTTAGTACTGATGAGAGTCTGAATGGGAGCGAAGAAGCTTAAGCAATTTCCCTGTTTAAAGAGAAGAGTAGAAAGTTGGGAGGAGTTACAATGGTTCACCCTTTTGTTTCAGGAATATCGCTGGGATTGGGTCTCGGGGGCAGATAACAGAAAGGGGAGGGGCATGGGTAATAGAAAAGGGTAAGCAAAGGACAGAAGAAATCAGTGTAACCTTTGTCTTTTTTCCCACCCCACCCACCCTGTTTTTAGGTTACTGCCTGTTTACCGAGTCGAAAAGGTCACGTCGTCAGAGAGCAGCATTGACCACGGATAGGGGCTAATGAAGTGGTTATTCCGCCAGTCATTTCAAGACCGCCCGTGGGTTCCCATATGGAGTCATACCATGTCGCAGGAAGCCGGTTGGTGGTTTGTGCGGCCAAAGCCTGTGGATTGCTTTAGATATGGGCATGGTTAGTTGAGGTGCAGTCAGGTAATTTCACCATGTTACATGAAGCCAGCTGGTGGTTTGTGCGGCCAAAGCTGGTGGATTGTATTGACAGTTACTTCGGCTGGTGTTTTTTCTACGGCCAAAGCTGGGGGATTGTATTGAAAGTTACTTCGGCTGGTGGTTTTTCTACGGCCAAAGCCGGGGGGATTGTTTTGAGTCAAAACATGGTTAGTTGAGGTGCAGTCAGTTAATTTTACCATGCTACATGAAGCCAGCTGGTGGATTGTGCGGCCAAAGCTGGGGGACTGTTTTTGAGTAAAGACATGGTTAGTTGAGGTGCAGTCAGATCATTTCACCACGTTACACGAAGCCAGCTGGTGGTTTGTGCGGCCAAAGCTGAGGGGATTATATGGACAGTTACTTCGGCTGGTGAAATATGCAGCCCTGGCACGTGGAGAGGCGATAGAGGGGGAGGATCTGGGGGGTCTGTGTGGTGGTTTGTGCGGCCAAACACAGGTGCCTCCTGGTGTGAAGATCCTCTCGGCCTGCTATCTGCTATAAAGAGAGCAGCGTGTGGTCTCGCTAGCTCAGCCACGTGGGGCTGGCCGCTATTTCTGGGCAATGTTGGTGGTTCATTGCGGTTGCCAGTGTTATCTAGCTGGATCTATGGTACCAGTGTTATCTGGTGTTACCTATTCCAAGAAAGCGAGGATCGCTGATAATTCTGCCACAAAGGCAATGATTTTTTGGCCTTGATTATAAATAAAAGACGTGACCTTTTCAAACCAATATTTTTGTCATGTGTTTTTATTTATGGGGAGGGTTTTGGGGGTTGAAGGGAAGTAAAGGTAACTTAAGAGAAAGGTAATGGTGGAAGAGAAATAAGGGTAAAATGCTTAATGAATGAGCTTCCTCATCCATCAATTGAAAACAAGGTGCACTTAGTGAACCATAGTGAACGCTAATGTTAGCGTTGGGATGTATAAGCGTTGTCGCCAGGATAAGAGTCTTTACCGAATGCTAAACCTGTAAGAAATCACTAAGCGGTCAGACTAGCGTTTTTCAGAGCGGAAGAAATGTCCATGAGAGTGGACATTTCTTCCACTTTGACACCCGTGTGGCCACCTTGCTGAGTGCAGTCCTATGGAGGATTGCACTTTGCAGCGCCGTCGAACATTCGCTGTAGTTTTTGATGGGGAGGTTTTTCAGGACGTGGTACAGCGTGTGGCCGGCCCCGTATAAGCATTACAACACTGCGACGGGCACATCAATAAGGCGTAACTAGAAACCTCAGGGCCCAGGTGCGAGAACCCATGAAGGGTCCCCCCCCATCCTTGGCAAAAAGATACCCACCCCCATCAGTCTTATGCACTGGACCCCTCAAGGTCTACAATGTCGACTCCAGACAATCAGTGTCCCATTTTTTTCCAGGTCCACTATGACCACTTCAGTCCATTCCATTTTTAATGTAATGTGCACTATACAGTATATATCCCAGAACTCCACAGAAATAAAACTCACAGTAATGTGTGCTGTGTATGAGTGAATCATAGGTGAGGCCCTGGCCCTTGCCAAGCCGCCCAGGTAAGGCCAGACCAGCTGTGTGTGTGGGCCCCCCTGAACTCAGGGGCACAGTTGCAGTGGCACTCTCTGCACCCCTGGTAGTTACACCCCTGGCGCTCGTCTGACACAGGCCTTAGCGCATCGTTTTTTTTTGCATTAGCTTCCACAAGCTTACTGTACTTTGCACATCCTAAACTTAAAATGGGGAGTCCATTCCTTAATGAGCATTTTGATTACGGCTGAAACAATTATTAGATTAATCAACATCTAATCAATAATGAAAATAGTTGACAACTATTTTCATTATCAATTAATCGGTTGGTCGATTTAACTGGTCTGTGTACAGCACACACTGTTTAGAGTCAGACTGAGTTAAAAGTTAATAACCTCAGACGCTACTTCTGAGCTGATTGGAGAAGACGTGCCGCTACTTTACTCTGTATGATTTAGTTCTAGGGTTTTCTCCTTCAACATTACCATTTTGTTTTTATGTAATTTACAACAGTATCAAAACTATAGCACAGACACTGGTGTACTGACACTAGAGGTGGTGGCGTTTGGCGGGCCTATTCGCCACACTTCGGGGGACCCTGCAGTGAATGCTGAATTCACTGCAGGCTCAGCGAATTGGACTCGCCGAAGTGTGGTGAATCAGAGGGCACAGCTATGTCAGTGACATTTTGGGGCTCTCTGAATAACCCTGTAAGTGGAGGCATTTATTCATGAAATTATTTCAATGAGACACTCTAATAATCTAAAGTAATCAGGGTGTGTAAAGTGGTCAGACTGCGTGGAGTCCCCCCCCCTCACTTACCCCGCTTTGTGTGCTGTAACAGTGTTTGTTCAAGGACAGAGCAGACATGTCCTTGAGCTCCTTGAGATATGCAAAAAGCATATACCATTTCGCTATGGATGATGTGTGGGGGACTTCCTCATGTGTCTGCGCTGAGTGCGGAGGATGTCCCCCACACGTCATCTGATCAGCAGTGCCTCCCTTCCTATACTTACCACTCTGTCCATGGTCCTGCAGTGTTCTGATTTCCTTGAAGTCAGACCCCGCTTTTATACCCCTTCCCGGTGAACTGACATCATCGCAACGGGTGTGATGATGTAAGTTTCCAGTGCCCCCGTCAGTGCCGTGATAGTGTCTGAAAGGGATAGGGTCCTTTGGACCCCTCTCCCTCCTGATCGGGAGATGCTAGAGCAAAAAGAGAGGAATCACTGAAAAGGCCACAGTCTGGCCTTTCCAGCGATGCCTCTCTTTAACCCCTTAGTTGCCAGTCCACAATCCTGCGTCAATCGGGATCCAAAGGACCACCCCTATCTCTAACATATGGATTTCCATAAGAAATCCCTGGGCAGCTAGGGGTTAATTCCCTAACTGACAGCATTGCACCCAGGTGCAAAGAAGACGAAGTGGGCGAGGGAGGCCCCGGAGGCTTGGCTGACATCCAAAATGTCAGCCACCTCTGGGAGAAGTCCGTGATCTGGTGCAGATTGTGGCCAGATTGTGGACTGGCACCTAAGGAGTTAAAGAAAGGCATCGCTGAAAAGGTCAGACTGTGACCTTTCCAATGATGCCTCTCTTTTTTCTCTCACTTCTCCTGATCGGGAGGGAGAGGGGTCCAAAGGGCACTCTCCCGGCTCAACCGGGGGGGCACCTGAAACTGACCCCCATGACCTCATTGAGCACCGGCACGATGATGTTAGTGCACCAGTAGGGGACCCTGGATAGAGAGGTAAGTATAGTGAGGGGGCCAACAGATAGTTACAGTTACAAGTTTTTATAAAACGCTAACAAGTTCTGTAGCACTGTAAAATGGGTACGACAGAATAATAATATACATACAAGTTAGACACACAGAACAGTAGGAGAGAGGACACTGCTTGAGAGCTTACAATCTAAGAGGAGAGGGGTGACACACTAGATGAGGATAAAAAAGAGAACCTGAAGTAGCGGGTACATGTGGGCTGGGTGGGAAGATAGTGTAAGAAATGAACAGTGTGGGATGATGGAGTGAGTCAATAGGCTTCTTTAAAGTAAAGTGTTTTCAGAGACTTTTTGAAGGACTGGAGAGATGTGGAGAGTCTAATGTTGTGGGGGAGCGAGTTCTTAAAAAGGGCGCAACTTGGGAGAAGTCTTGAAGGCGAGAGTTAGGGGTGAGGGTACGAGGAGATGATAACATCAGATCATTGGCAGAGAGAGAGGTGGTAGGGACAGGATATACCTGCTAATAAGGGAGGAGATGTAGGCAGGGGCGCGGTTATGGAGAGCTTTGTGCTTGAGCACCAATATTTGGAATTGCATTCTAAAGGAAACAGGGAGCCAGTGTAGAGATTCACAAAGGGGCGAGGTGTGAGAGCTGCGGGATGTGAGATGGATGAGCCTGGCACAGACATTCATAACAGACTGCAGAGGGAGAATCTAGGATCTCTTAAGGCGAGAGAGAATGAGGTTACAATAGTCAAGGCAGCAGATAATGAGAGCTTGGATGAGGATTTTAGCAGAATCCTTTTTAAGAAAGGGGCAGATGCATGCAATGTTTTCTAGGTGGAAATAGCAGAATTTGTTTTGCGACAGAATGTGAGGAGTGAGTCCAAGAAGACATCAAGGCAAAGAGCCTGTTAAGTAGAAGTAATAGTTGCACCATTCACCTGAATGGAAATGGGTGCAAGAATGATGGCTTTTGAGGGAGGAATGACAAGAAGTTCAGACCAGACCAGACAACATGTGGGGGATGTCCTCCTCACACAGCCCTCGAGCAGTGGGGTCACTAGGGTTGGTGTCACCCGGGGCGGTAACTCATGGTGTCACCCCCCGTATCCCCTTCATAGGGAATAACCTGCCTGGCGGGGGATACACAGAGAGATAGACAGACAGGTATGGAAAGATACGCAGAAAGATAGACAGACAGGTATAGAAAGATACACAGAGGGACAGACAGACAGGTATAGAAAGAAACGCAGAAGGACAAACAGACAGGTATAGAAAGACACACAGAGGGATAGACAGACAGGTATAGAAAGATACGCAGAGAGACAGACAGACAGGTGTAGAAAGATACACAGAGGGATAGACAGACAGGTATTTAAAGATACGCAGAGGGACAGACAGGTGTAGAAAGATACGCAGAGGGATAGACAGACAGATATAGAAAGATATGCAGAGGGACAGACAGACAGGTGTAGAAAAGTACGCAGAGGAATAGACAGACAGGTATAGAAAGATACGCAGAGAGACAGACAGGTGTAGAAAGATACACAGAGGGATAGACAGACAGATATATAAAGATATGCAGAGGGACAGAGAGACAGTTGTAGAAAAGTACGCAGAGGGATAGACAGACAGGTATAGATAGATATGCAGAAGGACAGACAGACGGGTATAGAAAGCTACGCAGAGGGACAGACAGACAGGTATAGATAGATACGCAGAGGGACAGACAGACGGGTATAGAAAGATACACAGAGGGATAGACAGACAGGTATAGATAGATACGCAGAAGGACAGACAGACGGGTATAGAAAGCTATGCAGAGGGACAGACAGACAGGTATAGAAAGATACACAGAAGGACAGACAGAGAGGTATAAAAAGATACACAGGGACAGAAAGACAGGTATATAAAGATACGCAGAGGGATAGATGAATAGGCAGTGGCATGAATGGATAGAGGGATTGATAGTCTAATTTATTAGAGACTAGCTTTTGCCCGCGGCTTCGTTCGCGTGGATTTTAGGATTTGTTAAAATTGTTTTTTAAAAGAAACTTGAGGTTTTTTTGGTACGACCCCCCCTTTCCCCCCACTTGGTATCTTTGGAAAATTGTAAAACACGTGTTTTTTTATTTTTCAAGAAGAATGTAAGTGCCAAATTTCACACCTGTAACATCTTTGGTTTCTGAAATATAGGTATACTGATAAAAGTATTCACATCCCTTTCCCCCACCCCCCTTAACTGGATTTTCAGAAAATGGTAAAACATGGGGGTTTTTTTGCACGAAGATTGTAAACATTGAATTTCACACCTGTAACATCATTGGTTTTTGAAATATAGGTATAGTGATAAAAGTATTCATCCCCCTTTTTGCCCCACCCCACTGGATTTTTGGAAAATGGTAAAATACGTGTGGTTTTATTTTCAAGACAAATCTAAATACCAATTTTCACGTCTGTAACATCTTCTGTTTTTGAGATGTAGGTATCCTGTTTAAAAGTATTCAGCCCCTTTTTTTTTACCCACACTTGGATTTTTGGAAAATGGTAAAACACGTGTGTCTTTATTTTCAAAAGATTGTAATTACCAAACTTCACACCTGTAACATCTTCGGTTTTTGAAATATAGGTATACTGATAAAAGTATTCAACCCCCCCTTTTGCCCCCTCCCACTGAATTTTTGGAAAATGGTAAAATAGGTGTTTTTTTGTTTCTCAAGACGAATCTAAATACCAATTTTCATGTATGTAACATCTTCTGTTTTTGAGATATAGGTATCCTGATTAAAAGTATTCAGCCCCCCTTTTTTTCACCCCCCCATTTGGGATTTTTGCAAAATGGTAAAACACCTGTTTTTATTTTTCAAGAAGATTGTAAGATTGTAAATACCAAATTTCACTTCTGTAACATCTTTGGTTTTTGAAATATAGGTATAATGATAAAAATATTCAAAACCCCTTTCCCCCGACACCCCCAATTGGATTTGTGGAAAATGGCAAAAAACATATTTGGTTTTTTTCACGAAGATTGTAAATACCAAATTTCACACCCGTAACATCTTCGGTTTTTGAAATATAGGTATACTGATAAAAGTATTCAACCCCCGTTTTTGCCCCCCCAAGGAATTTTCAGAACATGGTAAAATACGTGTTGTTTTATTTTTCAAGACTAATCTAAATTCCAATATTCAGGACTGTAACATCGGCTGTTTTGGAGATACAGGTATCCCATTTAAAATATTTAAAATATTTAACCCCCTTTTTTCACCCCCCACTTGGATTTTTGAAAAACGGTAAAATACGTATTTTTTTATTTTTCAAGACGAATCTAAATACCGATTGTCACATCTGTAGCATCTTCTGTTTTTGAGCTATAGGTATCCTGTTTAAAATATTCAACCCCCTTTTTACCCCCTTATGGGTGGATTTTACAAAAATCCTTCCTTAGTGGGCACCTACATCATGAAAACAGTGCACCTTCAAAATTTTACGTTCCTAGGTTAAACAGTTTCAGCTGGGCGTTGATGAGTCAGTCAGGACTTTCGCGTTTATATATATAAATGTATTTAACCCCCCCATTTTGGCCCCCCCATGGAATTTTAATAAAATGCTAAAATACGTCTTTTTTATTTTTCAAGACGAATCTAAATACCGATTTTCACGTCTGTAACATCTTCTGATTTTGAGCTATAGGTATCCTGTTTAAAATATTCAACCCCCTTTTTACCCCCTTATGGGTGAATTTTACAAAAATCCTTCCTTAGTGGGCACCTACATCATGAAAACAGTGCACCTTCAAAATTTTACGTTCCTAGGTTAAACAGTTTCAGCTGGGCGTTGATGAGTCAGTCAGGACTTTCGCGTTTATATATATAAATGTATTTAACCCCCCCATTTTGGCCCCCCCATGGAATTTTAATAAAATGCTAAAATACGTCTTTTTTTATTTTTCAAGACGAATCTAAATACCGATTTTCACGTCTGTAACATCTTCTGATTTTGAGCTATAGGTATCCTGTTTAAAATATTCAACCCCCTTTTTACCCCCTTATGGGTGAATTTTACAAAAATCCTTCCTTAGTGGGCACCTACATCATGAAAACAGTGCACCTTCAAAATTTTACGTTCCTAGGTTAAACAGTTTCAGCTGGGCGTTGATGAGTCAGTCAGACTTTCGCGTTTATATATATAAATGTATTTAACCCCCCATTTTGGCCCCCCCATGGAATTTTAATAAAATGCTAAAATACGTCTTTTTTATTTTTCAAGACGAATCTAAATACCGATTTTCACGTCTGTAACATCTTCTGATTTTGAGCTATAGGTATCCTGTTTAAAATATTCAACCCCCTTTTAACCCCCTTATGGGCGGATTTTCCAAAAATCCTTGTTTAGTGGGTGCCCACATCATAAAAACAGTGCACCTTCAAAATTTCACGTTCTTAAGTTAAACGATTTCAGCTGAGCATTGATGAGTCAATCAGTCAGTCAGAACTTTCGCGTTTATGATAAAAGTATCCAACCCCCCTTTTTGACCCCCCCAAGGAATTTTCAGAAAATTGTAAAATATGTTTTTTTATTTGTCAAGATGAATCTAAATACCGATTTTCACGTCTGTAACATCTTCTGTTTTTAAGATATAGGCATCGTGTTTAAAGTATTTAAAATATTCAACCCCCGTTTTTCGCCCCCCCAGTCGAATTTTTGAAAAACGTTAAAATACATGTTTTTTTATTTTTCAAGACGAATCTAAATACCGATTTTCACATCTGTAGCATCTTCTGTTTTTGAGCTATAGGTATTGTGTTTAAAATATTCAACCCCCTTTTTCACCCCCTTAGGGGCGGAGTTCCCAAAAATCCTTCCCTAGTGGGTGCCCACATGATAAAAACAGTGCACCTTCAAAATTTCACGTTCCTAGGTTAAACGGTTTCAGCTGGGCATTGATGAGTCAATCAGTCAGTCGGGACTTTCGCGTTTATGATAAAAGTAGTCAATCCCCCTTTTTGCCCCCCAAGGAATTTTCAGAAAATGGTAAAATACGTATTTTTTTATTTGTCGAGATGAATCTAAATACCGATTTTCACATCTGTACCATCTTCTGATTTTAAGATATAGGTATCCTGCTTAAAATATTTAAAATATTCAACCCCCTTTTTCACACCCTTAGGGGCGGAGTTTCCAAAAATCCTTCCTTAGTGGGTGCCCACACCATAAAAACAGTGCACCTTCAAAATTTCATGTTCCTAGGTTAAACGGTTGCAGCTGGGCATTGATGAGTCAGTCAGTCAGTCAGTCAGGACGTTCGCGTTTATATATATGGATGGATGGATGGATGGATGGATAGACAGTGGGATGGATGGACAGACTGGGATGTATGGATAGACAGACAGGCTTGGAAGCATGGATAGATGGACAGACAGATGTGATGGATGGATGGATGGATGGATGGACTGACAGACTGGGATGGATTCACAGACAGACTGGTATGGATATGTCCTCTGTCACCCTCCCCAGCCCTCAGTCTGCCCTATTTCACCCTCCCCAGCCTGTGTTCCCTCTATCAGCCTCCCCAGCCCCCAGTGTACAGTCTGTCAACCCCAGCCCCCTTTGTTCCCTCTATCAGCCCCCCCGTGTACAGTCTGTCACCCTCCCTAGCCCCTCTACTACCCTTCCCAGTGCAGCCCCTGTTACCTGCCTCTGTCCAGATCCAGCATGTGCAGGGTGTCTGAGAGGGCAGCTTCTCCTGGGCCTGGCTTCTCTCCTCTCACATCCACAGGCACATGCTTGTGATGGTGCTGTGAGAGGAAGGCGTGGGGCAGTGTGCTTTAGGCTCCTCAGACTCAGAGCCAGGGGAAGCAAGAGCAGCCATGATGGTGGGAGAGCAGCTCCCCCTCCTCTCCCTGCTGTCACATGGAGGGGGCAGGACTTGTGCCGGCCATTGTTTTCGTTATGCTAGGGCGATTCATCTTTTCGGACCGATCCGAATTTTCAGACAGCCGGTTTTTGTTTTTCGGATCACTTACAGGGTTATTCAGAGAGCGGTGAAAAGCAGGAGAATCACTGGAGAATAGAAAATTCTAGAATTCTAGGTCAAAATAGCCAATTTGGAAAGTGAGTTGAATGGGAGAATTTTTCTGGTTTGGCTATTTTGACCTAGAATTTTCCATTCTCCAGTCATTCTCCTGGTTTTCACCTCTCTCTGAATAACCCTGTATATGTCAGAATTTCCCCAAACACTTTAGTATTTTAAGACGGCTATTTTTTAGTTTTTCGGATCACTTTGTTTATCATTTTTATGAGTTATTTCGTATTTTGGGTTGATTCGTATTTCGTTTTTGTGAGTTACTTTGTTATTTATTACAGTAGTTATTTCGGAATGTGAAACAGATACTACTACTACAATAAAATGAAAATACCAGCTGTACAAAATAGGTTTCAATGGAAAAAATATTCCCAGTTTTTATTAAAAACTAACTTTTGCCCGCGGCTTCGCTCGCGTGTATTTTAGGATTTGTTAAAATTGTTTTTTAAAAGAAACAACAGGGGTGTTTGTGAGGGTCCTGAGAACGAGCAACAGCACAATGGCCTGCTCTACGGTGGGTGCCCGCTCAGGTCTCACAAACAAGGTTTTAGCTTGATTGTGCCATTACAGGGATGAATTTTCCATATGCAAATCAGCCTGCTCTCACCCAGAAAGGGTGGCCAGTGCTGATTGCCAAGGACGTCATCCCTGCACGAGAGGTGCAGCAACCCCCGACGATCGTTTCGGCCTTCTTGGGCCTCGTCAGGAGGGTATAGCTGACACCCCTCTAGGCACATCAAGCAAAAGAAACTTGAGTTTTTTTTGGTAGAACCCCCCTTTCCCCTCACTTTGGATTTTTGGAAAATTGTAAAACACGTGTTTTTTTATTTTTCAAGAAGAACGTAAGTGCCAAATTTCGCACCTGTAACATCTTTGGTTTTTGAAATATAGGTATACTGATAAAAGTATTCACATCCCTTTCCCCCACCCTCCTTAACTGGATTTTCGGAAAATGGTAAAACATGGGGTTTTTTTGCACGAAGATTGTAAATATCGAATTTCACACCTGTAACATCATTGGTTTTTGAAATATAGATATAGTGATAAAGGTATTCATCCCCCTTTTTGCCCCCCACTGGATATTTAGAAAATGGTAAAATACATGTTGTTTTATTTTCAAGACGAATCTAAATACCAATTTTCACGTCTATAACATCTTCTGTTTTTGAGATATAGGTATCCTGTTGAAAAGTATTCACCCCCCTTTTTTCACCCACCACGTGGGATTCTTGGAAAATGGTAAAACACCTGTTTTTTTTATTTTTCAAGAAGATTGTAAGTGCCAGATTTCATACCTGTAACATCTTTGGTTTTTGGAAATATAGGTATACTGATAAAAGTATTCAACCCCCCTTTTTGCCCCCCCAAGGAATTTTCAGAACATGGTAAAATATGTGTTTTTTTATTTTTCAAGAAGAACGTAAGTGCCAAATTTCGCACCTGTAACATCTTTGTTTTTTGAAATATAGGTATACTGATAAAAGTATTCAACCCCTCTTTTTCCCCCTCCCACTGGATTTTTGGAAAATGGTAAAACACGTGTTTCTTTATTTTCAAAAGATTGTAATTATCAAACTTCACACCTGTAACATCTTGGTTTTTGAACTATAGATATACTGATAAAGGTATTCAACCCCTGTTTTTGCCCCCCCAAGGAATTTTCAGAACATGGTAAAATATGTGTTTTTTTATTTTTCAAGACGAAATACGAAATAAATACCGATTTTCACATCTGTAGCATCTTCTGTTTTTGAGATGTAGGTATCCTGTTTAAAAGTTTTTACCCCCCACTTGGATATTTGGAAAATGGTAAAACACGTGTTTCTTTATTTTCAAAAGATTGTAATTATCAAACTTCACACCTGTAACATCTTGGTTTTTGAACTATAGATATACTGATAAAGGTATTCAACCCCTGTTTTTGCCCCCCCAAGGAATTTTCAGAACATGGTAAAATATGTGTTTTTTTATTTTTCAAGACGAAATACGAAATAAATACCGATTTTCACATCTGTAGCATCTTCTTTTTTTGAGCTATAGGTATCCTGTTTAAAATATTCAAACCCCTTTTTCACCCCCTTATGGGTGGATTTTCCAAAAATCCTTCCTTAGTGGGCGCCTAAATCATCAAAACAGTGCAACTTCAAAATTTCACATTCCTAGGTTAAACGGTTTCATCTGGGCGTTGATGAGTCAGTCAGTCAGTCAGTCAGGACTTTCGCGTTTATATATAGATGTATTGAAGCCCCCATTTTGGCCCCCTCATGGAATTTTCAGAATATGGTAAAATACGTGGTTTTTTTATTTTTCAAGACGAATCTAAATACCGATTTTCACATCTGTAGCATCTTCTGTTTTTGAGCTATAGGAATCCTGTTTAAAATATTCAACCCCCTTTTTCACCCCCCTAGGGGCAGAGTTTCCAAAAATCCTTGCTTAGTGGGTGCCCACATCATTTAAACAGTGCACCTTCGAGATTTCACGTTCCTAGGTTAAACGGTTTCAGCTGAGCATTGATGAGTCAGTCAGTCAGGACTTTCGCATTTATAAAAAAAGTATTCAACCCCCCTTTTTGCCCCCCCAAGGAATTTTCCGAAAATGGTAAAATACGTGTTTTTTTATTTGTCAAGATGAATCTAAATTCATGTCTGTACCATCTTCTGTTTTTAAGATATAGGTATCCTGTTTAAAATATTTTAAATATTCAACCCGCTTTTTTTGCACCCCAGTTGAATTTTTGAAAAACTGTAAAATACATGTTTTTTTATTTTTTTAGAAGAATCTAAATACCGATTTTCACATCTGTAACCTCTTCTGTTTTTGAGCTATAGGTATCGTGTTCAAAATATTCCACCCCCTTTTCCACCCCCTTAGGGGTGGAGTTTCCAAAAATCCTTCCTTAGTGGGTGCCCACATGATAAAAACAGTGCACCTTCAAAATTTCACATTCCTAGGTTAAACGGTTTCAGCTGGGCGTTGATGAGTCAATCAGTCAGGACTTTCGCGTTTATGATAAAAGTATTACCCCCCCCTTTTTGCCCCCCCAAAGATATTTTCAGAAAATGGTAAAATACGTGTTTTTTTATTTGTCAAGATGAATCTAAATACCGATTTTCACGTCTGTAACATCTTCTGTTTTTAAGATATAGGTATACTGTTTAAAATATACAACCCTCTTTTTCACCCCCTTAGGGGCGGAGTTTCCAAAAATCCTTCCTTAGTGGGAGCCTACATCATAAAAACAGTGCACCTTCAAAATTTCACGTTCCTAGGTTAAACGGTTTCAGCTGGGCGTTGATGAGTCTGTCAGTCAGTCAGTCAGTCTGGACTTTTGCATTTATATACAATATATAGATTTATTCAACTTTTTATTTTTTTCACTTGAAACAAAAGTCTCTTAATTTATTTAGGATTTTTTAGGCATTTTTTGGTGAAATTTTAGGTTCCTAATTAATTTTAAAGCAATGAGGCTTTTTCCACATAGGTTTTAATGTAAAAAATATTCTCCATTTTTATTAAATATTTATTCAACCAGTTATGTTTCTTCAACTGCAGCAAAAAGTCTCTTTATTTCTTTAGGATTTTTTGAGATTTTTTTGGAGAAATTTTAGGTTTCCTAATTAATTTTAAAGCAATGAGGCTTTCCCCCCCCATAGGTTTCAAAGCTGGGAGATCACCTGAAGGGAGGGGGGATCCTTTCTGATCCCTCTCCCTCCCGATAGGCATCGCTTGGAAGGGCAGTGTCTGCCCTTTCAAGCGATGCCTGTTTTTAACCCCTGAAGTGTCGGACCGCATTCCGGCGCCATATCTCGGCCTAGCTACAATGGGGACCGCCATCTTGGATGGCGGCTCCACCTCTGGGTCCCCCCTCGGCACCTGACGTCATCGCGCATGGCATAGTGACTAGGGATGAGCTGTTCGGTTCGGCGGTTCGGAGTTCGGACCGAACTTAGCCTGTTCGTTATGCTCGCGAACTCCGATCATTTCCGGGTGTTCGGAGCAAGTTCGACCACAATGCACCACAATGGCCCACAATGCACTTTTACACTGGCCTGAAGCTCGTAATTGGCTACAGCCTTGCACCTGACCACAGGTCTGGTGCAAGACAGGTTCAACAGTATGCCAATCACGGCTCAGAGTCCTGATTGGGCAAATTTTGCCCAATCATGGGCTCACAGAGCTAAGTCCCGCAGCACACTGTATAAGGTTTCCACGCACCGCTTCAGCATGCATTTGAGAGGAGATTTCATAGGAGATTGTTGTTGTGTGTTCTTACTGCCGGTCTGCCACGCTACTGGGCGGATCTGGGGGGTCTCATTTCTACCAAATATCTGGGAATTGAGGTGATGTGTGTCTTGTCACTGCCAGCAAGTATTTTGGGGATCACAAATTTCTACAAAACATTTGGGAATTGAGGTGATCTTCTGTGTCTTGTCACTGCCAGCAAGTATTTTGGGGGTCACAAATTTCTACAAAACATTTGGTAATTGAGGTGATCTTCTGTGTCTTGTCACTGCCAGCAAGTATTTTGGGGGTCACAAATTTCTACAAAACATTTGGTAATTGAGGTGATCTTCTGTGTCTTGTCACTGCCAGCAAGTATTTTGGGGGTCACAAATTTCTACAAAACATTTGGGAATTGAGGTGATCTGTGTCTTGTCACACAGCCAGGACCACGCAGTATTTTGGCGGTCACAAATTTCTACAAAACATTTGGGAATTGAGGTGATCTTCTGTGTCTTGTCACTGCCAGCAAATATTGTGGGGGTCACTAAGATCTACAAAACATTTGGGAATTGAGGTGATCTTCTGTGTCTTGTCACTGCCAGCAAGTATTTTGGGGGTCACAAATTTCTACAAAACATTTGGGAATTGAGGAGATCTGTGTCTTGTCACACAGCCAGGACCACGCAGTATTTTGGCGGTCACAAATTTCTACAAAACATTTGGGAATTGAGGTGATCTGTGTCTTGTCACTGCCAGCAAGTATTTTGGGGGTCATAAATTTCTACAAAATATTTGGGAATTGTTATAATCCATGTGTTCTCACTGGCTGCCACCCATCAGGGGGTCTCACTTATTTATATGAGGTTTCTGAGATTTGTAATCTGTGGCTTCTCACTGCCACCAATCAGGGGGTCCCACATACTTCTAGCAGATTAATGCGAATTGTAATTTGTGTCCTCTCACTGCCACCCATCAGGGGGTCCCACATACTTCTAGCAGATTTATGCAAATTGTAATCTGTGGCTTCTCACTGCCACCCATCAGCGGGTCTCACTGATTTATAGGAGGTTTCTGAGACTTGTAATCTGTGGCTTCTCACTGCCACCCATCAGGGGGTCCCACATACTTCTAGCAGATTTATGCGAATTGTATTCTGTGGCTTCTCACTGCCACCCATCAGGGGGTCTCACTGATTTATAGGAGGTTTCTGAGATTTGTAATCTGTGGCTTTTCACTGCCATCCTTCAGGGGGTCTCACTGATTTATAGGAGGTTTCTGAGACTTGTAATCTGTGGCTTCTCACTGCCACCCATAAGGGTCACACTGATTTATAGGAGGTTTCTGAGACTTGTAATCTGTGGCTTCTCACTGCCACCCATCAGGGGGTCCCACATACTTCTAGCAGATTTATGCGAATTGTATTTGTGTCTCCTCACTGCCAGCTATCAGGGGGTCACACTGATTTATAGGAGGTTTCTGAGACTTTTAAATTGTGTCTTCTCACTGCCACCCATCAGGGGGTCACACTGATTTAAAGGAGGTTGTAATCTGTGGCTTCTCACTGCCACCCATCAGGGGGTCTCACTGATTTATAGGAGGTTTCTGAGATTTGTAATCTGTGGCTTCTTACTGCCACCCATCAGGGGGTCCCACATACTTCTAGCAGATTTATGCGAATTGTAATTTGTGTCTCCTCACTGCCAGCTATCAGGGGTCACACTTATTTATAGGAGGTTTCTGAGATTTGTAATCTGTGGCTTCTCACTGCCACCCATCAGGGGGTCTCACTGATTTATAGGAGGTTTCTGAGATTTGTAATCTGTGGCTTTTCACTGCCACCCATCAGGGGTCCCACATACTTCTAGCAGATTTAAGAGAATTGTAATCTGTGGCTTCTCACTGCCACCCATCAGGGGGTCTCACTGATTTATAGGAGGTTTCTGAGACTTGTAATCTGTGGCTTCTCACTGCCACCCATCAAGGTGTCACACTGATTTATAGGAGGTTTCTGAGATTTGTAATCTAAGGCTTCTCACTGCCACCCATCAGGGGGTCACACTGATTTATAGGAGGTTTCTGAGATTTGTAATCTGTGGCTTCTCACTGCCACCAATCCGGGGATCCCACATACTTCTAGCAGATTTATGCGAATTGTAATTTGTGTCTCCTCACTGCCAGCTATCAGGGGGTCACACTGATTTAAAGGATGTTTCTGAGACTTGTAATTTGTGTCTTCTCACTGCCACCCATCAGGGGGTCACACTGATTTAAAGGAGGTTTCTGAGATTTGTAATCTGTGGCTTCTCACTGCCACCCATCAGGGGGTCTCACTGATTTATAGGAGGTTTCTGAGACTTTTAATTTGTGTCTTCTCACTGCCACCCATCAGGGGTCTCACTGATTTATAGGAGGTTTCTGAGACTTGTAATCTGTGGCTTCTCACTACCACCCATCAGGGGGTCCCACATACTTCTAGCAGATTTATGCGAATTGTAATTTGTGTCTCCTCACTGCCAGCTATCAGGGGGTCACACTGATTTATAGGAGGTTTCTGAGACTTTTAATTTGTGTCTTCTCACTGCCACCCATCAGGGGGTCACACTGATTTAAAGGATGTTTCTGAGACTTGTAATCTGTGGCTTCTCACTGCCACCAATCAGGGGGTCCCACATACTTCTAGCAGATTTATGCAATTTGTAATTTGTGTCTCCTCACTGCCAGCTATTAGGGGGTCACACTGATATATAGGAGGTTTCTGAGACTTGTAATCTGTGGTTTCTCACTGCCACCCATCAGGGGGTCACACTGATTTATAGGAGGTTTCTGAGACTTTTAATTTGTGTCTTCTCACTGCCACCCATCAGGGGGTCAAACTGATTTAAAGGAGGTTTCTGAGACTTGTAATCTGTGGCTTCTCACTGCCACCCATCAGGGGGTCTCACTGATTTATAGGAGGTTTCTGAGACTTGTAATCTGTGGCTTCTCCCTGCCACCCATCAGGGGGTCACACTGATTTATAGGAGGTTTCTGAGATTTGTAATCTGTGGCTTCTCACTACCACCCATCAGGGGGTCCCACATACTTCTAGCAGATTTATGCGAATTGTAATTTGTGTCTCCTCACTGCCAACTATCAGAGGGTCACACTGATTTATAGGAGGTTTCTGAGATTTGTAATCTGTGGCTTCTCACTACCACCCATCAGGGGGTCCCACATACTTCTAGCAGATTTATGCGATTTGTAATTTGTGTCTCCTCACTGCCAGCTATCAGGGGGTCACACTGATTTATAGGAGGTTTCTGAGACTTTTAATTTGTGGCTTCTCACTGCCACCCATCAGGGGTCTCACTGATTTATAGGAGGTTTCTGAGATTTGTAATCTGTAGCTTCTCACTGCCACCCATCAGGGGGTCACACTGATATATAGGAGGTTTCTGAGACTTGTAATCTGTGGCTTCTCACTGCCACCCATCAGGGGGTCACACTGATTTATTGGAGGTTTCTGAGATTTGTAATCTGTGGCTTCTCACTGCCACCCATCAGGTGATCTCACTGATTTATAGGAGGTTTCTGAGACTTGTAATCTGTGGCTTCTCACTGCCACCCATCAGGGGGTCCCACATACTTCTAGCAGATTTATGAGAATTGTAATCTGTGGCTTCTCACTGCCACCCATCAGGGGGTCCCACATACTTCTAGCAGATTTATGCGAATTGTAATCTGTGGCTTCTCACTGCCACCCATCAGGGGATCACACTGATTTATAGGAGGTTTCTGGGAATTGTAATCTGTGTCTTCCATGTACAACAAAACTGAGGTTTTTGTTTGTTTCAATGGCCATTGCAACGTAAACTCACTCGCCACTTCACGGCACCTCTTTACAGAGTGAATACCTAACAAATGTAACCAAAAGGCCGCTCTACTGAGCAGCTCCAAGCCCCTCCTGCTGCTTTTCAGCCAAGGAGAGGCAAAGATATGGTGGGTTTTATTTATACACGCACCAAACACTTCCCATTTTTTTGTTTTTAATCCCAAATGGGAAGTGTTTGGTGCGTGTATAAATAAAACACACCATATCTTTGCCTCTCTTTGGCTGAAAAGCAGCAGGAGGGGCTTGGAGCTGCTCAGTAGAGCGGCCTTTTGGTTACATTTGTTAGGTACTCACTCTGTAAAGAGGTGCCGTGAAGTGGCGAGTGAGTTTACGTTGCAATGGCCATTGAAACAAACAAAAACCTCAGTTTTGTTGTACATGGAACACATAGAAACGAGCGCAGATGACACCTTTTTTCCTTGTTATGTTTTATACATTAACTGGGCTGTTACTCCTGGCAGTTGCTGCCGCTCCGGTGAGTATGGGCGCAACACCATTTTTTCTGTATTTATGTATTTTGTGTCTTGTCACTGGCTGCCAGCTATCAGGGTATCTCACTGAGTTATACCAGAGTTCTGTAAATCTTTAATCTTTATACCAGATTTAAATCAGAGTTCTGTATATATTTAATCTATATATCACTCACCATGTCTGAAAGAACAAAAAGGACAGGCAGATGCTCCCAGACACAGATAAGAGGGCAAGCAGCCCCTGTGTCGGGAGGCTGTGCCTCTGGTCGTGGTGGACGTGGTGCATCCTCTGCAGGGGCACGCTTGTCCTTTCTAACTGGTGCTGGCCGTCTTCTTAAGCAGCAGCAACATACAGAGGATTTGGTGGATTGGCTAACCAGGCCATCCTCATCCTCCGAGTCCTCTGCCAGCCAGGCTTCTAGTGCTTTACAGTCCACCTCAGCTGCCAAAGCATCTAATGCAGCCTCCATGTCCACAGCTACTCCTGCCGTAGCCTCGCTATCACACACGGAGGAGTCAGCTGAATTGTTTGACTACAATGACAGTGACATGCTGCTTGAGGATGCGCAGCAAGTACAGTGCTCTGATTCAATCTCTGAGGTTGAGGAAGGAAGTATAATCAACCTAGAGAAAAGGGGGTGCCAGTGATGACACACAAATAACTGGCACTCATGTTGCCCCAGCAGCTGCAGCATACTGCCAAGTTGGCTCCAGTGACGAGGAGATAGGGGGTGAAGATGACATTGACTCCACCTGGGTGCCTGATCGAACAGAGGAATCAAGTGAGGAGGAGGGGGAGGAGGAGGCACAGCAAACACGAGGCACAACATCCTCTATGACCAACCGTAGTAATAGCCAGTCCAAGGCATCCGATGTCAGAGCTTGTAAGGAAAATCGCCGACGGCGTAATAAAAAGCATAGCGCTGCCTCATAGCAATAGGACTTGCAGCAGTAGTACTAAGATTCACCTCCTACCATGCAGCGCTCAGGTGTTGTTTAATTCCATTGATCACCCTGCATAAAACCAAGCCACACCTGAAGCCCAATGCTTTCTCATTGACTTGGAACCTCCAAGCTGTTAGGAGCTGAACTTGTGCAATCCCTACTTACCGGAGTTCTGGATCCCACTCCTACCTGCTGGATCTCCTCTTCCTACTTACTGTACTTATTGTTTCTCCCTGGATTTCTCCCATCACCTCCCCTGGATTACAAGGATTTATTTCATTTTACTACCTGGATACCTATGCAGAGTGCACTCTGAGGACTAAGTTACTACTATATTATTTAAAGCCTTCTTCCTCTTTGTTATCTTAACTCTTGCATATATGTATTCAGTGTATTCTTGTTTTCCTTAAACTCTTCTAAGTGTCTTTCTCTGTATAACCTATATATCTTTTTCTCTGCTTTAAGTACCATTACCTGTAATCTGTATACGTTATATCTGTTTCCCTCTTACTTCATAACTCTCTCATTTTATGTATATGTTTTATATATATATATATATATATATATATATTATTATATATATGCGTGTATATATTCCTTTTGTTCTGGATCTCCATCGTTAATATATCACCCCCTTTATTCTTGCCTCATCTGTATGCCTCCGGTTTACCTATCATTGTTTATTCATCATTCCCCTTTTTTGCATAACCCCCTTTTATATTGTTATTTCTCCTGTGTCCTTATAATAAATCCTTCTGAATATATATCTGCTTTGCAAACCCTCTGATTTATTGCATAGTGGCTCAAATCTAGCCCCGGAACCTGTATCCTGACAGAGCTGCTCCGGTGCAGAGCGCTGTTGTCTGAAAGCACACACGCAGGAACTCTGCTGTCTGCTGGAAGTTCTTTAAGAAATGTGCAGCAGACCCCACTGTTGCTATTTGTAATCTGTCAGATGAGGTTTAAGCATGGGAAATTGAGGTGACATATGACCTCCTGCCACACATCCCGTTGGTGCAAAACTTTGCGTAGGTCCTCCTCCTCCTCATCTGTCTCTACCCCCACTGTATGTCCTGCCATGTCATTGCCTACAACCTCCACTGACAGGGATGATGCTACAGTAATGGATGTACCAGGTCCTTCCTCACAATGTGACAGCATCCCATCAGCTGAAGATTTACGCAGTCAGATTACGTTGCCGCAGCTGCTGCAGCGTAAGAAAAAATATAGTCCCAACCATCCCCAAGCACAGCATCTAAATGCCAGTTTAGCAAAATTACTCGCATTACAGCTGCTGCCTTTCCAGCTGACACGTGGTCCAGCAAGTATGGACAGGGTCGTTACATTTCCTTCACGGCACACTGGGTAACTCTGATTGCAGCTGGGAGGGATCCGAGATGGGGCTCTGTGCTGGAGCTTGTTCATCCACCACACCTCCAGAAAGCTGCTTGTATGAGGTCTGTCTGCTCCACCACCACCACCTCTCCCTCTTCCTCCTCCTCCTCCTTCTGTGTCTCTGGCGAAGTGTCAGTTAAACCGACGCCTGACAGGGTCTACGCAATGGCTCAAGCAAAAAGATGCCATACTGTGCTTGAGCTGGTTTGTTTAGGGGACAGGAGCCACACCAGGCCAGAAATTCTGTCAGCTCTGCAGGGCGAGGTGCAGAGATGGTTAACACCACACCAGCTTCAGCTGGGAATGATCGTCTGTGATAATAGCAGCAACCTTCTCTCTGCCCTACGCAAGGGTAAATTGACGCATGTACCATGCCTAGCACACGTCCTAAATCTAGTGGTACAGCGTTTCCTAACCAAGTACCCAGGGCTGCCAGAGCTTCTCAGCCAGGCCAGAAAAGTCTGCAGCCACTTCAGACGGTCATTCCCAGCAAGCGTTCGCCTGGCAGAAATTCAAAGAGAATTCCACCTTCCCACAAACCGTCTGATCTGTGACATGCCCACCAGGTGGAACTCGACATTAGCAACGCTGCAGCGTCTGCACAAGCAGCAGAGGGCCATCAACGAGAACCTTTGTGTGTATGGCACAAGGACAGGTTCAGGTCAACTTGGTTCCCCCCCCCCCGCAGTGGCTGATGATCAAGGATGCATGCACTGTACTGTCACCATTTGAGGAGGCAATGAGGATGGTGAGCAGGGACAGTGCATGCATCAGTGACACAATTCCTTTAGTGTTCCTGCTGGAGCACACTCTGCGGGGAATTATAGATGTGGCTCTAGAGGCAGAGCAGCGGGAGTAAGAGGGGGCCTTCCCTAGCTCTCAAGGCCCCAGTCTTTCCGCAGACAGCATTCCTGCGGGTCCTCAGATCAGACAGGAGGAGGATGAGGAGGAGGAGGAATATTTAAATAGTGGGGCATTGAAGGTGGGGATTCCTCAAGGGAGGGTTTTGTGTGCCCAGACACACAAGGGCTAGTGCGTGGCTGGGAGGCGGAAGTGCACGATGGGGTCATCCTCATTGACCAGGAAGACTCGGAGGCTAATGCCACCTCCATCCTACGCTGCATGGGCTCCCTTATAATGCAAAGCCTGCTAAAGGACCCCAGGATTCGTTCTATCAAGGAGAGGGATCATTACTGGTTGGCAACCCTTCTTGATACACGATACAAGGGTAAAGTTGCAGATCTCATCCTGCCCGCACAGAGGGAGCACAGGATGAAAAAACTTGAGGGCGCTCTAAAGCGACACTTATGTAACACCTTTCCAGGCACTGGTAGGTTACAAAGTGATGACACCGGTGCTTCTGAGGTTGCGGATGATCAGAGGAATAGTGGTGAAGGCCAGGGCCGCTTGACTGATGCATTTTTAATTTTTTTAGTCCATGAAGCCCAGGGACGTCAAATGTAGGCACCCATTGCCAGCGTCTTCACCATATGGTGCAGGACTACCTAGGGGCAAGGGCAAACCTGGATACCTTTCCAGCAGATGATCCACTGGCTTACTGGGTGTTGAGTTTGGATCACTGGCCAGAACTTAGCCAATATGCTATGCAGCTACTAGGTTGCCCTTCATGTAGCGTGCTTTCTGAAAGGACGTTCAGTGCCGCTGGAGGTTTTGTCACAGACAAAAGAGTGCGTCTGTCCACCGACTCTGTAGACCGGCTGACATTTATAAAAATGAATCAGTCCTGGATCAGCAGTTATCAATCCCCTGATGCTGACGTAACGGAATAGATTGGGGATGTCTTCTGCATTCACAAAACCTCGAACACTGAACTCTTCCACAATACCACAAAAGGGTTACGGTGTGAATGCACTTGCTGCCATGAAAGGCACAATATTTGGCTGCACTGATGCCTGTGCCACATCTATATCACTTTAATTTTTTGAACCGCAGGGTCCAACCCTGCACTCTTCCACAATACCACAAAAGGGTTACGGTGTGAAGGAACTTGCTGCCATGAAAGGCACAATATTTGGCTGCACTGACGCCTGTGCCAGATTTATATCATTTTAATTTTTTGAACCGCAGGGTCCAACCCTGCACTCTTCCACAATACCACAAAAGGGTTACGGTGTGAAGGCACTTGCTGCCATGAAAGGCGCAATATTTGGCTGCAATGACGCCTGTGCCACATCTATATCATTTTAATTTTTTGAACCGCAGGGTCCAACCCTGCACTCTTCCACAATACTACAGAGGGGTTACTGTATGATAGTACATGCTGGCCTGGCAGTCTGGCACCAAAAGCACAATATCTGGATACCAGATGCATATCTTTTTAATATATGACCGCAAGGTCCACCCCTGCATTCTTCAACAATACTACAAAGGGGATACTGTATGATAGTACTTGCAGGCCTGGCACCAAAAGCACAATATTTGGGTGCACTGCCACTGACGCCTGTACAAGATTCATATCCTCAGAGGGGTTACGGTGTGACGGCACTGTTGCCGACGCTAAAGGCCCAATTTTAAAGCACCTATTGTTACTTTCATCCAAAGCCTGCATAAGTTTCGCAATAATTTAGCCAAAAAATCACTAAACTTTTTCTGCGTGTCCAAAAATGTCTCCTCTTTTCATACAGACTGCCGCCCCAAGCAGTTGTTTATGGATAGATTACAGGGTTATTCAGAGAAAGGTGAAACTCAGGAGAATGACTGAAGAGAAAATTCTAAGTCAAAATAGCCAAACCAGAAAAATTCTCCCATTTATCTCACTTTCCAAATCGGCTATTTGGTCTAGAATTTTCCATTCTCCAGTCATTCTCCTGCTTTTCACCGCCAAAAAAATCAGTAAACTTTTTCTGCGTGTCCGAAAATGTCTCCTCTTTCATACAGACTGCCGCCCCAAGCAGTTGTTTATGGATAGATTAAAGGAAAAGCATTTACCGTCATTTGAAATGTCATTTTTTGGTTTTTACATATTTCTATACATCCTAGAAATCTGCCACTTCACGGGCAGGTTATGGGGACCTCCTAGGCACGATATTTGAAGGAATTTTTCGTTTTTATCTTTAACCCTCATTTCATGGAAAACTCACTGTCCCTTTAAAAACGTTTTTTTTTTAACTTTTTGTCCTTGTTTCCTGTCCCCCAGGACACTACCCGGACCCCCATACGCCTTTTATGGCAAATATCTAGCATATATGTCCTTTTGGAGGACACTCTAAAAACCGAATTTTCAGCCCCATTGACTTGTATTGAGTTCGAGTTCGGGTTCGGATCATGGTGACATCAGTTAGCCGGAGAACCCCTAGCTGTCTGGGGATTCCCATGGAAATCCCCTGGTGGAGATAGGGGGTTCCTTCGACAGCTAGAGGGACATGGATGGTGTCATTTGAAGGGCCAGAGCATGGCCTTTCAAATGATATCAAACATGACTATGTTTAAAGTAACAGAAAATAAATAAATAAAAATAATAATAATAAAAAAATGTGTTTTTTTGTGGGTTATTTTTTATTAATGCAGCAATATTGTTCCCATTTCAATTATAATGTGAACAATGATGCTGCACTAAAAAAAAAATTTCTATGGGGGTTGTTTGCTAAAAATCACATGATTTCACCCCAAAAAATGTAACGAGTCCCCATTTTTTTAACAAGCGCACGCTATAGAAAATATAACCGCAAAGGCTCAGATAATAAAATGTGAAAAAAAAACACTTTACACGCTGTAGATGATTAAAAATTCTAATTTTATTGCATTTTTTTGTTATAATATACAGGCAGGACATGAGGTATACATATAATAATGATATATTATGAATCTGTGGAGTCTGCCGGAAAGAACGATATATACATAGTTACATAGGCTGAAAAAAGACATGCGTCCATCGGGTTCAGCCTCTCACACATCACCTACTGCTGTTGATCCAAAAGAAGAAAAAAACCCAGTCTGAAGCTTTCGTCAATATGCAACACACTATTCTTGACCCCAGAATGGCAGTCAGATTTCTCCTTGGATCAAGAAGCTTACCCACATATTAAATATTATAACCCTTAATATTCTGTGTCTGCAGGAAGTCATCCAGTCGTTTTTTAAAAGTCTGTACAGTCTCTGACCCAACCACCTCAACAGGCAGAGAGGTGGCTTATTAATTTAGTCGCTCGTCTCTGCACTTTTTCTAGCGCTATAATATCCTTTCTTAAGACAGGTGCCAAAAATTGCACGGCATATTCAAGTTGTGGTCTTACCATTGATTTATACAGAGGCTAAATTATGTTTTTATCCCGAGAGTGAATTCCCCTTTTAATGCATGCCAATACCTTGCTCGCCTTGCCGGCTGCTGTTTGAGATTGCACATTGTTACTTAGTTTGAAGTCTATGATTATTTCCAAATCCTTCTCCTGCTTTGATTTTATTGCTTTTCCTAGTTTTGTGTCATCTGCAAACACTGATACATGACTTTCAATGCCTATTTCAAGGTCATTTATAAATAAATTGAATAGAATTGGTCCTATAACAGACCCCTGAGGGACACCACTTACCACTGATGTCCATTTTGAAAATGTACCATTTATGACCACTCTCTGTACCCTATCTTTTAGACAGTTTTCTATCGAAGAACAAGTATTTTCATCTAGTCCAATTTTTCTTAATTTAAATAGTAACCTCATGTGTAGAACGGTGTCAAAAGCTTTGGCAAAGTCCAAGTAAATCACATCTACTGTGGCCCCCTGATCTATACTTCTACTTACTTCCTCATAGAACGCAATTAGGTTAGTCTGACAAGATCTGTGTTTCATAAAACCAAGCTGATTTTTGCCAATTATATTATACCTCCCAATAAATTCCTGAATATTATCCCTTAGTAACCCCTCAAATACTTTCCCAGCCACAGATGTTAAGCTCACAGGTCTATAATTCCCAGGCACAAATTTTAAACCTTTCTTAAATATAGGAACCACGTCAGCTTTCTCCAATTCTCTGGTACGATTCCTGAAAGAAAAGAATTTTGAAGATTAAGAACAGAGGTTTACATATTTCAGCACATAGCTCCTTCAGTACTCGCGGGTGAATTCCATCTGGCCCTGGGGCTTTATTCACATTCACAGTTGTTTAATTGCTGCAAAACCTTGTCCTGAGTCAACCAGTCACTTTTTATTAGTAAGTTTTTAGCAATGATTTGCATGTCTCCTGTTTTAGGTTTCTCTTTGATAAATTCTGAAGAAACATAATCATTCAAAATTTCTGCCTTATCTTGATCTTCAGTTAACAATACCCCTGACTCAGATTTTAGTGAACCTACATTTTTACTCTTGGGTATTTTAGAATTTATGTACCTAACAAATCTTTTAGGGTTGGTCTTGCTCTCTTTGGCTATTTCTTTTTCATTTTCTAGTTTATCCCATCTAATTGATTGTTACATGCTTTATTGGCTGCCCAATATACTTTATAGGATGCCTCAGATTTATCAGCTTTAAATGTATATATATATATAATATGCCTGGGTCGTATAATAAAATGTGGCTTCAAATCGCATTTAAAAATGATGAGTAAAAATGAGCTCAGCAAACAGATGTGAAATAGCTCAGCAGTGAAGGGGTTAATAAATTTTAAAAAAGAAGAAATGTATTCCTATTTTTATTTATTAATTTTTAAAAATGTAGTTTTACACCAAACCTGGTCATGTTTGGTATCAATGGAAAGGCCATGCTCTGAACGGTGGCAGCTAGGAGATAACTCCCGAATTGATGTCATCGTGTCCAGCGTGCTGCTGTCAGTGGGCAGGGGGGAGATCCAAGATGTCAGCCACCTCCATGAGAGGACCACGATCATGATCCAGTACCTATGGGGTTAAAGACAGGCACCGCTGGGAAGGGCAGACTGTACCCTTTCCAGCATTGCCTGCCTTTCTCCTGTGGCCGTTAACGATGGGGAGGGAGAGGGGTGTTCTCCGTTGATCCTTCCATGCTTCTAAGAGTTCGTCAAAACATATCTCCTGGAACAACAAACATGGTGTATTGCCCCTACCACCCATCTGCAGCACTTGAGAACTGCATCCTTTCATATCTTCTAATGGCCCATGGCACCCGACCTTTTGATAAGGACCCCCCAGCCTGTCCCAGAGTCAACTGATTCCTACACCCCCCAGCACTGTACCAGACCCCAACCAAACCATAGAGAGCTTGCGAATCTGTCCCTACACAGGACCCTAGGCCAAAGTAATCAGTCACCTCTACCCTGAAAACTCCATCACTCCCACATCACCACCTTCAGAAGACCTGTTAGAGTTTGAATAATGGGCCAATAAGAAACCCCCATGAAACCCCTAGACCCAGACAAAAAGACCTGGTCGGTAATGCCCCCTGAATCCCTCGAGTCCAAATCCCCTGTCCAAGACCCGATCGCCCCTCACACCAAGGGCACCTGAACCCCGGATTGCCCCTCTCCAAGTTTCCCACTGAGGATGGAATAAAATCACCCCATGGAAACAGGTGTCCCACCCACAGGGCATTTATCACCCAACCCAGATGACAGTAAGGGGAGAGATTTAGGAGCATAGGATGAGGCCAAAATATTACCCCCACAATCTATGGAGCCCCATTTGCCGAAGAGAATGAGCCTGCAGCCTACGACCGAGCAGCACCTTTTTGCCATTCCATCTACACGTGCTCTACACGCCCTCATCTCTGGCCTCGCAGCCTGTTGCACTGCTGCCTTGATCCTGTTCTACTCACCTCCTCTCCTCAGGCCTCCAGCCAATTCAGCCCTAACTCATTTTCCTGTGTGCTGGACCACATAGCCTGCTCGGTCTAAGACAAACTGTCGGCTTAGTCCTACAAATGGGGCTATGGGCCTTGGAAGCCCCCTCCTCCCCAAGGACTGGTGCCAGATGCTCCTCCGCCCAAGCCACGCTTTTATTGACTTCTGCATCGTCTACAGGGGGAATAAAAATGGTCGAGCTCTGAAGGCCTCAGCCATCCTCCTCACAACAATACTCCTTACCCACTTGCTGCTTCCTGCTTTTGACACATTCGAGCCTCCTCGTGTCCAAGATCTCTTGCCAGCAAGCTGAACGATTGCTGTCTCATCTGCCGCTCTCACAATCTCCAGGTCAGCCACTGAACAAGTCTTCTTCCAGACTGCTCCTATCTTCGTTGTCGTAGTCCTCACATCACTATCTCCTACTTCACTCTATCAGGGTACTTCGGGGCGATTCGGCGATTCCTAGATCGCTAGGAATAATCGCCGCAAACCCGCAGAACACTCGCCGAATACTCACCGAACACCCGGAAACCACCGGAAAACCCCCGCCGTACATGCCGGAAAAAGCCGACTAGCTGCTGATCAAAGCGCAGAGCAACCGCCAGAAAAGGCTGACTAGCAAACAAAACAGGGTAAAAAAAATTAAAAAAGTATGTTTGAAAGTTTCAAAATTTAAACGCTGTTTGCAAAAAAACTGCACAACGAAAATGCCTAAATTTACACATAAGATCCAATGAATGATAATAAAAAGGTCTGTTAAGGAGAAATGAAACAACGATTAAAAAAAAAAAGGAAAAAAATTTTGCTGAAAAAATCCTGAAAAATGCCTAAAAGATCCTAAAAAAAATCTAGAATTAAAGAGACTTTTACTGCAGATTAAAATAATAAACGGTTTATTAGATATTGGATTAAAACAGGCATATTTTTAACATTGAAGCCTATGGGATTCGCTTGAATAAACCTGATGAATGAAACCACCGAATGGCAGGGCACTGACATTCCTCAGCTGTTCAGTGTTCTCTGAATAGATTAACCATTGCTTCTCTATGGGGGATTTCACTGCCCTCGAACAGGCATCATACGTGCAGGCAATTCGCCAAAATTTGGCAAATTAACTGCTCTCTGAATAACCGAATGGCCCCGAAATGTCCCCGTTTGCTGAAATTCAGTGTCCGGTTACATTTCGGAACTCTCTGAATAACCCCCTATGTGGGGTATTCCCACACTAGCTGCCTAATTACCGTGGCCTAGCCTAACTCCTTTCTGTCCCGTGGCCTGAACTGATGCAATATGCAGGGTTAACTCTTTGGTGACCTGATCTCGGGGTCAACTCAAGGGCCCTCCACCTTACTGCTCCAGGCCTCCATAAGAGTTAAAATTTATTCACACAGGGATATTCAAAGAGATCCGAATTGTGGCCGAAAGGTAACCGAACGCTGAAATTCAGCGTACGGTTACCTTTCCTGGCCATTCGGCTATCCAGAGAGCAGGCAGTTCGCCAAATGTTGGCAAATTGCCTGCACATACGGTGCCTGTTCGTTGCCTGTTCAAGGGCAGTGAAATCCCCATAGAGAAGCAATGTTTCGTCTTTTCAGAGAACAAAAACCAGCAGTGAAAAGTTGCCGAATTGCCCTGCTGTTCGGTGGTTTCATTCGACAGGTTTATTCAGGCGAATCTCATAGGCTTCAATGTAAAAAAAATCCCGTTTTAATTCAACCGTTGATTATAACATTCTGCAGTAAAAAAAACTCTTCATTTATAGATTTTTCAGGATTTTTTCGGGAAACTTTTTTTCTTTTTTTTTTTATCGTTTTTTATTTTTCCTGTAACAGCCCTTTTTATTATCATTCATTGGATCTTATATGTCAATTTCCGAAATTTTCACTCCGTAGTTTGTTTGCAAACAGCATTTCACGTTTCAAACATTCAAGCGTACTGTTTTTTTTTTTCTCACTCCATTCGTCTGCAGTGTCGGGTTTTTCCGGCAGCTGCTCTGCGCTCTGATCGGCTCTTGCTTGGGTTTCTCCGGCATCTTCGGCGGGGTTAATCCAGATGTTTTTGCGGGTTTCGGTGTGCATTCGCCAGGTTTTGCGGTGAGTGGTCGTCGACTTTGCGGCGGCTTTTCCGTGCACTACGACGGCCCTGTGGTGCTTGCTGAATACACCGCAGGGTCACCGAAATGGGATCGCCAAATCGCACAGAATTGTGGAAAACGAAAAGTCACCGAACGTGTGGTGAGTTTTCGATTCTCTTTGAATAACCCTTACAGTTTTTTGGATAGGCAGCAAATGCCTAATGAACACAAAATAAAACTAAAGTCAATAAACACAAAGGAAAAGGGGGGGTGAGTGACTCCCCTCAATCTTTTATTCGGCTTATATCGGCTCTGTATGATTCTCCGGGAGCACAGATATTGATACCTGGGACAGAGAGGGTCCCCTTTCGTGTTTGGAATGGTACCCGCCTGGGGTGCCCATTGTCCCCGGCTATATTCGTTCTTTTTCTAGAACCTCTTTTACAGACTATTAGGGATGATCCGGGCATAACTGGGTTCGGGGTGGGAGAGTTACAATTTAAACTGTCAGCATATGCAGATTATGTTCTTATCTCTCTGACGAACCCCCAGAAGTCTGTTCCAAGGGTAATGGAAAGATTGCAGGAGTTCTCAGAGATATCGGGATATAGAATCAATGTGGGGAAGTCGGAAGCTATACCAGTTGCGCTTCCCGCGCCCGTATTGTCTGATATCACTGCCTCTACTCCGATACAAATGGCTGAGTCAGAAATTAAATATTTAGGACTATGTCTACCAACATGCCCAAATAAACTGTATGATGCAAATTACCCCAGATTAATAAAGAATATAAAAAAGGACCTTGAGTCCTGGGATAAACATAATATTTTGTGGATAGGGAGGGTTAATTGCATCAAAATGAATGTGCTTCCTCGGTTGTTATATTTTTTCCAAACTTTACCTATTCCTCTCATTATTACTGAATTCGATATGTTACAGCGTGCAATAGACCAGTTTGTATGGGCCGGGAGGCGCCGTCGGGTGGCGAGACATACACTCTATCGCTTAAGAGCATTGGGCGGGCTAGGGTTGCCCTCACTCCTTTCATATTATTATGCCACCCAACTGGCCCAAATTGTAGCATGGCATTCCCCGAGAGGCTCTCGAAGATGGGTGGACTTGGAGTCGGGCCTTATAAGGCCCAATGCTCTCGATCAATGGTTATGGATAGGTCGGGAACACTGCCCATTGTTATGCACAGCCTGTCCTGCGATTAAGAATTCCCTTTGCATCTGGTATAAGTTAGCGGAGAAATGCAATTTAACCTCCTTTCATCCCCATTAACCCCAATTTTTGGTAATAAGGAATTTGTGCCGGGTCTTTCTATAGGACTGCTTCGGCACTTTCTGGACCTAGATGTGTGCAGACTATACCAACTTTACCCCAATGGGTCACTAATCTCTATAGACGAAATGGCTACTAGATCAGAAGTGAGAGGGCTATCATTCTTGCATGTGCGGCAATTACAATCTTTTGCTACGTGCCCCCATGTCTGTCACAATTTGCCACGGGGAAACTGTAATACTGGAATGATGGGAACCCAAGAGGCAGAGTATACCAGATCGTGAGAGCCACTATACGAAGGGTGAGATGGAACTGTACAACCCTATTCGTGACAGTGGCAGAGACGTCAGGTGTTGATGGGTATGAAGATATAGGCGCGGGAATACTGGAGGCTTGACACGACGAACAGTAAATATATGAAAACACAGTAGCACAGTAACAGACCCGTAGGGGACTGTAGTACTCACGGTGGACGATAGGTATCTCAAGGCACAGAGGGAACGCAGGATACTGTTGTATACTGTTTGCGGAGGAAACTTCAGAGCTGGGAGATATTGCGGTAGGTCGGCAGCTTGAGATTGGTAAGGAGGCTGAGACGGCTAAGTGCCGAAGCGGATTGAGGTACTGGGTACGCTGCAACAGGCTGGAGGCCTGAGACCCGGTGAGATGGCTGTAAAAGCTGGAGAGCCAAAGCGGATTGAGGTGCTGGATGCGTTGCAGCAGGCTGGAGGTCTGAGGCCCAGTGGTATTGCTGTATAGGCTGAAGAGCCAAAGCGGATTGAGGTGCTGGATGCGTTGCAGCAGGCTGGAGGTCTGAGGCCCGGCAGGATTGCTGTATAGGCTGAATAGCCAAAGCGGATTGAGGTGCTGGATGCGTTGCAGCAGGCTGGAGGTCTGAGGCCCGGCGGAATTGCTGTATAGGCTGAAGAGCCAAAGCGGATTGAGGTGCTGGATGCGTTGCAGCAGGCTGGAGGTCTGAGGCCCGGCGGAATTGCTGTATAGGCTGAAGAGCCAAAGCGGATTGAGGTGCTGGATGCGTTGCAGCAGCCTGGAGGTCTGAGGCCCGGCGGAATTGCTGTATAGGCTGAAGAGCCAAAGCGGATTGAGGTGCAGCAGGCTGGAGGTCTGAGGCCCGGCGGAATTGCTGTATAGGCTGAAGAGCCAAAGCGGATTGAGTTGGAGACAATAATACACAGTCCATGTACTAGGAATCATACTCAATAATTGGGCATTTACTCACAGTTCTGTAGCCTCTTTTAAACCGATTCCCGCCATACCTGGCGTCTGACGTCATCTCCCGGCGCCGAGGACACCTGATCCCTCCCCGGGGTCCTCATCGATATAGCGCGCATGCGCGCGCCGGCCGCTGTCTAGGGGATAGGGTGCCGGAGGATGGAAGTATGGTAACCACGGCGGCTGCTGGCAGTTCGCCGATGACGGGACGGGATGTATTAACGTCGGGTCCGGGTGGTACCGGGCGGCACCAGGGAGCGATCCTGACAATGTCCAAGCAGCAGCTGTGTCTAATCCAACATTTTATGAGCGCCTTTGTAAGAATTGCACATATCCAAAGGGGGTTATATCTATTATATATAGAGAATTGACATCGTTGTTGGACTGGAGAGAATTATCATTTATTCGTGCATGGGAAAGAGATATAGACGAAACATTGGACCCAGAAGACTGGCTGTATATATGGGACAGGTCATGCTCAGTGTCTGTATGTGCCTCCTTACAAGAACAGTCGATTAAGACTATTATGCGATGGTATGTTACCCCGGATAAAATAGCGCATATGAACCTCTATATCCCAGATGTCTGTTGGAGGTTATGTGATATACGCGGTTCTTATTTTCATATGTGGTGGACCTGTCCGTTTATGGTATCATATTGGAGGGAAATACGGGATTTGCTGCAGTCAATATTGCATAAATCTGCTCCTATGGACCCTTGGGCATTCCTGCTCTCCAGACCGGTCACAGGATTTACGTTTCATGAGAATAGGTTAATGGCCAAAATCACATTGGCTACTAGACGAGCGGTGGCAGAAGTTTGGCGACAGCCACAAGTACCAAAGATGGCTAAAGTCTATGCTAAAATTAGGGATACCCGGGTTATGGACGAGCTGACTGCGTTGGTACACTTTACATTACCTTCGTATAATAAAACCTGGGGGCCATGGCTGGAGTCAGGACTGTAGCGGGTTTATATTTTTTATTTTACCTATTTTTCTGTTTTGGGTTGTATTTATACATATGTCTATAATATTATAGATGTGTATACGGATGTATATATATTATATATTTAGATGTGGGTTATTTTTGTTATCTGGCTTGGGCTGAGCCTCTTTCTCCATTTGTTTTATTTATTTATTTTTCTTTCTTTCTCTTTCTTTACGTTATTTCTTTAGTGATGTTAAGAAAAAATGGATGCTTATGATGTGCTTTTTGTAAGATAGTATGAATTATTATACTAAGGCAGGGTGATGTTTCTATACAAGTGATGTACTTTGATATGATGTGCATTCAATAAATTATGTTGGAAAAAAAAATAAACACAAAGGAAAAGAGTGACTCGCCATCACGCTGTCAGTGTTTATATACAGGATGCCTGGCAGGAGATTTGGATTTGGCTCATGCTGACTATGAGCCACGGTGACAGGACATGTGGAGGTTTTGGGAGGTTCCAACATGCCACTGACTTTACCTCGTCGTATTTAATCCCTACTAATGAAGCCAGCTAATGAACGTAATGTCCTTGAAATGCCTTCATCAGTCACCGCTCGTCCATCACCCGCCCAGCACAATATTAATTAAACGGTAGATTTGACTGCACAGGGAATCGGAAGGGGGAGGCTTGTCACCCCTAATGAACGAGATTTCAGGGCTTCTTTGCTGAGCGTATTGCTTTTTATACCAGTCTTATTAAGAAGAAAATTAGACCTAAATCACCCTACAACATGCTCATTAACGGGCACCGAATCTCAGTCGCTGTTCTGCTCCACTTCCCTAATTAGCAATCCACATGTGATATATAATCGACAAGAAGGGACTGGTTTGAACCCTCTTTGCCCCCATGGGGGACTGTATTGGGGGTGAAAGAAATTATCTCCTGGTGCTGCATCCAGTAAACAGATTCTCGTCAACACTACAGAATAAATAATCCCAAGTATGAGCCAAACAGAGGACATCGCAATCGATTCTTCCTGCTTCGATTTACAAAAACACAATTAAACCTAGAAATTTGATATCTTATAATATATACTTAGCACGCCACTTACACCTGGGCAGATTTAGGCTAGCTTTCCACTGGCACTGTTTTTCTGCGATGGTGCGACCATCCGATTTTGTCTGAAGTCGCCCGACCGATCCTATAACATGCAGGTGAATCAGCCCTCTTCCACTGCATCCGATCACTATTGGACGATTTCAGACGATTATATGCAATTACAACAGACTAGCGATCCTTTACATTTTCATGGGATCTGGTTAGATGAAATCGGATGATCTGGTACAAATTACATGAAAAAGATGAATTGTATAGTTAAACCTCCGCGCCGCAGCAGGGAAATTGCCTCATAGAAAAGTGATTCAATGCGAAGCCCACAGGATTCAATGTAAAAAATATTTTCTACTCAATTCTTTTTCTATCAACCGTTTATTTTTTTAACCAAGGCAAAAAGCCTTTTTATTTATTGAATTTTTTAGGTATTTTTCTGGAATTTTTAGGCAAAATTTTGGGTCTAGATTTTTTTTTTGAAAGATGAGACTTGTTTTCTCTCGCTCAACACATCTCTTTTTTTTCGCAGCAAGCCAGCTGCATTCAGTGTTGCTGTCCCTGGTGCTGAAAGCCATTCCAGCACCAGGGACGGGGGGTTAATTGCAGCCTTCGGGGAGGATTTTACCCCCACCCCCGCTTCGGCTGTGCATGAAAGGGCTGTCCATTTCAGCACCAAAGACAGTTTTTTCTCCCTGTAGTGGTGCCGCAGCAGGGTTTTTTCCCCACAGCGGGGTTTTTTTTGTTGGTCAGCCTGTCCATCGGCTGATCTGGGTCATCCACAGATGCTTCCAGAGGATGACCCTGACCGGCCAATGGCGAAGTCCGTAGTCAGGTTGCCAAGTCGGTCTCCCGACTACGGTGCCAGTGGACGGCCAACCTTAGACTGGTGAACTCAAATTCTGCTTTCTCCCAACCATCCATTATCAAAGAAATGGGAAATCAAGACAAATGTTAAAAACGATCAGGGCTGTTTATGTCAGTAAAAATCTATAGAAAAAAATCAAAGTTTATCACAACTTGACTTCTGCAACTCGCTCCTTATTGGCCTCCCCAACTCCCGTATTGCCCCTTTGCAATCTGTAATGAAGGCAGAGGCCAGGCTTATTTTTCTCACCAAACACACCTCGCGTACCTCCCCACTCTGCCGGTCCCTTCATTGGCTTCCTGTACGTTCCAGGATACAGTTTAAAATGCTGATGCTCACGTTCAAATCGCTCAATAACTCAACTCCTCCCTACATGTCTTCGTTACTCCGCAAGCACGTCCAGTCTAGACAACTCCGGTCAGCAGGTCAGCAGGTGATCGCCTACACACACGCATGGCCAACTCTCACCTCCAAGTCTTCTCAAGGGCAGCACCGGTCCTGTGGAATGACTTGCCTCGCCCTATCAAACTCTCCCCTGACCTTCAGGCCTTCAAGAAATCCCTCAAAACCCATCTCTTCAGATTAGCGTACCACATCACTGATGCTCCCTCTGGTCACCTACTCAGGGGCGGATCCAGGAGGGGCAATGGGGCAATTCCCCCCCCCCCGAGAAAATCTACGCCTACAGGCGAACGGCTGCTGACATACAGGTTGGCCGCTCGTCTGGGAGGAGAACCACCTGACCAGCACGCGTGCCGCTGCGCGGCTGGTCAGGTGGTTTCCGGCGAGCGGCCAAGCTGTATGTCAGTGGCCGCTCGCCTTTAGGGAGAAGATGCCGGCGGTATCATACGCGAATCCTGGGGCCAGCAGGAGGTGAGCGCTGGGAACAATCTATCCATGTGAGCTGGGGGCAATTTATGCATGTGAACTGGGGGCAATTTATCCATGTGAACTGGCCTGGGGCAATATATCCATATGTGAGCTGGGGCAATATATCCATATGTGAGATGAGGGCAATATATCCATGTGTGAGCTGGGGGCAATATATCCATATGTGAGCTGGGGGCAATATATCCATATTTGAGCTGGGGCAGTATGTCCATGTGTGAGCTGGGGCAATATATCCGTGTGTAAGCTGGGGCAATATATCCAAATGTGAGCTGGGGCAATATATCCATATGTGAGCTGGGGCAATAAATCCATGTGTGAGCTGGGCCAATATATCCATATGTGAGCTGGGGCAATATATCCATATGTGAGCTTGGGGCAATATATCCATATGTGAGCTGGGGCAATATATCCATACAGTATGTGAGCTGGGGCAATATATCCATATGTGAGCTGGGTGCAATATATATATATCCACGTGAACTGGGGTGGGGCAATATATACATATGTGAGCTTGGGGAAATGTATCCATGTGTGAGCTGGGGCAGATATATCCATATGTGCGCTGGGGGCACTATATATCCATGTGTGAGCTGGGGCAATATATCCATGTGAGCTGGGGGCAATATATCCATGTGAGCTGGGGGCAATATATCCATGTGAGCTGGGGCAATTTATCCATGTGAACGGGGGGCAATTTATCCATGTGAACTGGGGGCAATTTATCCATGTGAACTGGGGGCAATTTATCCATGTGAGCTGGGGGCAAATATACCCATATGAGCTGGGGGCAATTTATCCATGTGAGCTGGGGCAATATATTCTTGTGAGCTAGGGGCAAATATACCCATGTGAGCTGGGGGCAATTTATCCATGTGAGCTGGGGTCAAATATACCCATGTGAGCTGGGGCAATTTATCCATGTGAGCTGGGGCAAATATACCCATGTGAGCTGAGGGCAATTTTACCCATGTGAGCTTGGGGGCAAATATATATATCCTTGTGAGCTAGGGTTAATATATATCTGCCTGTCACTGCGAACCCAACACCAGCTCTTGGCCAAAACTGGTAGAATGCCCCCCCCCGAAACCTGTGTCTGGATCCGCCCCTGCACCTCTCACATGTTTGAAGCTGCTTCTATGGCCCAACGTTCCCAAACCACTGACACTAATGATCCTGCTATCTAGTAAAATTCCTCTTGTCTTCCTCAACCCCAATCACTCTAGACTGTAAGCTCCTATGAGCAGGGCCCTCTATGCCTCGTTTCCATCATATGTCTGTTTATATGTATCTCGTTCCCTTTGGTTATTGTAAAGCGCTGCGGAAACTGTTGGCGCTATATAAATGATGACACTAATAATAATAATAATCATTTACAATGGGTGATTTGTAGCATCATTTATTATAGTTTAGAGACTCATTGCTGGAAGTTTTATGGCTTTGATGCCCTGTTTTACACCCGTACACATTGAATATATGGTGAAACCCCTAAAAAGAGACCCACACACCCCAAATATATGACAAAGCCTCTAAAAAGACACTCTACACCTTGAATTTTTGGAGCAGACCCTTAAAAGACATCCTCACACCCTGCATATATTGGACAACTAAAGAAAAAACATTGTGGTACAAAAAGGCTTGGTCTCCCTCCAATCTGCTGGCCCAGTCTTTTTCGTCTATGACCTTATACACCTGTACACTTATATTTATTTAAATAATGCTGCCTCTCTTAAAATATAGTGGGCCATATTATGATCTTCACGCTAAAACGGGGACGCTAAGGAGAAAAACCTGCGCATGCAGGTTTCTCCTTAGCGTTCTCGTTTTAGAGTGATATTACGGTGCAGGCGCTAAATTGTCAGCCTGCACCGTAACGCGGTGCTAAGCCTTGAAATGCTCGAGGCATCGCTAAGCGCCGCCACGAGCATCCCCTCCATGAAGTCCATAGGACTCCATTGAGGCTTCCACTGCCAGTCACATGACCTGCGGGATCACGCCTCGCGAGATCTGGCAGGTCGGCGGAGTGATTCAAAGAGGGAAAATGAGGGACTTTTTCCCCCCAGTTTCGCTCTGCTCCCGGTGGCAAGAAGAAGTGGATCGAGCCGCCATTCCCACCGTGGGATGGATGACAGGTGAGTATTTGTTTTTTTGATATTTTTTTCATCTGGTGCTGAATGATTCCTCAGAAGCGGTATCAGTAAGCACCAGCTCCTAACTGTAATTAACTTTTAAGTTAACCGCAGCGGGATGGTAATTAGCGTTAGGATTTTGTAAACCTAACGCTAATTAACACTTTGCACTCCCCATGTTAAGCATAGGGATCGCAAAGTATAGTAAGCTCGTGCTGAAAAGCGCAAGCTTCAAATCGCTAACGGATTTTTTACCCTGTTAGCGTTCGGAATGTAATATGGGTGGCCTGCGCTAGGGCCACCAAAGCTAACGTTAACGCTCACACAGCTGAATGCTAACGTTAGCATGTGAAATGTAATATGGCCCACTGTATTGTATATACTGTATACATCTTTATTTTTCCCACAATACCCCATTGTGCCCTCCATTTTTATACAGTAAAAGTGACAAGGTTTGTGTGGTGAGATGTGGGGTGTCAGGTTCTGGTAGTGTTTAGTGATCAGCCCCACCCATCAGTTCTGCTTCTTTTTTTTAAAACTTAAAAGTTTTATTTGGTGAACAGAAATAAAAACAAAGTATCCAACGGAAGTGGCCTCGCAGGGCCATAAGAAATCACATATGTAACATACAGTTGTGTTCAAAATTATTCAACCCCCAATGCTGTAAAGGGTTTTAGGGAATTTAGTGTACATTTTTAATTGTATTCAGAATGAAATCCTACAAGGACTTTTTAAAGAACCATATCCAACTAAAATGACATCAATTGGTTTTGTAATACAGTAGTAAATGTTTCTTTTGTGAATTCTTCATTGACACAATTATTCAACCCCTTAAAGACTACCACTCTGAAGAACAGAGGTTCATTCAAGTGTTTTCAATCAGGTATTGAAAACACCTGTGGATGTCACGGAGCAGCAATAAAGCATAATAAGCACCAATTAGGCAGCTTTAAAATGACTGTGATACTCAGCTCCTTCTAGACATTTACTGGTGTGGTTACAAACATGGTGAAGTCAAGAGAATGGTCCAGGAAGACAAGAGAAGAGGTGATTACTCTTCACAGGAAGGGCAATGGCTATAAGAAGATTGCAAAGATGTTAAACATACCAAGAGAGACCATAGAAAGCATCATTCGCAAATTCAAGGCAAAGGGCACTGTTGAAACGCTACCTGGTCGTGGCAGAAAGAAGATGCTGACTTCGACTGCTGTGCGCTACCTGAAGCGTAGAGTGGAGAAAAGTCCCCGTGTGACTGCTGAGGAACTGAGAAAAGATTTGTCAGATGTGGGTACTGAAGTTTCAGCTCAGACAATACGGCGCACACTGCGTAATGAATGCCTCCATGCCAGAACTCCCAGGCGCACCCCCTTGCTGTCTCCAAAGAATAAGAAGATTCGACTGCAGTATGCCAAAAGTCATGTGGACAAACCACAGAAGTTTTGGGATAGTGTTCTGTGGACTGATGAAACAAAATTAGAACTGTTTGGGCCCATGGATCAACGCTATGTTTGGAGGAGGAAGAACAAGGCCTATGAAGAAAAGAACACCTTGCCTACTCTGTGAAGCATGGCGGGGGGTCAATCATGCTTTGGGGCTGTTTTGCTTCTGCAGGTACAGGGAAGCTTCAGCGTGTGCAAGGTACCATGAATTCTCTTCAGTACCAGGAGATATTGGATGACAATGTGATGCAGTCCGTCACAAACCTGAGGCTTGGGAGACGTTGGACCTTTCAACAGGACAATGATCCCAAGCATACCTCCAAGTCCACTAGAGCATGGTTGCAGATTAAAGGCTGGAACATTTTGGAGTGGCCATCGCAGTCACCTGACTTAAATCCGATTGAGAACCTCTGGTGGGACTTAAAGAAAGCAGTTGCAGTGCGCAAGCCTAAGAATGTGACTGAACTGGAGGCTTTTGCCCATGACGAATGGGCGAAGATACCCGTAGATCGCTGCAAGACACTTGTGTCAAGCTATGCTTCACGTTTAAAAGCTGTTATAACTGTAAAAGGATGTTGTACTAAGTACTAAGATTGAATGTCACTTGGGGGTTGAATAAAACTGATAATGATGTGAGCACAGAAAAGACATTTGTGGTTATTTCATTATAAATGTTATGTTATATTTGTCTGACCTACACGTGCCTCTTTGATTTAATTGTAAGCAAGATGACTGAATGATCAAAATCAATGTCAAACTGGCCAAAACACTCAATTTCAGTGGGGGTTGAATAATTTTGAACACAACTGTATAAGAGTTGACAATATGGTCATATTTTGACAGAAAATTCTCATAAGGAAAAGAGAAGAGGGGGATAAGAAGAGAAAAATAAATGGGGAGAGAATGGTGCTGTAAATATATCGCTACTGAGAAGATGGTGACCCACAGGGCACAAAAAAAAAAAAGGGGTCGAATAAGGGGAGGAGGAGAGTGGCAAAGACCATAACCATGACTCTCCTGGCACACTCCCGAGGGAGGCCATGGAGGAGCAATGTCATGAGGCCCAGCAGCCTGAGGGCCAAACATGACTCAGTGCCATGGTGGCGTGCCTCCGGCAACCTGAAAAACTGGCAAAAAAAAAGTGGGGGAAGGGTGGGTACACCATCTTCAGCAGGTCAAGCGCATATCATACCAAATAATATAAAAGGGAGGGGGGAGGAAAGGAAAAAAATAATTCAGAATACAAAAAAAAATAATCAGAAGCACTCTGTAAAAGGGGGGGGGGAAATGGCAAAGGGAAACTTCCGAAAAATAGCTATAAGTCCCCGCAAAACAGACGTACTCTGAGTGAGAGACCAGAAACCCAAAAAAGAAAAGAGTCAGAGGTCTCAAAATCTATCCCGGGTCCGAGGTAGCAGGGGAAAGACCATCGGGGCCACAGCCGGGAGACACCCGTGAGGGCGACAGGCCCAGGGAACATAATAAACGCCACGCGTCTTCGGGAGTGGACACGAAATGGGACAGATTATCACGGCAAATATACAGGCAACCTGCCACCCCCCATCTGTAGCGGATCTCATTGCCCCTCAAGAAAGTGGTAACCTCCCGAAATCTCCTCCTGGCCATTAACGTAACAAAGGGGAGATCATTGTATAGCGACAAAAGAAGGTCTTCAAAAAGTATTGGGGCTCTGGCAGCTGGTGATGACATTAGGCGCCGCTTACCAGCCTCTTCTTCTGCGACCGCAAGCACATCGTGTGGTGCATCCACAGGTGCCGTAGCCGCCCTCCGAAGTCGAATTGCAGTACGGAAGACAGCCGGTGTCCCCGGCGGTGTCCCCAATACTTGAGATGCGAGCCTGTTGACGTACGGCAAGAGGGAATCTACGGAAACCTTCTCAGGGATCCCCCTAATCCGCACGTTCCTCCTGCGATGCCGGGTCTCTGCTGCCTCCACCACCCCTGTCAGCAACTTAACCTGGGCTTGTAGGGACTCCACCTGTGGCTCAAGGAGGGCCTGCGATGCTGCTGCTCCCTCCATCCGTGACTCAACCGCTGTCAGCCGTCCCTGAACTGTGGACAATTCTGCCCTCATGACCGCAAAATCGGTACGCCAGACTGCTCGCATTTCTTCGAGTGTCTCCCCTAGCATACGCCGAATATCACTTTGAATGGAGTGTGGGAGGCCACTGCAGCCAGATGACCTGGGTAGTTCCAGAGGTGTGGAGTCAGCTTCATGGGGGTCACCACGCGTCTCTGAGATCCTGCGTGCTGCTGTAGATTTAGTACTGCTGTGGCTGACAGGCACCCGTTTCTGAGATCCCAGATTCCGATGCAATTTCTGGGGAGCTGCATAGGACTCCGACCAGCAGGAGTCCTCTTCCTCCGAGGAACTCACCGCTGGAGTCGGCTTTTCCGCAGAGTACTCTGGTGCCGCCGACCATCCTCCACCAGCGATTCCCGTATGTCCCGGGGGCCCTCCGACAGCTGGGACTTCTTCCCCACTTTCTTACCCATGGCTATGGGTAGGCCGACTGCCAGGGAGAACGTGCAGCTCAGAGGAGATCAAAGCACGCTGAAAACTCAGTTCTGCTTCTGCATAGTCTGCTGCTAAAAGAGAAATCAAAGCAGAAAGCATAAGCAAGTGAGACAGAGGAGGATCAGAAAGCAAGAGACAGAAAGTAAGTGAGACAGCGTCTGCAGGATCATCCAGGAGAGTGATGCTCTGTGTGTCCTGCTATCTGCAGGCATTTTCGTGGTGTACCACAGTGTGTGTATTATGTGTGCTTGTGTGGTGTGGATAGTGTAATCTGCATGAGTGTATTGTATTCATAGTGCCCAGATGCTGGGATTTATAATATTCTGGAAGACAGGATACAAAGGGCCCTATTCCCTTTCTAACACTAAAATGGAGCGGTTCCCAGCTTCCCCATTTTAGCGTGATATTCCAGGGCAGGCACTGTTTTAGCACCTTGCCCCGGAATGCAGCGCTACCCGCAATGATACTCGTGGTAGCGTTTCCGCGCCGCTGCAAGTATTAGCTCCTGGAGCCCATAGGTCTACATGGAGGATTGCGTGTTCGGGCTGGGAACCCTATGTGGTCTCAATCTCGTGAGATCGACCAGTGCCACGGAGTGTTCGCGGAGGGAGACTAGGAAATATTTCTTCACTGCTCCAGGGGAAAAGAAAAGGCATGATGAGAAGTGAGTATCAAATATATTGGGGGGGGGTGATTTAGGGGGTGCTAAATGATTTTGCAAAAGCAGAATCAGGTAGCTTTTAGAGGGGTTATGCCAACTTCAGGGAATCAAATTCCCTGGCCCTGCGGTGAAGTGCAGGGAAAATCCACGACAAACTGTCAAGTTGAAAATAAAAAGTGCAGCAAAAACCACAAAATTATAGGATCCGTTAACCCGCCGAATGCATCTCAAAAAAGCCAACGATCCGCCAAACACAGCGCTGGCCAGCCACTGGATAAAGTCGACAAGCTGACGAATGGGGTAAAAAAAACAAAAATCTACAACTTTTAAAATTTGCAAAGCAACTACTGAACAAAAATGTCTGGAATTAACAAATAAGGTCCTATGAATAATAATAAAAAGGTCTGTTACAGAAAAAAAAACGCTGTTTAAAAAAAATCTGAAAAATGGCCAAAAATCTGAAAAAATGGCCAAAAATGCCTAACAGATCCTATAAATAAAGAGACTTTTTGCTGCAAATTAAAAGAATAAAAGGTTTAACCCCTTAAGGACGGGAGTAATTTTACAACTTCGGCGCTGTTTCGGAAGTAGAAGTTTGCTGAGCTCATTTTGACCATTTTTAAGTCACGTATTCTTATACCACCCAGACAAATTATATATCGTTCTTTCCGGCAGACTCGGCAGATTAATAATATATCATTATTATATGTATATGTCATGCCCTGCCAAAATGCTATAACAAAAAATGTAAAAAAATTTGAATTTTCAATAAAATTTCAATCTTCCACAGTGTGTAAAGTGTTTTTTTTTTTAAAATTTATTATCCGAGGCTCTGCGGTCATATTCTATTGGGTAGATTTGTTAAAAAAATTAGAACGGTGAACCCATTTTTTTTTTGGGGAGAAATTGCGTGATTTTAGCTAAACCCCCCAAAAAAAAAAATCATTAGTGAAGCATCATTGTTCACATTATAATTGAAATGTGAACAATAGTGCTGCATTAAAAAAAACAAAAAAATTTTTATTATTATATTTATTATTTTTTTATTATTTAATTTATTATTTTTTTATTATTTTTATTTTTACTTTTTTTACACTTTTATTTCACTTTTACCATGGTCATGTTTGATATCATTGGAAAGGCCATGCTCTGGCCTTTCCAGCAATATCATACATGACCCCTTAGCTGCCACCGATCAGGAGATAAAGGGGTTCAAAGAACCCCCTATCTCCTGCAAGGGATTTCCATGGGAAATCCCTTTGCAGCTAGGGGGTTCCCCGGTTAACTGACATCATCGCGCATGGCGCGATGAGTCAGTTGACCGGGGGGTGACCCAGAGGTGGGGGCTGCCATCCAAGATGGCGGCCCCCACCGGAAATAGGCCGCGATCGGGCACAAATTAGTGCCCGGTCGCGACCTGGCAGCTAAGGGGTTAACCCCCCATACATCGCTGGAAAGGTCAGGCTGTGACCCTTCCAGCGATGCTGGCCACAGCCGCCGGGGACCAAGCGATCGGGAGATAGAGGGATCCGAAGGATCCCTCCCCTCCCCTCCAGGCGCTTCCCCTGCTCCGGCGGGGGGGGACGCCTGAAACTGACGTCATCGCGCCACCGGCGCGATGACGTCACAACGCCGGAGGAGGGATCACACTGATCTGACTCCGGGGGAGTCAGAACAGCGTGGGAAGCGACCGGAGAAGGTGAGTATCTCCCGGGGGGGCTCTAAACGCCGAGGACGTACATTTATGTCCTGCGGCGGCAAAGCCCGCCTAATGCAGGACGTAAATGTACGTCCTGCGGCGTTAAGGGGTTAATAGATATTGATTAAAATCGGGACTATTGTTTTTCATTGAAACCTATGGGATTCACCTGATTAAACCTGCCGAATGAAACCACCGAACATACTGACATTTCACTGCTGTTCGGTGTTCTGTGAATATATTAACCACTAGCTTTTGCCCGCGGCTTCGCTCGCGTGGATTTTAGGGTTTGTTAAAATTGTTTTTTAAAAGAAACTTGAAGTTTTTTTGGTAGAACCCCCCCTTTCCCACCACTTGGGATTTTTGGAAAATTGTAAAACACGTGTTTTTTATGTTTCAAGAAGAACGTAAGTGCCAAATTTCACACCTGTAACATCTTTGGTTTTTGAAATATAGGTATACTGATAAAAGTATTCACATCCCTTTCCCCCACCCCCCTTAAATGGATTTTCGGAAAATGGTAAAACATGGGGTTTTTTGCACGAAGATTGTAAATATCGAATTTCACACCTGTAACATCATTGGTTTTGAAATATAGGTATAGTGATAAAGGTATTCACCCCTCTTTTTACCCCCCCCCCACTGGATTTTTGGAAAATGGTAAAATATGCGTTGTTTTATTTTCAAGACGAATCTAAATACCAATTTTCACATCTGTAACATCTTCGGTTTTTGAGATATAGGTATCCTGTGGAAAAGTATTCACCCCCCCTTTTTTCACCCACCACGTGGGATTCTTGGAAAATGTTAAAACGTGTTTTTTTATTTTTCAAGAAGATTGTAAGTGCCAGATTTCACACCTGTAACATCTTTGGTTTTTGAAATATAGGTATGCTGATAAAAGTATTCAACCCCCCTTTTTTCCCCCTCCCACTGGCTTTTTGGAAAATGGTAAAATAGATGTTTTTTTGTTTCTCAAGACACATCTAAGTAAATACCAATTTTCACATCTGTAACATCTTCTGTTTTTGAGATGTAGGTATCCTGTTTAAAAGTATTCCCCCCTTTTTTTTACCCCCACACGGATTTTTGGAAAATGGTAAAACACATGTTTCTTTATTTTCAAAAGATTGTAATTACCAAACTTCACACCTGTAACATCTTGGTTTTGAACTATAGATATACTGATAAAAGTATTCAGACCCCTTTCCCTCGACCCCCCCCCTTATTTGGATTTGTGGAAAATGGCAAAACACATGTTTGTTTGTTTTTTAACGAAGATTGTAAATACCAGATTTCACACCTGTAACATCTTTGGTTTTTGAAACATAGGTATACTGATAAAAGTATTCAACCCCCCTTTTTCCACTGAATTTTTGGAAAATGGTAAAATAGGTGTTTTTTTGTTTCTCAAGACGAAACTAAATAGCAATTTTCACATATGTATCATCTTCTGTTTTTGAGATATAGGTATCCTGTTTAAAAGTATTCAGCCTCCCTTTTTTTCACCCCCCCACTTGGGATTTTTGGTAAATGGTAAAACACCTGTTTTTATCTTTCAAGAAGATTGTAAATACCAAATTTCACGTCTGTAACATCTTTGGTTTTTGAAATATAGGTATAATGATAAAAATATTCAGACCACTTTCCCCCGACCCCCCCAATTGGATTTGTGGAAAATAGCAAAAAACATGTTTGGTTTTTTACACGAAGATTGTAAATACCAAATTGCACACCCGTAACATCTTCTGTTTTTGAAATATAGGTATACTGATAAAAGTATTCAACCCCCGTTTTTGCCCCCCCAAGGAATTTTCAGAGCATGGTAAAATACGTGTTGTTTTATTTTTCAAGACGAATCTAAATACCAATTTTCAGGACTGTAACATTGTCTGTTTTGGAGATATAGGTATCCTGTTTAAAATATTTAAAATATTCAACCCCCTTTTTTCGCCCCCACTTGGATTTTTGAAAAACGGTAAAATACGTGTTTTTTTTATTTTTCAAGACGAATCTAAATAAAGATTTTTACATCTGTAGCATCTTCTGTTTTTGAGCTATAGGTATCCTGTTTAAAATATTCAACCCCCCTTTTCACCCCCTTATGGGTGGATTTTCCAAAAATCCTTTATTAGTGGGCGCCTAAATCATAAAAACAGTGCACCTTCAAAATTTCACATTCCTAGGTTAAACGGTTTCAGCTGGGCGTTGATGAGTCAGTCAGTCAGTCAGTCAGGACTTTCGTGTTTATGATAAAAGTATTCAACCCCCCTTTTTGCCCCCCCAAGGAATTTTCAGAAAATGGTAAAATACGTGTTTTTTTATTTGTCAAGATGAATCTAAATACCGATTTTCACATCTGTACCATCTTCTGTTTTTAAGATATAGGTATCCTGTTTAACCACTTCAATGCGGAGGACGCGCTCAGCGCGTCCTCCGCATTACTGCTGGCCCCCCCGGTGCGGACTGACATCCTCGATGTCAGCCCGGCATCCGGAACCGCAGCCGCTGAAATTAGGTGTCATCGCGGCAGCGCGATGACACCTAATTCAGGTGCCCCCCCCGCATGTGCGGAGGAGGCGCCTGAAAGGGAGGGGGGGGGAGGTCCTTCGGACCTCTCTCCCTCCCGATCGGCGGCGTTGCGGGGGTTAACCCAGGCACCATTTGGAAGGGCACAGCCTGCCCTTCCAAATGGTGCCTGGCATTAACCCCTGGGGAGCAGGATCGCGAATCAGCTCTGAAAAGCGCCGGTTCGCGATCCTTTCCCGGAGCTGGCCGACATCTTGGATGTCGGCCAAGCCTCCGGGAACTCCCCCCGAGGACTGGCATCATCGTGCGTAGCACGATGACGCCAGTCCTAGAGTTAACCCCTAACTGCCACCAACGGTGGAGATAGGGAGTTCCAATGAACTCCCTATCTCCCGATACGTGGCAGCTAGGGGTTAATGTTTGGTATGGTTGGATCGGCCAGAGCATGGCCGTTCCAACGATACCAAACACGAATGTGAAAAAAGTTTTTAAAAAAAAATTAAAATTAAAATTAAAAATAAAAATATATTTAAAAAAAAATTATATAAAAAAAAAAATAAACATTTTTTTTCTTTTTTTTGGTTCGTTAATGCAGCAATATTGTTCCCATTTCAATTATAATGTGAACAATGATGCTGCACTAACGATTTTTGTATGCGGTGCGTTTGTTAAAAATCGCGTAATTTTCCCCCAAAAAAAATGTAACGAGACCCCATCTCTAATTTTTTTAACAAGCGCACCCCATACAAAATATAACCGCAATTGCTCGCATGTTAAAATGTGAAAAAAAACACTTTACACGATGTAAATTATTGAAAATACATATTTTATTGCATTTTTTGTTATAATATACAGACATGACATAACGTATACATATAATAATGACATATTATGAATCTACCGAGTCTGACGGAAAGAACGATATATAATATGTCTGTGTAATATACTAAAATAAGCTGTCAAAACACGTTTAAACATGATGAGCAAAACCGGTAAAAATGACCTCAGCACAGAGGTGTGAAAAGCCTCAGCAGCGAAAGGGTTAAAATATTTAAAATATTCAACCCCCTTTTTTCACCCCCCCAGTTGTATTTTTGAAAAACGGTAAATTATGTGTTTTTTTATTTTTCAAGAAGAGTCTAACAGTGTTATCCAAAGAGATTTGAAAAGTCACCGCACGTTCGGTGACTTTTCGTTCTCTTCAATTCGGTTCGTGTTGACGATCCCATTTCAGTGACCCTGCGGTGTATTCAGCAAGCACCACAGGGTCCCCGAATTGCAGGGAAAGACTACCGCAAACCCGACGAAAACTAACCGCAAAACCTGGCGAATGCACGCCGAAAACCCGCAAAAACATCTGGATTAACCCGTCGAAGACGCCGGAAAAACCCGAGCAGGAGCCGATCACCCGCAGCGAAGCCGCCGGAAAAAGCCGAGACCGCAGACAGAGGGAGGTGAATATATTAGGAAAACAGTTTGTATGAATGTTTGAAAGTGAAATGCTGTTTGCAAGGAAACTACTGAGCGAAAATGTCTGAAATTTGCATATGAGGTCCAGGGAATGATAATAAAAAGGGCTGTTACAGAAAAAATAAGTAAACTTAAAAAATAAATAAAAAAAATTGGACCTTTAAAAAAAATAAAAAAATTCAGAAAAATTCTTAAAATATCCTAAAAAATCTATAGATAAAGAGACTCTTTACTGCAGAATTTTATAATGAACGGTTTATTAGATATTGAATTAAAACGGGGATATTTTTAACATTGAAGCCTATGGGATTCTCCTGAATTAACTTGCCGAATTAAACCACCGAATAGCAGGGCATTTTGGGAACCTTTCACTGCTGATTTGTGTTCTCTGAATAGCCGAAGCAGTGCATTTTCATGGGGATTTCACTGCTCTCGAACAGGCACCGAACGGGCACCGTATGTGCAGGCAATTCGCCAGGATTTGGCGAATTGCCTGCTCTCTGGATAGCCGAATGTCCAAGAAAGGTAACCAAACGCTGATTTTCAGCGTTCGGTTACCTTTCTCAAGCAATTCGGATCTCTTTGAATTACCCTGTAAATACAGATTTTCACACCTGTAACATCTTCTGTTTTTGAGCTATAGGTATCGTGTTTAAAATATTCAATCCCCTTTTTCACCCCCTTAGGGGCAGAGTTTCCAAAAATCCTTCCTTACTGGGTGCCCACATGATAAAAACAGTGCACCTTCAAAATTTCACATTCCTAGGTTAAACGGTTTTGGCTGGGCGTTGATGAGTCAATCAGTCAGGACTTTCGCGTTTATGATAAAAGTATTCAACCCCCCCTTTTTGCCCCCCAAGGAATTTTCAGAAAATGGTAAAATAAGTGTTTTTTTATTTGTCAAGATGAATCTAAATACCGATTTTCACTTCTGTACCATCTTCTGTTTTTAAGATATAGGTATCCTGTTTAAAATATTTAAATTATTCAACGCCCCTTTTTTTGCCCCCCCAGTCGAATTTTTGAAAAACGGTAAAATACGTCTGTTTTTATCTTTCAAGACGAATCTAAATACCGATTTTCACATCTGTAGCATCTTCTGTTTTTGAGCTATAGGTATCATGTTTAAAATATTCAACCCCTCTTCACCCCCTTAGGGGCGGAGTTTCCAAAAATCCTTCCTTAGTGGGTGCCTACATCATAAAAACAGTGCACCTTCAAAATTTCACGTTCCTAGGTTAAACGGTTTCAGCTGGGCGTTGATGAGTCAGTCAGTCAGTCAATCAGGACTTTCGCGTTTATATATATAGATTGCTTCTCTATGGGGATTTCACTGCTGCCATAGATCACCTGTATTACGCTGGCAATTCGCCAATATTTGACGAATTGCCAGGCTTTGATTAGCCAAATAGCCCTTAAATTGCACCAACAGGGAAAAACACTGTTCGGTGCAATTTTGGGGCCAGTTTGGCTCTCTTTGAATAACCCCTTTCGTGTAGCTAAATATTTACCATTGCGCATCACTGTGGTAATTATCGCTAACACTTTGTAATACCTTACTTATTGAAATGCTAATTAATGCTCTCCATGTAAAGTGTAGGGATTGAAAAGTACAGTAAGCTTGCGGAAGCTAGCGAAGAAACCGATGCGTTAACGGATTTTTCATGAGTTTCGCTTTAGGTAGGTAATATGGGGGGTATGCATTAAAGTCACTTATCCTAGTGTTAACAGTTATATATCGGAACACTACATACCTCATGGGACTTATAGTTTACTGGATGCTGGGAAACAAAGCGGGATTCCTAGTGTGTGATGCTGAGATTCCAAAAGTGCAGGAATGTGCAGGAATTGGGATTGGTAATCCAAAATTGCAGGAATTGGGATTGGTAATGCACTGAATGTAATACCATGTCATGTGAAGAGTCCCTGGCTCTCTGAGTCTGGGAACCTTGCAGCAATGTTACTGTGTCACAGCAGAAGTAAATAAAAGTTTATTAGAGGACTAAGAACAGGCGGCAGCATACGTGTCCTGCCCTGTGGTGAGTCGCCGCACAAGTCTCAGGTTTTTAGCTCAATGTGGCCATATGCAAATCAGACTGCTATCACCCAGAAAGGGCGGCCAGAACCGAATGCCAAGGACAGCACCTCTGCGAGAGAAATACAGCAACCCAGTAAGAATGTCAGTCTGTGGCCCCAGGGGTCCCTGCATTGCTGTATTATGACTTATGAGACGTCTCATGGCGGAGCAGATCAGCTGGCCCCGGGCTTAACAGTACAAGGTGCCTTACAAGGTGAATAATCTGAGCAGGAATGTGCCCGCAACAGACAGAACGGGACTCAGGACCTGCCAGGGCCGATTACTCAGGAGCTACATGCAGAAGAAGGATTCCTGCTCCCGGTAACGTTACGCAGGTTGATGGGTTAATCCAGACTCCAGGACATGCTCAGGTCCTGCCAGGGAAATCGGTGCATTTTTATGATCTATTCCTCCAGCCAAGAGATGAGGAATCGCATTGTATGGGGGAGGCAGAGACCACAGGACTTTAACCAAATTAAACCAGAGAACAGAATGCTTTGGAATAATATGGGTATCTCTTTTCCAGAATTACAAAATATTCAAAATTTTAAAAATAATGTGAGCACCAACATGACATCAGAAATGTAATATCCCCCCTCCCCCCGACCTCATGTGACATGGCCAAAAGGATTAAAAATATTCTATAAAATGCAAGGCTGTGTGTATAATGTGTATATGAAACACAAACACATTTTTAAAGAGATACTTATTAATTTTACTATTTATTAAGCGCCAAAACATTCCGCAGCGCTGTACAAGGTGCAATGGGTAAAGAGAAGACAATTCTACAATACATAAAGGAGACAGGTCAAGCAATTACGCGATTATTATCAATGCTCAACCCATTTAACCCCAGATCAATTCGTCCAAATCACTCAACTACAACTGCCCTTCTAAAAGTTTGCAATGATATCCAAGCTGGCATGGAACAAGGAAACCTAACTGGAGCCATCTTCCTTGATTTTGCCAAGGCCTTTGACACAGTAGACCATGGCATTCTATTACAAAAACTTAAAAACTCCGGTATTGGCGATCACACACTAAAATCACCCGCACCGTGCTTCAAAAACAATTCACAGAGGGAGAAAAGTGGATCGAAGATAATAAACTTTTTCTAAATACTGACAGAACTGTCACAATGCTCTTTGGAACAGTCCCGAAACCACATAAATTGCAAACTCCCCATCTATGTGTCAGGACAAAATCAAATGGCACGCTGACCACAGTCACTTCTCTCAAATATCTAGGTATGTGGTTGGACCCAAATCTATCCTTTGGCCCCTACATCGAAAAACTCTCATCTAAACATTACCCCAAACTAGGTGCCCTGTACAGAAACAAATCCTGCCTGAGCTCCGCAGTAAGAAAGCAGATTGTACAACGAATGCTTATTCCAGCTATTGAATACGGAGATGTAGTGTATGCAGCTGCCCGCAAACGCACCTTCATAAACTTACTACATTGTATAACTCATTCTGCCGCTTTGTGCTACAATGTAAATACATGACCCACCATTGTGACATCTTAAAAGAGCTAAACTGGCCTTCACTGGAATCCAGACGCACTCTTCACCTTTCCAACCTGGTGTTTAAGAGGTTTTCTGGGAAGCTACCACCCTACTTGAATAGACTGCTTCCCCTAGCTGTTCCCTCATCCTATAACCTCCGATCCAGGACCTGCACCTTACTTACAATACCACAATACAAAAAGAAAGTGGCTCAATCCTCATTTTCCTACCGAGCACCGCAATTATGGAATAATCTCCCAGACACAATCAAATCTTGCCCCAGTCTTAAGTCCCTCAAGAGCTCCCTATTAAAATACCTGGATACAGAATGAACCTGTAAACATGTAACATAATGACTATCAGGGTCAGGGGCGGACTGATAACTTATGGGGCCCCGGGCAATAGGAAATCATGGGGACCCTTTTGCCAGACCTACCCACATTAAGCTCCCCCTACATATTTGTGTTATAGAATTTATTTCTCTACACCATTTTTTACTATATTCACTAGTTCATGAATACTTGAGCTCCACAGCAATAAAACTCACAGTAATGTGCGGTGTGTATGAGCATATCACAGAGCTCCACAGCAATAAAACGCACTGTAACATACCGATAGTTTATTAAAACCCCCATATCAATTTGAGTTCTTACCCCCCAATTTGAGTTCACCCCATATCAATTTGAGTTCACCCCCACATCAATTTGAGTTCACCCCATATCAATTTGAGTTCACCCCATATCAATGAGTTCACCCCCACATCAATTTGAGATCACCCCATATCAATTGAGTTCACCCCATATCAATGAGTTCACCCCCACATCAATTTGAGATCACCCCATATCAATTTGAGTTCACCCCCTATCAATTTGAGTTCACCCCCTATCAATTTGAGTTCTTGAGTTCACCCCCATATCAATTTGAGTTCTTGAGTTCACCCCCCACATCAAATTGAGTTCTTGAGTTCACCCCCACATCAATTTGAGTTCACCCCCCCCCCCTACACACACACATCAATTTGAGTCCCTGTCCCCCCCCCGCACTTTCTCACCGGCATACACTATTGATGGAATCCTTTGTGCACGCGGCCTCAGTCTGGCTGGCTCTGCTGGACCGCACCGCACCCTCCCTTGTTCATCTCCTTCTGCAGCAGGACCACGACTTTCCGGTCGCTCTGAAACCGCCGCTGCAGGAGCACCGCAACGTGCCTGCCTCAGTCCCACACTCTGGGAGCACGGCACACTGCCTTGGGGCCTCCCCCTCACGTGATGCCTGACCACAGTCACAGTCAGGTGCTCCTGTACCGGCGGTTTCAGTGCGACCGGAAAGTCACGGTCCTGCAAAGGCGGTTTCAGAGTGACTGAAGGAAAATGACAGGGCCCACTGTGTGTGCCAAAACCGGACCCCTAGCAACCCGTGGGCCCTCGGGCAGCGCTTGAGTGCCCGATGGGTCAGTCCGCCCCTGATCAGGGTTATTCAAAGAGAATCGAAAAGCCACCAAATGTTCGGTGACTTTTCATTCTCTTCAATTCGGTACTATTTGGCGATCCCATTTCGGCGACCCTGTGGTGTATTCAGCAAGCACCACCGTAATGCAGGGAAAAGTCGCTGCAAACCCACCGAAAACTCACCGCAAACGAGGGCGAAAGCACACCGAAACCCGCAAAAACATCTGGATTAACCCGCCGAAGATGCCGGAGAAACCTGAGCAGGAGCCGATCACACGCAGAGCAGCCGCTGCAAAAAGCCGACACCGCAGACGAAGGAGGTGAAGAAAATAAAAAACAGTATGCATGAATGTTTGAAAAGTGAAATGCTGTTTGCAAAGAAACAACTGAGTGAAAATGTCTGAAATTTACGTATGAGGTCCAATGAATGATAATAAAAAGGTCTGTTACAGAAAAAAGAAAAATCGTTTAAATAAACATTTAATAAAAACGGAAATTTTCTTTCCAAAAAATCCAGAAAAATGCTTAAAAGATCAAAAAAATCTATAAATAAAAGAGACTTTTTACTACAGAATATTATAATCAACGTTTTATTAGATACTAGTTGTAAAGCCTGCCCAGAGGGCAGTCTATTGTGGATATACTGCCCCTGCTCATGTATACTGCCCCAGCTCGTGGATACTGCCCCAGCTCGTGGATATTGCCCCAGCACGTGGATACTGCCCCAGCACGTGGATATTGCCCCAGCACGTGGATATTGCCCCAGCTCGTGGATATTGCCCCAGCACGTGGATACTGCCCCAGCACGTGGATACTGCCCCAGAACGTGGATACTGCCCCAGCACGTGGATATTGCCCCAGCACGTGGATATTGCCCCAGCACGTGGATATTGCCACAGCACGTGATACTGCCCCAGCTCGTGGATACTGCCCTAGCACGTGGATATTGCCCCAGCACGTGGATGGATACTGCCCCAGCACGTGGATATTGCCCCAGCTCGTGGATACTGCCCCAGCTCCTGGATATTGCCCCAGCACGTGGATACTGCCCCAGCACGTGGATATTGACTCAGCACGTGGATATTGCCCCAGCACGTGGATATTGCCCCAGCACGTGGATACTGCCCCAGCACGTGGATATTGACCCAGCACGTGGATATTGCCCCAGCACGTGGATATTGCCCCAGCACGTGGATACTGCCCCAGCACGTGGATACTGCCCCAGCACGTGGATACTGCCCCAGCACGTGGATATTGCCCCAGCTCGTGATACTGCCCCAGCTCGTGGATACTGCCCCAGCACGTGGATACTGCCCCAGCACGTGGATATTGCCCCAGCTCCTGGATATTGCCCCAGCACGTGGATACTGCCCCAGCACGTGGATATTGACCCAGCACGTGGATATTGCCCAGCACGTGGATATTGCCCCAGCACGTGGATACTGCCCCAGCACGTGGATATTGACCCAGCACGTGGATATTGCCCCAGCACGTGGATATTGCCCCAGCACGTGGATACTGCCCCAGCACGTGGATACTGCCCCAGCACGTGGATGGATACTGCCCAAGCACGTGGATACTGCCCCAGCACGTGGATACTGCCCCAGCTCGTGGATACTGCCCCAGCACGTGGATACTGCCCCAGCACGTGGATATTGCCCCAGCTCGTGGATACTGCCCCAGCTCGTGGATACTGCCCCAGCTCGTGGATATTGGCCCAGCTCGTGGATACTGCCCCAGCTCCGTGGATATCGCCCCAGCACGTGGATATCGCCCCCCCCGCTCGTGGATATGGCCCCCCCGCTCGTGGATATGGCCCCCCCGCTCGTGGATATGGCCCCCCCGCTCGTGGATATACTCACCTACATCGGCCCTCCAGCGATGGCGGTCCCGCGTCCCGCTTCCAGCGTCCTCTCTCGCTCCGTTGGTCGCCGGGATGACGTCACGAAAGCCTTTGACCCCCGGGGTCAAAGGCTTTCGTGACGTCATTCCGGCGAACAACGGAGCGAGAGAGGACGCTGGAAGCGGGACCGCCATCGCTGGAGGAGCTAAGGGCCGATGTAGGTGAGTATGTGTAGGCAACATCCCCCTACATTGGCCCGGAGCCTCAGCGGTGGCTGTCGTAGGCTGCTCGGCCGGCCTCCAGGCTTAGGCGAGCCCCCGGCTCGGCTGGGCCTGTAGGCCCAAGCCAAGCCGGGGGCTCGCCTGAGCCTGGAGGCCGGCCGAGCAGCCTGCGACAGCCGGAGGACAGTCACCGCTGGAGCTCAGGGCTAATGTAGGTGAGTATGTGCTCTCCACACCCACCCTGCTTACTCGGCCGGTATCCAAGCTTAGGCGAGCCCCCGGCTTGGGCCTAGAGGCCCAGCAGAGCCGGGGACTCGCCTGAGCATGGAGGCCGGTCGAGTTGCATGCTCGGCCGTCCTCCAGGCTCAGGTGAGTCCCTGGCTCGGCTGGGCCTCTAGGCCCAAGCCAAGCCGGGGGCTCGCCTGAGCCTGGATGCCGACCAAGCTTAGGCGAGCCCCCGGCTTGGCGTGGGCCTAGAGGCCCACCGAGCCGGGGACTCGCCTGAGCCTGAGGACGCCCGAGCATGCAACTCGACCGGCCTCCATGCTCAGGCGAGTCCCCGGCTCGGCAGGGCCTCTAGGCCCAAGCCAAGCCGGGGGCTCGCCTAAGCTTGGATACCGGCCGAGCAAGCAGGGTGGGTGTGTAGAGCACATACTCACCTACATCGGCCTCGAGTCCTCCACCGGTTCCACACATACTCACCGACATCGCCCTTAGCTCCTCCAGCGATGGCGGTCCCGCTTGCAGCATCCTCTCTCTCTCCGTTGCTCGCCAGGATGACGTCACGAAAGCCTTTGACCCCCGGGGTCAAAGGCTTTCGTGACGTCATTCCGGCGAGCAACGGAGAGAGGATGCTGCAAGCGGGACCGCCATCGCTGAAGGAGCTAAGGGCCGATGTCAGTGAGTATGTGTTAGGCAACATCGGCCCTGAGCTCCAGCGGTGACCTCCTCCGGCCGAGCAGGCTGCTCGGCCGGCCTCTACGCTTAGGCGAGTCCCCGGCTCGGCTGGGCCTGTAGGCCAAAGCCAAGCCGGGGGCTCGCCTAAGCCTAGAGGCCCGCCGAGCAGCCAGCGGCAGCTGGAGGAGGTCTCCGCTGGAGCTCAGGGCCGATTTTGGGGTGTATTTTTGGGAACTTCGGCCCCGATCCTCCAGCGGTGACCTTCTCCGGCTGCCGCTGGCTGCTCGGCGGGCCTCTAGGCTGGCGAGTCCCCGGCTCGGCTGGGCCTGTAGGCCCAAACCGAGCCGGGGGCTCGCCTAAGCCTAGAGGCCGCCGAGCAGCCAGCGGCAGCCGGAGGAGGTCTCCGCTGGAGCTCAGGGCCGATTTTGGGGTGTATTTGTTGGGAACTTTGGCCCCGATCCTCCAGCGGTGACCTTCTCCGGCTGCCGCTGGCTGCTCGGCGGGCCTCTAGGCTTAGGCGAGTCCCCGGCTCAGCTGGGCCTGTAGGCCCAAACCGAGCCGGGGGCTCGCCTAAGCCTAGAGGGCCGCCGAGCAGCCAGCGGCAGCCGGAGGAGGTCTCCGCTGGAGCTCAGGGCCGATTTTGGGGTGTGTTTGTTTGGGAACTTCGGCCCCGATCCTCCAGCGGTGACCTTCTCCGGCTGCTGCTGGCTGCTCGGCGGGCCTCTAGGCTTAGGCGAGTCCCCGGCTCGGCTGGGCCTGTAGGCCCAAACCGAGCCGGGGGCTCGCCTAAGCCTAGAGGGCCGCCGAGCAGCCAGCGGCAGCCGGAGGAGGTCTCCGCTGGAGCTCAGGGCCGATTTTGGGGTGTATTTGTTTGGGAACTTCGGCCCCGATCCTCCAGCGTGACCTTCTCCGGCTGCTGCTGGCTGCTCGGCGGGCCTCTAGGCTTAGGCGAGTCCCCGGCTCGGCTGGGCCTGTAGGCCCAAACCGAGCCGGGGGCTCGCCTAAGCCTAGAGGGCCGCCGAGCAGCCAGCGGCAGCCGGAGGAGGTCTCCGCTGGAGCTCAGGGCTGATTTTGGGGTGTATTTGTTTGGGAACTTCGGCCCCGATCCTCCAGCGGTGACCTTCTCCGGCTGCCGCTGGCTGCTCGGCGGGCCTCTAGGCTTAGGCAAGTCCCCGGCTCGGCTGGCCTGTAGGCCCAAACCGAGCCGGGGGCTCGCCTGAGCCTAGAGGCCGCCGGCAGCCGGAGGACGGTCACCGCTGGAGGATCGGGGCATCTGGCCGTGTAAACACACGGGTAGCTGCGCGCGGCTCGTGCCGTTTTTTTTTTTTTTTTTTCACGCGGCCGGCACGCGCAGCTACCTGTGTGTTCTAACGGCGGCGCTTTCAAATGTCCGTCGCGCATGCGCAGTAGGGTTTTGGCGACGGACAGTTTTTAGCTTATCCTTTTATAGTATAGATTGAATTAAAACGGGAATGTTTTTAACATTGAAGCCTATGGGATTCACCTGAATAAACCTGCCGAATTAAACCACAGAATGGCCGGGCATTTCGGCAACTTTTCACTGCTGGGTTTTGCTGGGTTTTGCTCTCTGAATAGCCGAAGCATTGCTTCTCTATGGGGATTCACTGCCCTCGAACAGGCACCGTATGTGCAGGGAAATCGCCAGGATTTGGCGAATTGCCTGCTCTCTGGATAGCCGAATGGCCAAGAAAGGTAACCGAATGCTGATTTTCAGCGTTCAGATCCCTTTCGGCAGCCATTCGGATCTCTTTGTATAACCCTGTTTATTTCCTACATATTTATTTCTGTGATAATCTGTAATAATGATTTGTGTTGTTTTTTTACTATCTTGTGTAGCGCTGTTTAAAACTCTGTTGCTGTAATGTTCCGTTTTGGCCACCAGAGGGAGACAAGCGCATGTAAACTATACTGGACAATGGGACTATGTTTTCCAGCAGGAGAATACACTCGGATCAGGGCAGAGACTTTGAGAGCAGGCTTGTTGGGCAATTGCTGGAACTACTAGGGATTCAGAAGACCCGAACTACACCATATCACCCTCAAGGGGATGCTCAAACAGAAAGGTTCAATCGCACGCTGGTCAATATGTTGGGGACATTGTCGAAGAAAGATAAGCAGAGCTGGAGTCGTCACATAGCTACGCTGGTGCATGCGTACAACAGTACGGAGAGTGACGCTACTGGATACTCACCGTACCGTCTTATGTTCGGAAGAGAAGCTCGATTGCCGGTTGATTTGGCGTTTGGGTTATCTCTAGACCAGACGTCTGTAGCCTCTCATAGAAATTATGTGGATAGACTTCGTAAGAATTTGGCCTCTGCGTTTGAACAGGCTCGTTTGACCTCAGGAAACAGAGAAATAAGCAAAACTACCACATGAGAGTTCGGGTACAGGATCTACAACCCGGTGATAGGGTTTTGTTGAAGAACTTGGGTGCTTCTGCAAGACATAAGTTGGCGGATAGATGGAGTTCTCAAGTCTACATTGTCTGCAAGCAACTGCTGGGTTTGCCAGTTTACCAAATCCGACCGGATGGAAAGGCTGGGCCTCTTAAGAACTGGCACTAAAATCATCTGTTACCTTTGAGGGAGGCTGTAAGGATACCAGTTGGAGATGAACTTTCTCTGCCAAACTCGCCTGCTCCACGCTTGACTCCTGTTACTCGGTCTCAACAGACACGGGCTGTCGAGGAGAGTGAAGGGGATAGTGAAGAAGGAAGTTTTTGTCTGGACTGGGTGCGTTCGCCAGAGCCTGAGGAGGTCATTCCAGTTCCAGAGGGGTGGGAAAGTAATCTGAGGCCTGAGGCTCCGGAGTTCCAATTGGAAGTTCCCGAAACTTTAGACATTCCTGTAGTTCCTGAAAACGCGTCCTATGATTACAGTTCTATGCCTTCACTGGAAGGATCCTACTCCGAAGAGATGTCTGTTTCAGTTGTGGAAGAAAGAAGCGAACCCATACCTGTAGTACTTCCACCTGAAGAGGAACTGATTGAGCCCGAAGCAAAACATTCTATCTGACCCCCCCCAGATACTTACCTACGACTCACTAGGACATAGCACTGAAGAGGCTGTCACCACAGTGCGAAGGTTGCCCGAAGTGTCTGCTATGTTAGCTGAGGTAGTCAGGAGCATGAGTCAACTTGAGGACGTATATCTGACCCATTGTATGTTTGCTGATGAACCTGTATACATTGCCTAATGTTATGTAACTGTTATACCTCCTTGGAGAGACCCAAGAGTTCAAGGAGGGGGAGAGTGTAGCGCTGTTTAAAACTCTGTTGCTGTAATGTTAAGTTTTGGCCACCAGAGGGAGACAAGCGCATGTAAACTATACTAGAGAATGGGACTACGTTTTCCAGCATGCTCTGGGGCAGAGACAGGAAGTGGGTGGGGAAGGAGGAGAGGACATCCGCAGCCTCGTGGAAGGAGGGTCAGTGTCAGCCGAGGAGTGAACCGAGTGAGACGCACATGAGACTGTGAGTGATTGTAACCAGGCCAGAGAGCAGGCGCTGCCTTGTCGACGCTGGGAATCGATACAGTGACGTGCCAGAGACCCAGTAATCCACCGCTGAGAGGTTTTACACAGACACAGAGTCGCAGATTGGACCCCGAGTTCGGAGACTGCGATGATCCACTGGGAGTGCAGGCGGTAAGTTGTAAATCTTGTTGTAAAGACGGACAAGCAAGAGAAGCGGATCCCAGCATTATTCAGCGGAGAGACGTCCTTGATCGGGCAGCAGAACAGATTTTCTGGCGGATGGGTGAGAGGCCTCCTAGGCCACAGTTAAAGTTTAACGAAGCACGCTGCAGCACTGCTAAAATCTACAGGGCCCCAACGTGACTAGTCGAAGATTTATTAAATCCATTCACTGGCCAGTTGAAATATAGTACCCGGGTACCTGAGCTCACACACACACACTTTTTGGGACATAACCTGCACGGGACTTACACTCCAGAAACAAAGGGGTTAAACTTTTCTTTTACCGCTGCGCGTTTCCAAATTCCCGCATTACGAAATCCTGTTTTCCATATACCGTGCTTACATTATATATGCCACTTTATTGAGACCAGTAAAGTATATAATTTATAAAATCCACAACAGTGCTGGTGTATATTTATTCCCTAGTGCGGATAGACTAACCAGAGGTTAAATTCAGCGGCTCCTCCGGGAGTGAGCGCTACACGTGGGGGCTCATTTCCGGGATACAGTCTCTAGAAAAACCGCATTTAAAGGGTTAAATATGGATCCAGACACTGCTGCCAAATGGTGTGAGGAGCAAAGTAGTCAGATAGAGTTATGCATAGTCATGGATATTCCTGCAGACACTTGCGCCGAAGATCAGATTCGCCGGGCCGTGGCCGCACTGACACCAGATCATCGGGGTTAATTCTAGACATTAAAGCGAACCCAGATACCTCTCAAATGTGTATGTTCTTTTCGAGTGGAGAAAGGGTGTTCCAGTGTGCTTTCAGGGCGCGAGCGTGAAGCTGACTGATGAGGTGGAAGTTCAACTGATTCAGCCAAGTGCGCCACGTGACGACCCCACAAGTGTTCCCGCGCCCAGTCCGCTGGCCATGATCAGGCCTGAATTTATAGTGGCTATTGGAGATTTGCTGGCTAAATGTCAAAGAACAAGCCCTCCACACACTAACTTTGGTTATCGACGGTTGAGAAATTTTACAGGAAACGTACCAACTCCGGCGGGAGAAGAAACCTTTGAAGAATGGGTAGAACAGGCGATGCAGGCTCTGGATGAGTGGGACGTCCCTGAAGCGCAGAAGAAGCAAAGGATTACTGAGAGCTTAAAGGGACCTGCGTCAGAGGCTGTCAGAAACCTAAAATTGAGTAAACAAGACTGCACTGCTTTAGATTACCTAAACGTATAACAGGAAGTCTTTGGGCGAACAGAAAAGGCCGCTGAGCTCATGTACCAGTATGAACATACCTACCAACGAAAAGGTGAAAAAATTACTGAATACATGAGGCGCCTAGATAAGATTCTGCACCAGATACTTCTTAAGAAAGGGACCAAACCAGCCACGATAGATAAAATCCGAATGCAGCAGATACTGAGGGGCGCTCAACCTCTAGACTCGGTGATGCTACAGCTGAGAACCAGAGAAGGTAACCGAGAGTTGAAATACCTGGAACTGATTCGAGCTGTTAGAGAGGAAGAGGCTCTGCTAGAGGAAAAGTCCTTAAGGAGAGGAGAAAGAGCTTACGCACAACCAGTAAGGCATAACGAATATTTGCAACCTGAAGATGATTCGTCAGACACCTATGGATCTGAAGTTGACGGACAAGAGCATCTGCTAGTTCCTATATCCACAGAGTGAAATGCCAAAGAACCAACCTTTCCTGCATATAGTGAGTTACACAAAACCGTTAAGAAGGTACAAGAAGCTCAAGCTGAGCTGAAACAAGCACACACTGATCTGTGCCGAGTACTTCTGAAGGTGGCTGAGACACAGACTGATATGCAGAAGTTCCTTACTGATATGCGGACAACTGGAGTTGCTGTGGCGTCTGGCCAGGGTCCTTCAACCGAATCACCACAAGCAAGTGCGTCTCCATTCTCAAAGAAGAGATGTTGTAGTTGTGGGGAAATGGGTCATTTCCGAGCACAATGCAAAAGCCAAAAGTCTGAAGGAAATAGGGTAGAAGAGTTCCTAAAAGCCTTGGAAGGGCTGCTATCTACCTCGCCGGCGGGAAACGCCAGAGGGCCCAAGTGAAGGAGCAAACTAGGTGCCCAATGGTTGAAAACCGCTCCAAAAATCAAGCCAGAACTGAAAGGCCGAGAGGGCCCAGAGTTTTGCCAACTGCTGAGCCTACCAGGACTGAAAGAGTTACTCCCTTAGCATCCGGCTCTACGTCATGGGGAAGCAATGCACATCCAAAACCTACACGGGCCAAGTAGAAGGCCAGGGTACAGCAAACGGGGTCTAAATTTCCTGCTGCTACGACAAAGTTTCCTGACCAGCTGATAGGTCCTTCTCCCATCGTTCCAATCCAAGTAGAGGGAGTCTACACCAAAGCTCTGTTGGACTAAGGGGCTCAAGTGACACTGATCTACCGAGACTTATATGAGAAGCACTTGAAGCACATACCTTTACAGAAACTAAAGGACCTTGAGATCTGGGGTATCGGAACTGAGAAACTTCCCTATGACGGATATCTACAGGTGAAGTTAGAGATCGGATCCGATGTCATCGGACAGTCTGGGGGTTGTGATTAGGGATGAGCCGAACACTCCCCGAGTTCGGTTCGAGCCCGAACCCGAACTTCCCATTTGTTCGGACCGAAGAACCGACCCCCATGCAAGTCGATGGGGCTGAAAATTCGGTTTTTTAGAGTGCCCTCCAAGAGGGCATATATGCTACATATTTGCCATAAAAGGTGTATGGGGGAACGGGTAGTGCCCTGGGGGACAGAAAACAAGGACAAAAAGTTTTAAAAAAAACGTTTTTAAAGGGACAGTGAGTTTTCCATGAAATAAGGGATAAAAATAAAACGAAAAATTCCTTCAAATATTGTGCCTAGGAGGTCCCCATAACCTGCCCGTGAAGTGGCGGATTTCTAGGATGTATAGAAACACTTAAAAACAAATAAATGACGTTTCATATGACGGTAAATGCTTTTCCTTTAATCTATCCATAAACAACTGCTTGGGGCGGCAGCCTGTATGAAAAGACATTTTAGGACGCGCAGAAAAAGTTTAGTGTTTTTTTGGGCTAAATTATTGTGAAACTTATGCAGGCTTTGGATGAAAGTAACAATGGGTGCTTTAAAATTGGGCCTTTAACGTCGGCAACAGTGCCGTCACACCGTAACCCCTCTGAGGATATGAATCTGATACAGGCGTCAATGGCAGTGCACCAGATATTGTGCCTTTAGTGCCAGGCATGCAAGTACTATCATACAGTAACCCCTCTGTGGTATTGTGGAAGAATGCAGGGGTGGACCATGCGGTCCTATATTGAAAAGTGTTTTTTTATCTGTTAATGGGTGTCAGTGCACCCAGATATGTGCCTTTAATGCCAGGCCATCAAGTATCATCATACAGTAACCCCTCTGTGGTATTGTGGAAGAGTGCAGGGGTAGACCATGTGGTCCTTTATTGAAAAGTTTTTGATCTGGTAATGGGCGTCAGTGCACCAGATATTGAGCCTTTAATGCCAGGCCATCAACTATCATCATACAGTAACCCCTCTGTACTATTGTGGAAGAGTGCAGGGTGGACCATTGTGTCCTATATTGAAAAGTTTTTTTTTTTTTTTTAATGGGCGTCAGTGCAGCCAGATATTGTGCCTTTCATGGTAGCAAGTGCCTTCACACCGTAACCCTTTTGTGGTATTGTGGAAGAGTTCAGTGCTGGAGGTTTTGTGAATGCAGAAGAGGACATCCCTATCTATTCCATTACTTCAGCATCAGGGGATTGATAACTGCTGATCCAGGACTGATTCATTTTTATAAATGTCAGCCGGTCTACAGAGTCGGTGGACAGACGCACTCTTTTGTCTGTGACAAAACCTCCAGCGGCACTGAACGTCCTTTCGGAAAGTACGCTAGATGAAGGGCAACCTAGTAGCTGCATAGCATATTGGCTAAATTCTGGCCAGTGAACCAATCTCAACACCCAGTAAGCCAGTGGATCATCTGCTGGAAAGGTATCCAGGTCTGCCCTTGCCCCTAGGTAGTCCTGCACCATATGGTGAAGACGCTGGCAATGGGTGCCTACATTTGACGTCCCTGGGCGTCGTGGACTAAAAAAATTTAAAAATGCATCAGTCAAGCGGCCCTGGCCTTCACTGCTATTCCTCTGATCACCTGCAGCCTCAGAAGCACGTGTGTCAGCACTTGGTAATCTAACTGTGCCTGGAAAGGTGTTACACAAGTTTCGCTTTAGAGCGTCCTCAAGTTTTGTCATCCTGTGCTCCCTCTGTGCGGGCAGGATGAGCTCTGCAACTTTCCCCTTGTATCGTGGATCAAGAAGGGTTGCCAACCAATAATGATCCCTCTCCTTGATAGCACAAATCCTGGGGTCCTTTAGCAGGCTTTGCATCATTAGGGAGCCCATGCAGCGTAGGTTGGAGGTGGCATTAGCTGCCGAGTCTTCCTGGTCAATGAGGAAGACCGTATCGTGCACTTCCTCCTCCCAGCCACACACAAGCCCTTCTGTTTCTGGGCACACAAAACCCTGCCTTGAGGAATCCCCACCTTCAATGCCTCCACTACTTAAATAGTCCTCCTCCTCCTCATCCTCCTCCTGTCTGATCTGAGTAGGACCCGCTGGAATGCTGTCTGCGGAAAGACTGGGGCCTTGAGAGCTAGGGAAGGCCTCCTCTTCCTCCCGCTGCTCTGCCTCTAGAGCCACATCTATAATTCCCCGCAGAGTGTGCTCCAGCAGGAACACTAAAGGAATTGTGTCACTGATGCATGCACTGTCCCTGCTCACCATCCTCGTTGCTTCCTCAAATGGTGACAGTACAGTGCATGCATCCTTGATCATCAGCCACAGCGGGGGGGAAAAATAACCAAGTTGACCTGAACCTGTCCTTGTGCCATACTCACACAGGTACTCGTTGATGGCTCTCTGCTGCTTGTGCAGACGCTGCAGCATTGCTAATGTCGAATTCCACCTGGTGGGCATGTCACAGATCAGACGGTTTGTGGGAAGGTGGAATTCTCTTTGAATTTCTGCCAGGCGAACGCTTGCTGGGAATGACCGTCTGAAGTGGCTGCAGACTTTTCTGGCCTGGATGAGAAGCTCTGGCAGCCCTGGGTACTTGGTTAGGAAACGCTGTACCACCAGATTTAGGACGTGTGCTAGGCATGGTACATGCGTCAATTTACCCTTGCGTAGGGCAGAGAGAAGGTTGCTGCCATTATCGCAGACGATCATTCCCAGCTCAAGCTGGCATGGTGTTAACCATCTCTGCACCTGCTCCTGCAGAGCTGACAAAATTTCTGACCCGGTGTGGCTCCTGTCCCCTAAACAAACCAGCTCAAGCACAGTATGGCATCTTTTTGCTTGAGCCATTGCGTAGACCCTGTCAGGCGTCGGTTTAACTGCCACTTCGCCAGAGACAGAGAAGGAGGAGGAGGAGGAGGAAGAGGTGGTGGTGGTGGAGCAGACAGACCTCATACAAGCAGCTTTCTGGAGGTGTGGTGGATGAACAAGCTCCAGCACAGAGCCCCGTCTTGGATCCCTCCCAGCTGCAATCAGAGATACCCAGTGTGCCGTGAAGGAAATGTAATGACCCCGTCCATGCTTGCTGGACGTGTCTAAAGTGACATGCACCTTGCTGCTGACTGCCTTTCCCAATGACTGGATAACATTGTCTTCCACGTGCTGGTATAGTGTTGGAATGGCCTTGCGTGAAAAGTAATGGCGTTTTTGGAACCTGCCACTGTGGTACAGCGCATTCAGCAAATTCACGGAAGGGAGCAGAGTCCACTAGCTGGAAAGGCAGCAGCTGCAATGCGAGTAATTTTGCTAAGCTGGCATTTAGACGCTGTGCTTGGGGATGGTTGGGACTATATTTTTCTTTCGCTGCAGCAGCTGCGGCAACGTAATCTGACTGCGTAAATCTTCAGCTACTGGGATGATGTCACATTGTGAGAAGGACCTGCTGGTACATCCATTACTGTAGCATCATTCCTGTCGGTGGAGGTTGTAGGCAATTGCATGGCAGGACATACAGTGTGGGTAGAGACAGATGAGGAGGAGGAGGACCTACGCAAAGTTTTGCCCCAACGGGATGTGTGGCACTTGTTCATATTTTGCCTCAAGCACGTGGTACCCAAGTGTCCGGTGTTTATCCCACGCTTCAGCCTCCTCTGACATAGATTACAAATAGCAACGGTGGGGTCTGCTGCACAGTTCTTAAAGAACTCCCAGACAGCAGAGTTCCTGCATGTGTTCTTTGAGACAACAGCGCTCTGCACCGGAGCAGCTCTGACATGTGATGCCTTGGACTGGCTAGTGCTACGGTTGGTCACAGAGGATGTTGTGCCTCGTGTTTGCTGTGCCTCCTCCCCCTCCTCCTCCTCACATGATTCCTCAGTTCGATCTGGCACCCAGGTGGAGTCAGTGACCTCATCATCAATGTCATCTTCACCCCCTATCTCCTCGTCACTGGAGCCAACTTGGCAGTATGCTGCAGCTGCTGGGGCAACATGAGTGCCAGGTATTTGTGTGTCATCACTGGCACCCCCTTCCTCTAGGTTGATTATACTCCCTTGCTCAACCTCAGAGATTGAATCAGAGCACTGTACTTGCTGCGCATCCTCAAGCAGCATGTCACTCTCATTGTAGTCAAACAATTCAGCTGACTCCTCCGTGTGTGATAGCGAGGCTACGGCAGGAGTAGCTGTGGACATGGAGGCTGCATTAGATGCTTTGGCAGCTGAGGTGGACTGTAAAGCACTAGAAGCGTGGCTGGCAGAGGACTTGGAGGATGAGGATGGCCTGGTTATCCAATCCACCAAGTCCTCTGTATGTTGCTGCTGCTTAAGACGGCCAGCACCAGTTAGAAAGGACAAGCGTGCCCCTGCAGAGGATGCACCACGTCCACCACGACCAGAGACACAGCCTCCCGACACAGGGGCTGCTTGCCCTCTTATCTGTGGCTGGGAGCGTCTGCCTGTCCTTTTTGTTCTTTCAGACATGGTGAGTGATATATAGATTAATATATACAGAACTCTGATTCAACTCTGGTATAAAGATTTAAATAACTCTGGTATAACTCAGTGAGACACACGGATAGCTGGCAGCCAGTGACAAGAGACAGATCACCTTAATTCACAAATGTTTTAAATAAATTAGTGAGCCCCAAAATACAGCGTGGTACTGTATGTATGACGAGACACAGATCACCTTAATTCCCAAGTGTTTTAAAGAAATTAGTGAGCCCCAAAATACAGCGTGGTACTGTCTGTATGACGAGACACAGATCACCTTAATTCACAAATGTTTCAAAGAAATTAGTGAGCCCCAAAATACAGCGTGGTACTTTTTGTATGATGAGACACAGATCACCTTAATTCCCAAGTGTTTTAAAGAAATTAGTGAGCCCCAAAAAAAATTGCTGGCTGTGTGACGAGACACAGAAGGTCACCTTAATTCCAAAGTGTTTTAAAGAAATTAGTGAGCCCCAAAATACAGCGTGGTACTTTTTGTATGACGAGACACAGATCACCTTAATTCCCAAGTGTTTTAAAGAAATTAGTGAGCCCCAAAACACAGCGTGGTACTTTTTGTATGACGAGACACAGATCACCTTAATTCACAAGTGTTTCAAAGAAATTAGTGAGCCCCAAAATACAGCGTGGTACTTTTTGTATGACGAGACACAGATCACCTTAATTCCCAAGTGTTTTAAAGAAATTAGTGAGCCCCAAAAAAAATTGCTGGCTGTGTGACGAGACACAGAAGATCACCTTAAATTCCAATTGTTTTAAAGAAATTATTGAGCCCCAAAATACAGCGTGGTACTTTTTGTATGACGAGACACAGATCACCTTAATTCCCAAGTGTTTTAAAGAAATTAGTGAGCCCCAAAAAAAATTGCTGGCTGTGTGACGAGACACAGAAGATCACCTTAATTCCCAAGTGTTTTAAAGAAATTAGTGAGCCCCAAAATACAGCGTGGTACTTTTTGTATGACGAGACACAGATCACCTTAATTCCCAAGTGTTTTAAAGAAATTAGTGAGCCCCAAAATACAGCGTGGTATATTTTGTACGACGAGACACAGATCACCTTAATTCACAAGTGTTTTAAAGAAATTAGTGAGCCCCAAAAATAATTGCTGGCTGTGTGACGAGACCCAGAAGATCACCTCAATTCACAAATGTTTTAAAGAAAGCTGTAAACCCCGAAAAAAATTGCTGGCACAGTGACAAGACACACATCACCTAAATTCCCTGATATTTGGTAAAAATGACACCCAAAAAGACTTGCTGGCACAGTGGTGACAAGACCCAGAAGATCATCTTAATTCACAAATGTTTTAAATAAAGTTGTAAACCCCAAAAAAACTTGCTGGCACAGTAACAAGACACACATCACCTAAATTCCCTGATATTTGGTATAAATGAGACCCAAAAAGACTTGCTGGCACAGTGTGACAAGACCCAGAAAATCACCTCAATACACAAATGTTTTAAATAAAGTTGTAAACCCCCAAAAAACTTGCTGGCACAGTGACAAGACACACATCACCTAAATTCCCTGATATTTGGTCGAAATGAGACTCCCCCAGTAGCGTGGCAGACCGGCAGTAACAACACACACACAACTATCTACTTTGAAATCTCCTCTGAAATGCGTGCAGAAGCTCTGCGTTGAAACCTTATATAGTGTGCTGCGGGACTTAGCTCTGTGAGCCCATGATTGGGCAAAATTTGCCCAATCAGGACTCTGAGCGGTGATTGGCATAGTGTTCAACCAGTCTTGCACCAAACCTGTGGTCAGGTGCAAGGCTGTAGCCAATTACGAGCTTCAGGCAGTGGGAAAATGCATTGTGGTCCATTGTGGTCGAACATGCGGCGAACACCCGGAAATGTTCGGGGTTCGCGATCTGCTCGAACAGGCTAAATTCGGGTCAAACCCCGAACCGTCCGAACCCGAACAGCTCATCCCTAGTTGTGATGCATTGGCCATTGTGTGTCCTTGGCCTTCAGGGGCCAAAAGAAGTTCGATGATAGTGGGGACGAATACTGATCTGGTGCGACGTCTCCTGACTCCTATAGTAATGGAAGAAGGTTCTACCAGGGGAGTACACCCGATGTTACGTCCAGTCTATCAGCGAATGGTCGAAGAACAGAAGGCACCTGCCGAAGTGGGGCGCCTGTGGAGATTGGGAGGAACAGAGAAGGTTCTGCAATCAGGAGAAGTGACGAGTTTCCGGGCTTCAGTCAAGTTGAACGGATCACAACTGGGTCCCTGTGTGGTACTGGAAACTGATCTCAGTCATGGGAGTGAAGCCGGAGTAGAAGTAATCCCTGAGATAATCTCCACAAGAGCTTTGAAACGGACACGAGGAAGAGTCTCAGTTAGTGTATGTAATGTGTCTGATTCTCCAGTGATCCTGAAAGCACGAATGCCTATCGGGCAAGTAGCGTCCGCTACGCCTCTCTCCCCTACCGATTTAGGAGGGGGAGTGAATAAAGAGATTCCAGCTGAAAGGTTCTATCCTAAGGACGCTCCCATCTCACCTGAATGGAAGAAACGTCTTCAGTCCCAGATCCTAAAGTGGAGGGACTTGTTCTCGAAGGACGAATTCGACGTGGGCCTAGCTAAAAGTACTGAGCATTGCATTCGACTACAGGAAGATAAGCCGTTTCGAGAAAGGTCAAGACGAGTGCCGCTGGGAGACTAGGATGATCTACGAGAACAGCTGAATGAACTGCAAAGAACTAAGGTGATTCACGAGTCCATATAGTGATGGTTCGGAATTAGAATGGCTCTATCCGTCTATGTATAGACTATCGCACGCTAAATCAGAGAACCATTCCGGATCAATATGCCACTCCTCAGATAGAAGATGCCTTACAGTGTTTGTCTGGAGCAAAATGGTTTAGTGTACTAGACCTGCGAAGTGGATATCACCAGATACCAATGCATCCTGAAGACAAAGAAAAGACTGCGTTCATCTGCCCACTGGGGTTCTTTGAGTTCAACAGAATGCCTCAAGGCCTTACGGGGGCTCCAGCCACGTTCCAACGGTTAATGGAGAAGACAGTCGGGGACATTTTTATTTTATAAAAGGATTTTACCAGGAAGGATACATTGAGATTTCTCTCGTTTTCAAGTATGTCCTGGGTTCAAGAACATTGAAGTGGTACAGTTACAGAAATACAAAGTAATACAATGCAAGATATTAAAAAAACAACACAAATATACAGATTAACAGAAAATAAATATGTAGGAAATAGTCATTATGTTACATGTTTACAGGTGCATTCTGTATTGAGGTATGTTAGTAAGGAGCTCTTGAGTGACATAAGACTGGAAGATTTGATTGTGTCTGGGAGGTTATTCCATAATTATGGTGCTCTGTAGGAAAATGAGGATCGAGCCACTGTCTTTTTGTATTGTGGTATTGCAAGTAAGGTGCTGGTTCTGGATCGGAGGTTATAGGATGAGGGAGCTGCTGGGGGAAGCAGTCTATTGAGATAGGGTGGCAGCTTCCCAGAAAAGCTCTTAAACACCAGGCTGGAAAGGTGAAGGGTGCGCCTAGATTCCAGCGATGGCCAGCGATGTCACAATGGTTTGTCATGTAGTTACATTGTAATGCAAAGCGGCAGAATGAGTTATACAATGTAGTAAGTTTCTGAAGATGTGTTTGCGGGGCGGCTGCGTACACTACATCTCCGTAATCAATAGCCGGCATAAGCATTTGTTGTACAATCTGCTTTCTTACCGCGGGGCTTAGGCAGGATTTGTTTCTGTACAGGGCGCCTAGTTTGGGGTAAAGTTTAGATGAGAGTTTTTCGATGTGAGGGCCAAAGGATAGATTAGGGTCCAACCACATACCTAGATATTTGAGAGAAGTGACTGTGGTCAGCGTGCCATTTGATTTTGTCCCAACACATAGATGGGGATTTTGCAATTTGTGTGGTTCAGGTTTTGTTCCAAAGAGCATCGTTACAGTTTTGTCATTATTTTAAAAAAGTTTGTTGTGTTTGATCCACTTTTCTACCTCTGTGAATTGTTCTTGCAGCACGGCTTCCAGCTGCCGGAGATTTGGTTTGCTGGTATAGATTACGGTGTCGTCTGCATACATATGTACAGTTGAGGCTTTGCAGACGTTGGGCAGATCATTTATGAATATTGTGAATAGCAGGGGGCCGAGTATTGAGCCTTGGGGTACACCGCAAGGGACAGGGAGGGGGAGGGAGGAGCTGCCAGAAATTGACACATATTGTGATCGGTCGGATACATAGGATTGAAACCAGGTTAACGTGCGATCACCAATGCCAGAGTTTTTAAGTTTTTCTAACAAGATGCCATGGTCTACTGTGTCAAAGGCCTTGGCAAAATCAAGGAAGATGGCTCCAGTTAAGTTTCCTTGTTCCATCCCAGCTTGGATATCATTGCAGACTTTTAAAAGGGCGGTTGTAGTTGAGGGATTTGGACGAAAGCTGGATTGATCTGGGGTTAAGTAGTTCCAATATTGATAATAATCACGTAATTGTGTGTAGACGCATTTTTCCAAAATTTTTGACATTACAGGGAGCAACGATATCGGACGGTAGCTGGATACCAAAGTACTGTCACCACTTTTATGGATAGGTACCACTCTTGCAGTCTTCCAGAGTTTGGGTATGTATCCAGTCGCAAGTGATTCATTGATTAGGGTTGCGACATGAACCTGATCGAAGTGTTAGTGTATCTGGATAACATTATTGTGTTCGGGAAGACTTTGGAAGAACATGAGCAATGGTTGGAGAAGGTCTTGAAGCGGCTCCATGAAGAGGGGTTGAAACTGTCTCTAGAGAAGTGTCAATTCTGTTTACCTTCCGTTACGCATCTGGGACATGTTGTTTCAGCAGAAGGCGTTTCGACGGATCCTCGAAAGTTGGAAGCCATAGCTTCCTGGCCTAGACCCCGAAATGTTACTGAGCTTAGATCTTTCTTGGGGTTCTGCTCCTATTACCGAAGATTCGTAGGAGGATTTGCCAAGATAGCTCAACCACTGAACAAGCTCCTACAGAAGGAAGACGCAGAAGAAGGCCACAAGGCCTCTGATCGAAATTCATCGGTTCCAGGGCCAAGGAAGGCTTGAGAATCCGTCCAAGAAGAATGGACTAATCAATGCGAAGGTGCTTTCATGAAGCTGAAAGAGAGTCTAACTCGAGCTCCTGTCTTGGCTTACGCTGATCCTCATAAGCCGTACGAATTGCATGTGGATGCCAGCAGAGAAGGTCTAGGGGGAGTCCTATACCAGGAATATGGTGGATTGTTGAGGCCTGTAGCATATGTGAGCTGAAGTCTTACGCCTTCAGAAAATAACTATCCTACCCACAAGTTGGAGTTCCTAGCCTTGAAATGGGCGGTAGTAGACAAGCTGAAAGATTAGCTGTACGGAGCCGAAATTGTGATAAAGACTGATAACAATCCTCTTACCTACGTTCTTACTACTGCGAAGCTGGATGCAACGGGACATCGGTGGTTGGCCGCTCTGTCAGGGTTTCGGTTCAGCCTTAAGTATCGCCCTGGGGTGAATAATTGAGATGCCGATGCTTTGTCAAGAAGACTCTACACTACGGAATGGACTCAGTTAACTCCAGATGGGGTGCAAGCTTTATGTCAAGGAGCGGAGCGCCGGGTCAAGGGAGGGATTGAAGCAGAAGCCATAGGAGTTATGGCTGCGGCTGTTCCAGAGTTCTATTGCAATCCTACGCAGCTGAGGGATGAAAGTTTGCCTACTTTCTCGAAACAGGACCTGAGAGCCGATCAGGCTAGAGACCCCTTGATTGCACTAACCGTGAAGGCCCTAAACGCGAACCAATGGGAAATTCTACTGGCAAATTCCCCAGAAGGAGCCCGATTGGTATACAAAGAGTGGGAACGGTTGAAGATGTTGGATGGGGTGGTCTACTGAAGGGGCCCCTCAAACAATGCTGAAGAGACCCAACAATTGTTCCTTCCCACCAAACACAGAGAGGATGTGCTGCGGTCGTTACACGACGACCATGGACATTTGGGTGCCGAGAGAACTTTTAAGCTAGTGAGAGACAGATTTTATTGGCCCTGTATGAGATCTGAAGTTGAAAGTTACTGTCATTCGTGCTTGAGGTGTATCCAGAGGAAAACCCTACGAACCCGAACCGCTCCAATGAGCCACCTGCAAAGTCAAGGACCCATGGACTTGGTGTGCATTGATTTCCTGTGCTTAGAGCCGGATGCTAGTGGGCAGGGAAATATTCTAGTAGTGACTGATCATTTCACGCGTTATGCCCAAGCTTTTTCTACGAAAGGCCAACGTGCTCCTACGGTGGCGAAGGTTTTAATGGAGAAGTTTTCTGTTCACTATGGCCTGCCAAGGAGAATACACTCGGATCAGGACAGAGACTTTGAGAGCAGGCTTGTTGGGCAATTGCTGGAACTACTAGGGATTCAGTAGACCCGAACTACACCATATCATCCTCAAGGGAATGCTCAAACAGAAAGGTTCAATCGCACGCTGGTCAATATGTTGGGGACATTGTCGAACAAAGATAAGCAGAGCTGGAGTCATCACATAGCTACGCTGGTGCATGCGTACAACAGTACGGAGAGTGACGCTACTGGATACTCAATGTTCCGTCTTATGTTCGGAAGAGAAGCTCGATTGCCGGTTGATTTGGCGTTTGGGTTATCTCTAGACCAGACGTCTGTAGCCTCTCATAGAAATTATGTGGATAGACTTCGTAAGAATTTGGCCTCTGCGTTTGAACAGGCCCGTTTGACCTCAGGAAACAGGGAACAGAGAAATAAGCGAAACTACGACTTGAGAGTTCGGGTACAGGATCTACAACCCGGTGATAGGGTTTTGTGAAGAACTTGGGTGCTTCTGCAAGGCGGATAGATGGAGTTCTCAAGTCTATATTGTCTGCAAGCAACTGCTGGGTTTGCCAGTTTACCAAATCCGACCGGATGGAAAGGCTGGGCCTCTTAAGAACTGGCACTGAAATCATCTGTTACCTTTGAGGGAGGCTGTAAGGATACCAGTTGGAGATTAACTTTCTCTGCCAAACCCGCCTGCTCCACGCTTGACTCCTGTTACTCGGTCTCAACAGACACGGGCTGTCGAGGAGAGTGAAGGGGATAGTGAAGAAGGAAGTTTTTGGCTGGACTGGGTGCATTCGCCAGAGCCTGAGGAGGTCATTCCAGTTCCAGAGGGGTGGGAAAGTAATCTGAGGCCTGAGGCTCCAGAGTTCCAATTGGAAGTTCCCGAAACTTTAGACATTCCTGTAGTTCCTGAAAACGCGTCCTATGATTACATTTCTATGCCTTCACTGGAAGGATCCTACTCCGAAGAGATGTCTGTTTCAGTTGTGGAAGAAAGAAGCGAACCCATACCTGTAGTACTTCCACCTGAAGAGGAACTGATTGAGCCCGAAGCAAAACATTCTATCTGACCCCCCCCCAGAGACTTACCTACGACTCACCAGGACATAGCACTGAAGAGTCTGTCACCACAGTGCGAAGGTTGCCCGAAGTGTCTGCTATGTTAGCTGAGGTAGTCAGGAGCATGAGTCAACTTGAGGACGTATATCTGACCCATTGTATGTTTGCTGATGAACCTGTATACATTGCCTAATGTTATGTAATTGTTATACCTCCTTGGAGAGACCCAAGAGTTCTAGGAGGGGGGAGAGTGTAGCGCTGTTTAAAACTCTGTTGCTGTAATGTTACGTTTTGGCCACCAGAGGGAGACAAGCGCATGTAAACTATACTAGACAAGGGGGCTACGTTTTCCAGCATGCTCTGGGGCAGAGACAGGAAGTGGGTGGGGAAGGAGGAGAGGACATCCGCAGCCTCGTGGAAGGAGGGTCAGTGTGAGCCGAGGAGTGAACCGAGTGAGACGCACGTGAGACTGTGAGTGATTGTAACCAGGCCGGAGAGCAGGCGCTGTCTTGCCGACGCTGGGAATCGATACAGTGATGTGCCAGAGACCCAGTAATCCACCGCTGAGAGGTTTTACACAGACACAGAGTCGCAGATTGGACCCCGAGTTAGGAGACCGCGATGATCCACTGGGAGTACAGGCGGTAAGCTGTAAATCTTGTTGTAAAGACGGACAAGCAAGAGAAGCAGATCCGGTGGCACAGAGTCCCAGCATTATTCAGCGGAGAGACGTCCTTGATCGGGCAGTGGAACAGATTGTCTGGCGGATGGGTGAGAGGCCTCCTAGGCCACAGTTAAAGTTTAACAAAGCACGCTGCAGCACTGCTAAAATCTACAGGGCCCCAACGTGACTAGTCGAAGATTTATTAAATCCATTCACTGGCCAGTTGAAATATAGTACCCGGGTACCTGAGCTCACACACACACACTTTTTGGGACATAACCTGCACGGGTTTTTGGGACATAACCTGCTCCAGAAACGAAGGAGTTAAACCTTTCTTTTACCGCTGCACGTGTCCCGAATTACGAAATCCTGTTTTCCATATACCGTGCTTACGTTATATATGCTGCTTTATTGAGACCAGTAAAGTATATAATTTATAAAATCCACAACAGTGCTGGTGTATATTTATTCCCTAGTGCGGAGAGACTAACCCGAGGTTAAATTTAGCGGCTCCTCCGGGAGTGAGCACTACACTTGCATTTTATTACTTTGTATTTCTGTAACTGTCATGCCCCATGATTTAGGATTTATTGTATATTTTTCTGTTTTGTGTTGAATCTGCCTTTGCTGCTCACATGCTATTGATTTCATAGCTATTTTGTCCCTTCTGGGTATCCTTAGCTTTCTGTATCCAGCTAGTTCCCACCCCTCTGCTCAGTGTCTTGTTGTTAGTTACTTCCTGGCCACATAGCAGCCATTCTGTGCTCACTGCTAGACAAATCTAATGTATTTGTACCTGCATTGCTGTACACTATTCAAGATTGTCAGTCTGATCATTAAACTCTTCAACTGGATTCATCTTTCTACGTGTCAGTTTTGCTGAGTTGAAGCTATCTGCTAAACTTCATCGTGTGAGTACTGGTCAAAAACAGACAGCTAGTCTAAAGCACCCACGCATCACAGCTTTGCTTAGGGAAGCAGAATAGTAAAAAGACAATTACTGTCCAGCATTACTGCTGTTAGTAAAAGTCATTAACAGCAGCTGCAGCAGAAGTACGCAGCTTTCAGTGAACCAGCAGTGAAAGGCTATAACACCAGCATGCTGCACAAGTAAACAGCCTTCAGTGTAAGCATGGCAGACAGAAGAAGCCCTCTTCACAGGAAATTAAACTTGTTTTAGATGTGGAAGTAATGAATATAAATCCAATCAGAAGCAAACGCAATACAAAACCTACATGGAAGATTACTGAAACACTTATGGACATAAACTATGAGAAATCACAGCAAATGTCATGGTTTTGGGAACAGGTGATGAGTTAAGTCTCCACCATCACACACCCGGTTTGCGACGCATCTTCACTAAAATAAGTTTTAAGACAACTTTCTACAGCTCATGCTCAATATCTTGCTCACTGTCACATTTATGTCTCTAATTTAGAGAAGATAAATTCTGAACAGGCTTTACAAGAAATAGATTAATTAAAGTGATTTAATTTAGAAAGAGACAATTTAGTACATCAGGCCAGAGTAAAGGCGGAAGAGAAAATTGCCCAACTCCAAGAGACTGATTCTCACACTTCAACATCTAGCAAGCATTCAAATAGCTCACATCTCTCAAGGTCAAAATCCTCACAAAACTCAAAGAGTGTATCAATTAGTCTGTAGCTTATTCAAGCCCGGGAAAAAGCAGAGACTGCCAAAATACAGGTGACCTTTGCAAAAAGAAAAGTCGAAATGGAAATGGACGCCGCTAGCAAAAAAGCAGAAATGGAAATGGATGCCGCTCGCAAGAAAGCAGCTATGGAAACGGAAGAAGTTCGCAAAAGAGTGAAAATAGAAGCCCTAGAGAAACAGTGCGAGCATGCCATAGCCGTAGCAACACTGAGGATCCTAGAACATGCTGCCGGGGGAAGTGAAAGAGACAGCATCAGCTTATGCAACGTGGATACGGAAGATTCTGTTAAGCGCACCAGAGACTATGTACTAAAGCAAAACAGTGAATCTCTCATAACATCAAATGTTCCTGACAGTTGTGACAACCTTCCAAAACAGGGAAAGAGTCTTTAGCAGTACCCTGCATCAGTACAATACTCTACTAGCTAATGACCTTGAGCTTTCTTCACATGCCCTAATGCAACAGCAATCCCAATGCATTAACTCTCAGATGCAATTCTACCCTCCAGCAATTCATCAAAATCCTAGCAACCATACAGCTATAAAAACATGCCTGCCTGAGTCTATGGATGTTAAACCGACTCCAGGGCTAAAACGCAGATGCAACCGCTTACTACCCTATGTCACTTAACCAGAATACTGCAAACGCCTTTCAAACTTAATTTCCCTGCCCAAGGTAAGAGAAAACAGACATGTCTGAATTTGCTAGATACATGGCTCACCGTGAACTCACCAAGACAAGCCTTTCGAACTTTGATGACCAGTCTGAAAACTACAGAAGCTGGAAGGGTGCCTTCAGAACTGCAACTAGTGATCTTGGCATTACTCCTGCTGAGGAACTGGACCTGCTGATCAGATGGCTTGGTCCACAGAACACAGTCCACAGTGTCAAGAGACTCAGAGCCGTCCACATCAATAATCCAATGTCGGGCCTTGACGCTGCTTGGCAAAGACTTGATCAAAGCTACGGAAGCCCTGAAGCCCTAGAGAATGCGCTGTTGAATCGCCTGCACTGTTTCCCAAAGATTTCCGTCAAGAACAATCAGAAATACTTGGAACTCAGTGACCTTCTCTGGGAGCTGCAGCTGGCCAAGACAGACACTTTCCTACCTGGCCTCAGCTATCTGGACACTGCTCGTTGGGTAAACCCAATAGTTTTAAAGCTGCCATACAATATCCAGGAAAAATGGACTGCACTTGGGGCAAAGTATAAAAGAGCGAACCAATTCTCCTTTCCCCCTTTCTCCAACTCTTGTGAGTTTAGAAGAGACATTGCAGAAACAAAGAACGACCCAGGTTTTTCCTACGAGTTCCAGGCTTCAGGCTTCCTTCCTCAGATGTCCGACAGCTCGCACTTTAACCACAGAGGCAGCAGGGGTCCAGTATCAGTGAAGAAGACTAATGTCATTCCCCCTCCTACCTCAATTCCTAACAAGTGCAAACAAGGTGAAAAGATTGAGAATCCTAACCGCCTTTGTCCTATTCATAAGAAGCCACATCCCCTCAAAAAGTGCATCGGCTTTAGAAAGAAACCACTCCAAGAGCGCAAGGAGCTCTTAAAGACATATGGTTTATGTTTCAGATGTTGTGCTTCTACTGAGCACTTTGCCAAAGACTGCAAATTTCCTATCAAGTGCATAGAATACGATAGTGTGGATCACGAGCAGGCGCTACATCCATCGCAGTACATGCCTGCAACGTCAACAGACTCCCCTCCTGTGTTAATGCACGTTGGGGAGACTACAAATCAGGAAGTTACCATAGTGTCCTCTTCTTGAACAGCAATATGGGGTGAAGATCTTTGCGACAAGTCTTGTGCTTAAATATGCTTAGTTAAAATATATCACAAGGATCACCCAGGAAAGTCTGCTAAAGTATACCCCAACCTGGACTATCAGAGCAATTGGTCCCTCGGAAGAATGGAACTCTTTGATCTTTTCAACATAAAAGGAGATTCCTACCCTTATACTTTAGGTACATGTAGTGGCATTACAGAGGTCTCTGGAAGAAGAGCAAGCGGATTCGTAGTAGCTTCTCTTGGGGGCAATCTGGAATTACCCACACTGGTCGAGTGCAACCAGATCCCATCTAACAAACAAGAGATCCCTACACCAGAAGCTGCCCTACACCATCCTCATCTGAAGGCTATAGCTAACGAAATTCCAGCCCTTGACAAGAATGCAGATATCCTAATTCTCCTGGGCAGAGATATCCCCAGAGTACATAAGGTACGGCAACAAATTAATGGCCCACATGATGCTCCATTCGCTCAACGCCTTGATCTAGGTTGGGTTATCATAGACAATGTTTGTATAAGGGAAATGAAGGTGCCTACCAAGATTGCTTCCTACAAAACACATATCTTGCCAAATGGTCACAACACCTATCTTGAACCGTGCCCACACCATTACAGAGTGAAGGAGAAATTGACCAGCAACGAATGGCAGCATGACGACCAAGATAAATTAAATGCTTTTAAGTCCTGGGGTAACACCTTCGGAGCCACAGTGTTCACTTCTACCAACGATGACAACAAACTGGCACTGGCAAGAGAAGATAGGGAATTTCTCAAGACGATGGATAAAGAATTACCTCAGGATGATGCAAACAGCAGGGTAGCACCCTTACCCTCTCGTACGCCTAGAGAAAAGCTACCTAACAATCCACAGCAAGCAGCTGCTCGATTTCCCTCTTTAAAGCGCACCTAGAAGAAGAAAACCGAGGCTGTGAAGAAGATGAACCGACCCCATGCCAGCCGGAACCCATTGCTGGTCCGCGGAATCTGAAAATGTTCCAGTTCTGCCAGGAAAGCCCTCTACAAGTGCAAGTACAAAGCCCCAGAAACAAAGATTGAAAGGAAGAAAAGGGAGAAAGCTAGAGCTACTGTGTCAAAGACAGTCACTGGGGATAAGAATGGCGGTACACGTGTAGTCAAACTGCGTAAAATGCCTCGCTATTATCCTACTGAAGATATTCCAAGGAAACTGTTAAGCCATGGCAAGAAGACTTTCAGCCAGCACAAACGCAACCTGCGCTCCTCCATCACTCCTGGGACTGTACTTACAGTTGTGTTCAAAATTATTCAACCCCCAATGCTGTAAAGGGTTTTAGGGAATTTAGTGAACATTTGTAATTGTATTCAGAATGAAATCCTACAAGGACTTTTTAAAGAACCATATGCAACTAAAATGACGTCAATTGGTTTTGTAATACAGTAGTAAATGTTTCTTTTGTGAATTCTTCATTGACACAATTATTCAACCCCTTAAAGACTACCACTCTGAAGAACAGAGGTTCATTCAAGTGTTTTCAATCAGGTATTGAAAACACCTGTGGATGTCACGGAGCAGCAATAAAGCATAATAAGCACCAATTAGGCAGCTTTAAAATGACTGTGATACTCAGCTCCTTCTAGACATTTACTGGTGTGGTTACAAACATGGTGAAGTCAAGAGAATGGTCCAGGAAGACAAGAGAAGAGGTGATTACTCTTCACAGGAAGGGCGATGGCTATAAGAAGATTGCAAAGATGTTAAACATACCAAGAGAGACCATAGGAAGCATCATTCGCAAATTCAAGGCAAAGGGCACTGTTGAAACGCTACCTGGTCGTGGCAGAAAGAAGATGCTAACTTCGACTGCTGTGCGCTACCTGAAGCGTAGAGTGGAGAAAAGTCCCCGTGTGACTGCTGAGGAACTGAGAAAAGATTTGTCAGATGTGGGTACTGAAGTTTCAGCTCAGACAATACGGCGCACACTGCATAATGAAGGCCTCCATGCCAGAACTCCCAGGCGCACCCCCTTGCGGTCTCCAAAGAATAAGAAGAGTCGACTGCAGTATGCCAAAAGTGATGTGGACAAACCGCAGAAGTTTTGGGATAGTGTTCTGTGGACTGATGAAACAAAATTAGAACTGTTTGGGCCCATGGATCAACGCTATGTTTGGAGGAGGAAGAACAAGGCCTATGAAGAAAAGAACACCTTGCCTACTGTGAAGCATGGCGGGGGGTCAATCATGCTATGGGGCTGTTTTGCTTCTGCAGGTACAGGGAAGCTTCAGCGTGTGCAAGGTACCATGAATTCTCTTCAGTACCAGGAGATATTGGATGACAATGTGATGCAGTCCGTCACAAACCTGAGGCTTGGGAGACGTCGGACCTTTCAACAGGACAATGATCCCAAGCATACCTCCAAGTCCACTAGAGCATGGTTGCAGGCTGGAACATTTTGGAGTGGCCATCGCAGTCACCTGACTTAAATCCGATTGAGAACTCTGGTGGGACTTAAAGAAAGCAGTTGCAGTGCGCAAGCTAAGAACTGAACTGGAGGCTTTTGCCCATGACGAATGGGCGAAGATACCCATAGATCGCTGCAAGACACTTGTGTCAAGCTATGCTTCACATTTAAAAGCTGTTATAACTGTAAAAGGATGTTGTACTAAGTACTAAGATTGAATGTCACTTGGGGGTTGAATAACTGATAATGATGTGAGCACAGAAAAGACATTTGTGGTTATTTCATTATAATGTTATGTTATTTTTGTCTGACCTAAACGTGCCTCTTTGATTTAATTGTAAGCAAGATGACTGAATGATCAAAATCAATGTCAAACTGGCCAAAACACTCAATTTCAGTGGGGGTTGAATAATTTTGAACTCAACTGTATACTCCTCAATGGACGCTACAGGGGGAAGTGTGTGGTTTTTCTGAAGCAGCTCCAGTCTGGCCTTCTGCTGGTAACAGGACCACTGGTTATCAACCGGGTGCCCCTGCGTAGAGCTCACCAGAAAATTGTTATCACTACTTCCACAAAAGTCAATATCTCAAGTGTCAAGGTTTCAAAGCACCTGACTGATGCTTACTTCAAGAAGAGGCTGCGCAAACCCAAGCACCAGGAGGGAGAGATCTTTGAAACAGAGAAGGACAAATACGCAGTAACACAACAGCGCAAAGCCGATCAGAAGTTCGTGGATTTCCAACTCCTGCCAATGGGTCTTGTCACTCAGGTTATGTCTAGTGACGATCGAAGAATCCGAAAGGTGAAGGTCAAGGGGACTAAAGGAGGCGTGGTAAATAGTTTCTTCCGGCCAATCACCGAACGGATACTCCTTCTGCCAAGAGAAAAGGTCAGTTAGGAGTTTCTGCTCTCGGCAGAAGCCTTTCCACAAACAGCCAGTTGGATTACAATTGTGTTGGTGGAAGTTTGGCCTAGTGCGGCTTCCTCAGCACGAAGAACTTAAATTTTCTCATTGCATCTGGAACTATGGCCTAACTTCAAGACTGTTGACTTACTTACTGACTATAAAGTGTAAAGTTCTTGAATGCTTTACCTTTGTTTTTCAGGTCTCTACATTGGGTTTCCAGGAGGACATTTAAAGTTATAGTGTTAGTTTATTTTGAAATCTAAAGATTTCAGACGGGGAGTGTCATGCCCCATGATTTAGGATTTATTGTATATTTTTCTGTTTTGTGTTGAATCTGCCTTTGCTGCTTACATGCTATTGATTTCATAGCTATTTTATCCCTTCTGGGTATTCTTAGCTTTCTGTATCCAGCTAGTTCCCACCCCTCTGCTCAGTGTCTTGTTGTTAGTTACTTCCTGGTCACATAGCAGCCATTCTGTGCTCACTGCTAGACAAATCTAATGTATTTGTACCTGCATTGCTGTACACTATTCAAGATTGTCAGTCTGATCATTAAACTCTTCAACTGGATTCATCTTTCTACGTGTCAGTTTTGCTGAGTTGAAGCTATCTGCTGAACTTCATCGTGTGAGTACTGGTCAAATACAGACAGCTAGTCTAAAGTACCCACGCCTCACAGCTTTGCTTAGGGAAGCAGAATAGTAACAACTGTAAAAAATGTCAATGCTCTTGAACCCAGGACATACTTGAAAACGAGAGCAATCTCAATGTATCCTTTGAGGTAAAATACTTTGCAAATAAATAAATAATATTGCTGCCAACAGATACAGGAGAACATGATGGCCCTATTCCCGTGGGAATTTACAATCTAGATTAACCTTTTCACTGCTGTCCCATGATACCTCTGTGTGCTGAGCTCATTTTGACTGTTTTGTGTTCAACGTGTTTAAACGTGATTTGAAGTCATGTTTTATTATAGGACCCAGACAAATTATATATCCTTATTTTCACCAGACTCGGCTGATTCATAATATATAATTATTATATGTATATGTTGTCACGGACAGGGGCCAGATCACCTGATAAAATATTAATAACCGTACAACGCTAGGGAATCTGTTGACAACATATAAGAGTGTGTGCCTACAAGGTTAATTTATTCATCATGCCCTGTTTAATTTATTCACCAGAGGTAATGGGTTCTAAAGGGGCCTTTTGTCTTCTAGGGACCATCAAAGCATTGAAGTTCTTTTGAACTGATGTGTGATCTGTTGGGTCCATTTAATCACAAGGGGAGAATGGACCCGTTCCTAGTCGGGCTATAGCCTACGGTTGTGTGACACATAGAATATTTGTACACAATTGTATAATGTTTTATGCAATGTTCATTCTTGACATGGGCCTAGAAAGATATCAGTTTAATTGTATTACTTGTTTTATTTGAGGATTGTAATTAGTTACCAGTGACATGCAGCTCTCTGTTATGAGAGTGAAGCGCTGTATTTAACTTCGCTCTGAGAACTGAGACATTATTGCCGCTAGAGGGAGCCAGAGCGCAATGTAATGTATTGGACTATGGACTACATTCCCCAGAAATCTCTGGGCAGAGGAAGGAAGTGAGCACGCTGGCGGCAGGAAGAGAGAGCATTGTGTGTAGAGTGGGCAGAACAAGGCGAGCGGTGCATGAGTTCAGTCACGAGAGAGACACTGTCTGGGATCCAGGCTAGATTGAAGCTGAGAATCGAACTGCAGTGTGTTCCTCTGAGCTGTTCCAGTGGCAAGAGAGTGTTGGAGAAGGACCTCGTGTATGGAGGCCGCGGACAGAGCGGAGTGTTAGCGGCATTCATTTCATGGCTGAGGAGATTCGGTTCGGGAGCGGGGATGTCAGCAGCACCGGGTTCCAGATGGCAAAGAGGGATTTTCTGGCAGAGCACATCAGTCCGGGACAAGCTGTTCATCGGTTAGGTGAAAGGCCTCCGGCCTACAACTCTAATAACAGTGTGCGCTTATTGATTGCTTCAAATTGCAGGGCCCCAATGTTGACTAGTCGAAGATTTACCGTCCATTGACTGGCCAGTGGACTTAGTACCCAGGTACCCTAGGACACAAATTAACGAGCATACTTGAGCAGGACTTAAGCCAAAGAACTGAGAGCTTTATTAACCGTTTCTTCGCCGTATATATCCGCGTTACGTATTATGTCAGTCATCTAAACTGACTGATTTTATGCCTAAAGTATATGTATATACGTGTGACCATTTATTGCTTCTGTAAAGTATGATTTAGAAAATCCACAATGGTGTGCTGGTGTACAGTAAATTGTTAGTGCGGTGAGACTATCCTGGGGTTATTCAGCGGCTCCTTCGGGGGTGAGTGCTACACGTGGGGGCTCATCCGAAATTTTTGTCTCAGAGTATACCGCAACTAATGGGTTAATATGGATCCAGACAGCGTGGCCGAATGCTGTAAGGAACAAAATGGCCAATTAGGGTTGAGTGTAGTCATGGACATTCCCGCAGACACCTGGGCAGAAGACCAGATCTGCCGGGCCGTGGCCACGCTGGCACCTGATCATCGGGGGTTAATAATAGACATTAAAGCGGACCCAGAGATTTCCCACACCTATGTTCTTTTTGAGTGGAGGAAGGATGTTCCGTTATGTTTTCAGGGCGCGAGCGTACAGCTGGCCGACGATGTGGAAGTTCGTTTGATCCAGCCACGTAGACCACGTGACAACCTCGAGAATGTTCCTGTATCAAGCCCGCTGGCCACGATAGGGCCGGAGTTCATTGCTGCTATCGGAGACCTCATGGTCAAATGCCAGAGGGCAAACCCTCCTTACACCAACTTCGGGTATCGAAGGTTAAGGAATTTTTCAGGAAACGTGCCAATATCGTCGGGTGAAGAAATCTTTGAAGAATGGGTTGAACAGGCGATGCAGGCTCTAGATGAGTGGGACGTCCCTGAAGCCCAGAATAAGCAGAGAATTACTGAGAACTTGAACGGGCCCACCTCAGAAGCCGTCAGAAATCTGAAACTGAGTAAACAAGACTGTACGGCCCTAGATTACCTAAACATACTACAGGAAGTCTTCGGGAGGACAGAAAAGGCTGTTAAGCTCATATATCAGTACGAACACACCTACCAGCAAAAAGGAGAGAAGATGACAGACTACATGAGGCGTCTGGATAAAATACTGCACCAAATACTGTTGAAGAAAGGGACCGACCCCACTACAGTAGATCAAGTCAGAATCCGGCAGATATTGACGAGAGCTCAACCTCTAGACCTGGTAATGTTACAACTAAAAACTCAAGAAGGCAACAGAGAGTTAAAGTATCTAGAACTGATTCGAGCTGTTCGGGAAGAAGAGGCTCTCCTGGAAGAGAAAATTGCAAGAAGGGGAGAAAAGGCCTATGCTCAACCTGTAAGACATACAGAATGTTCGCCTGGTGAGGACAGTGAACCTCTCTTGAATCGCTGGACGCCTATGGTTCATAAATTGACAGACAAGAGAGGTTCACTGTCCTCAGGCCTTCCGAAGATGTTGCTAAGGAATCATTTATCCTGGCTTATGGTGAAATACAAAAGACTTTCAAGAAAGTGCAGGAAGCTCAAGCTGAATTAGAGCAGGCACACACGGATCTGTGCCGGGTAATGTTGAAGGTAGCCGAGACACACTGATTTACAAAAGTTTGTAGCAGATATGCGAATGACTGGAGTTGCTGTGGCCTCTGGCAGGGGGCCTTCAAGTGAGTTGCCCGGAGAAAATGTGTCTCCACCTTCGAAGAAAAGATGCTTTGGTTGCAGAGAAATGGGCCATTTCAGGGCCAAATGCCCAAAACGAAGGCCCGAAAGGAAAATGGTCGAAGAGCTCCTCAAGGCCTTGGAGGAACTGATATCTACCTCACAAGTGGGAAACTACAGAGGGCCCTGGTGAGGGAGCAAACTAGGTGCCCAACTGCTGAAAACCGCTCCAACTTAAAAGTTCCAAATGCCAGACCGGAAGGGTCCTGATCCGTACCTAGAACTTTTCCTGCCGGGACTAAAAGATTCATTCCCTTGGTGTCCGGTCCTATGTCATGGGAAAACAATGCGCACCCACAATCATTGCGAATCAGAAAGAAGGTTAGAGTACAACAAACTGGGTCCATACCTCCTACTACTACAGAGAAGTTCCTTGATAAGCTGATAGGTCCTTTGCCCATCATTCCGATTCAAGTTGAAGGGGTCTATACCAAGGCTCTCCTAGATTCGGGCGCCCAAGTAATGCTGATTTACCGAGACTTCTATCAGAAACATTTAAAGCATATACCCCTGAGGATACTGATCCCAGTAATGGGAATGAATCCGGGGTAGAAGTAATCCCTGAAATAATCTCCACGTGAGCTTTGAAATGGACACAGGGAAAAGTATCCGTCAGTGTATGTAACGTGTCTGACTCTCCAGTAATTCTGAAAGCACGAATGCCAATCGGGCAAGTGGCCTCTGTTACGCCCCTCTCCCCTACCGTATTGGGGGGGGAGTGAATAAAGAGATTCCAGATGAACGATTCTATCCTAAAGACGCTCCTATCTCGTTTGAATGGAAGAGACGACTTCAGTCTCAGATCCTTAAATGGAAAGATTTGTTCTCTAAGCATGAGTTGGATGTGGGATGTGCTAAGAGTACGGAGCATCGCATCCGGCTTCAGTATGATAAGCCTTTTCGAGAAAGGTCACGACGAGTTCCCTTGGGAGACTTAGATGATCTAAGAGAACAGTTGGCCGAACTGCAGAGAACTAAGGTGATTCAGGAATCCAGGAGTCCTGATGCTTCTCCCATTGTGGTGGTTCGAAAGAAGAATGGTTCTATACGTCTGTGTATAGACTATCGCACCCTCAACCAAAGGACCATTCCTGACCAGTACACTACTCCTCGAATTGAAGATGCCCTACAGTGTTTGAATGAAGCAAACTGGTTTAGTGTGTTAGACCTGCGGAGTGGATATCATCAGATACCAATGCATCCTGAAGACAAAGAGAAGACTGCGTTAATCTGTCCATTGGGATTCTTCGAATTTAATAGAATGCCTCAAGGTCTTACGGGGGCTCCCGCCACATTTCAGCGATTAATGGAGAAGACGGTTGGAGACATGAACCTGATTGAATTGCTGGTGCATTTGGATGACTTAATTGTTTTTGGAAGAACCTTGGAAAAACATGAACAAAGATTGGAGAAGGTTTTGAAGCAACTCTATGGAGAGGGATTGAAACTTTCCCTAGAAAAGTGCCAGTTCTGTCTACCCTCGGTCACATACATGGGACATGTCGTTTCGGCTGAAGGCATCTCGACGGATCCTCGGAAGTTGGAAGCAGTAGCTTCATGGCATAGACCTTGAAATGTTACCGAACTTAGATCCTTCCTGGGGTTCTGCTCCTACTATAGAAGATTCGTGGGAGGATTTGCCAAGACAGCCCAGCCTTTGAACCAACTTCTGAAAATGGAAGAATTAGGAGAAGAATCGAAGCCCCCTAACCTGAGTTCGTCTGCACGGGGGCCTAGAAAGTCTCGTGAATCAATCCAAGAAGAGTGGACTGATAAATGTGAGAGAGCCTTTGTACAGTTGAAAGAGAGTTCAACTCGGGCCCCTGTCCTCGCCTACGCTGATCCTTCAAAGCCATACAAATTACATGTGGATGCTAGCAGAGAAGGGCTGGGAGGGGTACTGTACCAAGAATATGATGGTCTCCTGAGACCTGTGGCATATGTGAGTCAAAGCCTTACTCCTTTGGAAAATAATTATCCCACTCACAAGCTGGAGTTCCTGGCCTTGAAGTGGGCAGTAGTAGACAAACTAAAAGACTACCTGTATGGGGCCGATTTTGCGATAAAGACCGACAACAATCCACTTACGTACATCCTTATTACTGCAAAATTGGATGCAATGGGACACCGGTGGTTGGCCGCTTTGTCAGGATTCCGGTTCAGCCTTAAATATCGCCCTGGGGTCAATAACCGTGATGCAGATGCTTTGTCAAGGAGGCCCTACAGTGCAGAGTGGACTCAACTGACCCCTGATGGAGTACAAGCCTTATGTCAAGGGGTAGAACGTCGAATTAAAGGAGTGATTGGAACAGAGGCTATAGGAGTTATGGCTGCGGGTGTTCCAGAATTGTATTGTAACCCTACACAGTTAAGGAGTGAAAGCTTACCTACTCTCACGAAACAGGACCTGAGAGCAGATCAAGCTGAGGATCCTCTGATTTGATTGACAATTAAAGCTATGAAGACAGATCAAAGGGGACTCCTGCAGACTAATTCCCCTGAGAAAGCCCGTCTGGTTTACAAATAATGGGAGCAGTTAAAGCTATTAGACGGGGTGGTCTACCGAAGGGGCCCCTCGAATAATGCTGAAGAGACGCAACAACTGTTCCTACCAGAGAAGCACAGAGAAAGTGTATTGAGAACGTTGCATGATGATCATGGTCATTTGGGGCCAGAAAAAACGTTTAAACTGGTGCGAGACAGATTCTATTGGTCTTGTATGAGATCTGAAGTTGAAAGTTACTGCCATTCCTGTCTGAGGTGTATCCAGAGGAAAACCCTGTTGACTCGAACTGCTCCAATGATCCATCTACAGAGTCAAGGACCCATGGACTTGGTGTGCTTTGATTTCCTGTGCTTAGAGCCTGACGCTAGTGGGCAGGGGAATATCTTAGTGGTGACTGATCATTTCACCCGTTATGCTCAAGCTTTCTCTACTAGAGATCGACGCGCTCCTACTGTGGCAAAAGTTCTTGTGGAAAAGGTTTTCATTCATTATGGCCTACCACAAAGAATCCACTCAGATCAAGGCAGAGACTTTGAGAGTCGACTTGTCAGGCAGTTGTTAGATTTGCTGGGAATACAGAAAACTCAAACCTTCCCCTTATCACCCTCAAGGTGATGCTCAACCAGAGAGATTCAATCGCACTCTATTCAACATGTTGGGAACGCTATCAACCAAAGAGAAGCAGAGTTGGAGTTGTCACAGATCTACGCTGGTGCATGCGTATAATAGTACTGAGAGGGATGTTACTGGATACTCACCTTATCGCCTCATGTTCGGAAGAGAAGCTCGGTTGCCAGTAGACCTAGCCTTTTTTCTATCTCTCGATCAGACGTTGGTCACTTCCTACAGAAATTATGTGGACAGACTAAGGAGAAATTTAGCTTCCGCATTCGAACAGGCCCGGTCGACTTGTGAGAATAGAAAGCAGTGAAATAAGCGAAACTACGATTTGAGGGTTCGAGTACAGGACTTACAACCCAGTGATAGGGTTTTGTTGAAGAACCTGGATGTTTCTGCAAGGCACAAACTGGCTGATAGATGGAGTTCTCAAATCTACGTCGTCTGCAAGCAATTGCTTGGTCTGCCAGTATACCAAAGTTGTCCGGATGGAAAGACCGGGCCCTTAAAGAATTGGCACAGAAATAATCTCCTACCTCTGAGAGAAGCTGTGTGGGTACCCGTGAGAGATGAATTTTCTTTGTCTGATCTGCCTATAATTCGTACAGCTCCCATTACTCGGTCTCAACAATTGCGTTCTGTTTGAGAAAGTGAAGAGAACAGTGAAGAAGAAAGTTTGTGTCTGGGCTGGGCATGTCCACCTGAGCCTGAAGACATCAATCCGGTCTCTGATTAGTGTGTGAGTAGCCTGACGCCTGATGCTCCTGAATTCTTGCCCGTGGAACTGGAAGTGCCTGAGGCTTCCGAAGATGTATCTGTGGATTACAGTTCTATGCCTTCTCTAGAAGGTTCGTAATCCGAAAATGTACCTGCTCCGCCTGCAGAGGAGAGAATTGAGCCTATAGAATTGACCCTTCCGCCTGAAGAAGACATTAGAGTCCGAGCCTAAACGTTCCGTACGACCCCCTCAGAGACTCACGTATGATACACAGGGACATAGCACAGAAGAAGCTGTCACAACTGTGCGAAGGTTGCCCGAAGTTTCCGCCCTACTTGCAGAGGTGTCTAGGGATTTGAGTCTTATTGAGGATGTCCATTTTACTCATTTGCTGCCTGAATATCTAGGTTAATCTGAGAATTGTTTATGTGATACGTGACCTGAACATATTGTATGCCTTTGGAGGGGCCCAAGAGTTTAGGGGGGGAGAGTGTAGTGCTGGCTTGGCTCTGAGAACTGAGACATTATTGCCGCTAGAGGGAGCCAGAGCGTAATGTAATGTATTGGACTATGGACTACATTCCCCAGAAATCTCTGGGCAGAGGAAGGGAGCATGCTGTCGGCAGGAAGAGAGAGCATCGTGTGCAGCGTGGGCAGAACGAGGCGAGTGGTGCATGAGTTCAGTCACGAGAGAGACACTGTCTGGGATCCAGGATAGATTGGAGCGGAGAATCGGCGAGCATCCTGTGCTGGAAAGATCGGGGAGAGTGTGTAATCGAACTGCAGTGTGTTCCGCTGGGCTGTTCCGGTGGCAAGAGAGTGTTGGAGAATGACCTCGTGTAAGGAGGCCGCGGACGGAGTGGAGTGCTGGCGGCATTCGTTTCCTGGCTGAAGAGATTTGGTTCGGGAGCAGGGATTTCGGCAGCACCGGGTTCCAGACGACAGAGAGGGATTTTCTGGCAGAGCACATCTGTCCGGGACAAGCTGTTCATCGGTTGGGGGAGAGGCCTCCGGCCTACAACTCTAATAACAGTACGCACTTATTGATGTCTTCAAATTGCAGGGCCCCAACATTGACTAGTCGAAGATATTCCATCCATCCACTGGCCAGTTAGTACCTGGGTACCCTAGGACAAAAATTATCGAGCATACTTGAGCGGGACTTAAGCCAAAGAACTGAGAGCTTTATTAACCGTTTCTTCGCTGTATATATCCGCGTTACGTATTACGTCAGTCATTCTAAACTGATTGATTTCATGCCTAAAGTATATGTATATCCATTGCCATTTATTGCTTCAGTAAAGTATAATTTAGAAAATCCATAACGGTGTACTGGTGTACAGTAAATTGTTAGCGCAGTGAGACTATCCTGGGGTTATTCAGCAGCTCCTTCGGGGGTGAGTGCTACAAGAGTATAGAACTCTAACAGGGTTGTTCAAAGAGATGCGAAAGGTAACACTGAAAATCAGCGCTTGGTTCCCTTTCTTGGCCATTCGGCTATCCAGAGAGCAGGCAGTTCGCCAAATGTTGGCGAATTGCCTGCACATATGGTGCCTGTTCGAGGACAGTGAACTCCCCATAGCTTCGTCTATTCATAGAACAAAAACCAGCAGTGAAAAGTTGCCGAATTGCCCTGCCATTCGGTGGCTTCATGCGGCAGATTTATTCAGGTGAATCCCATAGGCTTCAATGTTAAAAATATTGCCATTTTAATTAAATATCTAATAAACCGTTGATTATAATATTCTGCAGTAAAAAGTCTGTTTTATTTAAAGAGTTTTTTTGGGATATTTTAAGCATTTTCCGATTTTTATTTTTAAAGTTTTTTTTTTTTCTGTAACAGCCCTTTTTAATATCATTCCTTGGACCTCATATGTAAATTTCACACATTTTCGCACAGTAGTTTCTTTGCAAACAGGGTTAATTCAGATGTTTTTGCGGGTTTTCAGTGTGCCTTCGCCGGGTTTTGCGGTGAGTTTTCGGAGACTTTTCCCTGCATTACGATGGCCCTGTGGTGCTTGATGAATACACCGCAGGGTCGCCGAACTGGGATCGCCAAATCTTGCGGTGACTTTTCAATTCTCTTTGAATAACCCTGTAAGTGACATATAGCTCTTTGTTATGTTTATTATTATACTTTATTTATATAGCACCAGCATATTCTGCAGTGCTGAACAATAGGTACAATATAATGTTAACCCACAAAGTTATGGGGGTATAGAACTCTTATCCTGAAGGATTGTGGGAGATCATGTGTGAAACAGTTACACTCCTTCTGCCTTCCCCTCATTGTCACTGAGGAAACCACCATGTTGTAAATCTCTGTATTCTTTCTTGTTTTAACAGGTAGGTATAAAAGAATACCACACCAAAACACTTAAAAAAGTATTTCTAGACACGCACATCCCTTTAAATTGACATTTAAACACTTTTATACCTATAGACAAACTGGAATTAATCAATAAAAGTTTTAAAAATGTGTAAAAAATATTTATTTTCTTGCTTTAAACTCTGTAATTTCCTCTTCTCCAGCAACGCCCCTCAGCTAGGGGTGTTTCTTCAGTTCCTACTTCCTGAATATTCCCCTCCTCCTCCCCGCCCACTACTCCACCCATCAAAGCTTCACATGAACTACATTTCTTGCTCCATTTTGTCCACAGCCCACATGCATCCCACTACTTCACATTCACAGTTATTACCTCACCTTAGTATGTCACTCCTCTCCTCTTAGATTGTAAGCTATTGGGCAGGGTCCTCTGTCCTACTATTCTGTGTGTTTAACTTGTATGGACATTTGTTATTCTGCCTCTCCCATTGTACAGCGCTACGGAACTTGCTAGTGCTTTATAAATACCTGTGACTGTATCAACTAACACAAGCTGTGCAGCTCAGGACCTCAACCTGGGGAAACCGAGAAACTGAATATTAGCATCTCTGCAACTGTGAAAGCAGTTGACGCACTGACTTGCTCACACACTCACTTGCGCTCTCCCACACAGACTCACTCAACCACTGGTACGCTCACTTGTGCTCTTTTACATACTCCCTGTCTGACTCAAACTCCCTCTTACATTCTTTCTTGTGCTGCTGTCTCTTGTGCGCGCTCCTTGTCACTGCACCTTTTTCTTGGTGGCCCTCTGCTTTATCTAGCGGTCTTTCTCTCTTTACCGTTTCTTGCTATGTCGCTCTGTGCTTTTCTTTGTTGTCCCTCTCTCTGCTGTCTCTTTTTCTCCCTGTGTGTATGGATGTCTTTCCTTACCTGTCTTTGCTGTAACTGGGAGTGAAAGTTCAGCCCCACCCTCCCCTCAACTCACAGTGCAGGAGGGAGGAGGAGCAACTCAGACGCACATGCTCAGTGCGTTTTTTAAGTATACCTAGGTATACGGATTGGTTAGCTTAACCCTTTTGCTGCTGAGCCATTTCACGTCTGTGTGCTGAGCTAATTTTTGCTCATCATTTTTAAACGCGATTTGAAGCCACGTTTTATTATATAACCCAGACATATTGGATATTGTTCTTTCCGGCAGACTCAGCAGATTCATAATATACCATTATTATATGTATACGTTCTGCCCTGCCTGTATATTATCACAAAAAATACAATAAAAATTAGAATTTTTAATCATCTACAGCGCGCAAAGTTTTTCACATTTTATCATACGAGCCTTTACGTTTATATTTTCTATGGGGTGCGCTTGCTAAAAAAAAATTAGAAATGGGGACTCGTTACGTTTTTTTGGGGGGAATTACGTGATTTTTAGCAAACGCACCCCATAGAAAAAAATCATTAGTGCAGCATCATTGTTCACATTAATAAAAATAATTTTTTTAAAAATTAAGTTTTTATTTTTTTACATTTAACATGGGTCATGTTTGGTATCGACCGAAAGGGGTTCCTTTGAAAGGCCTGAGCATGGCCTATCTCCACCAGGGGATTTCCTTAGGAAATCACCGGGCAGCTTGGGGTTCCCCGACTATCTGATGTCGTTGCGCCATGCGCGATGATGTCAGGTGGCAAAGGGGGACACAGAGGTGGAGCCGCCACCGGAGCTAGGCCGCGATATGGTGCCGGATTGCTGCTCGGTGCCTCAGGGGTTAAAGCCAGGCACCGCTTAAAAGGGGAGACTATCCCCTTTCAAGCAGTGCCAGGCTTGTAATGCTGGGACCTCCTGATCGGGAGGGAGAGGGATCCGAAAGGAAAGGGGTTAATAATTTTCATAAACTTAAAAACAGAGTTCCCTTTTTTTGCCCTTAAATAACTGGGCAAAGGCTGCTGACAGTCTCTGTCCAATTAAATTTTTGTTTATTTTTTATTTCAGGAGACTTTACTGACCTTTATGTCCATCGCTGTGTGCAGCTCCTCCTCTTCAGCTCAGGAACTCCCGAACCCAAAAGTCCCTGAAACTATTCTGCGGAATTTGCGCTCCTAACTCCTACGCAACTTGTGTAGCGTAAGAACCCCAAATTGCACATCACAACAGGACTTGTGCACAACAGGACTTTACGTACACAACTCCTGAGGCACCTGTGAAGAACGTTTGATCGGAGCTGCGTAGATGTGCAGCTCCCATCTATCGACTGCCTCTCTGAGACCACTCTCTATAGAGATTTGTTTCAGAGAGGGTGACATCGGCATGCTCTCTGCGTGCTGATGTGATTAGCAGCCGGAAATTTCAAAAATACCAGCTGCTGGTGACCCTGAGTAGGGTGGAAGAAAGGGGCAGCTGGGGAGGGGAGGGGGAGCAATCCTCACATCCTGACCACTTTAATACTATAAATGGTCTAACTAAAGCATGGTTATAACAGGGTTAAATTAAAATTAGTTTTATAGAATATAGGCTATCGAACACAGTCAGGTATAAAATTCTGATACATGTGAATTTAACCACTTCAATGCGGAGGACGCACTCAGCGCGTCCTCCGCATTACTGCTGGTATGCGGAGGACGCGCTGAGTGCGTCCTCCCATTGGGGTCGGCGTTCGGCGGGTTCCGGCCGATCGCTGGCCCCCCCGGTGCGGGCTGACATCCTCGTTGTCAGCCCAGCATCCGGAACCGCAGCCGCTGAAATTCGGTGTCATCGCGGCAGCGCGATGACACCTAATTCAGGCGCCCCCCCCGCATGTGCAGAGGAGGCGCCTGAAAGGGAGGGGGGGGGGGGAGGTCCTTCGGACCTCTCTCCCTCCCGATCGGCGGCGTTGCGGGGGTTAACCCAGGCACCATTTGGAAGGGCACAGCCTGCCCTTCCAAATGGTGCCTGGCATTAACCCCTGGGGAGCTGGATCGCGAATCGGCGCTGAAAAGCGCCGGTTTGCGATCCTTTCCCGGAGCTGGCCGACATCTTGGATGTCGGCCAAGCCTCCTGGGAACTCCCCCTGAGGACTGGCGTCATCGTGCATAGCACGATGACGCCAGTCCTAGAGTTAACCCCTAACTGCCACCAACGGTGGAGATAGGGAGTTCATTGGAACTCCCTATCTCCCGATCCGTGGCAGCTAGGGGTTAAAGTTTGGTATGGTTGGATCGGCCAGAGCATGGCCGTTCCAACGATACCAAACTCGAATGTGAAAAAAGTTTTTTTAAAAAAAATTTAATTAAAAAATAAAAATATATTTAAAAAAAAAATTATAAAAAAAAATAAAAAAAAATATTTCTTTTTTTTGGTTCGTTAATGCAGCAATATTGTTCCCATTTCAATTATAATGTGAACAATGATGCTGCACTAACGATTTTTGTATGCGGTGCGTTTGTTAAAAATCGTGTAATTTTCCCCAAAAAAAAATGTAACGAGACCCCATCTCTAATTTTTTTAACAAGCACACCCCATACAAAATATAACCGCAATTGCTCGCATGTTAAAATGTGAAAAAAAACACTTTACACGTTGTAAATTATTGAAAATACATATTTTATTGCATTTTTTGTTATAATATACAGACATGACATAACGTATACATATAATAATCACATATTATGAATCTACCGAGTCTGACGGAAAGAACGATATATAATATGTCTGGGTAATATACTAAAATAAGCCTTCAAAACACGTTTAAACATGATGAGCAAAACCGGTAAAAATGACCTCAGCACAGAGGTGTGAAAAGCCTCAGCAGCGAAAGGGTTAAGCAAATTTCACAAAATAATGAAATTATTTTTTTTCTTTCCAAGCCTGTCTCAGTGCAAAAAAACATAAATAAAAAAATCTTAGTTGTAGGTGAGAGGAGTTCCACCCCCATTGGGAGGAAATAAATAATACAAAAACAATTATAATAAATTATACTAATAACAAGAATACAGTTTTTTTAAAGGAAGAATGAGTGGACACATCAATTAAACAATTGCTTTTTGCTTATTTTAAATGTGATAGATTTTCCTATTTTTATCGTCAATCAGTTTCAACCCTAGTGTATTAAATCAAAATGTTAAGTTTTAATCCCGTTTCACCCAGGTACAAACAAGCTACTGTGGTTTTGTTTATTTTTTGTTTTTCTTCGATAATAACAACAGCCCTGGATATATTTACAGATGCATTAAAATACAATTGGCAAATACTTTTTTTTATTTAAAATTTTTAAAATTTAGATAAACAGGGTAAAAAAAAATTTAAAACTCCTGACCACAGTATATATGCCCACATTTAAGTAAAAAAAAGAAAAGAAATGTGTAGAATGTTTTCTTCATTTCCTGAAAATCCCCAAAATAAATTAATTATAAACTGACAAGTAAATGCCAGTAATATCACAATGATATTATCAGGGTTATTCAGAGAGATCCTTAATGTCACCGAAATGTAACCGGACACTGAAATTCAGCAAACGGGGATATTTCGGTGCCATTCGGCTATTCAGAGAGCCGGCAATTCACCAAATGTTGGCGAACTGCCTGCACATACGGTGCCTGTTCGAGGGCAGTGAAATCCCCCATAGAAAAGCAATGGTTCGTCTATTCAGAGAACAGCAGTGAAAAGTTGACGAAATGCCCTGCTGTTCAGTGGTTTCATTCGGCATGTTTAATCAGACGAATCCCTTAGGCTTCAATGTTAAAAATATATCCATTTTAATACAATATCTCGTAAACAGTTTATTATTTTATTCTGCTTTAAAAAGTCTCTTTATTTATTGAATTTTTAGGATCTCTCAAGCATTTTTCGGGCTTTTTTATGCAAAGTTTTTTTCCCTTTTTTTTTTTTAAATTGGATTTTCTTTTTTCCATAACAGCCCTTTTTATTTTCAAGGCATTTTCCTACAGTAGTTTTTTTGCAAAGTGTTTTAATTTTGAAACTGTAAAGCGTATTGTTTTGTTGTTTTTTTTTACCACGTTCGTCTGCCTGTCGGGTTTTTCTGGCGGCTGCTCTGCGCTGTGACCTGCGTCTTCTCGGGTTTTTCCGGCGTGTTTGGAGGGGTTTTTGTGTCGTTTCTGCGGGTTTACGGTGAGTGTTCGGCGAGTTTTCTGTGGATTTGCGGCGAGTTTTCCCTGCACTACGGGGGGGGGCCCTGCGGTGCTTGCTGAAGACACCGCAGGGTCGGTGAACTAGAATCGCCCCGAAGTGCAGGGAACGAAAGGTCACCGACCGTGCGGTGACTTTTCGGATCTGTCTGAATAACCTTGTATGTCTTTGACATCAACATTTTATTTGAATTTTTTTTATCGTCTGAGCAAAATGAATGAATTTCTGTATCTAGACCTTATTTCTGATTTAATTATGGCCATACCGTACAGATTGCAATATTGCTTCTAGAGCACCGAAATAATGTGGATATAGCAAATCGCAATGATTTTTTGGGTTTTCTGGTGCGCATAAAAGTTATGGTCTATTTGTCTATTTGTCTATTAAGGCTGGGGTCAGACCAGCGCACTTTTAACGTGCGTTCTGGCGCACATAATTACGGCCGCACTAGCAGCAGATGACGGGCAATGACGGCCACTATACGATGTACGGCCGCACAAAAGTCCGGCCGTGCAACGCAAGTGGAATTTGAACGCATTTTTATGAGAACGCTGAACCGCTAGTACTGACGTACTAAGTGCGCAGCTGCGGCATAGCGGCGTGTGTTCGTGATTAGGAGATGTCAGACGCTGCTAATGTCCAGCCTACATAACGTCCAGACGCAAAAAGAGTTTTATTGACGATCCGTACAAAATCACGCCCGAAAATGCGCGTCGTCTGACCGTTTTTGCGCATTCCGTGAAAAAATACGTCAATGCGTTCGGACGCACTTTTTCACGTTCGCGGGGAAAAATGCTTTCGTCTGACCCTAGCCTTAATGTGTAACAGTGTTATGTCTAAAAGCAACGTACAGACATGAATTACAAAATATTTACAGGGTTATTCAAAGAGAATCGAAAAGTCACCGCATGTTTCGTGACTTTTCGTTCCCTGCAATTCGGTGCGATTCGGTGATCCTAGTTCGCCGACCCTGTGGTGTATTCAGTATGCAAAACAGGGCCGCCTGTCACGGAAGGGACATAGGGGCTCGGCGCAGCGAGACCCAGGACATTTTTAAAAGGACCTTGTTTTCCTTTGAACGTTTGCAGTGTGCGTTTCAATGTAAGAACAGTTTATTTTCCTTGCTAGATGTGGTTTTACTTGATGTGCTGTATTAAGATGTACCCTGTGTGATTTTAAATATACTTTACATCGTTTGGTTTTAGTTTAATTTAGTTTAGTGAAATGACATAGCTTTGGTTAAAATATACTTATATTCCTGTAGGTAAATGTGTTTTTCTGTAGCCAGTAAACAAGTTTTGCTGCTGTGTAATTTATGCGTCAGGGATTTTCCCCATTATCTAGGTACATGTTTAATTTAAGGGATCTCTGATAGTGTGTGTTTAATCTGATGGGCTGGAACAATGGATGTACAAATGTTGTGTGCGCTGAAGGCTAAGAGAATGTGAAGAATGTTGATTGTAAATAACTGACCTAACTCATTAGTATGGGTATGCAAATTGTGACTGTTATACTTCAGCATAAATAGTGGCGTGCGATTAAAAGAGTTCAGTTCATCTGAGTGTTTGAAACATACAGCTCTGCCTGGTGTTGTCATTTTACGTCGGCTACATATCACCACCACCCAGGAACGGGTCACTAACTCCGCAGCAGAACATCGATTCGCCGCGCCGTTGCACCACCTTGAATCGGTATCTTGGGATACCGCAACCACCCCGAATCGGGTCCTCGGCTGAGCGCCGTGCCTGCATCTGCAAGGAGACTCTACCGAACCGCGGTTCGCCACGCAGACCGTCTCCAGCCCTTCAATGGTCAGTAGATCCGCTGCTCGAGACGCCGAGTGCCGTGCCACTCGGTAGTCGGGCGGATTTCCACCGTGGGTGCCCCATCTACTCTACAGATCTCCACCGCCACGTAGTCCTCTACCCAAGCCGCTCGAGACGCCGGGTGCCGTGCCACTCGGTAGTCGGGCTTGGCAACACCAAAGAGGGGGTCAGATAGAGCAGGACCGCAGGCGGACAACACCCATTCCGTCACACCGCCGTACTGCAGGGAAAACTCACCGCAAACCCGACGAACACTCACTGCAAAACCTGCCGGACACTCACCGAAACCCGCAGAAACAGCTGGATTAACCCCGCCATACACGCCAGCGAAACCCGACTAGCCGCCGATCACAGCGCAGAGCAGCCGCTGGAAAAACCCTACATGCAGACGAATGAGATGAAAAAAACACAAAAAAACAGTACGCTGAAAGTTTGAATTTTTAAACGCTATTTGTAAAAAAACTACTGAACGAAAATACCTGGAATTTACACATAAGATCCAATGAACGATAATAAAAAGGGCAGTTACCGTAAAAAGAAAAGACGATTTAAAAAAAAAAGTTTTTGCAAAAAAATCCCAAAACATGCCTGACAGATCCTAAAAAATCTATAAATAAAGATACTTTTTACTGCAGAATATAATATTAAGTGGTTTATTAGATATTGGATTAAAACGGGAATATTTTTAACATTGAAGCCTATGGGAATCGCCTGAATAAATCTGTTGAATGAAACCACTGAACAGCAGGGCATTTCGGCAACTTTTCCCTGCTGTTTTGTGTTCTCTGAATACAGTAGACGAAGCATCGCTTCTCTATGGGAATTTCACTGCCCTCAAACAGGCGCCGTATGTGCAGGCAATTTGCCAAGATTTGGCGAACTGCCTGCTCTCAGAATAGCCGAATGGCCAGGAAAGGTAACCGTACGCTGAATTTCACTGTTCGGTTACCTTTCGGCCACAATTCGGATCTCTTTGAATAACCCTGTTAATAGATTGTACTTACCATTCAGGTGTTAAAACTGTCCTTCTTAATGGGCTCTATTACATTCTTCGCACAAACGGTAAAGCGTGCGCAAAAACGCATTAACGCGAGGGGCCAAACCCTTTGCGCAGAACGTCGTATTACAACGTCCGCGCAAAAAATGCGCGTTAACGTCTAACGCAGGTGGACCTGCATGAACCCTTTGCGAGCGTACTGTACTTTGCGCGTCCTATACTTAACATTGTGATTGCAAATGCGTTTGTGCACTGGTATGCGGATGGTATTACAATTTTTGCGCAAATTTTAATGGACAACGTTTGCGCGTATAATTTTAGCATCTTTTAAAAGCTGGTGTTAATGCCAAAAATGACGTCCTGGCGGAACCCAAATACACCAGCCCAAAAATAAAAATACAGCAACGTATAGTTACACATTCTACGCATACCCAAACAATAAAATTGAGAAGTGCATGTTTTTATTATTGCTGCAGCATATATACTCAGATTGATTTTGACAGGCTCAAAAACTTAACGTGAGTCAATTGTGGTTCTTAATTCTGATTGGCTGAATCGCGTGAAAAAACAGTTCGCACACTAATTTCTGCACGCAGCGTTAATGCGCGCGTGTTTTTGCCGGATGAAAAAATGCACTCGGATTGTAATACCAGTGTTAATTTATGTGCGTTAACATTTAACGCTTTGCGCACAAATTAACGCGCTGCGCAAGCGTTTTTGCGCAAAAAATGTAATAAAGCCCAATATTTTGTGTATATAGTATTAAATATAAATACCCCCACCCAATAAATAAATAACTAAAACAAAATAAAAATTAAATTAAAAAATGACAGATTTAAAATTTCAAACATACAGGGTTATTCAAAGAGATCAGAATGGCTGGAGAAAGGTAACCGAACGCTGAAAATCAGCGTTCGGTTACCTTTCTTGGCCATTCGGCTATTCAGAGAGCAGGCAATACGCCAAATCCTGGCGAATTGCCTGCACATTCGGTGCCTGTTCGGTGCCTGTTCGAGAGCAGTGAAATCTCCATAAAAAAAGCACTGCTTCGGCTATGCAGAGAACAAAAACCAGCAGTGAAAGGTTCCCGAAATGCCCTGTCATTCGGTGGTTTCATTCGGCAGATTTATTCAGGCGAATCCCATAGGCTTCAATGTTAAAAATATTCCCGTTTTAATTCAATATCTAATAAACCGTTCATTATAAAATTCTGCAGTAAAGAGTCTATTTATAGATTTTTTAGGATATTTCAAGCATTTTTCAGATTTTATTTTAAAAAGTCCGATTTTTTTTAACTTTACTTATTTTTTCTGTAACAGCCCTTTTTTATTATCATTCATTGGACCTCATATGTAAATTTCAGACATTTTCGCTCAGTAGTTTCTTTGCAAACAGTGTTTCACTTTTCAATCATACAAGCAAACTGTTTTCCTAATTTATTCACTGCCTCTCCTGCGGTGTCGGCTTTTTCCAGAGGCTTTGCTGCTTGTGATCGGCTCCTGCTCGGGTTTTTCCGGCGTCTTCGACGGGTTAATCCAGATGTTTTTACGGGTTTTCGGCTTGCCTTCACCAGGTTTTCGGCGGGTTTTCGGCAGCTTTTCCCTGCACTTCGACAGCCCTGTGGTGCTTGCTGAATACACCACAGGGTGTCCGAAATGGGAAAGCCGATTTGCACCGAATTGAAGAGAACGAAAAGAGACCGAACGTGCGGTGACTTTGATTCTCTTTGAATAACCCTGATAGTAGCATTGTGATGTCATCCGGGTAAAACAAAAAACAATGCTTCATTGCACCAGTCCTAATAATATCCAGCTACAAAAAAATGAGGGGAACACACCTAAGTGTAGACTTAGGAGGCTCCTGGGTTTGTATTGAGGGGGCAGGTTAACCGTTATTTTTGTGGGTCAAAGAAATGCTGCAGTCTTCTCAGGTGTGTAGCTGTTCCATCTCAAATATATAACAAGGGGAGGTCATGGTGATACTCTTAGTTCTACAGAATTTTAAGATCTGTCTCTCGCAGCACAGTTCTAAATTAATTTAGATTTTCATTTAATTTTTAAAAAAATTGTGGGAGGAGATATATAGATCTGCCACCCAATTTTTTTTTATTATTTAATTAGCATTTTTCAATACCTTAGCTGGATACAATTAGGATTGGTGTAATTATACAGTTTTTTTTAATGTTTACCTGGGTGAAACATTAAAAAGTTCTGCTGGGCATGAGCTCAGCTCCGTTTTGAGCTATGACCTATCATAGCCCCACAGAGTATGCATAGAAGGCAGTAGGAGACTGTCTGATATGATGGCGTGTCAGATCACCACCACCACTCTCTGACTGGGAGCCAAGGTCCTCAGTGTGCTGCCACCATATGCCACACTGACATTGCAGCAATACAGGGGATCTCTGAGGTGTTGTTGCCTGCTGAGCTGTTCTGACCTTCACTGGCCGCTAATTTGCAAAAAAAATGTCCCTGGATATGCCTCTAGAACACCACTCTAGCATTTAATCATTAATACTATCAGCCATCAAATAGACTACAGGGTGTTTGCTTTGAGGTGATCCTACTCCGCTGAGCTGCTGAACTACCTCCCAGTACAAGAGTGTATCCACCATTATTTTCCCCACAGCTTTTCTTCTACTGCCAAGATTTGCAAAACTCAGATACAGTTACAAGTATTTATAAAGTGCCTACAAGTTTTATTAGTGTTGATTCTTTCTATTGAGACGGTTGGAACAATTCAGGATCTTTAATCATGCTATTACTATCTATTGCAGCAATTATAAATTACTCTTCACAGATACTTTTCCATAATTGCATCACTGCTACAAACTTTCCTCCAGACGTGGAAACGTATAAGGAAGAAACTCCTGGCTTTTTTGGAAGCCTGCTGTCTTGGATAGCTTGGTCTTCAAATACCGCTGCTCGCTTACTAATGTTTTGCACTCCCCCTGTTAAGATTGGTGACAAGAACTTGATTCACAATTTTTTTTTTTTTAACCAGGATTTTACCAGGAAGGATACATTGAGATTTCTCTCGTTTTCATGTATGTCCTGGGTGGCGAGTATGTACCGTTAGGTGTCTTGACCAAGGACACTTACTGGAGAGGTGCTCGTCGTGATCAAACTCATGATTCCACAGGCTCTCTCCACGCAGAGCAGTGATGTTACCGCTACTCTGTTATGGACAAGAAATATGTATTTGCTTTAATAAATAACGGAAAGCTTAGAAAAATGCCCATTTCAAATATAACAGTACGGCTTTAAGGAAAGAAATTAATTAAACTGTTTTTAGAAGAATCAAAACTCGTATTATTGTTTAACACGCTATCTAAGCAGATTTCAGCACATGTAGTTCCTCTTTCTGGTATCAAGAAGAGAATATTTTAGAACATCCTGGAACATCCTGAACTGTATCTATATCTGAAATATGACAACTCCCTTGACGAGTTGTTCGTAAGTTTGCAATTTCACAATTTTACTGACGAGGAATAAAATATTAGCTAACACCCTGCTTCCGCTTCCGCACTAAACTGGTATAAAGCATGTATCATTTCTGATTAAAAGGAGAGAGGTCACTTGGCTTGTCCAAAAAAGGCTACATAGACCTATTCGTTGTCTATGTCATTTCTTTGAGTGCGCACTTGAATGGATTGGCTTCTCCACCATTTGGCAGCAGCAGGCATGCGAGAAAAAGACTGGTTAAAGTCTTCCCTAACAACTCCACCCAGCCGGTTTCTTGGTTCACTTTTCTTTGACTACCTGAGGACTTCTACTCAGTTAAGAGATCTATCAGACTTTATAACATGCGATATTAACCCCTTAAGGACCCCGACGTACCCTGTACGTCCTGTCCACAGGTCTCCCTTAGACCCGCGGACGTACAGGGTACGTCAGCGGCGCCTAATCCCCCTCCCGCCAAATACTCACCTCCCTCGGCGATCTGGCAGGGAGGAAGCCTGCCCATGTGATTTACATGGGCAGGCGAGGCTGATGACGTCGCCACGCTGCGTGGTGACGTCATCAGCAGGCATCCCCATGCAATTCAATGGAGGGGAGGGGGGGCTCCTTCGCTATTGAAGCTAGGGAGATGCTGTTTGCACCACTGAAAAGGGGAGAGTCTCCCCTTTTCAGCGGTGTATAGCATTAACAGTTTCGCCGCCGGATCACGTTTCGGTGCCAATTGGCGCCAAAACGCGATTCGAACCTGGAGGGGGGCTGACATCTTGGATGTCAAGCCTCCAGGTCAACCCCCCACCCACTGACATCCTCACCATATGTAGAGATCCTAAGGATCCCCATATCTCCCGATCCATGGCAGCTAGATGGTCATATTTGACATCATTTGAAAGGCCTGATTATGGCCTTTCCAATGATACCAAACATGACCAGGTTTGGTTTTAAAACAAAATAAGAAAATAAAAATAAAAAAAAAAAAAAATTAAATAAAATGTTTTTTTTTTTTTAAAAGGTTTTTTTGTCTGGGGGGAGTTTAATTAAATAGGACCTAGGCTGTCATCTAAAAATAATTAGCACAAAATGGTCAGAATGAGCGCAGCGCACATAGGTGAACTGTCTCAGCAGTGAAGGGGTTAAAAAGTAAACGCATGTAAAAATTGGGTATTTCTAGTCTCGGGACAAAATTTTTAACCTATTTAGCCGGGGTCTTTTTGGGTGGTTGTAGATTTTGGGGATTAAATTACGAAAAAGTGTGTTTTTACCATTTTTTCATCATATTTCATATTTTTTTTTATAGTAAATTATTCGATATGATGGAAATAATGGTATTTCTAGAAAGTCCATTTAATGGCGGGAAAAAGGGTGTATAATATGTGTGGGTTGAATAAACGAGTAAGAGGAAAATTTGACCTAAACACTAACAGCGCAGAAACGTAAAAACAGCAGCGGTCACTAAAAGACAGATTTGTGAAAAACCGCCCGGTCACTAAGGGGTTAAAGGTCTCAATACACCAGTGAAGAGGTTCTAAGGCCTTAAAATCTCTTATCCTTTAAACCACATACAGTATAGTGCTGTTATAAGAAATGCACTGGACCTCTAACCAGAACTGTACATTGAAAATCCCATGGATTTTGGACAGCTGGTCTGCTCCTTTACAGTCAAAAGCCAGAGGGGCTGCGACTATCTTGGGTAATAACTTTCTTGGTCACGTACCAGATGTGAGAAGAGATCGCGAGGGCCGTTTTCTTGTTCTTACCGTGGCACTCCTTGATATAACCTTACCTTTCGTATTTTCTATGTTTATGCTCTGAACATATAGTCAGATTTTTTTGATTTTTGGAAATATATGTTTTATTGTCATTTCTCAACATGAAAAGACATGTCACTGGAGCAATCCGAATATTTTTCTAACCTAGTATAAAACCGTTTGCAATATAATGTTTCTTCTTTAATAGAAGGTGATTACATTGCTGTCTTGGACCTCCAACTAGGTAGATTTTTCACTTCTAGTTGCCGATTATGTACATTGGGAAGGCACTTGCAGTCCTTTACCGAATTTATCTGATCCCCGGCACTCATTTCATCCATCAGAAAGGAACTACACCTTCCATTACTTGGTCCATGATACCCATTCAAGAATAGGTGGCTTTTAGTTTCTCCTGAGTTAATCCTTTTGGCTCACCACACTTCAGTTGCTAATATAGTAGTCTCTTACCATGCAACAGTATTCTTAATATTTAAAATGTTTTGACCCTCCACTTACATCTTCAAAATGGTCCTTCCATTCTTATTTGCTTCAAGCCAATGTCCATAGTCATGTTGAAGTGACATGGTTACATTTTGTGGATGGTAATGTTGAACATGTACGCTACTATTTTGGGAAACGTCTAAGGCTATTATGAGGGGTTCTGATGAATATCATAAACCTTCTCCTACCTCAAAAGTACTTATTTTAATAATAAACTTCTACATGAAACCTTTCATCACGTTCCCAAACTGAATATTATAAGAGAAACTTCTTCAAACGGAGAAACAAAGCAGGGTGCCTGTCAGTCCAGCCATCAGCAATTTCGGGGGCCCTTACTGACCCTCAGAATGGGGCCACCCCCATGATCCCCTCTTACCATAATAAATACAATATTTAGGGCCCCATTACAATCTTCACGTTAAGACGCTTGCACAACGCGTGAATTTGTGCGCCTAGCATTAAATGTTAACGCGCGTAAATCAACGCTGGAATTACAATCATCGCATATTTTTCCATCCGTCGAGCAATAACACGTGTAAAACAGACGCGCACAAACACGCGCGCAGCAACGTTGCGCGGCACGCGCAGAAATCAGTGTGGACTGTTTTTTTCACGCGATTCAGCCAATCAGAATTAAGAACCACAATTGTCTCACGTTAAGTTTTTGTGCCTGTCAAAGTCAATCTGCACATTTAAGCTGCATCAATAAAAAAAGCACACACAACTTCTCAAATGTATTGGTTTGGTATGTTTAGAATGTGTAACTATACTTTGCTGCATTTCTTTTTTTGGGCTGGTGTATTTGGTTTCGGTCAGGTCCATCAGATTTGCCATTAACACCAGCTTTTAGGAGTTGCTAAAATTATGCGCGCAACGTCTATGCGTTAATTCCTGCGCATAGATTGTAATACCATCCACGTACCAGCGCACAAACGCCTTTGCACTCACAATGTTAAGTATAGGACGCGCGACAAACAGTAAGCTCATGCAGCGTTCATGCAGGTTCACCCGCGGTAGACATATACGTGCGTTTGTTGCGCTGACATTGTAATACGACGTTCAGCTCAAAGGGTTTTGCCCCTCGCGTTAATGCATTTTTGCGCCAGCGCAAACGTATGCGCGAAGATTTTAATAGGGCCCTTAGTGTGAATCGTGATCACATTACAGAGTGGTAGTCCCAATATCTTAAAATCACACATATTGCTCGCACAGCAGCACATTTAACCCTTTCGCTGCTGAGGCTTTTCCCGCCCCTGTGCTGAGGTCATTTTTACCGGTTTTGCTCATCATGTTTAAACGTGTTTTGAAGGCTTATTTTAGTATATGACCCAGACATATTATATATCGTTCTCTCCGTCAGACTCGGTAGATTCATAATATGTCATTATTATATGTATACGTTATGTCATGTCTGTATATTATAACAAAAAATGCAATAAAATATGTATTTTCAATAATTTACAATGTGTAAAGTGTTTTTTTTCACATTTTAACATGCGAGCAATTGCGGTTATATTTTGTATGGGGTGCGCTTGTTAAAAAAATTAGAGATGGGGTCTCGTTACATTTTTTTTGGGGGAAAATTACGCGATTTTTAACAAACGCACCGCATACAAAAATCGTTAGTGCAGCATCATTGTTCACATTATAATTGAAATGGGAACAATATTGCTGCATTAACAAACCAAAAAAAAAAAAAAAATAGTGTTTATTTTTTTTTTATAATTTTTTTTTATTTTATTTTTTTCATTTTTTTTTTTTTTTACAAAATTTTTCACTTTCATGTTTGGTATCGTTGGAACGGCCATGCGATCAACCCCTAACTGCCACGGATCGGGAGATAGGGAGTTCATTGGAACTCCCTATCTCCACAGTTGGTGGCAGTTAGGGTTAAGTCCAGGACTGGCGTCATCGTGCTACGCACGATGACGCCAGTCCTCAGGGGGAGTTCCCGGAGGCTTGGCCGACATCCAAGATGTCGGCCAGCTCCGGGAAAGGATCGCGAATCGGCGCTTTTCTGCGCCGATTCGCGATCCAGCTCCCCAGGGGTTAATGCCAGGCATCATTTGGAAGGGCAGGCTGTGCCCTTCCAAATGATGCCTGGGTTAACCCCCGCAGAGCCGCCGATCGGGAGGGAGAGAGGTCCGAAGGACCTCCCCCCTCCCTTTCAGGCGCCTCCTCCGCACATGCGGGGGGGCGCCTGAATTAGGTGTCATCGCGCTGCCGCGATGACACCTAATTCGGGCGGCTGTGGTCCCGGATGCACGGCTGACATCCAGGATGTCAGCCCGCACCGGGGGGCCAGCGATCGGCCGGAACCCGGCCGAACGCTGACCCCAATGGGAGGACGCGCTCAGCGCGTCCTCCGCATACCAGCGGGAATGCTGAGGACGCGCTGAGCGCGTCCTCAGCATCCAAGTGGTTAACATAAAAAAGTATTTATCTGGTTCAAATAATTTAAGATAGTATGAAATTGTGATTAACCCTTTCGCTGCTGAGGCTTTTCACACCTCTGTGCTGAGGTCATTTTTACCGGTTTTGCTCATCATGTTTAAACGTGTTTTGAAGGCTTATTTTAGTATATGACCCAGACATATTATATATCGTTCTTTCCGTCAGACTCGGTAGATTCATAATATGTCATTATTATATGTATACATTATGTCATGTCTGTATATTATAACAAAAAATGCAATAAAATATGTATTTTCAATAATTTACAATGTGTAAAGTGTTTTTTTTTTTCACATTTTAACATGCGAGCAATTGCGGTTATATTTTGTATGGGGTGCGCTTGTTAAAAAAATTAGAGATGGGGTCTCGTTACATTTTTTTTTGGGGAAAATTACACGATTTTTAACAAACGCACCGCATACAAAAATCGTTAGTGCAGCATCATTGTTCACATTATAATTGAAATGGGAACAATATTGCTGCATTAACGAACCAAAAAAAAGAAAAAAAAATATTTTTTTTTTTATAATTTTTTTTTAAATATATTTTTATTTTGAATTTTTATTTTTTTTAAAAAACTTTTTTCACAGTAGTGTTTGGTATCGTTGGAACGGCCATGCTCTGGCCGATCCAACCATACCAAACTTTAACCCCTAGGTGCCACGGATCGGGAGATAGGGAGTTCCAATGAACTCCCTATCTCCACCGTTGGTGGCAGTTAGGGGTTAACTCTGCTATGCACGATGACGCCAGTCCTCAGGGGGAGTTCCCGGAAGCTTGGCCGACATCCAAGATGTCGGCCAGCTCCGGGAAAGGATCACGAACCGGCGCTTTTCAGCGCCGATTCGTGATCCGGCTCCCCAGGGGTTAATGCCAGGTACCATTTGGATGGGCAGGCTGTGCCCTTCCAAATGGTGCCTGGGTTAACCCCGCAACGCCGCCGATCGGGAGGGAGAGAGGTCCGAAGGACCTCCCCCCCTCCCTTTCAGGCGCCTCCTCCGCACATGCGGGGGGGGCGCCTGAATTCGGTGTCACCGCGCTGCCGCGATGACACCTAATTTCATCGGCGGCGGTTCCGGATGCTGGGCTGACAGCGAGGAACCCGGCCGAACGCTGGCCCCAAAGTGAGCGTCCTCAGCACACCAGGAGCCATGTGGAGGACGCGCTGGTTAATATAAATCAAGATCGTATTACAGAGTGCTGCTCCCAATACCAATCTATAACTAGAAAAAAGTGTTTTCTCCGTCGCCGTACACACTTGCGCATTGGGCATGCTCGAAGAAAAGAATCTGCCGGCTGGCCTGCGCGAGGGGAGAAAATCCTGTCCCTTAGAGGGAAGGCTGTGTGAGGAGGAAGCTCAGGGCGAAAGAGCTGGCCCACAGCCAATAGATGCAGTGTGTGCTGCCAACTCCTCCCTCTGACTCCGCACTTCCTCCTCTCTGTGTCCCTCTCCATGTGAGTCTCTCTCCTCACTGCGTGCAGCTCCCACCCCCTGCAATCCCCCCCACACACACACTCCATCTCCTGCAACCCCTCCACACACCATCTCATGCAACCCCCCAAACCACCTCCTGCAAACCTCCACACATCACCTCCTGCAAACCCCCCCAACCCACCTCCTGCAAACCTCCCCCACACACATCTCCTGCAAACCTCCCCCACACACATCTCCTGCAAACCCCCACACGCACCTCCTGCAAACCTCCTTCCCCACGCACCTCCTGCAACCTCCCCACACACATCTCCTGCAAACCTCCCCCACCACACATCTCCTGCAAACCTCCCCCACACCACCCTCCGCAAGTCTCCTCGCAAACCTCCTCACACACCTTCTGCAACCTCCCCCACACACATCTCCTGCAAATCTCCCCCACACATACATCTCCTGTAAACCTCCCCCAACACACACCTCCTGCAAACCTCCTTCCCCACACACCTTCTGCAACCTCCCCCACACACATCTCCTGCAAACCTCCCCCACACACACATCTCCTGCAACCTCCCCCACACACACATCCTGCAAACCTCCCCCACACACACATCTCCTGCAAACCTCCCCCACACACACATCTCCTGCAAACCTCCCCCACACACATCTCCTGCAAACCTCCCCACACACACATCTCCTGCAAACCTCCCCCACACACACATCTCCTGCAAACCTCCCCCACACACAATCTCCTGCAAACCTCCCCCACACACACATCTCCTGCAAACCTCCCCCACACACACATCTCCTGCAAACCTCCCCCACACACACATCTCCTGCAAACCTCCCCCACACACACATCTCCTGCAAACCTCCCCACACACACATCTCCTGCAAACCTCCCCCACACACACATCTCCTGCAAACCTCCCCCACACACACATCTCCTGCAAACCTCCCCACACACACATCTCCTGCAAACCTCCCCCACACACACATCTCCTGCAAACCTCCCCCACACACACATCTCCTGCAAACCTCCCCCACACACATCTCCTGCAAACCTCCCCCACACACACATCTCCTGCAAACCTTCCCCACACACATCTCCTGCAAACCTTCCCCACACACATCTCCTGCAAACCTTCCCCACACACATCTCCTGCAAACCTTCCCCACACACATCTCCTGCAAACCTTCCCCACACACATCTCCTGCAAACCTCCCCCACACATACATCTCCTGCAAACCTCCCCCACACACCCCTGCAAAAACTCCCCCACACGACTCCTGCAAAACTCCCCCACACACCTCCTGCAAACCTCCCGCACAGGCCTCCTGCAAACCTCCCCCCACATGCCTCCTGCAAACCCCCCCCACACACACACGCCTGCAAGCCTCCCCAACACACACCTGCAAACCTCCCACACCTCCTGCAAACCCCCCCCCCCCACACACATGCCCCTGGAAACCTCCCCACACACCTACTGCAAACCCCCTACAGACCTCATGCAAACCTCCCCACACACACAACTGCAAACCTCCCCCACACACACACACCTGCAAACTTCTCTACACACACACACATCTCCTGCAATCCCCCCACACACACCTCCTGGAATCCTCCCCCCCCCACCACCTGCAAACCTCCCCCAACACACACCTCCTGCAAACCCCCACACACCTCATGCAAATCTCCTCCCACACACACACCTCCTGCAAAACCCCCCACACGCCTCCTGCAAACCTCCCCCAACACGCCTCCTGCAAACCTTCCCCACACACGCCTCCTGCCAAACCTCCCCACACATGCCTCCTGCAAACCTCCCACACGGCTCCTGCAAACCCCCACTCACACACACACACAGCCAAACCTCCAGCACACACACCTCCTGCAAACCCCCACACACCTACTGCAAACCTCCCCCACACCTACTGCAAACCTCCCCCACACGCCTCCTGAAAACCTCCCCCACACACATCTCCTGCAAACCTCCCACACACACACACCACCTGCAAACCTCCCCAACACACACCACCTGCAAACCTCCCCAACCACACACCTCCTGCAAACCTCCCCAACCACACACCTCCTGCAAACCTCCCCAACCACACACCTCCTGCAAACCTCCCGACACACCTACTTCAAACCTCCCCCCACATGCCTTCTGCAAACTCCCACACACCTGCTGCAATCCTCCCCAACACACACCTCCTGAAAACCTCCAACACACACCACTTGCAAACCTCCCACACCCCTCTTGCAAACCTCCCACACACCTCCTGCAAACCTCCCACACACACCTCCTGCAAACCTCCCACACACACCTCCTGCAAGCCTCCCCCCACACACACCTCCCCACACACACACCTCCTGCAAACCTCCCCACACACACACCTCCTGCAAACCTCCCACACACACACACCTCCTGCAAACTCCCCACACACACACCTCCTGCAAAACCTCCCCACACACACACACCTGCAAACCTCCCCCACACGCCTCCTGCAAACCTCCCAACACCTCCTGCAAACCTCCCAACACCTCCTGCAAACCTCCCCCCACACGCTCTCCTGCAAATCTCCCCCACACGCCTCCTGCAAACCTCCCCCCACACACCCGCTGCAAACCTCCCCCACAAACACACACCTGCAAACCTCCCACACACACGCCTCCTGCAAACCTCCCCCACACGCCTCCTGCAAACCTCCCGCCACACCTCCTGCAAACCTCCCCCACACCTCCTGCAAACCTCCCCCACATGCCTCCTGCAAACCTCCCCCACACGCCTCCTGCAAACCCCCACTCACACACACACCACCTGCAAGCCTCCCCCAACCCACACCTGCAAACCTCCCCACACACATCTCCTGCAACCCCCACACACACCTCCTGGAATCCTCCCCCCCCCACCCACCTGCAAACCCCCCACACCTCCTGCAAACCCCCCACACACCTCCTGCAAAACCCCCCACACACTCCTGCAAACCCCACTCACACACACCTGCAAACCTCCCCAACACACGCCTCCTGAAAACTCTCCCCCACACGCCTCCTGCAAACCTCCATGCGCCTCCTGCAAACCCCCACTCACACACAGCCAAACCTCCCACACACACCTCCTGCAACCTTCCCCCCACACGCTCCTGCAAACCCCCCCCCACTCCACGAACCTCCCCCAACACACCTCCTGCAACCCAACCACACACCTCCTGCAAACCCACCACACAACTCCTGCAAAACCCCCCACACACCTACTGCAAACCTCCCCCACATGCCTCCTGAAAACCTCCCCCACACACACACATCTCCTGCAAACCTCGCCACCACACACCACTTGCAAACCCCCACTCACACCTCCTGCAAACCTCCCCACCACACACCTCCTGCAAACCTCCTCCCCCACACCTACTTCAAACCTCCCCAACACACACCTGCTGCAATCCTCCCCAACACACCTGCTGCAATCCTCAACACACACACCTCCTGCAAACCTCCCCCACACCTCCTGCAAACACCCCGCACACACCTCCTGCAAACCTCCCAATCACACACGCCTCCTGAAAACCTCCCCCAACAGCCTCCTGCAAACCTCCCACACGCCTCCTGCAAACCCTCCACTCACACAGCCAAACCCCCCACACACCTCCTGCAAAACCTCCCCACTCACACATACACATGCAAACCTCCCCCAACAAACACCTGCAAACCTCCCACACACACCTCCTGCAAATCCACCACACATCTCCTGCAAAACCCCCCACACACCTACTGCAAACCTCCCCCACACACACACCTCCTGAAAACCTCCCCACCACACACCACTTGCAAACCCCCCACACACACCTCCTGCAAACCTCCCCACACACACACCTCCTGCAAACCTCCCCACACACACACCTCCTGCAAACCTCCCCACACACACACACCTCCTGCAAACCTCCCCACACACACACCTCCTGCAAACCTCCCCACACAACACACCTCCTGCAAACCTCCCCACACACACACACACACCTGCAAACCTCCCAACACCTCCTGCAAACCTCCCAACACCTCCTGCAAACCTCCCAACACCTCCTGCAAACCTCCCCCCACACCCTCCTGCAAACCCCCACTCACACACACACCTGCAAACCTCCCTCCACACGCCTCCTGCAAACCTCCCAACACCTCCTGCAAACCTCCCCCCACACGCCTCCTGCCAAACCTCCCACACACCCGCTGCAAACCTCCCCCACAAACACACACCTGCAAACCTCCCCAACACACACGCCTCCTGCAAACCTCCCCCACACGCACACACCTCCTGCAAACCTCCCCCACATGCCTCCTGCAAACCTCCCCCAGACGCCTCCTGCAAACCTCCCCCACACGCCTCCTGCAAACCCCCACTCACAACACACACCTGCAAGCCTCCCCCAACCCAACCTGCAAACCTCCCCACACACATCTCCTGCAACCCCCACACACACCTCCTGGAATCCTCCCCCCCCCACCACCTGCAAACCCCCCACACCTCCTGCAAACCCCCCACACACCTCCTGCAAACCCCACTCACACACACCTGCAAACCTCCCCAACACACGCCTCCTGAAAACCTCCCCCACACGCCTCCTGCAAACCTCCCAAGCGCCTCCTGCAAACCCCACTCACACACAGCCAAACCTCCCACACACACCTCCTGCAAACCTCCCCCCACACACCTCCTGCAAACCCACCACACAACTCCTGAACACCCACCACACAGCTACTGCAAACCTCCCCCACACACACACACATCTCCTGCAAACCTCGCCACCACACACCACTTGCAAACCCCCACTCACACCTCCTGCAAACCTCCCCACACACACACACATCTCCTGCAAACCTCGCCACCAACACACCACTTGCAAACCCCCCACTCACACCTCCTGCAAACCTCCCCACACACACACCTCCTGCAAACCTCCTCCCACACACCTACTTCAATCCTCCCCAACACACACCTGCTGCAATCCTCCCCAACACACACCTGCTGCAATCCTCCCCAACACACACCTGCTGCAATCCTCAACACACACACCTCCTGCAAACCTCCCCCACACCTCCTGCAAACACCCCGCACACACCTCCTGCAAACCTCCCCAACACACACGCCTCCTGAAAACCTCCCCCACACGCCTCCTGCAAACCTCCCACACGCCTCCTGCAAACCCTCCCACACGCCTCCTGCAAACCCTCCACTCACACAGCCAAACCCCCCACACACCTCCTGCAAACCTCCCCCCACTCACACATACACATGCAAACCTCCCCCAACAAACACCTGCAAACCTCCCACACACACCTCCTGCAAATCCACCACACATTCTCCTGCAAACCCCCACACACACCTACTGCAAACCTCCCCCACACACACACACACCTCCTGAAAACTCTCCCACCACACACCACACACTTGCAAACCCCCCCACTAACACCTCCTGCAAACCTCCCCAACACACACCTGCAAACCCCCCACTCACACACAGCCAAACCTCCAACACACACACTGTCACGGAATGGCCCAGCACCCTCAGCCAGGGGCGGTGCACAAGGACATTGATTTGGCCATGAACACTTAGGTGCGGTGGCACGCACAGAGTTTTGACGTTCTTTTTATTTAGATGTGGTTATGTGTGGTGTAATAAAGTGTCCCCGTTGGTTATTGTGAAATGTTCCCTTTGTCTGCCTTGCCCGCCGCCATTTTCCGATTGCCTCGTGGCTGCAATCAGATTATTCGAATCGGAAAATGGCCGATTCGGACCATCCGGTCCGAATCGGCGACTCCCCGAACTGTAACGGCCAATGGGTCCTGTGAGGGCGGGCAGGGATTCCCATTGTATTCATAATTTGTGTGAAGTTGATAAATGCCTGAGCTGTGAATAATAAACTCAGATTTACCAGTGCATCCAGCCTCGTCTGATGTCTTTATTTCTCCGCCGCATATTTTCTCTGAGTATCCCCCGCGGGTCTCAGGGTGCGGTGTCCAACAACGATCCGATCCGAATCGAGCGCTCTGTGCCTGCATCGAGCATCAGGACAGAGGCGCCGCGTGAGGCATCGAGTCCGAATACCTTCGCCCGGGATCCGATCCGAAAGGCGCGGCCGCGTACCGCGCTTCGGTGTATCCAGGGATCGAGATAAGTTCCGAACATCCAGCCGCGCCCCCGTCAGATCCGTAGCGATCCCCGTAATCCGATCCGAAGATTCACCTGGTCCCGTAGATCCGAACCCTCCTAGATCAGATCCGAAAAGTCCCTCCACTTCAGATACGAATATATCCTCCGCGCGGCAGATCCGATCTCCACAGACGTCCCACACCCACAAGGTCAGTGAACCAGCTGCTCGAGACGCTGAGTACCGTGTTGCTCAGTGGTCGGGCTGGTTCGGCACAGGGGTCCCCTCCACCGCCCGCATAACCCCTTCCTAGGGTCACTCCAGGCCGCATGAGACGCCGAGTGCGCGTCACTCGGTAGTCGGGCCAGCGGTAAGCGCCGGGGGGTACGCAGATAGAGCACACCCGCAGGCGGACAACATCCCATTCCGTCATACACACCTCCTGCAAACCTCCCCCACACACACCACCTGCAAACCTCCCCAACCACACACCACCTGCAAACCTCCCAACACACACCACCTGCAAACCTCCCCAACCACACACACCTCATGCAAACCTCCCGACACAGCTACTTCAAACCTCCCCCCACATGCCTTCTGCAAACTCCCACTCACCTCCTGCAATCCTCCCCAACACACACCTCCTGAAAACCTCCCCAACACACACCTCCTGCAAACCCCCAACACAAACCACTTGCAAACCTCCTCCCACACACCTCCTGCAAACCTCCCACACACACACCTCCTGCAAACCTCCCACACACACACCTCCTGCAAGCCTCCCCCACACACACCTCCCCACACACCTCCTGCAAACCTCCCCACACACACACCTCCTGCAAACTTCCCCACACACACTTCCTGTAAACTTCACAACACACACACCTGCAAACCTCCCCCACACACCTCCTGCAAACCTCCCCCACACACCTCCTGCAAACCTCCCCACACACCTCCTGCAAACCTCCCCAACACCCCTCCTGCAAATCCCCCACTCACAACACCTGCAAAACCTCCCCAACACCATGCCTCCTGCAAACCTCCCCCCACACGCCTCCTGCAAACCTCCCCCCACAACCCGCTGCAAACTCCCCCCACACGCCTCCTGCAAATCCCCCACACGCCTCCTGCAAATCCCCCACTCAAACACACACCTGCAAACCTCCCCAACACACACGCCTCCTGCAAACCTCCCCCACACGCCTCCTGCAAACCTCCCACACACACACGCCTCCTGCAAACCTCCCACACACACACGCCTCCTGCAAACCTCCCACACACACACGCCTCCTGCAAACCTCCACACACAGACACACACCTCCTGCAAACCTCCCACACACAGACACACACCTCCTGCAAACCTCCCCCACATGCCTCCTGCAAACCTCCCCCACACGCCTCCTGCAAACCCCCACACGCCTCCTGCAAACCCCCACACCTGCAAGCCTCCCCCAACCCACACCTGCAAAACCTCCCACACACACACCTGCAAACCTCCCACACACACCTGCAAACCTCCCACACACACCTGCAAACCTCCCCACACACACCTCCTGCAACCCCCCCACACACACACCTCCTGGAATCCCCCCCCCCCACCACCTGCAACCCCCCCCCCCACACCTCCTGCAAACCCCCACATACCTCCTGCAAACCCCCACTCACACACACCTGAAAACCTCCCCCCACACGCCTCCTGCAAACCTCCCATGCGCCTCCTGCAAACCCCCACTCACACACAGCCAAACCTCCCACACACACCTCCTGCAAACCTCCCCCACACATGCAAACCTCCCCCACACACCTGCAAACCTCCCACACACCTCCTGCAAACCCACCACACACCTACTGCAAACCCACCACACACACACATCTCCTGCAAACCTCGCCACCACACACCACTTGCAAACCCCCCACTCACACCTCCTGCAAACCTCCCCACACACACACACCTCTTGCAAACGTCCCCACACACACCTCCTGCAAACCTCCCCACACACACCTACTTCAAACCTCCCCAACACACACCTGCTGCAATCCTCCAACAACACACCTCCTGCAAACACCCCGCACACACCTCCTGCAAACCTCCCCAACACACGCCTCCTGAAAACCTCCCCCACACGCCTCCTGCAAACCCTCCCACACGCCTCCTGCAAACCCTCCACTCACACAGCCAAACCCCACTCACACATACACATGCAAACCTCCCCCAACAAACACCTGCAAACCTCCCACACACCTCCTGCAAATCCACCACACATCTCCTGCAAACCCCCACACACGTACTGCAAAACTCCCCCACACACACACACACACACCTCCTGAAAACCTCCCCACCACACACCACTTGCAACCCCCCCAACTAACACCTCCTGCAAACCTCCCCACCACACACCACCTGCAAACCTCCCACACACACCACCTGCAAACCTCCCCACCACACACCACCTGCAAACCTCCCCAACCACACACCTCCTGCAAACCTCCTCCCCCACACCTACTTCAACCTCCCCCCACACGCCTACTTCAAACCCCCCCACACGCCTACTTCAAACCTCCCCAACACACACCACCTGCAAACCTCCCCCCACACACACCTGCTGCAAACCCCACACACCTCTGCAAACACCCCGCGCACACCTCCTGCAAACCTCGTCCCACACACCTCCTGCAAACCCCACACACCTCCTGCAAACCCCCCACACACCTCCTGCAAACCCCCCACACACACACACACACATCTCCTGCAAACCCCCCACATGCACACACACCTCTTGCAAACCACCCCCATGCACACACAACTCCTGCAAACCACCCCCATGCACACACAACTCCTGCAAACCACCCCCATGCACACACACCTCCTGCAAGCCACCCCCCATGCACACACACCTCCTGCAAACCCCCCCGTACACACACACCTCCTGCAACCCCCACGCACATCCTGCAAACCCCCACGCACATCCTGCAAACCCCCACGCACACCTCCTGAAACTCCCCCACACACACCTCCTGAAACTCCCCCACACCACCTCCTGAAACTCCCCCACACACACCTCCTGAAACTCCCCACACACACCTCCTGAAACTCCCCCACACACACCTCCTGAAACTCCCCCACACACACCTCCTGAAACTCCCCCACACACGCCTCCTGCAACCGCCCCCACACAAGCCTCCTGCAACCACCCCACACACAAGCCTCCTGCAACCCCCCCACACAAGCTCCTGCAACCCCCCAGACACGCCTCCTGCAACCCCCCACACACGCCTCCTGCAACCCCCCCACACGCCTCCTACAAACCTCCCCCCAGACCTCCTGCAAACCTCCCCCCAGACCTCCTGCAAACCTCCCCCCAGACCTCCTGCAAACCTCCCCCCAGACCTCCTGCAAACCTCCCCCCAGACCTCCTGCAAACCTCCCCCCAGACCTCCTGCAAACCTCCCCCCAGACCTCCTGCAAACCTCCCCCCAGACCTCCTGCAAACCTCCCCACACACACACCTCCTGCAAACCCCCTCACATGCACACACACTTCCTGCAAACCCCCCACACACACACCTCTTGCAAACCCCCACCTGCACTCACAACTCCTGCAAACCACCCCCATGCACACACACCTCCTGCAACCCCCATGCACACACACCTCCTGCAAACCACCCCCATGCACACACACCTCCTGCAAACCACCCCCGTACACACACACCTCCTGCAACCCCCACGCACCTCCTGCAACTCCCCCACACACACACCTCCTGAAACTCCCCCACACACACCTCCTGAAACTCCCCCACACACCTCCTGAAACTCCCCACACACACTCCTGAAACTCCCCCACACACACCTCCTGAAACTCCCCCACACACGCCTCCTGAAACTCCCCCACACACCTCCTGAAACTCCCCCACACACGCCTCCTGAAACTCCCCCACACACGCCTCCTGCAACCCCCCCAAACACGCCTCCTGCAACCCCCCCACACATGCCTCCTGCAACCCCCCCACACACGCCTCCTGCAAACCTCCCACACACAGACACACACCTCCTGCAAACCTCCCCCACACGCCTCCTGCAAACCTCCCCCACACGCCTCCTGCAAACCTCCCCCACACGCCTCCTGCAAACCTCCCCCACACGCCTCCTGCAAACCCCCACACGCCTCCTGCAAACCCCCACACCTGCAAGCCTCCCCAACCCACACCTGCAAACCTCCCACACACACACCTGCAAACCTCCACACACCTCCTGCAACCCCCCCCCCCCACACACACCTCCTGGAATCCCCCCCCACCACCTGCAAACCCCCCCCCCACACCTCCTGCAAATCCCCCCACATACCTCCTGCAAACCCCCACTCACACACACCTGCAAACCTCCCCAACACACGCCTCCTGAAAACCTCCCCCCACACGCCTCCTGCAACCCCCACTCACACACACACAGCCAAACCTCCCACACACACTCCTGCAAACCTCCCCCCACACATGCAAACCTCCCCAACACACCTGCAAACCTCCCACACACCTCCTGCAAGCCACCACACACCTACTGCAAACCTCCCCCACACACACACATCTCCTGCAAACCTCGCCACCACACACCACTTGCAAACCCCCACTCACACCTCCTGCAAACCTCCCCACACACACACACCTCTTGCAAACGTCCCCACACACACCTCCTGCAAACCTCCCCACACACACCTACTTCAAACCTCCCCAACACACACCTGCTGCAATCCTCCCCAACACACACCTGCTGCAATCCTCCCCAACACACCTCCTGCAAACACCCCGCACACACCTCCTGCAAACCTCCCCAACACACGCCTCCTGAAAACCTCCCCCCACACGCCTCCTGCAAACCCTCCCACACGCCTCCTGCAAACCCTCCACTCACACAGCCAAACCCCCCACTCACACATACACATGCAAACCTCCCCCAACAAACACCTGCAAACCTCCCACACACCTCCTGCAACCCCCCACACACCTCCTGCAAATCCACCACACATCTCCTGCAAACCCCCCACACACGTACTGCAAACCTCCCCCACACACACACACACACCTCCTGAAAACCTCCCCACCACACACCACTTGCAACCCCCCCCACTAACACCTCCTGCAAACCTCCCCACCACACACCACCTGCAAACCTCCCAACACACACCACCTGCAAACCTCTCAACACACACCACCTGCAAACCTCCCAACACACACCACCTGCAAACCTCCCAACACACACCACCTGCAAACCTCCCCAACCACACACCTCCTGCAAACCTCCTCCCCCACACGCCTACTTCAAACCTCCCCCCACACGCCTACTTCAAACCTCCCCGAACACACATGCTGCAATCCTCCCCAACACACACCACCTGCAAACCTCCCCCCCACACACACCTGCTGCAAACCCCACACACCTCCTGCAAACACCCGCGCACACCTCCTGCAAACCTCGTCCCACACACCTCCTGCAAACCCCCACACACCTCCTGCAAACCCCCCACACACACCTCCTGCAAACGTCCCCACACACACACACACATCTCCTGCAAACCCCCCACATGCACACACACCTCTTGCAAACCACCCCCATGCACACACAACTCCTGCAAACCACCCCCATGCACACACAACTCCTGCAAACCACCCCCATGCACACACACCTCCTGCAAGCCACCCCCATGCACACACACCTCCTGCAAACCCCCCCCCCCGTACACACACACCTCCTGCAACCCCCACGCACATCCTGCAACCCCCACGCACATCCTGCAACACCCCCACACACCTCCTGAAACTCCCCCACACACACCTCCTGAAACTCCCCCACACACACCTCCTGAAACCCCCACACACCTCCTGAAACTCCCCCCCCCCCCGTACACACACACCTCCTGCAACCCCCACGCACATCCTGCAACCCCACAGCACATCCTGCAACACCCCCACACACACCTCCTGAAACTCCCCCACACACACCTCCTGAAACTCCCCCACACACACCTCCTGAAACTCCCCCACACACACCTCCTGCAACCGCTCCCACACAAGCCTCCTGCAACCCCCCCACACACAAGCCTCCTGCAACCCCCCACACACGCCTACCCCCCACACACCTCCTACAAACCTCCCCCCAGACCTCCTGCAAACCTCCCCCCAGACCTCCTGCAAACCTCCCCCACACACACCTCCTGCAAACCCCCCACATGCACACACACTTCCTGCAAACCCCCCCACACACACACCTCTTGCAAACCCCCACCTGCACTCACAACTCCTGCAAACCACCCCCATGCACACACACCTCCTGCAACCCACCCCATGCACACACACCTCCTGCAACCACCCCCATGCACACACACCTCCTGCAAACCACCCCCCCGTACACACACACCTCCTGCAAACCACCCCCCCGTACACACACACCTCCTGAAACTCCCCCACACACACCTCCTGAAACTCCCCCACACACCTCCTGAAACTCCCCCACACACACCTCCTGAAACTCCCCCAACACACCTCCTGAAACTCCCCCACACACACCTCCTGAAACTCCCCCACACACCTCCTGAAACTCCCCCACACACGCCTCCTGAAACTCCCCCACACACGCCTCCTGAAACTCCCCCACACACGCCTCCTGAAACTCCCCCACACACGCCTCCTGAAACTCCCCCACACACGCCTCCTGAAACTCCCCCACACACGCCTCCTGCAACCCCCCAAACACGCCTCCTGCAACCCCCCCACACATGCCTCCTGCAACCCCCCCACATGCTCCTGCAACCCCCCACACGCAAGCCTCCTGCAACCCCCCACACCTCCTGCAACCCCCCCACACCTCCTGCAACCCCCCCACACCTCCTGCAACCCCCCCACACCTCCTGCAACCCCCCCCACACCTCCTGCAACCCCCCACACCTCCTGCAACCCCCCACACACCTCCTGCAACCCCCCACACACCTCCTGCAAACCCCCCCCCCCCACACACACACACACACACCTCCTGAAAAACACTCCCCGTACACACACTCCTCCTGCAACCCCCAAAGCACACATGCTCCTCCTGCAACCCCCCACACACCTCCTGCAACCCCCCCACACACCTCCTGCAACCCCCCCACACACACCTCCTGCAACCCCCCCACACACACCCCCTGCAAACCCCCGTACACACACCCCTCCTGCAAACCCCCTACACACACACACCTCCAGCAACCCCAACACACACCTCCTGCAAACCCCCCCACACACACATCTCCTGCAAACCCCCAACACACGCCTCCTGCAACCCCCTACGGCCTACACACACACCTCCTGCAACCCCCTACACACACACCACCTGCAAACCTCCCCCCCACACACACCTGCTGCAAACCCCACACACCTCCTGCAAACACCCCGCGCACACCTCCTGCAAACCTCGTCCCACACACCTCCTGCAAACCCCCCCACACACCTCCTGCAAACCCCCCCACACACCTCCTGCAAACGTCCCCCACACACACACACACATCTCCTGCAAACCCCCCACATGCACACACACCTCTTGCAAACCACCCCCATGCACACACAACTCCTGCAAACCACCCCCATGCACACACAACTCCTGCAAACCACCCCCATGCACACACACCTCCTGCAAGCCACCCCATGCACACACACCTCCTGCAAACCCCCCCCCCCGTACACACACACCTCCTGCAACCCCCACGCACATCCTGCAACCCCCACGCACATCCTGCAACACCCCCACACACCTCCTGAAACTCCCCCACACACACCTCCTGAAACCTCCCCCACACACACCTCCTGAAACTCCCCCACACACCTCCTGAAACCCCCCCCCCCGTACACACACACCTCCTGCAACCCCCACGCACATCCTGCAACCCCCACGCACATCCTGCAACACCCCCACACACACCTCCTGAAACTCCCCCACACACACCTCCTGAAACTCCCCCACACACACCTCCTGAAACTCCCCCACACACACACCTCCTGCAACCGCTCCCACACAAGCCTCCTGCAACCCCCCCACACACAAGCCTCCTGCACCCCCCACACACGCCTCCTGCAACCCCCCACACACCTCCTACAAACCTCCCCCCAGACCTCCTGCAAACCTCCCCCCAGACCTCCTGCAAACCTCCCCCACACAACACCTCCTGCAAACCCCCCACATGCACACACACTTCCTGCAAACCCCCCACACACACACCTCTTGCAAACCCCCACCTGCACTCACAACTCCTGCAAACCACCCCCATGCACACACACCTCCTGCAACCCACCCCATGCACACACACCTCCTGCAAACCACCCCCATGCACACACACCTCCTGCAAACCACCCTACACACACACCTCCTGCAAACCACCCCCCCGTACACACACGCCTCCTGCAACTCCCCCACACACACCTCCTGAAACTCCCCCACACACACCTCCTGAAACTCCCCCACACACGCCTCCTGAAACTCCCCCACACACGCCTCCTGAAACTCCCCCACACACGCCTCCTGAAACTCCCCCACACACGCCTCCTGAAACTCCCCCACACACGCCTCCTGCAACTCCCACACACACGCCTCCTGCAACTCCCCCAAACACGCCTCCTGCAACCCCCCAAACACGCCTCCTGCAACCCCCCACACATGCCTCCTGCAACCCCCCACACACAAGCCTCCTGCAACCCCCCACACCTCCTGCAACCCCCCACCTCCTGCAACCCCCCACACCTCCTGCAACCCCCCACACCTCCTGCAACCCCCCACCTCCTGCAACCCCCCCACACCTCCTGCAACCCCCCACACCTCCTGCAACCCCCCACACCTCCTGCAACCCCCCACACACCTCCTGCAACCCCCCACACACCTCCTGCAACCCCCCACACACCTCCTGCAACCCCCCACACACCTCCTGCAAACCCCCCCCCCCCACACACACACACACACACCTCCTGAAAAACACTCCCCGTACACACACTCCTCCTGCAACCCCCAAAGCACACATGCTCCTCCTGCAACCCCCCACACACCTCCTGCAACCCCCCACACACACCTCCTGCAACCCCCCACACACACCCCCTGCAACCCCCGTACACACACCCCTCCTGCAAACCCCCTACACACACACACCTCCAGCAAACCCCAACACACACCTCCTGCAAACCCCCCCACACACACATCTCCTGCAAACCCCCAACACACGCCTCCTGCAACCCCCTACACACACACACCTCCTGCAACCGCCCACACACCTCCAGCGAACCCCACACCCACACACGCCTCCTGCAACCCCCCACACACGCCTCCTGCAACCCCCCACACACGCCTCCTGCAACCCCCCACACACGCCTCCTGCAACCCCCCACACACACCTCCTGCAACCCCCACACACACTTCACCCCTTACAACCCTCCCACACACTTCACCCCCTACAACCCTCCCACACACTTCACCCCCTGCAACCCTCCCACACACTTCACCCCCTGCAACCCTCCCACACACACACACACCACCCTCTGCAACCCCGCCACACACACCTCCTGCAACCCCCAACCCATCACTCCCTGCAACAATCCCCCGATATCACCTTCTGCACCCCCCCACTGCCCCGATATCACTTTCTGCACTCCCACTGCCCTTGCAACCCCCTATATCATCTTCTGCACCCCCACTGCAACCCCCTATATCATCTTCTGCACCCCCACTGCCCCTGCAACCCCCGTTACCACCTTCTGCACCCCGCAACCCCGAATACCACCTTCTGCACCCTCACTGTCCCCGCAACCCCAAAACCACCTTCTGCGCCCCCAAAACCACCTTCTGTGCCCTCACTGCCCCCGCATCCCTCAATACCACCTTATGCACCCCTACTGCTCCGCAACCTCCCCAATACTACCTTCTGTGCTCCTACTGCCCACAAACCCCCCAATACTACCTTCTGCACCCCCACAACCCCCCAGTACAACCTTCTGCATCCCCACTGCCCAGGCTTAACACCTAGTGTAGCATAAAAGCATAATTAGATAATTCCACTGGTTAAGCATCACAGAGCACAGAGCAATAGAACTGTCACGGTAAAGGCAGAGAGTATGAATGTACACAGCATCCACAGCAATAGACCTCTAATGATAAAGGCAGGGAGTATGAATGTACACAGGAATTCTGTGTACGTTCACACTCACTGCCTTTACGGTTAAAGGTATATTGCTGTGAATCCTGTGACAGGATCCACAGCAATAAACCTCCAACAGTAAAGGCAGGGAGACTCTCCTTTTTCAGATCCCCCTCCCTTTATCATGTCCATCTCCCACCTCCCTTTTCAGTCCATTTCACCGCACTCTTAGTTCTCATGTTAATTTCATACCCCCTCCTCTCTTTTAATTTCACCCCTCTTCTCTTTTAGTTTCACCTCCATTTTAAATTTACCCCATTTTAAATTAATCTCCCCCTCCATTTTAAATTCATCTCTCCTTCTGTTTTAATGTCACCCCCTTGTTTTAAATTCACCCCCCTCTTTTAATTTCACCCCCCGCCATTTTAAATTCACTCCCCCTCTGTTTTAATTTCACCCCCCTCCGTTTTAAATTCACCCCCCTCCGTTTTAATTTCACCCCCCTCTGTTTTAATTTCACCCCCCGCCATTTTAAATTCATTCCCCCCTCCTCTGTTTTAATTCCCCCCTTCCCAGTAATCGACTACCTGGCCTGGATGGGACTCGAGCCAGTGGTTCTCGCTCTCGCTTTCCTCCGCGCTGGGAGAAAGTGACGTTATGAGACCACTTCCTCCCAGCGCCACAGAGTACACGTGCGGCAGCACGACTCGGGAGGAACGCAGGCCCAGGATCGAGACAGAGGGGGCATGATGCTGCTGCAGACATTGGCGCGCCAACTCTGACATCATCAGAGGGGGCCCATCGGCTGCCAGCCGCCATCTTGGGGAGTCTCTGATCGGCGGTCGGGCCTAGGTAGGCCGAAGTACCTCCTCCGAGGCCTGCGGCCTAAAATAAACATAGCCGGCGACGGCGGCCCCCCCAGTCCCCGGGCCTCTTATCACTGCATGGGCTGTAATGGCCTGATGCCGACCCTGGTGCCTGTTAGCAAGCAACGACTAACCATAAACCAAATGCGTACCTATCCTCAGTATTAAACTTCTGACCTCTATGATACTCACCCACCTTTCTAATATCAAAAATTTTTAGAAATATTTTTCTGAACTGTAAGAGGTCGGGTGGATTAACAATTGGCTGGATTCACTGTCTTGAGAAAGTTTACCCTCCCCCATACTGCAGATTTTAGCGACCTACAAGATTCCCCAGTAAATGACCAAGAGATTATACAGGTAATTTCCTCTTTTACAGCTGGCAAGTCCCTAGGCCCTGATGGATTCTATGCTGACTTTTTTTAAATAAATTTTTGAAACCAAACATTGTGTCTCACCTATATGCACTTTGCAATAAAATTTATCAAAAGGGACTACCTTTTACTTCCCTCAAACTTGCACGCAAGGTCCTGCTTCCAAAACCAATGCAAACACCAGCTAGATTAAAGTTCCTGTAGATCTATCATGCTCTTCAATATTGGTTTCAAAATTCTTACTAATATCCTTTTGGCTCGTATACATACCTTTCTGTTCAACCTTTTAAGTACTCTTCATTTGAACCTCGACCATAGGCAGCGCTTGATAAAGGGAATTAGAAGGGCCTTGACGTCGATATGGGCCTCAACTCCTAATGACTTTTCCCACACTTCTCAGCATAGATGCTGAGAAAGCTTTCGATCAAATAGAATGGATTGGGTTCACCTTCACCGTACACTGATTTCCTCATTTTGGTCCCAAAAAAGATTTTGCTTGGTTGAGCATCCCACCACAGCCCATCACTCATACCCACTTTTGCCACATACGGGATCCAATGGGACATAAGTCCATTTTCCAAAATTGGAAACTTTCCACATCATCTTCTCTGAAGGTTTTATGAAAAAGTTAAAGTTTTTGTTCCTTTTGTCCTGGTTAGAGACCCAACAACGAGCAGAGGAGAGAATCGAAACATTTTTATACCAACTGTGTAATACCTTTTGAATGAGGATTTCAAAGTAGGGTAAGACTTACCCTAGAACTTACCCCAAGGTATAAATTTGGGCACCCTTCATACCGCATGAAGACATTAGCAACATTCATTGAATAAGGGTTTATAAGTAGGCTTCCCCCTACCTCTACCCCATTTACTAAATCACTGTCAGGAACGTGGGGATGGTACCTGGGTGGCACCTGGATGGAAGGGGTATGAGCCCAGGATGCAGTGTCCTGCACTGATAAGCAGACGGGAAGGGGTAGGGAGGATGATGTGGAATTAAACTGACCGGATGATGCTCAGAAGGATGATGGTGGAGTTGCAGGAAACATAAATAATAAACAGGAACAGATGGGTATAGCAGAGCAACGAGTTAGCAGCACCTCACTCTCTCAGCACAAGAGCTGTAATGAACCAGCAATGTTAATTGTGGGGCAGAGCCCTTTATTTTGTGTGTCACGTGTGTTGGTTGTGAGTTAACTGTTGCATTGCTGGATGCTGATAGTGAATGCTGGTTACAGGGCAGGAACAGTACATAGAAGTGTACCACCATGGGGGGTTTCAGGATGGCTACAGCCAGGGATCCTGACAATGACATTGAGACGTTCTGGTCTAAATTTTAGTGCTCTTTTCCATCGGTGTTGGTTTGTGTGATCTGATTATACCTAATTGACACTACCTGTATACCAGTCCTCAAATGTACTTTGTATTATGTGAAATACAATACAAAACTGTTTTTTTTTATATATATGTATATATACGCACACACATAAATACCCATAATATATCAACCTATTTGAGTATTAGTGCATGGTACCATGTTTTAAAGAAGTGAGTCAGTTCTCTTCATTTAAGCTGCCGTCACTTCGAGGACATCTATAGAGAATCTCTCGATAACTTCGCTATACCTTCATGCTGATAGCAATTGTTACAGCTCTATGTAGGCTAGGCACCTGTACCCCATCTGCTCCAATTCTATACATCCCATCACTGTAAAGCTTCTGTATATGTCATTTATTATATGTGTGTGTATATCGGCATACCCATCTAGATTCCAAACAGCCAAATAGAGACATTTGCATTTTAGGAACTACCACTGGAGATAAGGCAGAAACTAGACCATTTCCAAGCTCGTTAAGTGGCATTACAAATGTATCAGAGGCGTTTGTATCACTAAAAATCTAATTTAGAAGAATACAAGTACCCCATCTCCAGTGAGCAATTTCTAACAACATAATTTGCAGTCTGGTTGGTGGAAGCTGTTTTGCAAGGCTGGATTAAGATCTCTATGGGCCAGGAGCTGAAGATTTTGGTGGCTTTTTTTTGGAAATTAGTGAAAAGAAAACATATTTTAGGTTATTTAATAGTGCAGATATGGGTATATATATATACCAGAAAGATACTGTGTGCGTAAATTTCCATTCAGAATTCAATCATTTACAGCGTGTAAAATTATTCTTTCACAATAAATCATCCAAACCTTTTTGTTTATATATTCTACAGGGCATTCTTGCTAAAAAAAAAAATTGAAATGGGAACAGGTTACTGCATTTTTCTGAAAAAATATACAATAACTAAAACTTGCTTGTGTTTGGGAGCCTGGTGTTTTATGAATAATATGAATAATATGTATAAAATGTTGAACTTTCTCCCAGTGTGGGAAATGAGAAGGTGAGTATTAGCAATGGTATTGCTCATTTTATTCGTGACAAATGGACAATGCCATCGCTTTGGGGGGGGGGGTTCTTCTTTTAGAATTTACATGGTCATGTTTGGTAACAATGGAAAGGCCAGACTCTGCCCTGTCCGATGACGCCTAACCTGACCTTGTGCGGTGAAAAGATTAGAGAAGCAGTGTTCCAAAGTACCCCCCACCCAGTGCTCCTCTCTGCAGTGCAGCAGTTTATGGTTTTAATGAAACAATACGTAATGACGGATTGTGCCATTGCCTCCACACTTGTTGGTGATATGAGAAATGAGATGGTGAGTTTGTGCAGCATCATTGGTCAATTGAAAATCGAACAATATTGCTGTGTTAGAATGAAAAAGAAAAAAAATAAAGAAATATTTATTTTATTTTTTATTGTTACTAAAAACCTGGTCAAGTTTGATACTATTGGGAAGGTTGTGCTCTGACCTTTCCAATGATACCTCACATGACCCTTTAGCAGCTATGGAGTCAGAGATACAGTGGTCCGAATGCCCATCAATGCAGACATAGTTCTCCTTTCTCTTTGCCTAACATGGGGCATGGGCCTAGAGCTGCTGCTCCAATAGCCCTATGTTAATCCGGCCCTGCTGTATTGCTTTGCAACCACATTCCCCAATATATGAAGCTATAAAAAGACACCCATACACCCTGAATATTTGGAGAAGCCCCTAAAAAGTCAACCACACACACCGTCAATGTATGGAGTAGCTTCAAACACAACCCTAGTATATTGTGGGGCCTCTAGAAAGACACCCACATTCTCCAAGTATGTGGAGAAGCTCCCCTCAAATACCTGCACACCACCGACTATATAGAACTCCTTAAAGAGAAACATAAGGAGAGAAAAGAAGGATATAGGGATTTTGGCCCAAGATGGGGACTGTTCCTTCTGCATAGAGGCACGCGGGACCATAAGTGTTAATAAACCATAAGTGTTAATATATATCAGATATACAGTGTATATTATGTCATGCATACTATTAGGTACAGATAGCTACAGGTGAGATTCTTCATTACTTGAGCTTTAGCTTTTATTCATTTATGTCCATGCTTCCACCCTGCCTGTACGAGCGACACTTGAGGCCAGCTGTGCATAATGGTATTTATCATTTTCAAATGTCTGGGGTGCCCATGTCAGCCATGACTGCTCTAGACCATCACTTTGTTCCCATATGTCTGTATTTCATTTCTTTACCCAAAGGTCACTTCGTGCAGGAGCAACTGGTAATGCAGTTCCATCAACTATTTTAGCATGGGGACTTGTTTCCCATTTGGCTGATATACTGAAAAGGTACAGTACCTTTATATGCAAACATTTTACAAATATTTCTATATTATTGTGTTTCTGGGACTTGTGTAGATTGTGAATGCATAGGAATTATAATATCTCTGTATTTGCCAGAGGAATGGCACTCACATACATAAAGAAGCGCTGCAGTAGCGACTGTTTCCAGTAATTTTATGACAGGAATCATGTGTCTTTGTGAGATACAAACCTATCTAATTAGTGCCAAGTTTGCATTTACACATTGCTCATTGCTGCTGAGTATGTTACTGCTTTCTCAATAATGATAAAACCAATGTATTTATTCTATGGGTCGTTCAGTGAAGGACTCAACGTGCAGGGTGAAAACACAACCACATTGCTGTTAGTCCACAGACATTAAACATGGTGCTTGTTCTCTTTCAGTCTAGTTGTAATGCATCAGTCTCAGAGCTACTAGAACAAAATGACTTATCATAGCGTATTTAATAACCATTTTCTTTTAAGACCAAACATGATACAGACGCTCCAATTAATGAGTAAATAGTAGAGAGCTGGCAATGTTTGGGTGAGAGCTGTCTTCTCCCAATTAGCAGCGCGGTACAGACAGCTCAGCAAATCAATTTAATAGTCTGTGTATATCCCACCCAGCCTGAGACAGATAAACCGCGACAGGTCCATGCCTGGAGCCTTTGTAGCACCAGTGCTATGGGCGCCGGCTAATAAAACATAAAGCATGCCAAAGAATTGCATTTTCGGGGGTGGCACAGCCTTGGGGGTCACCATGTCTACAAACATGAACATTCACCCAAAATATAGAACAGCACAGAAAATAGAGATTTGGAAAGAATAATTATTAAATCGTGGTAGGTATTTTTATGCTGCTTTTTCCAGAAAATCTTTTACATAAAATAATAAAAACCTCTTAAATGTATCCACCACATTTTTGGCGCATTGCAGAGCCACGTTTCTTCTACCTCTTTCTTTGTTATAGGTGTCCTGCCGCTGCACACAGGCAGATAAAGAGATGAATTTTAAATTCCTGGATTGTGGATTATCCATCTGACATTTAATCCAGACAGACAGAGGGTTATGGAAGTGGATTGCAAGCTCTTTGGGGGAATCTCTTTCTATTCATAAACATAAATGTTTCCTTTATCAACCCTCTATTACGAAAACAGACAAAATTAAACTTAACCTAAATACATCCATTGTTTTCAGACAAAGACAGGCCTATGCAATCCAGTCTCGTTCGCTTGCAAGCTCTTTTGTGCCCATTCTAACACAGGACCTGTAGGAGGTTGCTCTGAGACAGGATCTCTGGCTAAGCCATTCATTATTTATGATTTTAAAATTCATCTTGACACTATATGGCATTGTGCAGCACAAGTCACATGCAAACATGCAGTGACCTGTACTAATGAACTGCACCATATTAAGGAAACTGAGTATAGTTAGGTTTAGAAGCTCTTATAGCTATGATCTTCATGTCCTTCTTTATATTCTTTAGCATAGTAAAAGACCGACTATAAACCTTGAAAGCTCTACAACACTAGCGTAAAGTACAATCAGACACAATAATTTTCAACAGCTGCATCCCATGTACTATACCTGAGAAACACGCCCAGAACAAGGGTAGGATTGAATGCTGGGGATGGGTATCATGAGACACAGTACAGAGATTGAATGCTGGGGATGGGTATCATGAGACACAGTACAGAGATTGAATGCTGGGGATGGTTATAAAATGACACCATAAAGGGACCGAATACTGGGGATGGGTATAAGGTGACACTGTAAAGGGATTGAATGCTGAGGATGGTATTAGGCGACACAGTAAAGGGATTGAATGCTGGGGATGGTATAAGGTGACACCATAAAGGGACTGAATGGCTGGGGAAGGTATAAGGTAACACAGTAAAGGAACAGAATGCTGGGGATGGTATAAGGTGACACAGTAAAGGGTCTGAATACCAGGAATGGGTTTAAGGTGACACAGTAATGGATTGAATGGCGTATATGGCTTTAAAGTTACAAAGTAAAGGGATTGAATACCAGGGATGGGTATAAGGTTACAGTCACTTATATAAACAAATTCTGTAGCGCTTTACAATGGGGAAGCACAAACTTGAGACATAAATAATGATACATTAGGAACAGAAGGCCCAGCCGGTAGGATAGTTTTCCTGCTAATAGGTCACTTTATACAAGTGCTGAGACAGACATCCTGTGAGCTTACAATCTAAGGGAAAGAAGTATGTGAAACAAAAGGGAGCAGGGGGAGTATGGAGCCGATGGCCAGAAGGAAAATATCAGGGATTGCATGGGAAGGACCAGAAGCTTGGGCTTGAAACAGGTATTTAGAAAGAAAAGTGGAAGCAGCTGTAAAGGAGAACTATAGGTTTAGGCCAGGGACTGTGTGGGAGGGTTGATGGGACTGCAGATTGAAAATGCAGAAGCTGGAAATAGTGATGCTTTGGATGGTGAACTGTAGGAAGAAAGAGACACAGACTTAATGAGAAAGTGTGTCAGAGGCATTTACGACATGGAGAGCAGATGGGGAAGCAAACTTGCATTGAGAGTTAACTAAAATCGGGGGGATTTTAAAAAGAAAACTAGTCAGACAGAATGAATGAATGCAAGAATATAATATGGACAGTAGCATTAGAGCGCAGACTGTGGAGTGGTGTGGCGGACAACATGTTGATAGCAGGATACCTTGGTTTGTTTCAGAGTGAAAATGCAGTAGCTGTAAATGGTGATGGCTTTGGATGGTGATACAGTAAAACGTCTGAAAGCCAAGGATGGCATGAGGTGACACCGTAAAGGGATTAAATTCTAGGAATGAGAATAAAACGACACCGTAAAGGAATTGAATGCCGATGGTGGGTTTAAGGAGAGACACATTAAAGGCAATGATTGCTGGGGATGGTTTAACAGCGAAGGAATTGAATGCCTGGAATGGTGTAAGGTGACAAATTAAGGGAATGAATGATGAGGAAGGGTATAAAAAGGCAGATTGAATGATGTAGATGGTATTAAGGCAACACAGTAAAACTATTGAATGCCAGGGATGGGTATAAGGTGACGTAGTAAAGTGGCTGAATGCTAGGCATGACAACGGGTGATACAGTAAAGGGACTGAATACCAGGGATGGATATAAGATGGCAAAGTATGGGAATGGGTAACAACTAATGCCAGTTTGCAAAGCGGTAGCTGTTGCTGCAAATACTTTTGTCTCTGCTGTTTATTTATTTTGATACCTTATCATATATTGTTTGTTTTATAATATATATTATTATAACATTATTGTACTAGCCTCATTTTGACACACACATACATACACAGACACACATACAGGAGACCCATATATATATAAATCATACATTACCCCTTTCTATCTATCTTCTATAAAACGCCCCGCAGGGACCCCAATGCAATAATAAACAGAAATATCCCAAACTTAAAATAGTTCAGTGTTTTATTTCTCATGGGTTATTCCTGCAGAACATGAAGTGACTGACTGGACAGACCTGATATCCTGCTTGGAATGAATGTTTTGGAGTCACCAGGAGGACTTATGATATGATGTGGACATATTAAGCGCAAACAGTACCATGGAATCCAGGTCTGAGGATAAACTTGAGTCTGGAAGATACTCGAGGACTGGTCCTGAGAAGAAAATGGACTTTTTAAAAGAAATGTTGACTTTCGCTGAGAAAGTATCTGGAGTTTTGTTGAACTGGACGATGGATAAAAGGTGTCCAAGAAGAAGATAACTGAGGATTGGGGTGGAACTTGTTTCTGAAGAGGATTCCTTTTGGTGCTTGACAAGAAGATGTTTTGACTTGGTGCTGGAGAAGACCATGGCTGTGAAGTGTCTGGAAGCAGAAGATGATGAGAAAGTGGAGGGTGCTTGGTCTGTGCCCAGAGGATGGTTGGATTTGATAGTGTTCGTTCTGAGTCCAACAGGATGGCTTCCTGGAGAAGTTCCATCCAGGTTTGTCCATACAGTGTTAGCAGAGTTTGGATGTTGCACCTTTTGTTGTATTTCTCTTAGAAATCTTGGCTACAGTTGTCCCAGTATAGGGTTACAAAGAACTGTCCAAAAGACGTCCATGGAGAAGATAGTTGAAGTTTAGTATTGAGGAACATGGTGGTTGGCCTGGCTATTGGAGATAAATGGACTTTGTGGGGCGGTAGAATTGTTTTCAAGGTGGTTAAGAGTCTCTTTCTTGGTGCTAGAGATGGTTGAGTTTGATGCTCTACATGAGGCAGCCTGACCATGATGCTGGAGAAGAACATGACTGTGAAAAGACTGGAAGCAGAAGATGTGTCCTGGAGAGGGGGTTGCCTGGGCTTTGTCCAAGATGAGTCCACCAGGAGGGCTTCGAGAAGGTCCATCAAGGCTTGTCCGTGCAGTGTTTGCAGAGGCTGGATGTGGTCCCCGGGAAGGCTGTACATTTCTCAGAGGTGACAGCTGCAGTTGTCCCGGTATAGGGATACACAGAGGACTGTCCAAAGGGGGCCAGGGAAGTGGTCAGGGTCTGACCTTGGTTGAGGTACGTCACCAGCCGCCTCATCTCCTCCAGGGCTTGCGCCTGCATCAGGATGTAGTTTTTGGCGAGGAGCAGGGTGGCGATCTTGGAGAGTTTGCGCACGGAGGGGCTGTGAGCGTAAGGGATGACCGAGCGGAGTCCGTCCAGCGCGTCATTCAGGTCGTGCATCCTCCTCCGCTCCCGCGCGTTAATGCTGAGCCTGAGTGAGCGCTGCTCCCGCACCTTCCTACCGGGGACTTTGCCCTCGTTGTCCCTGCCGGGCTCCGCACTGTCCTCGTCCTCCCCGCTCTGTTCCTCGCTGCTCTCCCCAGACTTATCCCGGGAGCTCACGTTAAAGTCCAGTCCGGGCGGTACCGCGAAGCTCCGCGCTGTGTCTGCCCCGCGGAGCGCTCCGTACAACGTCTGCCCGTAACTCTGTGCCAGGGAGAGGTAGGCATCGCCGGGCACCGACTTCATATCTGCCATGCCCTGACCAGTCAGATGAGAGACTCGCTCCCTGCAATTCATGGAGACATGAGCGAGAGGAGTGTGGGGGGCTGCGGGCTGAGATCCGGGGGGCTGCACTGTGCCACCTTCAATCTCTGCAGCTCTGCCTCCTGCCAGCTTCACCAGGAAAGTCAGTGCCACCGCGAGCCTCAACCAGCACAGCACTGCCAGCTCTGGTCACTCTCAGTATCCTCAGCACAGTGTCAGCCTCAGTGATCTGAAGCCACCCTTGGAATGTTCTGCCAACTCCAGTCACTGGATCCCCAGTCCGGTGCCAGTCCTTATCTAATTCCCATGCCCAGTGCCAGCCTCACCTTATGAATCCCCTCCCTACTGCCAGTCCTTATCTGAACCACCTGCCCAGAAAAATCTCCTTTCCCTCTGAATCCCCTGTCCAGTGCCAGCCTCTGAATATTCTACTTACTGACAGACTTTATTAGAATCAAATATCTAGTGCCAGCCTCACCTTCTGAATCCCCTGTCTACTGCCAGTCTATCTGAATCATGTGTCCAGTGCCAACTGTAGTCTCTCTGAATCGCCTGCTTGCCAGTCTCACTCTCTGCCAGTCATGCCGAATCCCATGCCCATGGCCAGTCCTTAAGGAAATCCCCTACCTAGTGCCAGCCTCAGATTCTGAATCTCCAGCGGACACAGCCAGTCTCAAATCTACCCCTATGCCCCTAATGCCCTCTAAGCCACACTCACCTTCTGAATCCCTTTCCCACTGCCAACCTCAGCTCCTCCTTTGCCAGTGCCCTGGTCCAAAGCTCACTGATCTTCCAGTCTATATTATCTGCTCTTCCCATGCCCACTCAGTCTATGTGCCTGTCTTTTCCCTGGCAGTTTTTGGGGGCTGACTGCTTCCCCAGCCCCGGGCTCTATATAAGCCATGGAGCTGCCTTGTGGGATTCTATAGACCTGGCCAATCACACTCAACTGCATCTCATTAACTCTTTCACAGCTGATCCCTGAGCGAATAATCTGCTCCATCACTGTATCATTAGCTACTCCTGTTACCTGAACTCTCTGTATAGAGTGTCTTGTTTTAAGACTACAGCTTCATCAGCCTTTAATAAGGTGACAGCTACCCTCTGTATTGTGGCTGTTTGTGTATAGTGCTCCATAGCATGACTCTATTCTGTGCCTATGTAGTATAGTGTCTGGTCCTGTGCCTCTCAGTGATTGCTTGAACTCGTGCCTCTTCATCATTTGTGGATTGAGAGTGTCTGTACATGGCAGGGGTACTGTGCCAGGTTCTGTATACTGATTCTAGGAGGAGGGCTGGCATGGAGCCCCATTCTCCTAATTAAATGCACTGTCAGGTGTTCAGGGCTGTGTATCCTCACAGTGATTGGCATGAGGACTCTCTATATACAAATCGGCTCTATTACAACGTTCGCGTAAAAAAGGGACCTGGTAAGTAAAAATAAATATGTGAGCAGATTTTATTTACCGACTCCTTTTATTGCAGCTATTCTGAGGTAATTGCTTTATTAGCCTGGCCCTAGAACGGAAGCAGAGGTGCATAGTGATACTTGCAGGTATGGGCTCCAGGAGTCCATAGGAATCCGGATTCCAGCATGTCCCAGCCTCGAGCTCTACAGGAGCATGCAGCTGCAGGATCACACAGGGGCCATGGATGAATTGCGTAGGAAGACTGGGAACTATTTCTTCCCAGTTTTACTCTGCTCCTAGTGAGTTAAGCGCCGGTTCATGCCACCCTCTCCACCATGGAATGATAGGTAAGTAAAGGTTTTTTATCCCTTCTTCTTTGTGTTAAGTGATTTTGCAAAATCACTTAAAACCAGGTTTTAGAAGACGGTATTTCTTTGAAAAATACTGCTTCCAAGATAGAAGAGCGATGTACTTTGAAATAGTTTGCTCTTCTACTCCGAAGCGCAAATTGCACCTCCAATATAAAGTATAAGTAACATTAATTTACAGTAGGGAACCGCAATGCTCGGACACAAGCAAAGAGCGCAACAGTGTCTACGAACAATAAGATAACTTCATAGACTTTATGCATAAGGTCTCCAGACGTTGCTATTGTCAACCTTGATATAGGACCCAGTGTTTGGCAGGCAGGGCTGTCTACACACAGTGTGTTGTGTGCGGTGATGTCTATACACAAAGCATGAGGTACGTAGTGTTGTCTATACACACAGGGCAATATTACAATCTTATTGCTAACGTTAGCACTCGGCTATGTGAGTGGTAACGTTAGGTTAAGTGTCCCTAGCGCGTCCTGGCCATATTACAATCCGAATGCTAACTGGTTAGCGAATTGAAGATAGTGCTTGTTTGCGCGACCTTACTGTACTTTGCGCTCCCTATACTTAACATGGGTTGTGCAAAGAGTAAGAAGAGTGGCCCAATCCAGGTGTCCTGATGCGATCACTCTACGGGCTTGCAGGATCTCGCGAGAGGAGAGAGCCTGCAAGTCATGTGACCCGGCAGTCAAAGCCTTAAATGTAGTCCTATGGACTCCTGGAAGGGTTGCTCGGGGTGGTGTGTTAGAGCTGCCCTGCTAAATTAGTGCCTGCTCCATAACATGGAGCAGAAAAAAAAAGCGGAGGACAGAAGGATGGCGAAGGAGCGTGGAGCGGTCGAGTATGAACTTTTTTCACTCTAAAATTTTATTTTGCAGATATTAAATACAAAACACAAGCAGCACATTCATTTACTGGAATGGCAGGTGAGGCCCTGCCTCCCCTGACTGCACGTCCCTGTAGGATTGTCAATACACACAGTATAATGTATTCAGGGATGTCTATATGCACATTGTGCACAGCGTGAGGTGCGGAGGTGTCAGGCGGCATGTGCGGTACAGGGGCGAGCCCAGCAGGCGGCAACACAGATGGGAGGCCAGACAGGATATAAGACAAAAATATAGGTTTAATAAGAACATACAAGGGCAAGACAGGATGGAACTAACTGAGACAGCAGGAAGGAAATAACGGAGGCAAGGCAATATAGAGGAATACTAGGCTATGGAGAATAAAAGGGAACCTAAGGAAACCAAGGACATAGGAAATAACAAGTCAAAGTAATATTATACAGTATACAGGGAAGACAGAACAAAAAGGCAAGACAGTGAGAAACAGTAATATGGAATACAAAAGGGACTTGGCAGCAGACAATGACGTGGTTAATGTCCATAAGCAAGGAGTCATGGCAGGCGGCTGGCAGAGTGGTGATGAAAATCCATAGCAGGGGTTCGGTACACGGTATATCAATAATGGAAAGTCCAGAGAGACGTAATTGGAGAGCCAGAGGTCGGTACACGGTATATCAATCCACAGGAAAACAAACAGGAACTCACAGAAGGGTGTACGGTGAAATATCCAGGAACAGCAGAGTATGCAACAGTAGGAACCAGGATGAAGACAAATTGAAGACTGGACAGAGATGCTGGATACACAGGAAGCTGGGTATGGGTACAGGTCAGTGGCGTCGTAACGTGGGGGCGGTGGGTGCGGCCCGCACCAGGTGACACCCGCCTTTAGGGTGACACCGTCACCCTAAGGGCGGGTGTCTCACCCACCGCCCGCCACCGCCGCGTATTCGCTCCGTGCGAGCGTCCGAAGCACGCAGCTTTGGCGCTCGCCTGGAGGAAATACGTCACCAGCCAATCGCGGCTGGTCATGTGGCTCCCCCAGACGAGCGCCCAAGCTGCGTGCCGCCGGACGCTCAGAAGGAGCGAAAAACGCGGCGGAGAGGTGCTGCCTGGGCCGCTATCCATGTGCTGGGACCAGGACCAGGAGGTGAGCTGGGGCAAATCCATGAGCTGCTGGGGCAAATCCATGGGGGCCTGGGGCATATCCATGAGGAGCTGGGGCAAATCCATAAGCTGCTGGGGCAAATCCATGAGCTGCTGGGGCATATCCATGAGGAGCTGGGGCAAATCCATAAGCTGCTGGGGCAAATCCATGAGCTGCTGGGGCAAATCCATAAGCTGCTGGGGCAAATCCATGAGCTGCTGGGGCAAATCCATGAGGAGCTGGGGCAAATCCATGGGGGCCTGGGGCATATCCATGAGGAGCTGGGGCAAATCCATAAGCTGCTGGGGCAAATCCATGAGCTGCTGGGGCAAATCCATGAGGAGCTGGGGCAAATCCATGGGGGCCTGGGGCATATCCATGAGGAGCTGGGGCAAATCCATAAGCTGCTGGGGCAAATCCATGAGGTGCTGGGGCATATCCACGAGGAGCTGGGGCAAATCCATGAGCTGCTGGGGCAAATCCATGAGGAGCTGGGGCAAATCCATGAGCTGCTGGGGCAAATCCATGAGGAGCTGGGGCAAATCCATGGGGGCCTGGGGCATATCCATGAGGAGCTGGGGCAAATCCATGAGGTGCTGGGGCAAATCCATGAGGTGCTGGGGCATATCCATGAGGAGCTGGGGGCATATCAATGAGCTGGGGCATATCCATGAGCTGCTGGGGCATATCCATGAGCTGCTGGGTGTCACGGATCCCTCTGATTACCAGAAGTGTGGTCCCTTTACGCAGACCGCTCTCTACCCTTCCGATCCTTGAATGGTCGGCGAAACTAGAAAGACAATTAACCAGACAATAGATAGACAAGGGGTAACACCAGACAGAGGTATGGAATAGAGTATCGTCACGAATCCTTCTGACTACCAAGATATATATATCTTTCTGTAGCTCCCTTTCTACTCTTCCGATCCTTGAATGGTCGGCAAAGCTATGTAGACAATGAAGCAGGTAACAGACAAAGAAAGGGAAATACCAGACAGGGGTACAGAACAGATCACAAGTCCTCCCTAGGACTTTAGTAATAGCAGAGGTAATCTGATGCGTGCTTAGGGTGCCACATAGACTGACCTCAGTACCAACGTTAAGGGCAGAACCTAGAGCAGAGTAAATGCCAATACCAGGGGTCATACACAGGAGGATTCGTTTGCCAATGCCAAGGGTCATACACAGGAGGGTTCGTTTGCCAATGCCAAGGGTCATACACAGGAGGGTTCGTTTGCCAATGCCAAGGGTTATACACAAGAGGGTTCGTTTGCCAATGCCAAGGGTCATACACAAGAGGATTCGTTTGCCAATGCCAAGGATCATACACAGGAGATAGCCAAAAATCACAAGAGCTCTGCGGGAGGTGAATACCACGTCAGGGCACCGGTGTATGGGAGAGACTGGGTTTTAAACCCGGCGGGTCCGCGTCACAGCGCCAGGCCCCGCCCCTCGGCGTCCCACGTGAGCGGGCCCGGAAGCGCTTACATTCGGCGCCTGGCCAGCGAGCAGCGAGGAAGCTGCTGCCAGGCGCCCCATCCCCTGAGCCACCGTGACACTGGGGCAGTATATCCATGAGCTGCTGGGGCAGTATATCCATGAGCTGCTGGGGCAGTATATCCATGAGCTGCTGGGGCAGTATATCCATGAGCTGCTGGGGCAGTATATCCATGAGCTGCTGGGGCAAAATCCATGAGAGCAGCTGGAGCATTATCAATGAGAGCAGCTGAGGCAGTATATACATGAGAGGAGCTGGGGCAATATCCATGAGAGGAGCTGGGGCATATCCATGTGTGCTGGGGGCAATATCCATGAGAGCTGGGGCAATATCCATGTGTGAGCTGGTCTGGGGCAATATATCCATGTGTGAGCTGGTCTGGGGCAATATATCCATGTGTGAGCTGGTCTGGGGCAATATATCCATGTGTGAGCTGGTCTGGGGCAATATATCCATGTGTGAGCTGAGGCGCAATATATCCATATGTGAGCTGAGGCGCAATATATCCATATGTGAGCTGGGGCAACATATATCCATGGGTGAGCTGCTGGGGGCAATATATATCCAGAGCTGCTGGGGGCAATATATATCCATGTGTGCTTTCACTGCCTTCGAACAGGCAACGTACTTGCTGGCAGTTGGCAAAAAGTTGTGTGAGCATATGAGAGAGCTCCACAGCAATAAACCTCACAGTAATGTGCGTTGTGTGTATGAGCATTCAGTGTTATATGGGAGTACTGATTTAGGAGTAAGAGTAGTTAAAAAAAAAATCTGAAAAACTCGGGGGGGGGGGTGACACCATAAATTACCGCACCGGGTGACACCGACCCTAGTGACGCCACTGGTACAGGTTTGCAGGAAAGCACGCAGCCAAATGACTTCAGTCAGGGACTCCAATGCAGAACCACTGCATGCTGGGTCTCTCTGCTACTTAAGGAGGCTTGATCAAGCAGATGGGCATCAGCTGGAACTCCATGGCTGGACAGGAAAACCAAGGCTGTCTCTCCAGGAGCCTGGACAAGGCGCTGAACAGAAGTAAAACCCGGATGGGAACCAATGTAAAAGCGTTTCAGGACAAGAGCTGCTGGAGCCAGGCTGTGCAATACAGACATCATCAGAATCCCAGGGCTGGGGCATGACAGTAGGATTGTCTATACACACAGTGCAATGTATTCAGAGGATGTCTATACGCACAGTGTGAGGTGCATTGGGCTCTTTATACACACGATTCTGCAGGAGAGAGGCATTCATGGGGTTAATTTAATAATAGCACAGATTTACATTCCAAATTAATTTAAATACCGGCTGGATGGAGTAGAGGTAACATCACTGCTCTATAAACATGGAGACCCAGGTTCATATCCCGGCCACAGCACCTCTCCAGTAAGTGTCCTTGGGCAAGACACCTAATGGTATATAATTGCCTACCAAACAATATTGGCTGTGGAGTCCAGTGGTAACATCTCTACCCTTCAAACATGGAGAAGCAACTCAAGGTCCTGTTCGGCACATCCCTCCGGTACAACTGTGGAGAAGTCTCGACTTTACAAGAAGCAGCTCAACCTAACCACCAAGTCACTGATAATCACTACAATCATAGAAAGACGACTTGATCCCACAAAGAAGAAGCCACCAGCAAGTGTCCTTGGGCAAGTCACCTAACGATATGGATGCGCCTACCTCACAAAATACTTGTACATCTGATAGATTGTAAGTTCCCTCGGGAACAGGGATCCCCTGAATCAGGCCATCATCCATGTGTGGTATTCTAATGTATCACCCCCTTGTACACTGATCTTGTAAAGTGCTGCGGAATATGTGGCGCTATATATAAAAAAAGGATTATTATAATAATAATAACAAAATATTCTTTGTATTATTTTTATTGTTATTAAGCCATGTTTGTTTTCATATCATTACTTATAAATAGACATTAGATTCTGTCAGAAAAGGGCCTTTTGTTTGTATCTCCCAGGCCAACACTAGGGCCTCTTCTGCCGTCTCTGCCAGCATTTGGGGACTCTGTGTATACATGTGACGACTTCCTGTGCGTAGTATTATTCCTCAGCCAAGTCATGTTTTGAGTGGGATAATAAATCCCCATGTCCAGACATTTCCCAGAGGTCCAGATATATGTGTAAGTTTATAGTATGAATGGATGAGTCATTAAAAAGCTTTTCTGATGGGTGGAGAGTATGATGGAACCAGTGTCCTCTTGTTCATGATCTGGTGACTCCTATTGAAAAGGTGAGTGTGGATGTGAGTGCTCAGGCTTGTGTGTTGTACCTTCGGGCATGAATGTATCGTAGCATGTCAAACATAAAATCTACAAGGTTGAATTTGCAGATTTATTAACCTTTCCACACCCAAAATAGAGTAAACTCAATCTTCAAAGCATCTGCTGGTGGCACCACTCTCTCCTGGTTCTCTTCCTTTCTCTCTCTTCGCTAAAATGTTTTTTTTTTAAATTTGACAATGTTTATTGAAGGTGCAACAGACAGGTTATACTTACAAGAGGGATTAGGGATGTGCATGACTTTTTTTCAGGTCTTTTTTTCCGTCTCAGTTCATTTTGGACAGTTTTTATTTGGTTTCGAATCGAATCGGTGATTCAAATCGATTCAGCGATTTGGATCGATTCAGATCAGTTAGTTTTTTGCTTTTTAGTAGGTTATTTAAGACTGGGAAGTAGATTACTACCAATCAAATAAAAGTTTCTTTACTTATGCATTTTTTCAGGCAGCACCTCTCTGCAGTATAATTAATGCAGCATATGAATCCGCACACTGCCGGGCAGCCCTCTCTGCAGAATAATTCAACATACGAATCCGCACACTGCTGGGCAGCGCCTCTCTGCAGTATAATTAATGCAGCATATGAGTCCGCACACTGCTGGGAAGCACCTCTCTGCAGAATAATTCAGCATATGAATCCACACACTGCCTGGCAGCGCCTCTCTGCAGTATAATTAAGCAGCATATGAATCCGCACACTGCCGGGAACTTCCCAGCAGTGTGTAGATTCATATGCTGCATTAATTATAACTCCTAAAAAACTAAAAACTAACTGATCAAAAAATGAATCGATCCGAATCAATGAATCGATCTCCAGAGAGGTGCTGCCCGGCAGTGTGTGGATTCATATACTGCATTAATTATACTGCAGAGAGCCGCTGTCCGGCAGTGTGTGGATTCATATGCTGCATTGAAACCTGTGGGTTAAAAAGCCTTGTTTCTTTAAAAAAGTTAGAAAACCTAAAATTTCACCCAAAAAATGTCTAAAAAATCCTAAAAGAATAAGTAAAGAAACTTTCATTCTATTGGCAGTAATCTACCTGCCATTCTTGAATAAGCAATAAAAACCAAAATAAGTCATAAAAAAGCGAAAAACCAACTGATCCGAATCACCCGAAATGATCCGGCTCGCTGAAATGATCCGAATCGCTCCGAAATTTCAGATTGATCCAAAATTTCAGGTGGTCGATATTTCATTTTCGGAAATGCTCCCGAAACACGAAAATGGTGAATTTCGTCCAACTCTCAATTCGAAACGAAACTAATTGCACAGCTCTAATATAATTAAATAATGATGATTTATGACACATTTCGATCACTACAACCCACCCTTTGACTTATGTCATAAATCAATCATCAATAAAATACCTCCCCATTTTAGCTATTGTGAGTTCCCCTCCTTTGAAACCCCCTCAACAATTGCAACATCCAAAATTGGAAAAACAAATTATTTCCAGACATAAACATATAATACATTTTACTGAATAACATGGTCACAAATGACCTCCTAGGAGACACCAGATGGTTCACCATTGACCATCCTGTAAAACACAAACACACCGTTGCATTCAGAGAATTCAGTAATGCCTCATTTGGGGAAATGTTTCCAAAAGGATGCTTTTTGTACCCATCCCACCACCATAATGTTCCTAACAGAGACAGTGCACGAATTTGCTCAGTTGAAAACGTCATTCTACCATCCCATAGGCTTTCGGGTGATAGTCAATTTAGTCATTTGTCTGCTGTTTATTTTGCGAGTCAGGGACAAAGGCATTACAGTCTTTATGGGCTGGTGGCTTGTTTTGCTGGATGTTTTCATCTCTGTATCACCAGGAGCAGTCTCCTTTGCAGGGTAGTGATTGGTATCTCTCCTTGCACTTAAATTATTCTTCTGGCCATTCCTGGTTCTTTGTTCACTGCAGTCATTTTGGGCTTTATTGATCACAGGCCACCTCTCCACATTGTCTTTTACAGGAGCATTCACGTTGCTTGACAGAACAGTCTCTATTTGCATTTATTAACTCTGTCTCCTGGCCATACCCAAATCTTTGTGCAGCACAATCGTCTTGGCCTTTATTGGTCAAATGCCACTTCTCCACATAAGCGCAGGTGGAGCAGGCTTTCTGTTTGCTTTTCTCCATTAAATCATACAGGGTTATCCAAAGAGATTCGAAAAGTCACCGCACGTTCGGTGACTTTTCGTTCTCTTCAATTCGGTTCCTTTTGCCGATTGCATTTCGGTGACCCTGCGGTGTATTCAGCAAGCACCACAGGGTCCCCGAATTGCAGGGAAAAGCTGCCGCAAACCTGACGAAAACTAACCGAATGCATGCTGAAAACAAGCAAAAACATCTGGATTGACCTTCGAAAAAGCCGAACAGGAGCCGAACAGGAGCCGAACAGGAGCCGAATCACACAGAGCCGAAGCAGCTGTGACGTAGAGGAGGCAGTGAATAAATTAGAAAAACCATTTGTATGAATCTGGGAAAATGAAACGCTGTTTGCAAAGAAACTACTGAGCGAAAATGTCTGAAATTTTCACAGGAGGTCCAGGGAATGATAATAAAGAGGGCTGTTACAAAAAAAATAAGCAAACTGAAAAAAAAAAAAAAAAAAATCGGACTTTTAATTTTTTTTTAAAAAATTCAGAAAAATGCTTAAAGTATCCTAAAAAATCTATAAATAAAGAGACTTTTTGCTGCAGAATTTTATAATGAACGGTTTATTAGATATTGAATTAAAACAGGAATATTTTTAACATTGAAGTCTATGGGATTCTCCTGAATAAATTTGCCGAATTAAACCACCGAATGGCAGGGCATTAGGGGAACCTTTCACTGCTGGTTTGTGTTCTCTGAATAGCCGAAGCAGTGCTTTTTCATGGGGATTTCACTGCCCTCGAACAGGGACCGAACAGTCACCGTATGTGCAGGCAATTCGCCAGGATTTGGCGAATTGCCTGCTCTCTGGATAGCCGAATGGCCAGGAAAGGTAACCGAACGCTGATTTTCAGCGTTCGGTTACCTTTCTCAAGCAATTCGAATCTCTTTGGATAACCCTGATAGTCTTTTAGGTGTGCAATCACATGACCCAGCAGAATAAAATCTCTCTCACAGTTCCTCTGTATCTGGTCTTCCTTTCAGACTTGCAGACCTTGCTGGACTTTGACAACTGTCTATGGTGGATAGAGTAGTCCTTTGGGTAGCACTGGTTTTTTGCTTTTCCCATTTCTCCGACAGGCTCCTGAGGTGCAGGGGATGTTTATCCTCTTTCGCAGCGGTGTTTATGAAGCAGTAATCCTGTGGGTTTACGGTTACAGTTTGCTCTCCCAGGAAAAGGAAATTTGTTCGAGTTTCTAACTTTTCCAGTCTCACTGGGAGTTTGTTTTGCATCTGGCTACCCGACATGGGCCCCTATTACAATCCTCGCGCAGCGCATTTGCATGCGCGCAAATGGACTTTTGCGCGAGGACAAAACCATTTGCGTGGAACGTCGTATTACGACGTTCACGCAAACGATGCGCGTTAGCGTCTACCGTGATTGACCCTGCGCGAACCCAGCGCGAGCGCAAGTGCGTGCGCGCATACCATACTTACCATTGCCAGCGCGAATGCGATCGAGCGGATGGTATTACGATCTTCCCGCAACGTCGTACGAACGACGTTTGCGCGAAGTATCGTAACGTCTTTGAAAACCTGGTGTTAACGTACAATCTGAACTTTCTGGCCGAAACGAAATGAACCTGCACAAAAAAAATATACAGCACAGTACAGTTACTGTACAGTACATTTTACACATACCCAAACAATAAAATTAATAAATTGTTTAATTTTTTATTTTTGTTGCAGCACATATACGCAGTTTGACTTTGACAGGCGCAACAACCGAAACCTAGCAAATGGTGGTTCTTAATTCTGATTGGCTGAATCCCGTGAAAAAACAGTCTGCCCACCGATTCCTGCACGCAATGGTCATTTGCGCCCGGCTTTGCGCTCGAAAAAACATGAAGGCTGAAAAACTGCGCTTGGATCGTAATACCGCGTTAATTTGCGAGCACTAACGTTTTGTTGCGTGCGCAAAAGAAATTGCGCTGCGCCAGCGCATTTGGGCGAAGATTGTAATAGGGGCCATGGTGGGCGAATGAACCACAGGTGAACACTTCTCACTAACACTGTTCACACTGTCTCTACCCAAATACCCATTTCCCAAAAGCAGTTCTGGAGGTGCAGTAACATGTGTTAAACGTTTGGCGACTACTTTGGTGTCTGAAGCCACTTTGACTGGGGCTGCATCTGTGCAGCCTGCACCCAGTCCCCTCTTAACACTGGGCTTGCCCAGAGGCATTGCCATTCTTCCATCCACACTCACAAATGCTCTGTTTTTTTTCTGTTCCCAGTCACTCCCCCATTCCTTGCATTCATGGGAATCAGGACCCGTAGAAGATGATGGCGGGGCTCTTCACCAGCTGCTCTTTTCATAAAGGGGTACAGGGTGTCTGGGATAACGGGAATAGGTTTGTTTATTTGAATTGGACCAGGGCTGTGTCAGGGAAACTCTATCAGTATCTGCTCGGATTCTATTCCATCTCTTAATTAGCTCGGCTCTGTGAATACCATCAATTTCATTCTTACACACACACACCTGCTCTTCTCAATATATGCCATACTTGCCGTCTATATATTTGCACCTTCTTACATTCACTCCTAACCTCCTTCTCCATCAAGTCAGATTTACACACATTGGTTGGGGTATTTAACTCTACCATCTCAGCCATTAAGGACGTCAGCTGGTGAATTTTTCCCATTTTACGTAACCCACTGAGCAATGAGAAAATGGAAGCTTTCATTGGCACTGACACACATTTTAACAATCTCATTCTCAGGCAAGCAGTGAAATCTTCCATATCAGGTCCCATCCAGTTATTTGCATTCAATCCCACCACACATCCCGAACCAAGTGAATGACATCTTCCATTGTAATACAGGGGGATGTGGGCTCTAAATCTGCATCTAAAGGGAACACATTTACTAGGGCCCATCTGAAGAAATCCAGTAAAGGAACATTACCTCTCACAGATCTAACTCTCCTCAGGGCCTTTCTAACTTGGGGATGTAAGGTTTATTTATTTATAAAGTATTTTACCAGGAAGGTGTATAGCGCTCGCACTGAAGTAGCGTTGTTTGGATTTTTGAGAACAGAATTTTCTGACAATCTCCCAAGCCGGGGGGGGGTTACACACAGTCTAGAATCGCACTTAAGCTCAATTGGTTTCGTGACCAAAAGACAGCTCAGTGTAGAGACATAATCATACGTAGTATTGTAACCAACCTTCTCATTAAGTACAGTACTCAGAGTAACATATGGAACAGGATATGTACATTTGTTCTTAGATAAAGGTTTACCACGGCATATGAGTTGTGCAGGCTGCAGGGCAGTAACCTCTGAGAAAAAACGAATCTTTTGGAGTAAACCAGATTGCGCCGATTTCAGATCGTAGGTATTGTATGCAGAGCTCACAGTGTGATATTTAGACCCACAATATAGTGGGTTGCGATTAGGAGTTAGGCTGGTTGGGGTCGCTAACAGAGGCCAGGAGCGTGAGTATGATTGTACAAGGAGACGGGCAGTCCTCACAAGTGTATACAAACGGCGCAACATGAAAACAGACAAACGAACACAAAGCGGGGATCAACCAGAGAATCATCAAAATAAACAAGCCGCGTCAGTAATGAAATCAGGGTCCTCAGTCAGAAACGGGTTGGCAACAAATCAGTAAACGCAATAATGATCAGGCGATGCGGGAATCAAACTCCACGTCAGGACAACGAGGCAACCCCTCGCGCCCTGTTTTAAACCCGATGGCTCCTCGCGACCACACCAGACCCCACCCCTCAGACGCCGGTCGGCCATCATGGAATGCTGATCCCTGACCCACAAGTGCCACAGAACCATGGCCAGACCCCCCAGGGAGGGCAGTGGGGGCTGAGGACGTAACAGAAGGATACATTGAGATTTCGCAATGTTAACTATCCCATACACACAACTTCTGATGCATTTAAAAACACACAATCAGCACCATAATCAAAAATTCTTAAAATCCACTCAGCTAAAGCTTAAACTTCCTTTTGCTTGTATTGCTTAACAAGCTCATTTAATTCAGTCAGTGTGAAAGCTGCGCATCTTCATACATACCATTCTTTCCAACACAATCCTTGCTTAACTTCCATTGGGCCCTATTAGATTCTTCACACTAACATTAGCGGTCACCTGTGTGAGCATTAACATTAGCCCTGGTGGCCCTAGCGTGGGAGCACCATATCATAATCCAAACGCTGGTGGGTTAAAAAACCTGTTAGCGATTGGGATCTTGCGCTTTTCAGCACAAGGTTATTTTACTTTGTGCTCTCTCTACTTAACATGGGGAGCGCAAAGAGTTAATTAGTGTTAGTATTACAATATACTAACACTAATTATCGTCCGGCTGCGGCTAACCTGACAGTTATCCACAGCCAGGGCCTGGTGCTAACGAATTCCACTGCTGCAGAATCCGTCAGCACCAGCAGAAAATCCCCCCAAATTAATCACATACTCACCTTCCATCCTGCGACAAGGACCGCAGCTCCAACCGCCTCCTCTGTCCACCGGGAGCAAGGAGAGACTCGGGAAAATGTCCCCCAGTCTCCCTCTGCAGATCACTACGCCAACCTGCTGGATCTCTCGTTCGTGTCGTAACGACACTTACAGGCACTGTTTTAAAATTTAATTTCTCTGCAATACAGGGTCTTTGCACAGTTGGTGGGGCCTGACCTGCATGCGGCCTTTCTGAATGCATGTCATCTGTTAGCTTAGTAATCAGGGTGGTGGAGCATCCAACAAAATAATTATTAAAGGCATTTGTTACATCTAGGGGGTGTTGCAGGGTTTGGTTATTTACTTCTATAGTGGCTGATTGGGAGTGGACTGGGGGGGTGATTGTTTGATACCTATGATTTTCCACAAATTTCTAAGATTTGATATATTATTGTTTAGATTTTCATTGACGTTTTCCAAGAAATAAATGAGCTTTTTTTGTAAGCCTTGTTGTAAGCATATTGATTATAATAGACGCAGATACATATTTCTTGTCCACAACAGGGTTTTAGCCATTTTTGTTTTTTGCATGTATTCTGCCATTTACAGTAAGCACTGTGATCGTTCATGGATCCAGTACACTTGAAATTTGACCACAGTGAATCCCTAATCTGGTACATTTATGGGAGGTCAGCTGTAACCCAAGGGAGATGTGCCCCTTTTACTCACTCGTTACGCAGCGTGGCATGGGAATTCCAGACTTGTAGGAGCTCAGACTGAAAGTATTCAATTGCACAATTCAATTCTGGGATTAGGTTTAGTCTGTACCATGGGAGCTGTTTGAGATCACTTAGAAAGAATTCTAGATTAAATTTCTTGAAAGACCTGATTGTGACGGAAGCCGCTACTCAGGACGAGTAGAGCCGCCGTTAACTCCATCCTTGTCTTGGAGCGCTACAGGGTAGCATGCTAGCCGAGATGTCAGCCCTAGATGCAGTGAAGGCGCCTACTCAGAATAAGCCGATTTACTGGATGAAACCAGTAACAACGCATTTAAGAGTGCATCAATCTGCTGCTGGTTTTTGCCTGGATCCGAGGATACCGAGGCTCTGTGAGAATAGCCCTTTATCCCTCCCCAGTCACTTGTCAAAACACAGTGTAGGTTGAGGGAAAATCAGAGTGTATTTTAAATGGGAACTTACAGTGCTTATATACAATTACAACATTTTGATAACCCGGCTTGCCATTGATCTCTACCCTGCCCACCCCAGACTTTCTGGCACCTGGCAGTCCCATACGGACTGCTAGACCATAGGTAAACATGGTTAAGGTTAAGGTTAAAAATGTCTGCCTGGTATTATAGACCTGTGAGCTTAACATCTGTGGCTTGGAAAGTATTTTTAGGGGTTGTTAATGGATAATTTTCAGGAATTCATTGGGAGGTATAATGTAATTAGCAAAAATCAGCATGGTTTTATGAAACAAAGATCATGTAAGACTCACCTAATTGCATCCTATGAAGAAGTAAGTAGAAGCATAAATCAGAGGGTCATGGTGGATTTGAGTTACTTGGTGTCACGGTTCCCGGATCCCACCACGCAGTACTTAACCCCCAACACTCCACAAAACTCAGAAGCTACCAACAGTGTAGCTGTGAATGATCCCTATCTGTCTGGTCCTTAGAATTGGCCAGGTAAACTAGCTAGACAGAAAAGGGTTAACAATACGGAGAGGAGTCAGCCGAGCCAGAATCAGGAATACAGAGTTCAGAATGGTCAAATGGAATATCCGGGTCGGTATCAGAGCAGTAGCGTAGTACAAGAAAATAGTCTAGGGCAACAGAAGGCAGAATGGTCAGAACACAAGCAGAGGTCAATAACAGGTTAAATCAATTTAGCAGTCAGGTACAAGGAGCTCAGGTATGGATAACCACGATCTGGCAACTTCTGAAACTATACTGAGGGTTTTTAAAGACCTTCACCAGACCACGCCCCCCACTCAAGCCACACCTCATGCAATCACCTCCCTGCCTGTCTCCATTTAAACCGGCAGTGGTCAGCGAGCAGCATCAGACTTGCTGTCCTCAAGCACACAGGTAGGGCTGGAAGCCCCCAACGTTACAGTACCCCCCTCTCCACGGGAGGCCACCGGACGACCAACAGGACGAGCGGCAATACGACCACCAGGGCGATCGGGGTGCGAGGCATGGAACGCCCTGACCAACCTAGAGGCAGACATGTCGGAAGCTGGAATCCAGGACTGGTCTTCCGGGCCATAGCCCACCCAATCGACCAAGTACTGCAGAACACCCCTGCACAACCTAGAATCCAAAACCCTCCTAACCTCATACTCTGATTCACCATCAACCTGAACAGGTGGAGGAGGAGGAACGACCCGCGTGTACCTGTTACACAACAAAGGTTTCAGTAGGGAGGTGTGGAAGACGTTGTGCATGCGAAGATGTTTAGGAAGGGCAAGAGCATAAGCCACAGGATTAATGCGGCGAATGATCTTATATGGACCTATAAACCGAGGTGCCATTTTCATAGAAGGCACCCGCAACTTCACGTTCCTAGTGGACAACCAAACTCTATCCCCCACGTTATAGGAGGGAGCTTGTAACCTATGCCTGTCAGCCTTGCGTTTCTGGACAGCAACATTGCGCTCCATATTTACGCGAATCTGTCTCCAAATCTCTTGTAGTTGAGTGAGATGGTCATCGAGAGCCGGGATGGCCTGTTCATTAAACTGAAGCGGTAGAGCCGGAGGGAAAAAAAACATAGATAGCAGAAAAAGGAGAGTGGCCAGTGGTCTCATTAACGGCGTTATTACGTGCATACTCAGCCCAGGGCAACAACTCCGACCAATTGTCTTGTTGTTGTGTGGTAAAGCAACGTATGTACTGCTCGAGACCCTGATTTGCCCTCTCTGCTGCCCCATTGGTTTGTGGATGGTATGCTGAAGAGAAGGCCAATCGCACCCCCATCTCCGCACAGAAAACCCCTCCAGAAACGAGAGACGAACTGAGCTCCTCTGTCAGAGACTATTTCAGACGGAACCCCATGTATTCGTACAATCTCTCTAGCAAAGACAACCGCCAGTTCTTTGGCTGTAGGAAGCTTAGGTAAAGGGACAAAATGAGCCATTTTGGAGAAGCGGTCTACAACTGTCAGAACCACAGTATGACCTTTGGACTTCGGCAAGTCCAAAATAAAATCCATAGATAGATGAGACCAAGGCCTCTTAGGCGTGGGTAAAGGCTGCAATAGACCGACAGGCAAGGTTTTACTGGTTTTGCTTCTGGCACAGATTTGACAAGCCAAAACAAACAGGCGTACGTCCTGTCGCAGGTGGGCCACCAGAACTGTCTGGAAATACTGGTAAGAGTCTTAGTAATACCAGGATGACCTGCTGGTTTAGAATCATGAAACATTATGAGTAATTCTTGTCTTTCCTTTTCAGGTACAAACAACATATCTGGAGGCTTGTCAGGTGGAGCCCCCACTTGAGCTGCCTGGAGACGTTCCAGGAAAGGCGAGGAGACAGACAAGACGGTGGAAGCCACAATACGTTCAGGAGGAACTATAGGATTGTGGTCTTGTGTATTAGATTCATATGGGTCATATTGACGTGATAAGGCCAGCTTTACATTAAGGTCACCTGGTCTGTAAGTCAATACAAAATTAAACGGACAGTAGCAATGACCACCTGGCCTGTCTCGAGTTCAACCATTTAGCATCTCCGATGTACGTAAGGTTCTTATGATCAGTGATTATCAACAAAGGATCAAGAGTGCGAAGAATGGACGGCGCCCAAACCTATACCACCACCAGTCAACCCAAGCCCACCAGAAATTTAGTGGTTTCCCCAAACCAGTAAATAGACAACAATACAGTACGTATCTGGTGGCGCGATGGAAACCGCCTAAGGGTAGCCGGTGGTTCTCTTAGTTCACTTGTCCACATAGATCATATGAAAAAAGAACAAAATAATAGTGCAGAATGTTTGTACAATTCCAAGATAAGGTTATACAGTGTTTGCACTCACAAATATGGAGCCCGAACACTGGCTCTAAGTGGATCAACGCATTCGGGTGTTTCAGATTCTTTGCTTGAGAAGGTGACCCGTACTCATTCATAGAAGGAGATTCTTCTCACATGTGGCCCCAAAAAGAGCAAAAGACAAGAGAAACTTTCTCGTGCAGATCTCATAAATGTGATAGCATATAGAGATATAAAGATTGCCAACTCACATGTGTTGGAGCTTAAAGACCAAGCTCGAGGTGTGCCGCGTATGGACTTATTGTAGGTTAAGTCCAAAAACCTTTGAAGCTCCCAGGACTTCCAAAGAAACGGGGATAAAATAGATTAAAAGAAATTTATTTAAAACATAAAAAAACAATACCATTGGCACTGCCTAGTAGCCAGAACGCGTTTCGCCAGATCAACTGGCTTCATCAGCTGGTTTACAGGCTGAAGCACTGTGTGAGTTCATATACTGTCTTAAATTGTCCCCATCTGTCCTTAATTACCAATCAGGCGTGCGTCCCACGCCTCAAAACCCAGTTGTCTTGGATCTGCGGCGGGCGCCGCCATCTTGCGCATGTGCTGTTCTCCCTCCATGCGTTCCACTGTGCGGGTCAAGTCGCTGAACCGGATATGCCCTGCGTTCCACTATGGTTCCAGCGATTAGCTTCTGGTGGTGCCGTTTCTTGGTTCCTCCACAGCGGCCGGACAGTGCCAAAAAAACCCCAGAGGGAGGATAATATGAATAATATGCCACCAATGCCCATAAATCCCCTGATCCTCCCCAATTGTACACCATTCGGGGGATATATATGCATCAGTGGGGAATAAACTATATACATGCCTAATAACCATGGACTGGTGAATTTATCATGTACTATATTGCCAATATAATCTATGTGTTACTGATATTAAACAATTGTGCAATCGGAGGTATCCTATACCCTGTTAATAATGGTGAGAACTAAAGTACATTATTGATTGTTTATAAAGTGAGCTGGTAGTTCACCTCCACATAGGGATTCTATGGGAATGTACAACATTACAATAAAAACCCAACTAAAGTATAGTGATTATACTTAAAGCACCTAATGTCATAGTATCACTGAAAATAGTTAAAGGACATGACTAAGTTAATCTATGCATAATGATGGTATGTGATGGTGAAGAATTTATACTAAAGTGCATATTGTAGGAGCAAATTTATACTAAAGTGCATATTGTAGGAGCATTATAGCCTAAGCTGTTATAAATACTTAATTCTATACTGGGGAATAAATTCTCCAGTATAATGCATAATGTATAGTTTACCCTAAAATAGCGAATGTGTGCAATGAAAATGTCATAAAATATAATAAAGTGATGACTACACTGCTTATAAAAGGTCATGATAGATATAATACCTAAGAGTGGAATACGCTGACTAAATATTAATTTTAATTAAATTATGTGTGTAAAGTAAGTGATGAATATAAAATTCCTTCTGGAGAATAAAATGAGCCATAAAGTGCAATGTTAGACTATAACACAAATGTATTAATAGAGAAAAATAATGTAGATAGTTCTATAGGTAGAGATAATGGAACGTGGATATGAAGTTCCTTTATGGTAATAAGTAGACCATAAAGTGCAAGTGCAGGCTAAAGTGCACTAAAGTATGGACTTCAGTGTTTCACACAAGTATGGTGTGGTGCGAAACTATTGTGTAGTATTAAATAATCTAGAGTAAGGTCTGGGAAATTAAAATAGATGATATGGACGTGTAGATAATTATATTAAAATTTATATGGTGAAAATGTATCCTTCCATCTGGATGATCATTAAGTGCTATGTGCTGTGTATAATCTAATATCAAGGTCAGAATAATATATGATTTGAAAGATCAAGGCTAATGTTGAATGTGGAGATCACCCCAATAGTGTACACTTGGGGGAGATTGACAATCCCCAAAATCTTAAAGGCAATTTATTATAAAAAATGGATAATTTCAAAATCGTCATTCAAACCGTGGGGGGTTAAAGTGCCATTATCAAAAATAAGTTTCATTTCTTCCTTTCCTCATTTTTTTCATATCCTCTTCAACCTCCATTTTTCTGATCTGTTTTATTGCCCAAAATTGCAGGCCTACAGGGGAACTGTTGTGGTGATTTTTAAAATGTAGGGACACTGAATTTTTTCAAAGGCATTTCAATGTTTCTAACATGTTCGGCCACTCTAACATTAAAAGCCCTCTTAGTACGTCCTATATAGCAAAGGCCACACGGGCATTGTAGCATATAAATAACATTTTTAGAACAACATTTTAAAATGCCCTCTAAGACATTTTAGTAACGTGCGATGTCAACGCGCTATACAGTAATATACCACATGTTTTGGGATTGCTAAAATTGGAAGAGGAAATATCCAAATCCAATATGATTAGTGAGGAACAAATGTCCTTTATTCTGGAGAGTGTTAAGTTTATACTTAATAATAACTATTTTAAATTCGAAGAGGATTTTTATGTGCAATGAAGGGGTAATGCAATGGGCACCAAGTTTGCGCCCAGCTACGCGAACCTGTACATGGCGGCATGGGAAACCATGTTCGTGTACGGTTCGCGTAGCTGGGCGCAGGGCAATATTCGGGTATATAAACGATTCATAGATGATATTTTCTTCATCTGGAGAGGGGAAGAAAAAGATTTAATAGTGTTTTTGGAGAGCCTTAATGATGTAGAGTGGGGCATCAAATTGGAGAATAATTGGAGTGCCCATAAGACTAACTTTCTTGATTTGGAAATCTACATAGAGGGAGACTGCATTAAATCAAAAACTTTCTTTAAAGAAGTAGACGCAAATACATATATTGACTACACAAGCTGCCATCATTCCACCTGGCTTAAAGGCGTCCCGAAGGGACAGTTTGTCCGATTAAGACGGAATTGTACAGATATAGAGACCTTCAAAGAACAGGCTAATACACTTAAGAGAGATTTTGTAGAGAAAGGCTATAGAGCGACAGATTTGGATGAGACGATCTCCAGCATTGTGCATAAAGATAGGGGTGATCTGTTGAAGTATAAACCCAGGACCCAAGAAAATGGAGAGGAGGTTCGATTTATATGTGATTTTAATAGCAAAGCAAACAATATCAAAAAAATCTTAGGAAACATTGGTATATTTTAAGAAATGATAGTGATCTAGTGAACTATATAGGAACGACACCTAAAGTAGTATTCAGGGGTTCTAGGAATGTAAAATCCAAATTAGTCCACAGTAAAACTAAAAAACCGATTAACATCGAAAATCATTTTGGGCTTAAGGAGGGTTTCTATCACTGTGGCCTTTGTCTGGCATGTAAGCGCACTGGTAATAAGAGGATGTATACAGGTACTTATTTTAACCATAAACAGAACAGAACAGTTAAGATAGAGGGCATTTTAAAATGTTGTTCTAAAAATGTTATTTATATGCTACAATGCCCGTGTGGCCTTTGCTATATAGGACGTACTAAGAGGGCTTTTAATGTTAGAGTGGCCGAACATGTTAGAAACATTGGAAATGCCTTTGAAAAACATTCAGTGTCCCTACATTTTAAAAATCACCACAACAGTTCCCCTGTAGGCCTGCAATTTTGGGCAATAAAACAGATCAGAAAAATGGAGGTTGAAGAGGATATGATTAAAAAATTAGGAAAGGAAGAAATGAAACTTATTTTTGATAATGGCACTTTAACCCCCCCACGGTTTGAATGACGATTTTGAAATCATCCATTTTTTATAATAAATTGCCTTTAAGATTTTGGGGATTGTCAATCTCCCCCAAGTGTACACTATTGGGGTGATCTCCACATTCAACATTAGCCTTGATCTTTCAAATCATATATTATTCTGACCTTGATATTAGATTATACACAGCACATAGCACTTAATGATCATCCAGATGGAAGGATACATTTTCACCATATAAATTTTAATATAATTATCTACACGTCCATATCATCTATTTTAATTTCCCAGACCTTACTCTAGATTATTTAATACTACACAATAGTTTCGCACCACACCATACTTGTGTGAAACACTGAAGTCCATACTTTAGTGCACTTTAGCCTGCACTTGCACTTTATGGTCTACTTATTACCATAAAGGAACTTCATATCCACGTTCCATTATCTCTACCTATAGAACTATCTACATTATTTTTCTCTATTAATACATTTGTGTTATAGTCTAACATTGCACTTTATGGCTCATTTTATTCTCCAGAAGGAATTTTTATATTCATCATTACTTTACACACATAATTTAATTAAAATTAATATTTAGTCAGCGTATTCCACTCTTAGGTATTATATCTATCATGACCTTTTATAAGCAGTGTAGTCATCACTTTATTATATTTTATGACATTTTCATTGCACACATTCGCTATTTTAGGGTAAACTATACATTATGCATTATACTGGAGAATTTATTCCCCAGTATAGAATTAAGTATTTATAACAGCTTAGGCTATAATGCTCCTACAATATGCACTTTAGTATAAATTTGCTCCTACAATATGCACTTTAGTATAAACTTTCACCATCACATACCATCATTATGCATAGATTACTTAGTCATGTCCTTTAACTATTTTCAGTGATACTATGACATTAGGTGCTTTAAGTATATCACTATACTTTAGTTGGGTTTTTATTGTAATGTTGTACATTCCCATAGAATCCCTATGTGGAGGTGAACTACCAGCTCACTTTATAAACAATCAATAATGTACTTTAGTTCTCACCATTATTAACAGGGTATAGGATACCTCCGATTGCACAATTGTTTAATATCAGTAACACATAGATTATATTGGCAATATAGTACATGATAAATTCACCAGTCCATGGTTATTAGGCATGTATATAGTTTATTCCCACTGATGCATATATATCCCCGAATGGTGTACAATTGGGGGGATCAGGGGATTTATGGGCATTGGTGGCATATTATTCATATTATCCTCCCTCTGGGGTTTTTTTGGCACTGTCCGGCCGCTGTGGAGGAATCAAGAAACGGCACCACCAGAAGCTAATCGCTGGAACCATAGTGGAACGCAGGGCATATCCGGTTCAGCGACTTGACCCGCACAGTGGAACGCATGGAGGGAGAACAGCGCATGCGCAAGATGGCGGCGCCCGCCGCAGATCCAAGACAACTGGGTTTTGAGGCGTGGGACGCACGCCTGATTGGTAATTAAGGACAGATGGGGACAATTTAAGACAGTATATGAACTCACACAGTGCTTCAGCCTGTAAACCAGCTGATGAAGCCAGTTGATCTGGCGAAACGCGTTCTGGCTACTAGGCAGTGCCAATGGTATTGTTTTTTTATGTTTTAAATAAATTTCTTTTAATCTATTTTATCCCCGTTTCTTTGGAAGTCCTGGGAGCTTCAAAGGTTTTTTGGACTTAACCTACAATAAGTCCATACGCGCGCACACCTCGAGCTTGGTCTTTAAGCTCCAACACATGTGAGTTGGCAATCTTTATATCTCTATATGCTATCACATTTATGAGATCTGCACGAGAAAGTTTCTCTTGTCTTTTGCTCTTTTTGGGGCCACATGTGAGAAGACTCTCCTTCTATGAATGAGTACGGGTCACCTTCTCAAGCAAAGAATCTGAAACACCCGAATGCGTTGATCACTTAGAGCCAGTGTTCGGGCTCCATATTTGTGAGTGCAAACACTGTATAACCTTATCTTGGAATTTGTACAAACATTCTGCACTATTATTTTGTTCTGTTTTTTCATATGATCTATGTGGACAAGTGAACTAAGAGAACCACCGGCTACCCTTAGGCGGTTTCCATCGCGCCACCAGATACGTACTATAAAGGATCAAGAGTACCTTCCAACAAATGTCTCCACTCTGACAGGGCAGACACAATAGCAAGCAATTCTCTGTTGCCAATATCATAATTGCGTTCTGCTGGTGATAATTTTCTTGAAAAGAACCCACAAGGATGTAGTGGTTTCCCTGGAGATTCTCTTTGAGACAGGACAGCCCCAATGCCTATCTCAGAAGCATCAACCTCAAGAATAAACGGAATCCTGGGATCAGGATGCCGTAACACGGGAGCGGAAGTAAAAGCCTGTTTGAGGGCTTCGAATGCTTGTTTAGATTGAGAAGACAAGATCTGGTTCTTCAGACCTTTACGTGTCATATTAATGATAGGAGAGGCTATAGCGGAATAATTCTTGATAAATCTCCTATAATAGCTAGAAAACCCCAGAAACTCTGTATGGCTTTGAGACCTTGAGGAAGAGGCCATTCTGAGATGGCCGTGAGTTTAGAAGGATCCATCTCAAAACCCTCTGGAGTGATAATATACCCAAGGAATTTCACAGTAGTAATGTCGAATAAACATATTTCTCTAGTTTGCAATAAAGACCATTGTCCAGTAATTTAGCTAATACCTGTCTGACATGTGCATGGTGGGTTTTCAGATCGGGAGAGTAAATCAATATATCGTCTAGGTATACTATAACAAAGGTTTGCAAAGAATCTCTGAGCACATCATTAATAAAATCCTGGAATACCGCTGGAGCATTACAAAGACCGAAAGGCATGACCAAGTATTTAATGCCCACTCCTGGTGTTAAATGCTGTTCTCCACTCATGCCCCTCTTTTATGCGTATCAAATTGTAAGCTCCTCTTAAATCAAGTTTAGTGTATACTGCTGAACCCTTAACCTGTCGAACAGTTCCGATATGAGAGGGATAGGGTACACGTTCTTAATGGTGATCTTGTTAAGCCCCCTATAATCAATACACGGGCGTAGATCTCCCTCTTCTTTTCGACACAAAAAAGAATCCAGCCCCTGCTGGAGAAGAGGAACGTCGGATAAAACCTCTCTCCAAATTCTCCTTGATATACTCCTCCATAATTTGGTTCTACTTTATGGAAGAGGGTATACTTTGCCTCGGGAGGCATGGTACCTGGTGAATATCAATAGCACAATCATATGGTCTATGTGGAGGTAGTTTGTCTGCCTCTCTTTTATCAAATACAGCCCTGAGGTCTGCATATTGTTCAGGAACTTCAGTAGACAATGGAGGGGCTGTGGGTGTGTTCAGGGCACCGACATGCTGAATGGGTATTAAACAAGTCCCAAAACATGCAGAACTCCAAGACAGTATCTCTCCTTTAACCCAATCAATAACGGGATTGTGTTCCACCAACCAGGGGAAACCAAGTGCAACAGGATTGGAAGGTGAGTGGATAACTTGGAATATGATCTTTTCTTTATGCAAGAGACCAGTAGTAAGAACTACTGTAACCGTATCGTGAGTAATCCTAGGGCAGGATAACGGCCTGCCATCTATGGCTTCAACGGCTAAGGGTGTCTCTCTTACAAACAGAGGTAGAGAAATGGAAGAAGCGTAGTTAACATCAATAAAGTTACCAGCAGCCCCAGAATCCACAAAAGCGGTATTATGTGTGGTCTTTGGTCTCCCAAGCCAAGGATACTGGTAACATAAGTTTAGTGTCTTTGATAGGAGACATGCATGTCACACCAAGGCCTGTCTCCTCAGCTGCCTTAGGTGCGGTAGTTTTCCGCTTATCATGCATCTTAGGGCGAGTAGGACATTGAAATCGTACATGTCCTCCAAACCACAATACAGGCACAATCCCTCACGAAAACGCCTTGTTCTCTCCTCCTCTGTAAGCCTAGTACGGCCTAGTTGCATAGGCTCTGAGGGAGGAGATAACTCTCTGGGTGGTGCTTGAAAGACAGGGCCAACCTAGGTAACGGTCTCTCTTGGGTCTCTCTCTTGGAGTCCTTCTATCCCTTATCTGATTATCCAGATCTATACAGTAATCAATGAGTTCACACAATACCTCAGGTAGTTTACGTGGAGCTAATTCATGCATCAATGACTCTGATAACCCCTCCATAAACGCCAGAACCAGTGTCTCATTTGTCCAGTTCACATCAGAAACTAAGGTTTTAATTCTATGGCATAATCAGACACAGTCCTGTTCCCTTGACGTATGCGGAACAAGGATTTGCCGGCTATCGTGGCCTTTCTGGTAGGATTAAATGTACGTTGTAACTCGGCTATGAATTCTTTAAAATCCCGTACAATAGGTCTTTTCTGCCTCCCATAAAGGAGTCGCCCATGTCAACGCTCTGCCAGACAGATGGTTAATAATAAACCCCACTTTGGCAATGTCAGAGAAAAACATTTGTGGATTTAATTTAAAATAATATCCACATGGACCAAAAATCCCCGGCACTCAGAGGGAGTACCGTCAAACCTCATAGGAGCGGTCATGTGTTCCTGGGATGTCTGAACGACAGGGGGCACAGGTATAGCAGGCGGGGGTGCAACCCCAACTGGTTCCAGGTGTGCAGTACGATTCAGGATAGTTTGTAAGGCAATGGCAAACTGATCCATCCTATGATCCTGCTCATCCTGTCTGGATACAAAGGTAGCCAAGTGCTGTGTTAAATCTGCGGGATCTATTGGCCAGATCATAATGTCACGGTTCCCGGATCCCACACGCAGTACTTAACCCCCACACACTCACAAAACTCAGAAGCTACCAACAGTGTAGCTGTGAATGATCCCTATCTGTCTGGTCCTTAGAATTGGCCAGGTAAACTAGCTAGACAGAAAAGGGTTAACAATACGGAGAGGAGTCAGCCGAGCCAGAATCAGGAATACAGAGTTCAGAATGGTCAAATGGAATAGCCGGGTCGGTATCAGAGCAGTAGCGTAGTACAAGAAAATAGTCTAGGGCAACAGAAGGCAGAATGGTCAGAACACAAGCAGAGGTCAATAACAGGTTAAATCAATTTAGCAGTCAGGTACAAGGAGCTCAGGTATGGATAACCACGATCTGGCAACTTCTGAAACTATACTGAGGGTTTTTAAAGACCTTCACCAGACCACGCCCCCCACTCAAGCCACACCTCATGCAATCACCTCCCTGCCTGTCTCCATTTAAACCGGGCAGTGGTCAGCGAGCAGCATCAGACTTGCTGTCCTCAAGCACACAGGTAGGGCTGGAAGCCCCCAACGTTACACTTGGATCTTGCCAAAGCTGTTCCACACTGTTCCGCACAAGAGGTTACTATTTAAATTAAGGAAAATTGGTCTTGGATAGAACACTGGCTAAAATATATAGTACAGAGAGTGGTCATAAATGGTACATTTTCAAAATGGACACCAGTAAGGGGTCTGTTATAGGACCACTTCTATTCAATTTATTTATAAATGACCTGGGAATAGGCCAGAGGTGTAACTAGAAACCTCAGGGCCTAGGTGTTGGAATCCATGAAGGAACACCCACCACCCTTGGCAAAAACATATCACCCCCTACTGAATAATATATATATTAGCCGAGACATGCAACCCAAGAGATTTCTGTGTTATTTTGTTTGTGTCTCCTGTAAGGCGCAGTGCAGCGCTACCTAGCGGGAAGGCAGTAAACACACATACACAGACGTGCATAGTAAAAAATGCTTTCGGCATTCTTTTAATTCTCAGGATCTTGTATAGCACACACAAGGGTGTGGCACAATAGCCAATTGTGAAACAGATCACATCAGAGTTAAAAAGGTGTGGATACATTTTCCACGTCAGGGATCATTTACATAGTTGCACTTAACCATATATGGTAAAAGGCCCGTTAATCATGTAACTTTTAGAAGTGGGCAAAGACATTCTTTCTGCCCAGCATCACATTTCATAGTATAGTCAGTGAAAGAGAGGGGACCTTTCTGAGTCATATCATCCCACATTCCTGAGACTTTCTACAGTGAAATGGTCTACAGTTACATTAATTGAGAAAGGGTTACTAGCTAAGGGGTTATTAGCTAAGGGGTATGTTGAATCAAAAAAAAAATATATATATATATATGACAGGGAAACTAAAAAGATTATTATTTTAACACCCCCATCATCCCAATGCACTGGACCCCTCCAGGTCCACAATGTTGACTCCAGACAATCAGTGTCCCATTTTTTTTCCAGGTCGACTACGACCACTTCAGTCCATCCTAATTTTAATGTAATGTGCACCATGTATATCTCAGAGCTCCACATCATTAAAACTCACAGTAATGTGTGCTGTGTATGAACGAATCATAGGTGATGCCCTGGCCCTTGCCAAGCTGTCCAGGTGAGGCGGTGGCTGGCTGCATGTGGGCCCCCCAAAGAATTCAGGGGCCCGGATGCAGTGGCACTCTCTGCACTCCTAGTAGTTATTGATATGAATTTGATAGTTCATTTCAAATTCGATAGTTGATATTTATTTGATAGTTCATTTCAAATTCGATAGTTGATATGTATTTGATAGTTCATTTCAAATTCTATAGTTGATATGTATTTGATAGTTCATTTCAAACTCAATAGTTGATATCAATTTGATAGTTCATTTCAAATTCGATAGTTGATATGTATTTGATAGTTCATTTCAAATTCGATAGTTGATATCAATTTGATAGTTCATTTTAAATTCAATAGTTGATATCAATTTGATAGTTCATTTCAAATTCAATAGTTGATATCAATTTGATAGTTCATATCAAATTCGATAGTTGATATGTATTTGGTAGTTCATTTCAAATTTGATAGTTGATATCAATTATTCAAATTTTTCTTTTATGATGATGACACAGTGTAAAACGAAATAAATTTGTTATATACTGTTTTGTTTCAAATTCGTATTGTATAAATTCGTTATTCGGAAGTACTTCCGAACTACGAATTAGCAAATTTCGTTACAAATTCTGAATCTTTCCAAAACGAATGCACATCTCTAATAAGTACCAATACTTTTTTCAGGTACTCACCGATACCGATACTTTTATTTAATGTCATGTGACCGCTTTCCAATAAATCATCTAGGATTTTGCTGAAAGCCTGTCCAGTTTATGTTAATTTTGAAATGTATGGCCAGACACCCCATTTACCAACGGCGCATACCCTGACCACACACATAGACCTTACATATATATATATGTACACACCCACACACACCAGACCTCAAACACATGTATACCCAGACACAGACTCCAGATACATGTATACCCAGACACAGACCCCAGAATCATGAATACCCAGTAGACCTCAGATACGTGTCTACCCACTCAGACCAGAGTGTGTATATACTCCTTGACCTTTACCTGGGCAGGAATGGCCTGACACCGGGTCCTTCCCAAATCCTGCCTTTCCAGGACTTTCCGCTCCACGGTCCAATCGGCCAAACTTATACGATTCCTGGCGCTTGCTCCGAGTCCACCCTAGGACTTAGTTAGGAAACCAGGGGCGTGGTCTGACCGCAGAGACTGAGGGCTGCTGCGTGAGCGCTGAGAGCTCCGCTAAAGTGGGTGCGCCTTAAAGACGCAATATATATCCTATGCGATTTCACCCTAAAAAGTAACTATCAGCCGGGGGAAGGCAGGTGCACAAGATGGCAGCACAAAAAGCCGCGAAAAAAATGGCAAAGACAGAGTTTTTCACGCCACGGGGACCAAAACAAAAAGAAGGCCTGGGCACTCAAGATGGCGGCGGCTCCACCCAGACCTCGCCGAGAGCGGAGACAGACCCAGGGCTGGCCCTGCAAGGTATGGAGGCCTTTACCACACGCATTGAGGGCTTAATCACCTCTCTTTCGGACAGATTGACCTCACGATTAGACTCTGTAGCAGCGGATATTAAGAGAGAGATCCGGGAGATTGGAGATCGCACCGATAAACTGGAGGAGAAAATGGCGGAGCAAGCTGGAGCACATAACGTGATGGCGGGTTGGGTAGAAGACTTAGAGGAGCAACTGAAGGGGGCTCTCTTGAAATTGGCTGACATGGAGGACAGATCGAGGCGCCACAATTTAAAGATACGAGGTGTGCCAGACTTGGTGACTACACAAGCCCTGTCGCAGTATGTGACTGATATTTTACAACATCTTCTCCCTGATGCCTGATCCTACCCCTGACTCCCTCCTCTTCGACAGGATCCACCGGTTACCGAGACCCCCCTCTGCGCCTGAGAAATCACAGAGAGATGTTTTACTTCGGCTCCATTACTTTAAACCGCGAGAAGATGTGCTTCGGGCCTTACGGTCTCCTGACGCTCTTAAACCGGAGTATGACCATATTTCTATCTTCCCCGACCTATCCAAGGCTACATTACAAAACCGGAGGAACTTTAGCCAAGTTACAGAGGCTCTGCGTGTGAATGGCGTGTCATACAGATGGGGCTTTCTGGTCAAGCTGTTGGTGGCCAGGAATGGAACTTTCCACGTAATCACATTGGTGGAGGCCGGGAAACGGCTCCTTAAAGTATGGGACATGGAACAACTTGGTTCTTCTTCTCCTCCATCTTCTCAACCCCGTGGCTCAACTTAGCGTTTGGATCCGGAGTGGCGTAAAAAATGAGGTCAGCACTATGCCTATCCGACAGTTGTACACAAAGAGCCAGGAGAAGGCGGCCCCCCATGTGAGGAAGCAAGAGGAGATCCTACATGATGGGCTGGAGGGCCAGTGATTTCCCTTCCGGGTTTTTTCAGAGGGCTTTAAGGCTCGAACATGCCGCTGTTTGCTAGTCTGGGAGACGATGGCCTGCCCGCCTGGAGAACGGGTAACTGGGTTCTCCGTTATGAGGGTTAAGTTCTCTAGACAGGTGTTCCCTGAAGATGGGTCCGCTTGGCTCTCCCCATTTTTTTTTCTTTTTTTTGTCTTTTTTCTGCGGGTTTTTTCCCTCCGCAGACCTAAAAGTTCCCCCCTCTCCCTCCTCCCGAGAGGTGTTAGAGAAGGTCCCCCACACTTTGGGGCTTTTCGCAGGAGATGTTTATGTTTACGGATGTACATAGTTCCCAGGTGTATTCGTGGTTTGTGTGTTTTTTTGTATTGCCACCTACTCGTTCCCTGAGATTGTGTAAAAATGTCTACTTTCCACAAATAGTTAGTAAGCGCAATGTTGAAGATACTCGCATACAATGTTAAGGGGCTGAATGCCCCTGTCAAACGTCATTCTCTGGCGGCGGAGGTGCAGAGGCTGAAGGCGGATGTGGTTTGCCTCCAGGAAACCCACTTTAAACGCTTTGCTCACCCTCTGCTGAGAATACGTAATAATTTACCATGCAATATCATGCTACGGGCCCTACCAGAGCGAGAGGGGTGTCGATTTTAATTAGATCTAATGTAGTATTCCAATTGCATAGAAAGATTTCAGATCCGCAGGGCCGATATCTCATTCTGATCTGTTCGCTGAACCACATAACTTATACGCTGGTTAATGTATACTCGCCTAACACTGAACAACTTTCTTTTATCTCTGGAGTTTTAAACAGGGTGTCCCTTGTAGCGACTGGTCTATTGCTGATATGCAGAGATCTTAATTACAGTATCGATCCTCTGAGAGATATCCGTTCCCCCAAGATCCCTATCCCGACCAAGCGTAGTATTAGACAGGGACAGAAGTTGAGTGACCTGTTTTCCTCTCAAGGTTTATATGATGTATGGCGCTTATGGCAACCGGGCGACTTGGAATTCACGTTCCATTCTAAGGTACACAACACGTATAGCAGGTTGGATTATTTTTTGTTACGAGGCTCCTCCCTACCGCAGGTCCTGCAATGTGAAATTTTGGACATCACGTGGTCGGACCATGCGCCGATCCTTTTGACAGTTAAGGAAAGTGGGGGGGGAGACGGGAAGTCTTTGTGGCGCTTTAATGACTCCATTTTGTCTGATCCGGGGGCTCTGGCCGAAATAGAACAGACTCTGAAGGAATACTTTACGCTAAATAACACTCCAGGGATCGCGCCTGAAACACTCTGGCAAGCGCACAAGGCTGTCCTGCGAGGCGTGTGTATTAAATGGGCTTCCCGTTTGAACAAAGCCCGCCAAGCTGATAGACTCTCAATATTGTCTCAAATTCATTTAGCTGCGCAAGCGAATAGTTCGGACCCTACTCCGTCTCACCTGAAAACACTTTCGGAAGCGCAGGCACGCCTGTCAGACTGGAATTATAAGGCCCTTCTCTACTCTCAGCGTAGACTAAAGGCACGCTACTACGCGTTTAGGGATCGTCCAGGACGACTCTTGGCCCGCTATCTTAGGCCCATGGTCGCGACTCCTAGAATTTCCCACCTAGTGATTGATTCTGGCAGGAGGACGGTGTATAAACCATTGGAGATAGGGAACGCCCTAGCCGTCTACTATGGGGACCTGTATAATCTACAATCCGACCCACTCCTTCCCTCCCCTAGCGAGGAACGTGTGGATCGGTATTTATCTGATCTTCATCTTCCTTCCCTAACCCCTACTCAGAGGGATGGCTTGTCGTCCCCCATTACGGAACTGGAGATAGCAACAACTATTAAATCTCTTCCATCCCATAAATCCCCAGGCCCGGATGGGTTCACGGACATATACTATAAGAAATTTTCTACTCTGTTGACTCCCTACCTCCTTACGCTTTTCACCTCTGCTGCTAAGGAGGGTAGATTTCCTGAGGAAATGCTACGCACTACTATCGTCCCTCTCCCTAAGCCCGTTAAATCCCCTACTTTCTGTCCAAACTTCAGGCCAATCTCTTTGTTAAATATCGATGTAAAAATCTATGCCAAAATTATAGCGAATAGGGTGGCGGATTTATTACCTAAGCTGATTTGTTCAGACCAGGTGGGGTTTACTAGGGGGAGACAGGGGCCTCATAATACTAAAAAACTGATTGATTTAATTCCAGTGATTCAGACTCACCGCCTCCCGAGTGTGCTGTTGGCGCTAGACACTGAAAAAACGTTTGACAGAGTAGATTGGATGTTTTTGCGTAAAGTGTTGCTGAAGTTTGGTTTTCCGGTCTCGGTGCTGCGTAGTATTTTTGCGCTTTATGCTTCCCCGACGGCGTCGGTTATGACTGCGGGTTTTTTATCGGACCAGATTAGAATCAGCAATGGGACCACACAGGGGTGCCCCCTGTCCCCATTATTGTACGCTTTGGTGATCGAACCACTGGCACAGCAAATACGACAGGATGACGGGGTGGTGGGGATTATGATTGGCCCAACCACATATAAAATAGGGCTTTTTGCAGACGACATTTTGTTGACTCTTACGGAACCTATAGACTCTTTACCACGGCTTAGAGATATCCTGAAGGAATATAGCGAGGTCTCATACCATAAAATAAATCTACCTAAGTCGCAGGCGTTAACTATCAATGTCCCTAGCAGTAATCGGGAATCATTAGCACGGCACTTTCAGTTTGAATGGCGAGAGGACTATCTGCAATATCTAGGGGTAAAAATCTCTAAATCTCCTGACCAACTATTCGACCTCAATTACAAACCCTTTCTATCTCATGTAAGGCAGCTTTTGTTTCAGTGGAAAAGGACATCCTTATCGTGGATGGGCAGAATGGCTGCTATTAAAATGTCACTTTTGCCCAAATTGCTATATTACTTTCGAACCATTCCGATCCGCTTGCCTAAGCCTTATGTTGAAGAGGTTCAGTCTCTTTTGAATCACTATGTATGGAACGGTAAAAGGCCTAGGGTTCCCACCAAGCTGCTCAACCTCCCCGTGCGGGGAGGCGGACTAGCTATGCCTAATATTCACCTGTATCACAGAGCTGCGGTACTAGCATCCTTGGCAGAGTACTTCCACTTTCCGCGCCCTCGACAATGGACAGTTATAGAACAGTCTTTTGCGAAACAACACCTAATAACAACTGTAATTTGGCTCACGCACCGCCAGAGACCCCCTTTGCCAGAGTTATTGCCGCTTACTAGATGGTATATGCATATGTGGGATTTGAGTCGCGCCCTCCTTTTAAATACTACCTCCCTCTCACTGGCAACCCCCATGGAGGTATTGACACATTGGATCGCAGACTTTGACTGCGCTAGGTGGACCTCCAGGGGGATTGCACATCTCCACCAACTGATATCGGGAGGCAACATGATGACTTTCGAAATGCTAAAGCAGCGTTATCAGTTATCGGAGGCCTGGAGGCTTTCTTATTACCAAATAGCGTCTGTAATACGTCGACCGGGCATGTGTCTACCGCCTACCCTGCCTCAGGCCCCCTTGTCACCATTTGCGAGCTTCGTGGTGAAACCATGCACAAAAGTAAAACTCCTTTCTATATGCTATGAAGCGCTCAATGTTTCCTCTCCGGATCATGTATGGTCTTTCCAAGCGGCTTGGGAGGGGGAGCTGGGCATCCGGATATCCTCTCAGGCCTGGTCGAGGGCGTTCGAATTTGACAGGGGAGCGTATCGGTGTGCTTCTCTGATGGAGGTGAGACGTAAAGTATTGTACCGCTGGTACTTGGTACCGGCGAGAGAATGTCATATGAATAAATCTGTCTCATCGCTATGCTGGCGCTGTTCGTTATTACTAAAGGGTACTATGACTCATGTTTGGTGGGATTGTGTTACATTAGAGCCACTCTGGCGGGGAGTTTCAGGTCTAGTGGAAAAGGCAACGGGATTAGTACTGCCGTTTGCTCCGGCGGATTTCCTATTGGGTATCTCGCAGGCTAGGATGGGCAAATTACAAAGGAGACCTTTTTGCGTAATAACATCTAGCACCATGTTGTTGATAGCACGCCGATGGAAATAAACGTGGGTTCCCACAATACGAGATGTGCGGGATATGGTGAATAACATAAGAGATTATGAGCAGATGGCTAGACATATATATGATTTTCCACAGCCGGAAAAAGACCACTGGACCCTCTGGGACTCTATGCTAGCCGCGGAGTGTACCACAGACACAGGTCCGCCCGACCAGAGGGGATCCTGAACTGCTTTGGTTATTGTACCACCCGGTAATATTGGGAGCTTAGTTTAATTTTACTATTTTTCCTCCAATGTGCTACTTTCCAATTACGAGTAGGTGGCTTGTGTTTGTTTGTATTTGTAAGTCTGTATTGCTCCCCTTATATGTATCTAGAAAGGATTTATTTACCCTGTTTTTTCCTTTCTGTATCCCACTGTCTTATTTTATTTTAAAAAAAATAAAAAATTTGAATTTCAAAAAAAAAAAAAAAAATTGTTAGGAAACCTAGAAGATTAACCAAAAAATTCATGAAAAATGACAAAAAAATCCTAAAAAATTAATTTTAAATAAATAAATTTAAATAAATTACTCACAAAAATGGGAAAATTAAATAAAACAAAATAACCCATTGAAACAGACTGCCGAATTGACCCGAAATGAACGAAATGAAACGGACCGTAACGAAACGGAAACGAAATAAAGCGGCCGAAAAAAAACCGACTAAATAAAACGGCATGCACATCCCTAGCCATCTGTACCCAGAGACCTGTTTTTTGTTTTTCTTAATGCCTCTAACTGTTGATGACCCAATCCTATTCCCCCTCATCTCTCCATATTCTCCCCATCTAACGCGTACTCCTTTTTGTTGCTGTATTCTATCGCCCACCTAGCTCTCCAGTGCGCTCCCTTTCTGACAAAACCCAAATCCTTAGTAAATTAGTAGCTCAAAACCAAAAAAGTGAACTGCTGGTCCTCTGCGATTTTTAATATTTATTGGATGGATCCTAAGAACAATAAACCCTGCTCACTGTTTAAGGCATTTAAGGCACTCGCGCTAAAAAGAGCCTCACCCGGCTCTAGCAGTATTCGCCCGTGGGTAGAATTTAAATGGGCCCTCCCACTGGCCACTTCAGTAGATGGTGATTTCCGAGAGATATATATAGATGGTATCTCCCAATAGATGTAAATAGGAAAAAAAGGGGAAGATGGCAACATAGGGTGATTCTGTATAATCATGCAGTTTTAATTATAATAAATCAAACCACTCACGTGTTCAAGAGCCACCAGGGCTCAGATGGAAAGGCCCAAAGGTTGTTTCCAGTGGGCACAACTCTTAATAAAAGCCCCAATGGATCCGTATACCAGCATGTAGTAGAAGCCAATTGATTAGGCACAAAAATAATGAATTAGGGTAAAACAAATGAAAATAAAAATGAAATAGTAAAAAAGTATATTTAATACAATAAAAGTTGCTGAACGCGTTTCGCCTAAGTCTATATAGACTGTACGGCTTCCTCAGCAGCAGTATAAAGTAATACAATCCCTAATTCATTTATAAACAATGCGATCTAATTGACTCTCCAATCAGAGGGGTCTGAAAATGCGGGAAAACAAGGGTCATTGCCCTCCCCTGGTTTGGGTCGCTTTTTCGGCGTCATCATCCCACGACATTACCGCTCCGTCGGAGTTCCGGAACGCAGACCGGAAGTGGTAGGACCTCCACCTTTACGTCTGCGCGCCGACGTCAAAAACGAAACCCGAAACCTCGCGCTCATATTCTGTATAAACATACATCAAAAACGAAAGTCCGAAACGGCTCAGTGTCTTCTCAGGCCGCGTCCCTGGCATCATCCTCTCATAGCGCTGTCGCTCCGTCACATAAAGAAACAGAAGTCCATATAACGTCCAATTGGCAATAAAATTGCACCTCTATACTGGAAATTCTTGCATTGAATTCGCTCCCCATAATATAAAGGATAATAGCCACATAAAAGGAAAAAAGAAAACAAATGACATAATTAGCCAATAATAGGGTTCCTAACATGGCATAATAAATACTTGCCCAATATAATTTGAACAAATAAGGGTAGAGGACTATATCCCCACCCACCTTAGTCTTGGAGATCCCCAGTCAGGATATTAAAATAAAAATAAAAAAACTCAATTACCTCAAGGAAAGAGCCTATAACAATTATAAAAAATGAGATAGCTCGAAATCTAAATTTAAACCTCCCGGCTGGAGGGTACCAAGATTATAGACCCACCGCATTTCCTCTCTGTTGATCTTTTTATTGAAATCCTCTCCCCTCCAATTTTTACAAACTAGTTGAATTCCCACAAATGTGGAGCCAATTGCACAACAGCTGTGGGTTTGCTTAAAGTGACAAGGGACGGAATGATGTTCAACACCTTTTCCTATGCTATAGATGTGCTCCCTAATGCGTATAAATAGAGAACGTGTAGTGTGACCAATATAGTGAAGCCCACAGGGGCATGTGAATCTATAGATAACATTTTTAGTTCTACAGGTGATGACACTTCGGATTTTAATTTCCTTTCCGTCTCCCTCCCTCTTATGAAAGATGGGGACAAAGGCTCTAGAAAGATGCAGATTTTTACAAGCAGGACATGCTCCACATTTTGTTAAGAAGAGGGTCTTGTTGTAAAATGGACCAATGTTTTTTTATTATATACAAGGTGGAAATTGTGGATATACTGCCCTCAGCTCGTGGATACTGCCCTCAGCTCGTGGATACTGCCCCCAGCATGTGGATACTGCCCCCCAGCTCGTGGATACTGCCCCCCAGCTCGTGGATACTGCCCCCAGCTCGTGGATACTGCCCTCAGCTCGTGGATACTGCCCCAGCTCGTGGATACTGCCCCCAGCTCGTGGATACTGCCCCCAGCATGTGGATACTGCCCCAGCTCGTGGATACTGCCCCCAGCTCGTCGTGGGATACTGCCCTCAGCTCGTGGATACTGCCCTCAGCTCGTGGATACTGCCCCCAGCACGTGGATACTGCCCCCCAGCTCGTGGATACTGCCCCCAGCTCGTGGATACTGCCCTCAGCTCGTGGATACTGCCCCCAGCACGTGGATACTGCCCCCCAGCTCGTGGATACTGCCCCCAGCTCGTGGATACTGCCCCCGCTCGTGGTACTGCCCTCAGCTCGTGGATACTGCCCCCAGCTCGTGGATACTGCCCCCAGCTCGTGGATACTGCCCCCAGCACGTGGATACTGCCCCAGCTCGTGGATACTGCCCCAGCTCGTGGATACTGCCCTCAGCTCGTGGATACTGCCCCAGCTCGTGGATACTGCCCCCAGCTCGTGGATACTGCCCCCAGCTCGTGGATACTGCCCTCAGCTCGTGGATACTGCCCCCCCAGCAAGTGGATACTGCCCCCAGCTCAGACCCCAGACCAGACATGGGGCGCCATTCGAATGCTCTATCGGCATTCGGACAGCCGCCCCATGAGCTCCTCATACTTACCTTCCCGAGCGGCGAAGTGAAAATTTCCCCGCTTCCGGTCGTTGAAGGACCCAAGCCGCGGTCACGTGGGACTCCCACGTGACCGCGGCTTGGTCCTTCAAAGAGCGGAAGCGAAGAGAACTTTCCCTTCGCCGCTCGGGGGTTGATGCGCGCGGCAGCCGGGTAGAGGCTGCGAGCGCAGCCTCTACCCGGCTGCTGTGTGCATCTTGTAACCGCCACGGCGAGCGCACAGCCGGCTCGTGCCACGGCAGTTGCATGCCTGCGCAACCAACCGCCGCTGGTTGCGCGCGCATGCGCAGAGTAAGGCTTGGCGACGGACACGCCAAGCCTTAGGCTAGGGTCAGACGAGCGTGATTTCTACGGACTGTACATCCGTGCACACGGACGTACGTCAGTACGGAAGACACAGTAGTGGCCACACAGTCCGTTTATTCACTGATGTGTTTTTGTAGAAGGGAAAATAAAATAAAAAGCAAAACCATTTTGTCCGTGAAAAATGCTGGACGTATAAATGCAGTCCGTCTGACCACTTTCCATCACTCACACACAAAGCTATGCAGACGTTGCGGACGCAGCGCACTTTGTGCGGCCGTTCTAGCGGTTGTACGTTCTTGCCTGCCTTGCGTCCGTGGGCCGCGGCCGTTGTGCGTCTGCAGTTCAGTGCAGACGTACTTCGTGTAACGGGCTCCGATGGGCTTCCTGTCATGCTATCACGGACGTACTTTTAGGCGCAATCACGGACGTGAACACTACGCTCGTCTGACAGCAGCCTTACTCAATTATAGTATAGGATTATAATAAAAAAACATTGGTCCATTTTACAACAAGACCCTCTTCTTAACAAAATTCTAGATGTTAACCCAACTGTTATAAATAAAGGGGCCAGGAATCTTAAAGATCATTTAGTTCAAAGTCATGTGGACCCGATTAAAAGGAAGGACTGTTTTGGTTTACAACCAGGGTTTTACCGATGTGGAACATGTCCTGCTTGTAAAAATCTGCATCTTTCTAGAGCCTTTGTCCCCATCTTTCATAAGAGGGAGGGAGACGGAAAGGAAATTAAAATCCGAAGTGTCATCACCTGTAGAACTAAAAATGTTATCTATAGATTCACATGCCCCTGTGGGCTTCACTATATTGGTCACACTACACGTTCTCTATTTATACGCATTAGGGAGCACATCTATAACATAGGAAAAGGTGTTGAACATCATTCCGTCCCTTGTCACTTTAAGCAAACCCACAGCTGTTGTGCAATTGGCTCCACATTTGTGGGAATTCAACTAGTTTGTAAAAATTGGAGGGGAGAGGATTTCAATAAAAAGATCAACAGAGAGGAAATGCGGTGGGTCTATAATCTTGGTACCCTCCAGCCGGGAGGTTTAAATTTAGATTTCGAGCTATCTCATTTTTTATAATTGTTATAGGCTCTTTCCTTGAGGTAATTGAGTTTTTTTATTTTTATTTTAATATCCTGACTGGGGATCTCCAAGACTAAGGTGGGTGGGGATATAGTCCTTAGGGATGAGCTGCTCGGGTTCGGACGGTTCGGAGTTCGACCCGAACTTTGGCAGTTCGAAAGTTCGCGAATTTCGAACTTTTTGGGGCGTGTTCGGTTCGGGTTCGAAAAAAAAAAGAAATTTTGAAAAAAGTATAGAAAATGCTTAAAAAAATACTAAAAAATCTAGAAATAAAGAGACTCTTTACTGCAGAATATTATAAGCAACGGTTTATTAGATATTGAATTAAAAACTAATGTGTACGTGGAAAGATTATCAACTCTAAATGACCTCTGTTCACAAACGGGCATAACACCAGGTGTTTTAGTGTTTTTAGTCTGGTAATCAATTTGATACATAGTACAATATAGTGAGGGGGTGGGGTGGTGTCTGTCTGCTTCTGATTGAGATTTGAGAATTAATTTCCCTAAAACATCCTAATATGCTGCATTTAACCCTTTCGCTGATGAGGCTTTTCACACCTCTGTGCTGAGGTCATTTTTACCACTTTCGCTCATCATGTTTAACCGCGTTTTGTAGCCATATTTTGATATATGACCCAGACATATTATATATCGTTCTTTCCGGCAGACTTGGCAGATTCATAATATGTCATTATTATATGTATACGTTATGTCATGTCTGTATATTATAACAAAAAATGCAATAAAATTAGAATTTTCAATAATTTATTATGTGTAAAGTGTTTTTTTCACATTTTAACATGCGATCGTTTGCGGTTATATTTTTTATGGGGTGCGCTTGTTAAAAAAATTAGAAATGGGGTCTCGTTACATTTTTCTTTGGGGAAAATTTCGCTTTTTTTAACAAACGCACCGCATACAAAAATCGTTAGTGCAGCATTATTGTTCACATTATAATTGAAATGGGAACAATATTGCTGCATTAACAAAACAAAACAAAAAAAAACTTGTTTATTTTATTTTTTAGAATTTTTTTTAAATATTTTTTTTATTTTTATTTTTTTTAAAAAACATTTTTCATGCTCATGTTTAGTATCCTTGGAAAGGCCATGCTCTGGCCCATCCAACGATATCAAACATTAACCCCTAGCTGCCACGGATCGGGAGATAGGGGTTCATTGGAACCCCTATCTCCACCATTGGTGGCAGCTAGGGGTTAACTCCAGGACTGGCATCATCGTGCTATGCATGATGACGCCAGTCCTCAGGGGGAGTTCCTGGAGGCTTGGCCGACATCCAAGATGTCGGCCAGCTCCAGGAGAGGATCACGATCCGGCGCTTTTCAGCGCCGATTCGTGATCCGGCTCCCCAGGGGTTAATCACAGCCACCGTTTGGAAGGGCAGGCTGTGCCCTTCCAAACGGTGCCTGGATTAGCCCTCTGTCCCCGGCGATCGGGAGGGAGAGAGGTCCGAAGGACCTCTCCCCCTCCCTTTCAGGGGCTTCCTTCGCACATGCGGGGGGGGGTGCCTGAATTAGATGTCATCGCGCCGCCGCGATGACATCTAATTGCTCCGCCGGGGTCCCGGAGTGCTGGGCTGACATCCAAGATGTCAGCCCGCACTGGGGGGCGCAGCAATCCGCCGGAATCCGGCGGATTGCTGCCTCCTGTTCATGGACGCGCTCAGCGCGTCCATAGCACAGGAGAACCACTTGAGTGCGTCCATAGCAGCCAAGTGGTTAACTGGTGTTTGAAAAAAATCTAAAGCAATGTTATTTTTCACCTCGGGATTAAACATTCACAGGGTTATTCAGAGAGCCGTGAAAAGCAGGAGAATAACTGGAGAAGTGAAAATTCTAGGTCAAAATAGCCAAACCAGAAAAATTCTCCCATTTAACTCACTTTCCAAATTGGCTATTTGGTCTAGAATGTTCTCTTCTCCTGCCAGTTCTCCTGGCTTTCACCTCTCTCTCGGGGTTGTTCAGAGAAAGGTGAAAACCAGGAGAATGGCAGGAAAAGAGAACAATCTGGACCAAATAGCCGATTTGGAAAGTGAGATAAGGCTAGGGTCAGACTAACGCATTTTTCGCAGCGACCGTCAAAAAGTGCGTCCGAACGCATTGCCATACTTTTTCACGGATTGCGCGAAAACGGTCATACGATGCGCATTTTTGTGCGTGATTTTTTACGGATCCAAACCAGGAAACTTTAGGTGTCTGGAAGTTATGTTGGCCGGACATGAGCAGGGTCTGACGTCTCCAAATCACGCACACACGCCGCTAGTGGACTCAGCGCACTCTGTACGTCCGTACTAGCGGTTCTGCGTTCTCGAAAAAATGCGTTCATTTTCCACTTGCGTTGCGCAGCCTGACTTTTGTGCGACCGTACTTTGTATATTGGCCGTCATTGCCCGTCATTTGCTGCTAGTGCGGCCGTGATTAAGTGCGCCTAAACGCACGTTAAAAATTCGCTAGTCTGACCCTAGCCTAAATGGGAGAATTTTTCTGGTTTGGCTATTTTGACCTAGAATTTTCCATTCTCCAGTCATTCTCCTGCTCTTCACCGGTCTCTGAATAACCCTGACAGGGTTATTCAGAGAAAGGTGAAACTCAGGAGAATGACTGGAGAATGGAAAATTCTAGGTCAAACTAGCCAAACCAGAAAAATTCTCCCATTTATCTCACTTTCCAAATCGGCTATTTGGTCTAGATTGTTCTCTTCTCTTACCAGTTCTCCTGGCTTTCACCTCTCTCTCAGGCTTGTTCAGAGAAAGGTGAAAACCAGGAGAATGGCAGGAAAAGAGAACAATCTGGACCAAATAGCCGATTTGGAAAGTGAGATAAGGCTAGGGTCAGACTAACGCATTTTTCGCAGCGACCGTCAAAAAGTGCGTCCGAACGCATTGCCATACTTTTTCACGGATTGCGCGAAAACGGTCATACGATGCGCATTTTTGTGCGTGATTTTTTACGGATCCAAACCAGGAATCTTTGGGTGTCTGGACGTTATGTTGGCCGGACATGAGCAGGGTCTGACGTCTCCAAATAACGCACACACGCCGCTAGTGGACGCAGCGCACTCTGTACGTCCGTACTAGCGGTTCTGCGTTCTCGAAAAAATGCGTTCATTTTCCACTTGCGTTGCGCAGCCGGACTTTCGTGCGACCGTACTTCGTATATTGGCCGGCATTGCCTGTCATTTGCTGCTAGTGTGGCCGTGATTAAGTGCGCCTAAACGCACGTTAAAAATTCGCTAGTATGACCCTAGCCTAAATGGGAGAATTTTTCTGGTTTTGCTATTTTGACCTAGAATTTTCCATTCTCCAGTCATTCTCCTGCTCTTCACCACTCTCTGAATAACCCTGACAGGGTTATTCAGAGAAAGGTGAAACTCAGGAGAATGACTGGAGAATGGAAAATTCTAGGTCAAAATAGCCAAACCAGAAAAATTCTCCCATTTATCTCACTTTCCAAATCGGCTATTTGGTCTCGAATTTTCCATTCTCCAGTCATTCTCCTGCTTTTCACCGCCAAAAAATCAGTAAACTTTTTCTGCGTGTCCGAAAATGTCTCCTCTTTTCTTACAGACTGCCGCCCCAAGCAGTTGTTTATGGATAGATTAACCACTTCAATGCTAAGGACGCGCTCAGCGTGTCCTCAGCATTACCGCTGGTGTGCTGAGGACGCGCTGAGCGCGTCCTCACATTGGGGTCAGCGTTCGGCCGGGTTCCGGCCGATCGCTGGCCCCTCCGGTGCGGGCTGACATCCTGGATGTCAGCCCGGCATCCGGACCAGCAGCCGCCATTATTAGGTGTCATCGCGGGGGCGCGATGACACCTAATTCAGGCGCCCCCCCGCATGTGCGGAGGAGGCGCCTGAAAGGGAGGGGGGGAGGTCCTTCGGACCTCTCTCCCTCCCGATCGGCGGCGCACAGGGGGTTAACCCAGGCATCATTTGGAAGGGCACAGCCTGCCCTTCCAAATGATGCCTGGCATTAACCCCTGGGGAGCTGGATCGCAAATCGGCGCTGAAAAGCGCCGATTCGCGATCCTTCCCGGGAGCTGGCCGACATCTTGGATGTCGGCCAAGCCTCCGGGAACTCCCCCAGAGGACTGGCGTCATCGTGCGTAGCACGATGACGCCAGTCCTACAGTTAACCCCTAACTGCCACCAACTGTGGAGATAGGGAGTTCCAATGAACTCCCTATCTCCCGATCCGTGGCAGCTAGGGGTTAAATTTTGATATCGTTGGATCGGCCAGAGCATGGCCGTTCCAACGATACCAAACATGAAAGTTAAAAATGTTGTAAAAAAATAAAAAAAAAATAAAAAAATAAAAAAATAAAAAAATTAAAAAAAAAAAATAAAAAAAAAAAATAAACACTTTTTTTTATTTTTTTTGGGTTTGTTAATGCAGCAATATTGTTCCCATTTCAATTATAATGTGAACAATGATGCTGCACTAACGATTTTTGTATGCGGTGCGTTTGTTAAAAATAGTGTCATTTTCCCCAAAAAAAAATGTAACGAGACCCCATCTCTAATTTTTTTAACAAGCGCACCCCATACAAAATATAACCGCAATTGCTCGCATGTTAAAATGTGGAAAAAAACACTTTACACGTTGTAAATTATTGAAAATACATATTTTATTGCATTTTTTGTTATAATATACAGACATGACATAACGTATACATATAATAATGACATATTATGAATCTACCGAGTCTGACGGAAAGAACGATATATAATATGTCGGTGTCATATACTAAAATAAGCCTTCAAAACACGTTTAAACATGATGCGCAAAACAGGTAAAAAATGACCTCAGCACAGGGGCGGGAAAAGCCTCAGCAGCGAAAGGGTTAAAGGAAAAGCATTTACCGTCATTTTAAATGTCATTTTTTGGTTTTTACATATTTCTATACATCCTAGAAATCCGCCACTTCACGGGCAGGTTATGGGGACCTCCTAGGCACAATATTTGAAGGAATTTTTCGTTTTTATTGTTAACCCTTATTTCATGGAAAACTCACTGTCCCTTTAAAAACCTTTTTTTTAAAGCTTTTTGTCCTTGTTTCCTGTCCCCCAGGGCACTACCCGGACCCCCATACACCTTTTATGGCAAATATGTAGCATATATGCCCTCTTGGAGGGCACTCTAAAAAACCCGAATTTTCAGCCCCATTGACTTGCATGGGAGTTCGGGTTCGGGTTTGGACCCGAACAAATGGGAAGTTTGGGTTCGGGCTCGAACCGAACTCGGGGGGTGTTCGGCTCATCCCTAATAGTCCTCTACCCTTATTTGTTCAAATTATATTGGGCAAGTATTTATTATGCCATGTTAGGGACCCTATTATTGGCTAATTATGTCATGTTTTGTTTTTTCCTTTTATGTGGCTATTATTATATTATGGGGAGCGAATTCAATGCAAGAATTTCCAGTATAGAGGTGCAATTTTATTGCCAATTGGACGTTATATGGACTTCTGTTTCTTTATGTGACGGAGCGACAGCGCTATGAGAGGATGATGCCGGGGACGCGGCCTGAGAGGACACTGAGCCGTTTCGGACTTTCGTTTTCGATGTATGTTTATACAGGATATGAGCGCGAGGTTTACGGTTTCGTTTTCGACGTCGGCGCGCAGACGTAAAGGTGGAGGTCCTACCACTTCCGGTCTGCGTTCCGGAACTCCGACGGAGCGGTAATGTCGTGGGATGATGACGCCGAAAAAGCGACCCAAACCAGGGGAGGGCAATGACCCTTGTTTCCCACATTTTCAGACCCCTCTGATTGGAGAGTCAATTAGATCGCATTGTTTATAAATGAATTAGGGATTGTATTGTTTTATACTGCTGCTGAGGAAGCTGTACAGTCTATATAGACTTAGGCGAAACGCGTTCAGCAACTTTTATTGTATTAAATATACTTTTTTACTATTTCATTTTTATTTTCATTTGTTTTACCCTAATTCATTATTTTTGTGCCTAATCAATTGGCTTCTACTACATGCTGGTATACGGATCCATTGGGGCTTTTATTAAGAGTTGTGCCCACTGGAAACAACCTTTGGGCCTTTCCATCTGAGCCCTGGTGGCTCTTGAACACGTGAGTGGTTTGATTCATTATAATTAAAACTGCATGATTATACAGAATCACCCTATGTTGCCATCTTCCCCTTTTTTTCCTATTTACATCTATTGGGAGATACCATCTATATATATCTCTCGGAAATCACCATCTACTGAAGTGGCCAGTGGGAGGGCCCATTTAAATTCTACCCACGGGCGAATACTGCTAGAGCCAGGTGAGGCTCTTTTTAGCGTGAGTGAGAGCTGTTATATCTCCCAAATTATCTATGTATACAAGCAATATTGCACTATGTTTGTCTTTTTTTTGAGGTATTGATTCTCCATCAAATTGAAGACGCCTGTTATTCTGTACTTGGGTAACTAATTTTTATTACACTTTTTTCTACACACTCGGAAGCGCCGCACCTCTTTTTCTTCTTTTACCATATATGGTTAAGTGCAACTATGTAAATGATCCCTGACGTGGAAAATGTATCCACACCTTTTTAACTCTGATGTGATCTGTTTCACGATTGGCTATTGTGCCACACCCTTGTGTGTGCTATACAAGATCCTGAGAATTAAAAGAATGCTGAAGCGTTTTTTACTATGCACGTCTGTGTATGTGTGTTTACTGCCTTCCCGCTAGCTATCGCTGCACTGCGCCTTACGGGAGACACAAACAAAATAACACAGAAATCTCTTGGGTTGCAGGTCTCGGCTAATATATATATTATTCAGTAGGGGGTTGTCGGGTATATTAGAGAGACAAAGAATTTAAAATGGATGCTTGTAGCCATTTTGTTTTAAAGACAGTTTTCTTTTTCAAAATATTCTCTAGATTTAGAAATGAACAAGATTTTTTTTTACAAAGTTCATTCCTGGGTTAAGAAGCCCCAGACATGAAGGAACCTAGAATGAATGTGAGATAATGCTAAGACGTGTCATAAGTAAATTTATTGGTCTATTCTAAGTTTTTAAAACAAAAGAGATTTTGTTTCTTTTGGGTATAGGAATAAGAGTTTAAGCATTCTGTAATATAGAATTATATTCACAAAATATATGTTTATAATCAAGGTATATTTTATTATAATTACAGTATGAAATATATACTCCAAAATATTGTAGAAAGTATATAATTGATAAATAAAAGAAATCACTGAAGAATATTCTGTAACCAGAAAAGAATTTAGCTGATAAGGCTCTTAGCAACCAAAAGGGAGGAGAGCTATAAATCTCAAGAGACAGTCTAGAGACTGAGAAGAGACAAGGTCTTTGTTAAGCTAAGTCTGACCTTTTGACCCTAAGATAAGATATTAAAAAGAATTAATGGAATTAATATAAGAAGTGCAATACTGCCCTCTACAGGATAGTAAAAATAATGATTTATATTATCATTAATATTAACTGTGTGGCTATAATAAGCGGGAAAAAGTTTTTGGTAAGTCAGTCAGAGATTGCCAGCCACCGGGACGCATCGCAATGCACTCAGACGTCCATTACACATGACCCTCTGAAGAGTCAGAGATTCCAACAGGAGAGGCTCACATCGCCATGCACTCAGACGTTCATTATACATGACCCTCTGAGAAGTCAGAGATGTCAGCAGACAGACTCACATCGCAATGCACTCAGACATTCATTATATATGACACTCTGAGAAGTCGGAGATTGCCAGCCATCGGGACGCATCGCAATGCACTCAGACATCCATTACATATGACACTCTGAGCAACCGAGCAGACTCACACCACGATGCACTCAGATCCCAAGACATGAGGCAATTAATATTCTCACCAAATCTCTAACTCACATGCATTGATTATCTAATATCGATAATTTTCACATATTCCAAAACAAAGTATCACATAGAAAATTCCAAGGCAGACTCATCAACATCCAAATTGGACAGGTAATGTATGAAATAAGGAATTAATGTAAAAATATATTTGTAGAGATTCTGCAACGCAGACTGAGACTTCTCGGATACGGTTAAAATCCAAATTCTAAGTATTTTCTATTCTGCAGATAGAAATATGAAGAAGTGGATATAAGGATTTATTCCTAAAGACATGTTGCAAGATTGATACCAATATATATATTGAATTTGGAAATTACTGTGATTAAAATTAATAAGCAAGGAATTATATAACTACAAAATAAAAAGCAGAAGATTAGAAGTTTAATTCTCGAGATTAGGGGAGGATTCACTAAATAAGTTTTTATTACTTATTATTAAATTAGCTCATCTTTTGTTGATCCATGTAGCAGAGATATATATATATATCTATAAGAGCTGGCTGGTTAAACATTGTTTGCTGGGAAATGCATGTTGTATTAAGCCGAAATGTTTATTAACCATTTGTGTATTAGTTACTAACTGATAAGGTAAATGATATTAATCATATATGCAGTTACTAACCGGAGATACATATATTGTGAAGCTAGTTTTTATATGCTGTTGGATTGTGGTTTATAAATTTTTGTTTATGATATGAGATTTGAAATTCTTTTGTATACGTAATAAATATATATATATTTTTATCCGATTATTGATTATTGTATTTTTTAAAGCAAAACACAGACAATTAAAAGAATTCAGGATAATTTCTAAGAGATATAAACGATTGAGATTTGTGTCTCGTATAAGTTTCTTATGAAATAATAATCCCTGATATATTGGAGACAACTGCCGAGGTAGGTCCAGTAAGTCCCATATAGACATATTGGAGGCTTGGCTGATAAATCCAATATATACAAACGTGTTGTATTCACGTGCAGAGATTATATCCGACAGGGTGATATGTTTTTGCCAAGGGTGGTGGGTGTTCCTTCATGGATTCCAACACCTAGGCCCTGAGGTTTCTAGTTACACCTCTGGCCTATTCCCAGGTCATTTATAAATAAATTGAATAGAAGTGGTCCTATAACAGACCCCTTACCACTGGTGTCCATTTTGAAAATGTACCATTTATGACCACTCTCTGTACTATATATTTTAGCCAGTGTTCTATCCAAGACCAATTTTCCTTAATTTAAATAGTAACCTCTTGTGCGGAACAGTGTGGAACAGCTTTGGCAAGATCCAAGTAACTCACATCCACCATGACCCTCTGATTTATGCTTCTACTTACTTCTTCATAGGATGCAATTAGGTGAGTCTTACATGATCTTTGTTTCATAAAACCATGCTGATTTTTGCTAATTACATTATACCTCCCAATGAATTCCTGAAAATTATCCATTAACAACCCCTAAAAATACTTTCCCAGCCACAGATGTTAAGCTCACAGGTCTATAATACCAGGCAGACATTTTTAACCTTTTTTGAATATAGGGACCACATCAGCTTTTCTCCAATCCTCTGGTATGATTCCCGAAAGAAAAGAATCTTGAAAGATTGAAAACAGAGGTTTACATATTTCCACACTTAGCTCCCTCAGTATTCGTGGATGAATTCCATCCAGCCCTGGACTTTGTTCACTTCGTTTAGTTGCTGCAACACCTTTTCCTGAGTCAACCAATCACATTGCATTTGTAATATTTTGTCAATGATTTGCTTCTGAATGATAATCTCCTGTTCTAGGTTTCTCTTTGATAAATACTGAAGAAAAATAATCATTCAAAATTTCTGCCTTATCTTGCTCTTCGGTTAATAACACCCCTGACTCCAATTTCTGTGAATCTACACTTTCACCTTTAGGGTTTTTAGTATTTGCGTACTTAAAGAATCTTTTGGGATTTGTCTTGCTCTTTGGCTATCTCTTTTTCATTTCCTATTTCCTATACTGCTGACTCTGATGGGGTGTGCTATGACTCACAGCGCGACTTAAGAGTGAGACGGTCATCCACAAGCGCCACAATCCCCAAATGTCGGGAGCCCACCAGATCTAGCGCAGAGTCACCGTATGTGGGGGCGCCGAGAAACCCCCCTCCTCATCCAGTAAATCAAAGTAAACAGGTCTCAGGCAGCTAGATGATGGAATTTATTCACGGGAGATTTACTCCCGTGAATAAATTCCATCATCTTATTATTATTATTATTCTTTATTTATAAAGCGCCAGCATATTCCGCAGCGCTGTACATTAGGCACAGTATAGACAGGGTTACAATACATTGAACAACATTTGACAAACAGTACAGGAGGAGATGAGGGCACTATTCCCATAGGAACTCACAATCTGGGAGGGTTGTGGTTGGAAACAGGAGGAGAGGACTGTAAGGTGAGAGTGATTGATGGTTGCGTCAGTGAGTTGGGTGGTAGGCTTCCCTAAATAGGAACGTTTTAATGGAGCGTTTGAAGGAAGAGAAGTTAGGGGAAAGTCTGACAGTACGAGGGAGAGCGTTCCAGAGAGTGGGGGCTGCGCGTGAGAAATCCTGCAGTCTATCATGGGAAGAGGTGATGCGGGGAGAAGCTAGGCGCAGGTCACTGTTTGACCTTAGGGAGCGGGCTGGGGTGTATTTGGTGATTAGTGAGGACAGGTAGTGGGGAGCTGAGTTAGTGAGGGTTTTGTAGGTAAGGATAAGGATTTTGAACTTAATTCTGCAGTGGATGGGGAGCCAGTGAAGGGACTCGCAGAGGGGAGCGGCAGAGACAGAGCGGCGGGTGAGGTGAATTAGCCTGGCGGAGGCATCTAGCTGCCTGAGACCCGTTTACTTTGATTTATTAGAGTGAGCCGGGTCACAAGCCTCCTGTTGGGTTAGAGTGCACGGCCCATATATGAGTCAATCACTGCCTGTTGGCAGTCGGACAATACTTGGGGCAGTGGGGTCCCCAGATCAAATAGAGCAAGAGCCCCCGTATGATTGAATCTGAATGAATATTTATACTTTTAGGTCTATTCACTAAATGGTGAAGTCAGGAGAATTGGCAGGAGAAGTGTAAATTCTTAGTCAAAATAGCCAAGTCAGAAAAATTCTCCCATTTATTTCTCTTTTCAAATTGGCTATATGGTCTAGATTGCTCTCTTCTCCTGCCAATTCACCAGGCTTCACCATTTAGTGAATATACTGTACCTGTTTGCTTTTTATTTACTTATAGCATTGCGACGGAACAACAAAATATACAAATATGCATTGTGCAGCTGCCCAGGAGGGATCAGAGCGCTAAACTGTTTTTTTGTGCATATTTGTATATTTTGTCTTATTCCCAGCCACTGCCAGGTAATTTTTTGATGCTGCTCTATTCCATGTTTTATAAAATAAACCCACCATCTTTTTGTCTCTTGGCTGAGAAACAGTAGGAGGACAGTTGCTGGTAGGCAATTATTTGGTTACATTACGTTAGGACTCACTTTGAAAGAGGTGCCTTGACGCAGCGGGTGGGCTTAATACTTCAATGGCCATTCAAGTAAACTAAAACCTCTGTAGTGTTTTGTTTAGCATGGAGCTATGGGAATAAGCGCAATTGACAACCTTTTCTTCTTGTTATATGTGTACATATAAACATGGATGGTATGGCCAAATTGGAGGATTTTATTAATGCAGGGGTGTGAGGGCTATTCGCTGGATGTGTTCATACTTATATAAGTTTGTGAGGGCAGAGGATAGGCTTGTGAGGCTGGGCACTCTGCACTGGAAAAAAAACAGTTCTATCCATTATAAAACCACATTAGCGCTGGGTCTTAGCCCGGATCTTAACGTTTCACTAGCGTGCGCTGAACGACCTTGTATATGGACTACCGAGGACAAGGTGATCTGTTGGTGGGTCGTCAGGCGCTACTTTTAGCCACTTACACTAGATTTTTCCATTAGCGATGGCGTTTTAGTTCACACCAGGTGATAGGTGTCGGATATAATCTCTGCACGTGAACACAACACGTTATATATATTGGATTTATCAGCCAAGCCTCCAATATGTCTATATTGGACTTACTGGACCTACCTCGGCAGTTGCCTCCAATATATCAGGGATTATTATTTCATAAGAAATTTATACGAGACACAAATATCAATCGTCTATATTTCTTAGAAATTATCCTGAATTCTTTTAATTGTCTGTGTTTTGCTTTAAAAATACAATAATCAATAATCGGATAAAAAATATATATATTTATTCCGTATACAAAAAAGTTTCAAATCTCATATCATAAAACAAAAATTTATAAACCACAATCCATCAACATATAAAAACTAGCTTCACAATATATGTATCTCCGGTTAGTAACTGCATATATGATTAATATCATTTACCTTATCAGTTAGTAACTAATACACAAATGGTTAATAAACATTTCTCCTTAATACAACATGCATTTCCCAGCAAACAATGTTTAACCAGCCAGCTCTTATAGAGATATATATATACAGTTGTGTTCAAAATTATTCAACCCCCAATGCTGTAAAGGGTTTTAGGGAATTTAGTGTACATTTGTAATTGTATTCAGAATGAAATCCTACAAGGACTTTTTAAAGAACCATATGCAACTAAAATGACATCAATTGGTTTTGTAATACAGTAGTAAATGCTTCTTTTGTGAATTCTTCATTGACACAATTATTCAACCCCTTAAAGACTACCACTCTGAAGAACAGAGGTTCATTCAAGTGTTTTCAATCAGGTATTGAAAACACCTGTGGATGTCACGGAGCAGCAATAAAGCATAATAAGCACCAATTAGGCAGCTTTAAAATGACTGTGATACTCAGCTCCTTCTAGACATTTACTGGTGTGGTTACAAACATGGTGAAGTCAAGAGAATGGTCCAGGAAGACAAGAGAAGAGGTGATTACTCTTCACAGGAAGGGCAATGGCTATAAGAAGATTGCAAAGATGTTAAACATACCAAGAGAGACCATAGGAAGCATCATTCGCAAATTCAAGGCAAAGGGCACTGTTGAAACGCTACCTGGTCATGGCAGAAACAAGATGCTGACTTTGACTGCTATGCGCTACCTGAAGCGTAGAGTGGAGAAAAGTCCCCGTGTGACTGCTGAGGAACTGAGAAAAGATTTGTCAGATGTGGGTACTGAAGTTTCAGCTCAGACAATACGGCGCACACTGCGTAATGAATGCCTCCATGCCAGAACTCCCAGGCGCACCCCCTTGCTGTCTCCAAAGAATAAGAAGAGTCGACTGCAGTATGCCAAAAGTCATGTGGACAAACCACAGAAGTTTTGGGATAGTGTTCCGTGGACTGATGAAACAAAATTAGAACTGTAGGGGCCCATGGATCAACGCTATGTTTGGAGGAGGAAGAACAAGGCCTATGAAGAAAAGAACACCTTGCCTACTGTGAAGCATGGCGGGGGGTCAATCATGCTTTGGGGCTGTTTTGCTTCTGCAGGTACAGGGAAGCTTCAGCGTGTGCAAGGTACCATGAATTCTCTTCAGTACCAGGAGATATTGGATGACAATGTGATGCAGTCCGTCACAAACCTGAGGCTTGGGAGACGTTGGACCTTTCAACAGGACAATGATCCCAAGCATACCTTCAAGTCCACTAGAGCATGGTTGCAGATTAAAGGCTGGAACATTTTGGAGTGGCCATCGCAGTCACCTGACTTAAATCCGATTGAGAACCTCTGGTGGGACTTAAAGAAAGCAGTTGCAGTGCGCAAGCCTAAGAATGTGACTGAACTGGAGGCTTTTGCCCATGACGAATGGGCGAAGATACCCGTAGATCGCTGCAAGACACTTGTGTCAAGCTATGCTTCACGTTTAAAAGCTGTTATAACTGTAAAAGGATGTTGTACTAAGTACTAAGATTGAATGTCACTTGGGGGTTGAATAAAACTGATAATGATGTGAGCACGGAAAAGACATTTGTGGTTATTTCATTATAAATGTTATGTTATATTTGTCTGACCTACACGTGCCTCTTTGATTTAATTGTAAGCAAGATGACTGAATGATCAAAATCAATGTCAAACTGGCCAAAACACTCAATTTCAGTGGGGGTTGAATTATTTTGAACACAACTGTATATATCTATGCTACATGGATCAACAAAAGATGAGCTAATTTAATAATAAGTAATAAAAACTTATTTAGTGAATCCTCCCCTAATCTCGAGAATTAAACTTCTAATCTTTTGCTTTTTATTTTGTAGTTATATAATTCCTTGCTTATTAATTTTAATCACAGTAATTTCCAAATTCAATATATATTGGTATCAATCTTACAACATTTCTTTTAGGAATAAATCCTTATATCTACTTCTTCATATTTCTATCTGCAGAATAGAAAATACTTAGAATTTGGATCTAACCCAAATATCTGAGAAATCTCAGTCTACGTTGCAAGAATATCTACAAATATATATATTTACATTAATTCTCTTTTTTTTTTATACATTACCTGTCCAATTTGGATGTTGATAAGTCTTGGAATTTTCTATGTGATGCTTTGTTTTGGAATATGTGAAGATTATCGATATCAGATAATCAATGAATGTGAGTTAGAGATTTGGTGAGAATCTTGATTGCCTCATGTCTTGGGATCTGCTATGTGTATTGCATTGCGGTGTGAGTCTCTGAATGCTGGAATCCCCAACTGACTTTCAGAGTGTCATGTGTACTGGACGTCTGAATGCATTGCGATGTGAGCCTGACTGCTGGAATCTCCGACTGACTTGCAAATAACATTGCCGCTTATTATAGCCAATTTGACGTCACTGGCAATATTATTGATATATTTACTATCCTCTAGAGGGCAGTATTGCACTTCTTAATTCCACCATTTCTTTTTAATACTCCTATCTCGGGTCAAAGTTCAATCTACACAAAAGACCTTCTCTTCTCCCAACTAGACATTAGACACTGTGTCTCCATCTGTCATCTTTGATTTATATCCCTACTCCCTTTTAGTTACTCACTCAGAGTCCTATCAGCTAAATTCTTTTCTGGTTAACTCAACAGAATCTATTCTTTAGTAATTTTTATTATTTACCAATCATATACCGTATTTTTCACTCCATAAGACGCACTTTTCTCCCCCCCAAAAAGTGGGGGGAAAAGTGGGTGCGTCTTATTGTCACGGATCCCCCTGATTACCAGAATAGTGGTCCCTTTACGCAGACCGCTCTCTACCCTTCCGATCCTTGAATGGTCGGCAAAACTAGAAAGACAATTAACCAGACAATAGATAAACAAGGGGTAACACCAGACAGAGGTATGGAATAGAGTATTGTCACGAATCCTTCTGACTACCAAGATATTGATCTCTTTATGTAGCTCACTTTCTACTCTTCCGATCCTTGAATGGTCGGCAAATCTATATAGACAATTAAGCAGGTAACAGATAAAGAAAGGGAAACACCAGACAGAGGTACAGAACAGAGTACAAGTCCTCCCTAGGACTTTAGTATTAGCAGAGGTAATCTGATGTGTGCTTAGGGTGCCACATAGACTGACCTCGGTACCAACGTTAAGGGCAGAACCAAGAGCAGAGTAAATGCCAATGCCAGGGGTCATACACAGGAGAGTTCGTTTGCCAATGCCAAGGGTCATACACAGGAGGGTTCGTTTGCCAATGCCAAGGGTTATACACAGGAGGGTTCGTTTGCCAATGCCAAGAGTCATACACAGGAGGGTTCGTTTGCCAATGCCAAGGGTCATACACAGGAGGGTTCGTTTGCCAATGCCAAGGGTCATACACAGGAGGGTTCGTTTGCCAATGCAGGGTGTTATACACAGGAGGGTTCGTTTGCCAATGCCAGTCCAACAGAGTCACAACAGGAGTTCGTTTGCCAAATATACACAAGAGCTCTGCGGAGAGTGAAACCACGTCGGGCACGGTATAATGGATGGGTTGGAACCCTTTTTGCGGTGCGCGGAGAACGCCAGGCCCCGGACCCGTCCCACTCGGTGCAGGCAGCGCACCCGGAAGCGTTTACATTCGGCGCCTGGCCAGCGAGCAGCGAGGAGCTGCTGCCAGGCGCCCCATCCCCTGACCCACCGTGACAGAACCCCCCCCTCCAGGGGCGGCGACTGGACGACCCCCAGGGGCACGGGGGTGCGCCAAATAGAAGGCCTTCACCAGCCTAGGAGCATGGACTTCCGCAGCCGGTATCCAAGAACGATCCTCCGGACCGTAACCCACCAATCGACCAGGTACTGTAAGGACCCCTAGACATCCTGGCACCCAGAATGGCTTTAACTTCGAACTCCTCCTCGCCCTCCACAGAGACAGGAGGCGGTGGAGCATGGACCTTGGTGTACCGGTTACATAACAACGGCTTCAAAAGGTTTACATGGACACATTGTGTATCTTAAAATGGGGGGGTAACGCCAAAGCATAGGAGACAGGGTTGAGTCGCCGTAGAATCTTATAGGGGCCGATATACCTAGGAGCCAACTTCATGGAAGGCACTAAGAGCTTGATGTTACGTGAAGAAAGCCAAACCCTGTCCCCAACTTGATACACGGGTGCCTGCCTCCTGTGTCTGTCGGCCTTAGTTTTCTGGATGGCACTACTCTCCTCCAGTGCCCGTCTCACTCTCCCCCAAGTCTCTTTCAATGATGCCAGTTGCTCATCTAAAGCAGGAATCGTGGTATCAGGAAACGTGGCGGGGAGCACGGGAGGATCAAAACCATAAACAGCGAAGAAAGGAGAATGTCCTGTGGATTCACTCACTGCGCTGTTCAAAGCATATTCTGCCCATGGTAGCAGGTCTGACCAGTTATCTTGTTGTTCTGAGATAAAGCACCTGAGATATTTCTCTATATTTTGGTTTGCTCGTTCTGCTGCTCCGTTGGTCTGGGGGTGATAAGCCGAAGAGAAAGAGAGGTCTATCCCCACGTTCTTACAAAACCCTCTCCAGAATCTGGAGATGAATTGGGTCCCCTATCAGAGACAATCTCCAGAGGGACACCGTGTATGCGGACCACGTTGGCAATGAAAATGGGCACCAGTTCAGCTGCCGAAGGTAGTTTCCGAAGAGGAACATAGTGGCCCATCTTGGAAAATCGATCTATGATCGTAAGTATCACTGTATTCCCTCTTGACTCAGGTAACTCTACTATAAAATCCATGGCTACATGTGACCAGGGTCGTTCGGGGATCGGCAAAGGCTGGAGTAAGCCAATGGGTGCTGTTTTGGGACTTTTCTGCCTTGTGCACACTTCGCACACGGCAATGTAATCTTTGACATCTCGGCGCAACGTGGGCCACCAGAGGAGTTTACTGATACTAGACACAGTCTTGGTGATACCCATATGCCCAGAAGTTTTATTATCATGATAGATGTTAAGTACTTCCTCTCTTTCGTTCTCAGGTACAAAGAGTCTCGCAGGAGGTTTTCCCCCAGGAGCTGCACCCTGGACGGTCTGCAACCTTTTCATTAGAGGAGACGAGACACTAATCGTGGTAGCGGCTATAATCCTTTCCTGGGGTACAATGGGATGCTGATCTTGGATATTATGTTCATAAGACTCATACTGTCTCGACAATGCGTCTGCTTTAATGTTTCTGGACCCAGGTCTATAGGTAAGCACGAAATTAAAACTTGAAAGAAACAATGACCATCTCGCTTGTCTGGAATTTAAACGTTTGGCATCTCCAATGTACGTGAGATTCTTATGGTCGGTTATGATAACGATGGGGTCCTTAGACCCCTCTAATAAGTATCTCCATTCGGCCAAGGCCGCGATGACTGCTAACAACTCTCTATTCCCAATGTCATAGTTCTTCTCTGCCGGGGACAACTTCCGAGAATAGAAGCCGCATGGATGCAAGGGTTTGTCAGGAGCCTCCCTTTGGGACAAGACTGCACCAAGACCTAGTTCGGAGGCGTCAACTTCTACTTGGAAAGGCAGAGCCGGATCTGGATGTCGGAGAACAGGGGCAGTAGTAAATGCTTGCTTTAGTGCCTCAAAGGCTTGAGTGGCTTGAGGTGTCCATTTCTGATTTCCCACCCCTTTCTTTGTCATAGCCGTGAGGGGAGCCACCAAGGCCGAAAAATCTTTAATGAACCTTCGGTAATAGTTCGTAAACCCAGAAACCTCTGAATGGCTTTAAGTCCTTGGGGTAAGGCCAGTCAAGAATAGCTGAGAGCTTCTTAGGATCCATTTGAAAACCCTCAGGGGTTATTATATAACCAAGGAATTGCACAGTTACTATGTCGAATAGACATTTTTCTAGCTTACAGTACAATCCAGCCTTCAATAGTTTGTTCAATACTTGTTTCACGTGGACATGATGAGTGTCCACATCAGGAGAGTATATCAGGATATCATCCAGATATACTATGACGAATTCTTGCAGAAATTCCCTTAGAGTGTCGTTTATAAGGTCCTGAAGACGGCTGGCGCATTACACAACCAAAAGGCATCACCAGGTATTCATAATGCCCGCTACGTGTATTAAAAGCCGTTTTCCATTCGTCTCCCTTTTTAACCCTGACCAGGTTGTACGCTCCGCGTAAATCAAGCTTAGTATAGACACGGGCCCCTTTTAATCGGTCGAACAATTCTGTTATGAGAGGTATGGGATATGCATTTCTTATAGTGATCCTATTCAAACCTCTATAATCGATGCAAGGTCGCAGATCTCCCTCTTTCTTGGAAACAAAAAAGAAACCTGCTCCTGCTGGAGAGGAGGACCGTCTAATGAATCCTCGTTCCAGATTCTCCCTTATCTATTCCTCCATAATGTCGTTCTCTCTTTGTGATAAAGGGTATACGTGACCCCTAGGAGGCATCGTACCGGGGAGTAAATCAATGGCACAGTCATATGGACGATGTGGTGGTAGGACCTCAGTCCTGGCTTTAGAGAACACCTCCTTTAATGCCAGGTAACATTCAGGGACCTCTGTGGACAAAGGAGGGGCTGTGGCAATATTGAGGCTACCAATCACATTGACTCTGCTAGGCACTTAGACTGACAACTCTGACCCCAGCATTTTATGTCTCTCTGGACCCAATCGACAACTGGGTTGTGCTCTGTTAGCCATGGAAACCCAAGAACGACAGGACATGAGGGTGATTCAATAATTTGAAATCTTATTGTTTCCTGGTGCAAAACTCCTGTTTTCATACATACATCGACTGTGTCGTGAGTGATATGTAGACATGACAGGGGTTTACCATCTATGGCCTCCACCATTAGAGGTCTTTCCTTGAGAACCAGAGGTAGGAGGTTTTTTGCAGCAAAATTCTTATCCATAAAATTGCCTGAGGCCCCAGAGTCTAAGAACGCCTCAGTCTTGAGGTGAACCCCCTCCCAGGTTAGGGAGATCGGTAACAGAATCCTGGATTTTTTCTTTTCATTATCCACAAAGGAGGCATACAGAGAACCGATAACCTGGGTGTTTCCTGTTCTGAATCCTAATTTGCTATATTCAGCCCTGCTAACCCTGGGTCTCTGAGGACATTGAAGGCGGAAGTGATCTGCCCCTGCACAATAGAAGCAGAGCCCCTTTTCTCTTCTGTGCGCTCTTTCTGCTTCTGAAATACCTGTCTTCCCTATTTGCATGGGTTCAACGACTGGCAAATCTGTTTTCACATTCTCCGAGCCACCTGGCGTACTGGTGTGTCTGGGTAACGAGGGTAAAGGAGGCAAGACCCTTCTGGGTCTATCTCTGGGGTCTCCTTTCCCTGATTTGATCGTCCATGGCTATACAGAAATCTATCAGGTGGTCCAGACTTTCTGGTAATTTTAAGGGAGCCAGCTCAAACATAAAAGCCTCGTTCAAGCCTTCGGTAAAGGCTAAGGTTAAAACGTCGTTCGGCAAAGTACCCAGAAGTCAAAGTCTTAAACTCTATGGCATAGTCGGCGACCCTCTTATTACCTTGTTTGATGTGAAACAAGGACCTACCCGCATTGGTAGCCCTCCTAGAGGGATCAAAGGTACGTTTTAACTCAGAGGTAAAACCCTCATAGTCATAAATGATGGGTTTCTTATTTTCCCACAACGGCGTAGCCCACAATAAAGCTTTTTCTGTTAAATGATTAATCAGATATCCTACTTTGGCTTTATCAGACATACAAGAACCTGGATTGTTCTCAAACAAGATCTCGAGTTGAGTCAAAAAAACCCGGCATAGGCTTGGTGTACCATCATAGCGTAGGGGTGCCTTCATACTAAGCCTATGTCCTTCAGGGGGGACGGAACTGACCCTAGGTAATACTGGATCTGGAGGTTTTGTACCTGTATTGGACCGATTTAACAGGGTTTGCAGAGCGAGAGAAATCTGGTCCATCCTATGGTCCTGCTCCTCTAGTCTGGCTGCGATATGTGCCAACTGGTTAGAGAGGTCTGCGGGATCCATTGGCCCTGACGTAATGTCACGGATCCCCCTGATTACCAGAATAGTGGTCCCTTTACGCAGACCGCTCTCTACCCTTCCGATCCTTGAATGGTCGGCAAAACTAGAAAGACAATTAACCAGACAATAGATAAACAAGGGGTAACACCAGACAGAGGTATGGAATAGAGTATTGTCACGAATCTTCTGACTACCAAGATATTGATCTCTTTATGTAGCTCACTTTCTACTCTTCCGATCCTTGAATGGTCGGCAAATCTATATAGACAATTAAGCAGGTAACAGATAAAGAAAGGGAACACCAGACAGAGGTACAGAACAGAGTACAAGTCCTCCCTAGGACTTTAGTATTAGCAGAGGTAATCTGATGTGTGCTTAGGGTGCCACATAGACTGACCTTACCAACGTTAAGGGCAGAACCAAGAGCAGAGTACCAATGCCAGGGGTCATACACAGGAGAGTCGTTTGCAATGCCAAGGGTCATACACAGGAGGTTCGTTTGCCAATGCCAAGGGTTATACACAGGAGGGTTCGTTTGCCAATGCCAAGAGTCATACACAGGAGGGTTCGTTTGCCAATGCCAAGGGTCATACACAGGAGGGTTCGTTTGCCAATGCCAAGGGTCATACACAGGAGGGTTCGTTTGCCAATGCAAGGGTTATACACAGGAGGGTTCGTTTGCCAATGCCAAGAGTCATACACAGGAGGGTTCGTTTGCCAAATATACACAAGAGCTCTGCGGGAGGTGAATACCACGTCAGGGCACCAGTATAAATGGTGAGACTGGGTTTTAAAGCCCGGCGGGTCCGCGTCAGAACGCCAGGCCCCGCCCCTCGGCGTCCCACGTGAGCGCACCCGGAAGCGTTTACATTCGGCGCCTGGCCAGCGAGCAGCGAGGAAGCTGCTGCCAGGCGCCCCATCCCCTGACCCACCGTGACACTTATGGAGCGAATGCCTCAGCTCACCTGTCGTCGCCGCCGCGTTAGGCTCCCTCTGAGCGTGCGTCCGGCGGCAGGAAGCTTGGGCATCGCCTGGGGGAGCCGCGAGATCGCGGTCACGTGGCTCCCCGGCGAGTGCCAAGCTTCCTGCCGCCGGACGCACGCTCAGAGGGAGCCTAACACGGCGGCGACAGGTGAGCGGAGGCACATCCATGCTGCTGGGGCACATCCATGAGCGAGCTGGGGCACATCCATGTGCTGGGGCATATGTATGAGATGGGGGGCAGTATCCATGAGATGGGGCACAGTATCCATGAGCTGGGGCATATCATAAGCTGGGGGACAGTATCCATGAGATGGGGGACAGTATCCATGAGATGGGGGACAGTATCCATGAGCTGGGGGACAGTATCCATGAGCTGGGGCACAGTATCCATGAGCTGGGGCACAGTATCCATGAGCTGGGGCACAGTATCCATGAGCTGGGGCAGTATATCCATTATTACACTATTTGATTTCAGAATATTTATTTTCCTGTTTTCCTCCTCTAAAAACTAGGTGCGTCTTATGGTCAGGTGCGTCTTATGGAGCGAAAAATATGGTACTTTCTACAATATTTATTGGAGTATATATTTCCTACTGTATATATAATAAAATATACCTTGATTATAAACATATATTTTGTGAATATAAATCTACATTACAGAATATCAACTCTTATTCCTATACCCAAAAGACAAAATATCTTTTGTTTTAAAAACTTAAGACAGACCAATAAATTTAATTATGACACGTCTTAGCACTTAACTCTAACCTTATCACACACAAACATTCTAGGTTCCTTCATGTCTGGCACTTCTTAAAACAAATATAAAAGACTTCACCCAGGAATGAACTCTAAAAAAAATCTCGTTCATTTCTAAACCTAAAGAAAATTTTAAAGAAAAACTGTCTTTCAAAACAAAATGGCTACAAGCATCCATTTTAAAATTCTCCTTTCTGTGTAATATACCTGACATAACCCCCCTTTGGTTTCATATATATTTATTGATCAAATAAATTTTTAGGAAAACATACAATATCTCCCCCCTTTACCAATTAGGCTAGGTTTCCACCTTTTGCAAGACGTTTTTCTTCTTTCATCCATTTAATAATTGAAGATGCAGTGTTTTTAAACTTCAATGTACGTACTTTCTTTGTTAGTACAATCATCCAGACAGTTAGAAACATAATTAGTATACAAATCACAATCTCTAATCTTTGGCCCGTTATAAGCAGATAGCAATTGATGATCAATCTGTGAATACATTGGAGCATAAATTGTTAGATTATCTTTTTTATTATTAGAAGTTCAATGGTATAATCATGCTAGTTCTGTAGCAAAGATTTAAAATCTGGATTCATAAATATCTCTCGTCCTTGGAATACGACAACGATTTGTATCTCTTCATACCAGACTTCATTTTTAAAAAGTAACTTCTCGATAACAACTCTTGATTCCTTAGAAACATTCACGAGAATCACTGGTGTGGATATAAACACTCGCTGTTTTGTACCAGATCCTTCCGGTAAGCATTTGCTTCTCTTTCTGTAGAACAGCAGTTGCAATAAAATATGCGGCAAATCTTTTCCTTCGGTGGTTCTTGTACATAGCAATCAACGGTATCCTGCTTTATCCAGCATGTCTTTCAGGCTTGCATGAGCTTGATTCGCATGGGACTTGAGCATTCTCCTTGGAATTGTGCAGAAAACCGTAGAATTTCCAGATAGTCGCAGTCTTTGGTGGTCCGATTCATCTTTGCGGATTAAATGTCGCAGTTCGGATTAACCACTTTTCTCAATTTCTGTTGAAAAAAAAAAAAAGTATAAATAACCATTCATAGACTAGCGATTCCACTCAAATTCCCTATAGATACTCTGATCTCTGATTAATTTTAATTAACCGTACGGATCTAGTCTATCTACTAGCTTGAGTTAAACATCTGAATGCTGGGAAGAAGAATCACATGTTAATTAAAACATCACTTCACATAATACCAGTTAAGTGTCTTCGGTTGGTCCACTTTCACATATCCTGAGGTGAGATCTAGGATGACAAACACGCAATTGATTAATGTGAACCCATTTTTCAATACTCTCCTTTCCTTTGGGTATCTCTATTTTATACGCCACAGGAGACAGTTTATCAATTATCGAGTATGGTCCTTTCCAGGATGGGAGAAACTTTCTCTCTTTTACTCGATCTCTACTGAAATTATACAGGTACACCTTTTCGTCAATCTCATACTCCTTTTTGGTAGTCTTAAAATCATAATAAGTCTTATTAGATACAGCGGCCTTCTCAAGGTTCCATTGCGCAAAAGCAAATGCTTGCTGTAAATGATGACGAAGGTTTTCTATATACTGATGTGTGGTAGCAGCATTTATTAAATTCTGATCCGAAGTGCGATACAATAGATGTTGTGGTAACACCATCTTCCTTCCAGTCATTAACTCAAATGGTGACATTTTAGTCGCGGTACTTGGCGTGGCTCTGATAGCCATAAGCACTAAGGGCAACTTTACGTCCCAGTCCTTTCCTGATTCTTTTACAAATTTCTTTAGGATATTTACAATTGACTGGTTATAGCGTTCGACACTTCCACTAGACGCGGCACGGTACGCAATATGCAACTTACGCTTGACACCTAACATTTTCCACATTCTTGTCATTACATCACTTGTAAAATGGCTACCACGGTCAGACTCCAACCTTTGAGGTAGACCAAACCTGGAAAATATATGGTTAATAAGAAGAATTGCACATGTTTCGGCAGTATTATTAGGAGCTGGTAAACACTCTATCCATTTACTAAATAGACAGATGACTGTCAACATATATTTGTTTCCCCTAGTTGATCTTGTGACGGGACCAATAAAGTCGATCTGAATATCAGACCATGGCAATGAGAAACCTTTCCTCTGGAGAGGTGCGCGATGAGTAGGGCCGTGAGGTTGAAATTGGGCACATACTAGACATCCATGGCAATATATTTGGACGTCTTGTAACATATGGGGCCAATAAGCATAATCCCGCAATAACTCATAGGTGATCTTTTCACCTCGATGTCCGCAGTGGGTGCATCGTGGGCATGTTGCAGCATTAAACCTCTAAAGGCAGTAGGAACTACCCATTGTTGTATCCCATGTTTAGATGTTCTGATCAATAGACCATCCTTAATACTGAATTGGGCCTTGGATCTCATTAAAATACGAAGATCCTCAGTCTGGTCAGGACTCTCTTCAGATAAAAGATTATCACTAGGATTTTCAATATATTTGTAAAAGATTCCAATTACAGAATCTTCCTTTTGGCTCTTAATTAAATCTTCATTGGGAGAATCTTGACACCACTGTGCTACATTACTCTCAACCTTAGATTTGGTCTGCTGACGGGTAAGTACATCTACATGTGTTTCATTTAGTAAATGATCAATATTTATAATTTCGTCACTGACTGCACCCTGTTTAGCCAATTTGTCAGCTAGGTCATTTCCTTCTTTATCCATACCTGAAATTTTGTAATGACCTTTTGTCTTTTTCCAATAAACGGTTAAACCATTTTTAATCACCATCTTATCTATTTCTCCAAATAGATCGGCATGTTTAACAGGTTTGTTATTGGACCTGAGCATCTCATTTCTTTTCCACCCAGGCAAATATTCAACGAAACTGTTACGGACGTAATTAGAATCTGTGACTATCAGAAATTCTTTAACATCATAGTCTATAGCCATCTGAACGGCTTTGTAAACTGCGGCTAATTCAGCGACTTGACTTCTTTTAGCACCGATGTTATATCCTACTGATATATTGGGATATTCTTTTGTCCATGCAATACCAATGCCAGCTACCAATTTCCTCTCTTCTTCCACGATGGCGTGGTAGGCACAACCATCTATATATACATGTGGGAGTAGGGAACAGTATTCTTCGTCATAGGCCTTGTAAGGTGATGCTTGCTCTTGTAAGAAATCACCTCCTAGGAATTCTTTTTCAGAGGGGGATCTGCACAATCATGGAGTTCGGCAAGTCCTTGAGCTACTGGATTCTTTTGATCCTGTCTATACCGTACCTCCAATGGCCATCCTTGTAAGGATAACGTCCATGCAGTTATTCTGCTATTGGATAGGTTCCCGTCCCTTATTCGACTACTGTGTAGATATTGTAAGGGTTGGTGTGCAGTTTCAATTATTATCCTCTCTCCTTGGATATAACTCTGAAAATTCTGTAGAGCCCAGACTGTGGCTAGTAATGCTTTTTCACAGTCACTAAATTTAATCTCCACTGGAGATAAGGACTTACTGGCATATGCAATAATTTTACTCTGATCATCTTGCTTTTGACATAAAACGGCACTCATGCTCAAATTGGTAAAACCAGTCTCCAGATAGAAAGGTTTACCCCCCTCTGGATAGGCTAGGCATGGAGCCTGGGTGAGTTTTATTTTAAGCTCAGTCATGGCTTGTTCTTGAGTCTCCCCCCATATCCACTTTACATCTTTCTTAAGCAATGTTAATAGAGGTTTACAAATCTCTGCATAATTCTCGATAAACTTACGTGAGTAATTCATCATACCCAAGAATGATCTTAGTTCACTGATATTAGTGGGAGTTCTGGACTTCACCACTGCTTCCACCTTCTTCCGCTGAGGATTTAGGCCTTCGGATGTAACCTCATGTCCCAGGAAATCAACTCTGGTGAGACACCATTGTGCTTTCTGCAATTAGATTTTAACCCCTGCCTCTCTCAACTGGTTAAGAACATGTCTAATTTCTTGAATATGTTTCTCAAACGAAATACTTTTCAGTAAAATATCATCCACATACGTCAAATTACCCCTCTCGGCTGCATCTGGCATGGATTTATGTAAAAAGACAGCGAACTCATGACCTGAGTTTATATAGCTGAAGGGCATTCTGGTCCACGTAAACTGTTGTTGACCGTAGGTGAAGGCCAATTTGTATTGGTCCTCAGGACTTACCTGAATTGTCCAGTATCCTTGGGCACAATCCAGCACGGTAAAAAGCTTACAACCTTGTATTTGGACTAGACATTGATCAATATATGGTACGGGCCAGCCGGATCTGTATACACGTTTATTTAGCTGTCTCAAATCAGTACACAAACGCCATTGACCATTCGGCTTAAGGATTCCGAGGATAGGATTATTATAAGAGCTGTGCACCGTCCTTATAATTCCCCTTTCTTTTAGATTCCCTAATATCTCCGCCAGCGAGTCATAACACGCTAAGGGAAGCCGATATTGTCTGACGTATACAGGAGGAGCGCTAGGGTCAGTTTGGACCCTATCTATATGTAAGTCGGTGACTCCACAATCATATGAATCCTTAGCAAAAATATCTTGAAATTCCATTAGAACTTCTTTCAACTGTTGGCGCTCCATATCATTAGAACATCCGTCAGCGAAAGATATTTGTTGCTGGACCATGTCCTGAAATCCTGGAAAGATTTCAGGTTGACCAATCTCATAGGCTTCTTCAAGCCTTTCAGAGAGGTCATGATTTGACTTACTTGCATCTCCAGCAAAGTGAGTATACTCCTCTGCTTCCTGTGTAGTCAGAGGATGATCAAAGGTTAAAGATGATTCTTCTACCTTGCAGATTCCTACTTCAGAACTGAAAGGATAAACAGAATATATCGTGAATAATCCTTCGGGCCACGAATTAAATGATTGTTCTATCATTTGTTCCTCTGTGAGGTAACGTTCAGGTATTAACCCGATAACAGCGTTCTGGAACCCGAATGTATAATAATCTGAATCCAGTGCTAGACCTATTGTAGTGTCTTTAGGCAAATGGATTTCCTGTGAGGAATTATTTATAATGATTTGGGTTCTAGATTGGTGTATTTTCACCATGGGTGTGGGATTTGCTGAAATTCCTAACCCATGTATTCGATTGGAAATATAGACTAGTGCCTCAGAATTTCTCAACTTCTGACCTTCCATTACCTGTAAAGGTAATGGGTAATTTACAGAGCCTGGTGGAATACAGACCTCATATGGTACCTGTAAGTTTACTGCGTATGGCAGTGTCTGGCATGACTTAAGAGCTTTATTTTCGTCCTGGAATTCACAGGGTTCTCTTTTAGTCTTGTCCATATGTGGGAATTAATCAGATCCACTTGCATAGCAAAGCGATGAATTATATCATTACCTACATAAATCTGATAACCGGGTTCATTTTAGGACCAAAAATAAATGTGTGGCAGTTTTATTCCCACTAGAAATAGATAACATACATTTTCCAACAACATTGTGACTGTCTCCATCATTATCTAGATCTGTTATCCACTCATCTTGAGGATTTGGGTATCTGATCACTTTAAGGTCAGCTATTTTATTTAGCATCTTCTTGCTAATATAGCTATATTCCTGGCGCAAATCTAGCTTAGCCATTTTTTCTCCAGCTAAACTATTTACCCGTATAGGGAAAAATACCTCTTCATTTATCTTCTCTATTTCAGTTAAGAACTGAGAATGGTCACTATGCCCATTTGGTTCTGTTTCCCTTTTGTGGAGGTGAATAATTAGCACGTCATTTTCCAGACCTATCTCGAATTCTCTCGGGGGGAACACATATGGTGTTATCCTCCTGCTCTCCTGGAGTCAGGGGCTTTGGCCTTAAGAAAGCGATATCAGGTGTCTGGCTATTTCTGAAGTAGACTTCAATAGAATCCGGCCTTTCCTCAATCACGTGGCAGTTACGCTGAGTGTGATGGGATTGGAATCTATCATAGCTGATTGGAACATTTACTTGGGACCAAATAACCTCATTGATAAAATCAATGATTGGATTTAACCTTTTGAGAAGGTCCATTCCAATAATTAGGTGATTTTGGGGCAGATCCACAACAAGCGTTGGATGCCGAATTACTTTATTCCCCAATTTAAAATCCAATTTAGCCGTGCCCAGAACTTTCAGAGATGTGCCACTCACACTCACTAGATTAGCATTAGATTTATCTAATCTAGGCTTCCTGGAGGACAGTTCTTGGACCTGTTCAAAATAATATGCTGATATTAACGTAACTTGGCTTCCACTGTCTAGCAAGGACGGAATATGTGGTAAATTATCTTGTAATTCTACATTCACATAATATCGGTCTTCAATGCTATGCAATTTACAGAGAAATTTAGAGTGAGATATGAAATTAGGTTTTGTACAGATTTTACCAACTGATTTTGCTCTCTCAAACGTGCTTTTGGCAGCTGTGCTTTCCATTTCGGATCCAGTCTTCTCAGCTTGCTCGCACTTAGTCTGGGGAGATAAAATACATTTTCCTTCTCTTTGCAGGGAAGGGTTTAAATCATCAACCATACAAACATTTGTATTAATCATTTCATCATCACTTTCTGGTAAATTGTCATGGATACTGGTTACTTCATCAGAAACATCATCTAGTCACTGGTTGGGTGGGGCTGCAGGTGTTGCATTGCTTACAACCTGACCAGGGTTATTTCCATTCATTAACTGAGTGATCTGATCCAGTTTTTCTGTCAGCACACGGAAATTTTCCTGCATTTGACCAATACGCTGGCGTACATTATATCTCCGCTTTCTATTCGTCCTTGGGGACGAAGCTTGCGCATTATCAGACACATCAGATTCAGTTTTACCTCTGGTTGCTTCCTGTCTAGGTACATTTTCCCTTGATTTAACCCACTGACTTCTAGGTACCCATTGCTTCCTAGATTGAAATTTACTTCCTGAATTTTCTCTGGCAAACCCTCTTTCCTGATCTGGCTTGGATTTTTCCCTTTGAGGTATGGAGTCACGCAATATTTCTGCATAACTCTTTTTGTGGGGCTCAAATTTAATATCACCCTTTTTAACGTGAGTTTCCGCTATTTCCTCAGGTGAGTTTTTCACTCTTTTCCCCTGAGTTTCTTCACTATATTCAAGTACAGTAAATAGGGTCATACTTTCTTTTAGTACCCAATCCAAACCATTTCTCGGGTCATAATCTCTTGCCAAAATAACCTTTATTTTATTTGGCAATGCGTCATAAAATAATTGGATAAATTCAGGGTTTTCAAAATCTGGGTTTCTTTCAGCCAAGCTGTACGCATTTTTAAGGACTGAAAGAAATTCACGGGGGCTTTGATTAGGTCTGCATTTTAGAGTTAAAATTGCTCTTTTCGCAGCTAGATTGGTACGGTGAGGCCCAAATTCAGATTTGACCTCGGAGACTATTTTACTCCAGTTTCATATACCAGATTCTTTCAAAGACTGAAAAAAATACCTATGTTTGCTTTCAAAGACCCATGGGATCAACTCAATTTTCTGAGCATCTGAATTAATTCCTAATATCGCCAAAGTTTCTTCAAACATATTTAAAGGATTTATTATTCTTGGCGATCCTTTAACATCAAAAATACCTACTGAGTTTTTTAAGAAATTAATGATTTTTGTTAAATCCTGAACTTTATGAGATTTCTTAATAGGCTGTGGCTGGCTAGAGTGATGTGATTTGAAATACTCCTGTGTAAGAGGCTTCGCTCTTTTTTCATCATGAGATTTAGTTTCACTTTCGCTCTGCTCACTCTCCAGATAAACAGAGCTGTCAAGCCTAATCAGTGAGTTAGGACTCAAAGCTTTGAAAGGGAACTTCTCTAACGAAGGATTTTTAACCCTTCGAACATCAGTTTCAACCTGACGTAGCTCATCAACGAATTTCTCATGTTCGCGTTTCATCCTCGCCAATTTTTTGTTTGCTCAATTATCCAAATTAAATAAGGAGCTAATCTCATTTTGCAATTGATCTTTTTCTCTTGCACACACTTTCAACTCCATTATCATTCGTTCTGACTCCTCTTTTAATTTATTTACGGTATCATGCAAGTCACAATTTTTATTTTCTAATCTGTCTCTGGTTTCTTTGTCATCATTCAATCTCTTGTTAATTTCTGCTATCAAGTATATGCATTCAGGCACAATTTTTAAAACAAAAATCTTTTGTCTTTTTTATTTGTGGCTGCACTTATCTTTCGCAAACACTCAAGAAAATTTGATTGATCTGACCAGATCAAATCAACATAATTAGATGCATTTGATTTCAATTCTTTTATCCAATCAAATAAATCGTCTGTGACGTGTAACTTGTCCTTTAGATAAGACATAACATCTATCAATACTATTTGATCTGCATGTATCTCTACATCTTCCTGAGTCTCAGATTCTGACTCTAACATTTTTACACTGTTTAGTAAATAACCGTAAAACCACAAGTCAAAATACAACAAGGAGTCAAAATATATATATATATAACGAAGGAGAGAAGGCGGCACTCGAACAAAAATAAAACATAAAAAATTTATTGAATCATTTAAAATGAAGCCATAGAACCGACGTTTCGGCTCGCACAGGAGCCATTCTCAAGGTAACTCAAACAAACATTGTATGTGTTTAAATAGTGAACAGGCATAGTTGGAATACCAATCCAAACGAGCTAATCAGAAAGAGAAGTGGCCACAGGTGTAAATGTGCGTGGGTCCTAGAGCCCCGCACATCTCAGCCAGATACGTCACGTGATTACGGCCGTGAGCCAGTTGTCAAGACAACTAAAAACAATGCTAAACCTTACCGGAAGCAAAAGAGAAAAGAAGAAAAACATCCCGAGCAGGAAGAGAGAGCAACATATTAACAGAAAAATAAAGATATATAAAGGTGAGCGTTGCTGCAGGCAATCATAAAGGCACCATCAGCCAAACAGTATATGAAAGAAGTAGGTTTTAACAACATCTAAACAGATCAAGTGACCCACAGCAGAAAGATCATATTATTATACCCACAATGCATCAAATCAGTCAAAAATACGTAGAAACAATATGAGCACAAAATGCAGTGTCTATGGTGTATGCATAGAAATAGTAATAAGGCACAACAGTTAACGATCATACAGAAAGCTAGAGAAGGAGACATATTCATTCAGTCCCCTCGGTGCAACAGTATCGAGGGTCCTGATCCAGTATGTCTCCCTCTGTAGCAATCGTTGGGAGCGATTGCCACCTCTGGGGAGTGGGGGGACATGATCGATAGCAACAAACCGGAGTGAGGGTAGTCTGTGTTGTAGTATCAGAAAATGTTTAGCCACCGGCTTATCAGTTTGGCCATCCCTATAAGCAGTGTTAATGGAGGAGCGATGGCCTCGAATACGTTCTCTCAATGTGCGATCAGTCTTTCCTATATACGTAAGCCCACAGGGGCATATAATCATGTAAATTACAAATTCCGTCATACAAGTGATGCAGTGTTTTATTTTATATATACGGCCAGTGTGTGGATGTGCAAAGGTGGTTGTTGGGTTCATATGATTACATGTTACACATCCCGTACACCTAAAGCAGCCCATTTTCTGTAGAGGAGCCTTAGTAGCATAGGATCTGACGGCGTCAGTATGTATGAGTAAGTCTCGAAGATTACGCCCCCTAGAATAGCTAATAAGTGGCTGATTTCTAAAAGATGTAGGTAAAGATCGATCATATGCAAAGTTGTGCCAGTGTTTCTTGATGGCATGCGCTATCTTAGCACTATGAGTGTGAAACTTAAGTGGAAGAAAGATTCTCTGCATCACTTGTATGACGGAATTTGTAATTTACATGATTATATGCCCCTGTGGGCTTACGTATATAGGAAATTTTACACCTGTGGCCACTTCTCTTTCTGATTAGCTCGTTTGGATTGGTATTCCAACTATGCCTGTTCACTATTTAAACACATACAATGTTTGTTTGAGTTACCTTGAGAATGGCTCCTGTGCGAGCCGAAACGTCGGCTCTATGGCTTCATTTTAAATGATTCAATAAATTTTTTATGTTTTATTTTTGTTCGAGTGCCGCCTTCTCTCCTTCGTTATATATTATCCTTGGGCTGAGCACCAACTACTGACCGCATGAAGATACTCTAAGGTGTTGCAGGACTTGTGGTGATGTATATATATATATATATTTTATCTCTGTCTAATCAGACAATACTGACAATTCTATTCCAAACAAAAACTACAATCTCGGTACAGTGCCTCCAATTTGTCGGATATAATCTCTGCACGTGAATACAACACGTTACATATATTGGATTTATCAGCCAAGCCTCCAATATGTCTATATTGGACTTACTGGACCTACCTCGGCAGTTGCCTCCAATATATCAGGGATTATTATTTCATAAGAAACTTATACGAGACACAAATATCAATCGTCTATATTTCTTAGAAATTATCCTGAATTCTTTTAATTGTCTGTGTTTTGCTTTAAAAAATACAATAGTCAATAATCGGATAAAAATATATATATATTTATTTATTACGTATACAAAAAAGTTTCAAATCTCATATCATAAACAAAAATTTATAAACCACAATCCATCAGCATATAAAAACTAGCTTCACAATATATGTATCTCCGGTTAGTAACTGCATATATGATTAATATCATTTACCTTATCAGTTAGTAACTAATACACAAATGGTTAATAAACATTTCTGCTTAATACAACATGCATTTCCCAGCAAACAATGTTTAACCAGCCAGCTCTTATAGAGATATATATATATATCTATGCTACATGGATCAACAAAAGATGAGCTAATTTAATAATTAATAAAAACTTATTTAGTGAATCCTCCCCTAATCTCGAGAATTAAACTTCTAATCTTTTGCTTTTTATTTTGTAGTTATATAATTCCTTGCGTATTAATTTTAATCACAGTAATTTCCAAATTCAATATATATTGGTATCAATCTTACAACATTTCTTTTAGGAATAAATCCTTATATCCACTTCTTCATATTTCTATCTGCAGAATAGAAAATACTTAGAATTTGGATCTAACCCAAATATCTGAGAAATCTCAGTCTACGTTGCAAGAATATCTACAAATATATATATTTACATTAATTCTCTTTTTTTTTATACATTACCTGTCCAATTTGGATGTTGATAAGTCTTGGAATTTTCTATGTGATGCTTTGTTTTGGAATATGTGAAGATTATCGATATCAGATAATCAATGCATGTGAGTTAGAGATTTGGTGAGAATCTTGATTGCCTCATGTCTTGGAATCTGCTATGTGTATTGCATTGCGGTGTGAGTCTCTGAATGCTGGAATCCGACTGACTTTCAGAGTGTCATGTGTACTGGACGTCTGAATGCATTGCGATGTGAGTCTGACTGCTGGAATCTCCGACTGACTTGCAAATAACATTGCCGCTTATTATAGCCAATTTGACGTCACTGGCAATATTATTGATATATTTACTATCCTCTAGAGGGCAGTATTGCACTTCTTAATTCCACCATTTCTTTTTTAATACTCCTATCGCGGGTCAAAGTTCAATCTACACAAAAGACCTTCTCTTCTCCCAACTAGACATTAGACACTGTGTCTCCATCTGTCATCTTTGATTTATATCCCTACTCCTTTTTAGTTACTCAGAGTCCTATCAGCTAAATTCTTTTCTGGTCAACTCAACAGAATCTATTCTTTAGTAATTTTTATTATTTACCATTTATATACTTTCTACAATATTTATTGGAGTATATATTTCCTACTGTATATATAATAAAATATACCTTGATTATAAACATATATTTTGTGAATATAAATCCATATTACAGAATATCAACTCTTATTCCTATACCCAAAAGACAAAATATCTTTTGTTTTAAAAACTTAAGACAGACCAATAAATTTAATTATGACACGTCTTAGCACTTAACTCTAACCTTATCACACACAAACATTCTAGGTTCCTTCATGTCTGGCACTTCTTAAAACAAATATAAAAGACTTCACCCAGGAATGAACTCTAAAAAAAATCTCGTTCATTTCTAAACCTAGAGAAAATTTTAAAGAAAAAACTGTCTTTAAAAACAAAATGGCTACAAGCATCCATTTTAAAATTCTCCTTTCTGTGTAATATACCTGACATAGGGCAAGTTGAGTTTTAGCAGACACGATATTCTACTTAGAATTTGATGGTAGATCAAGTTTATAATATCCTAAAGAGCTCAGATTCTTTGGTTTTAATCTCATACTGAGTCACAAATTAATTATGTACAGTTGTGTGAAAAAGTGTTGGCCCACTTCCTAATTTATTTATTTTTTGCACGTTTTTCACACTTTAATGTTTCAGATCATGAAACAAATTTAAATATTAGTCAAACATAACAGAAGTAAACAGAACATGCATTTTTTAAATGAAGGTTTTTATTATTAAGGGAAAACAAAATTCAAACCCACATGGCCCTGTGTGAAAAAGTGTTTGCCTCCTCTGTTAAAACATAACTTAACTGTGGTTAATTTATGTTCAATTTCTCTAGCCACATCCAGGCAGGCCTGATTACTGCCACACCTTTGCACGTTTGCAATCAAGAAATCACTTAAATAAGACCTGACTGACAAAGTGAAGTAGATCAAAAGATCCTCAAAAGCTACACATCATGCCAAGATCCAGAGAAATTCAGGAACAAATGAGAAAGAAAGTAATTGAGATCTGTCTGGAAAAGGTTATAAGCCATTTCTAAAGCTTTGGGACTCCAGCGAACCACAGTGAGAGCCGTTATCCACAAATGGCGAAAACAAGGGACAGTGTGAACTTTCCCAGGAGTGGGCAGCCAACCAATATACCCCAAGAGCGCAGCGACGACTCATCGAAGAAGTCACAAAAGACCCCACAACAACATCCAAAGAACTGCAGGCCTCACTTAAGGTCAGTGTTCATGTGACATTTAGCTTACATGAAAGATAGATAACTCCTGGCAGAGTTGATTTCACTTTCAATCCTTGGTGGTGTGTTCCGATATTCCAATTGTCTCATAATCGAACAAACAAACAAATAAACCATAGTGTGAATCTGTATCAACCACAATAAACAAGTAAATTGTCTAATGGTAATCAACATTTTTTAGAGCATTCCAGCTCAAATGCCCTCTTTCTTCTGTGGTATTATATTCTCGAAAAAACAGAGAGCAATAATGGGTGCAGATAACTAACATTTTGTCAAACTTTGGCTAACAAGTATATGGCACTCTCACCCCTCCAGAGCCTATAACTTGGCTCTCAGTATTCTTGCCTCCGGTTTAATTTATCGACCCAAACCTGAAAAGGCCAATTCGAAATGATGCAGGTCCAGCAGGTATGTAAAAATTAAAACCCAATTTATTGGATCACAAACACAATAAAAGTTCTAAATAAAATAGCATAAATGCAATGTCCAAACGCGTTTCGCCCTTCTCAACAGACAGGCTTCATCAGTGGATAGAAAATGAATAGATAAACCGTCTTTGGCTTTTTAATACTGTCCTCTCCATCCAGTGCCAATTAACGACTGCACAAATTTGCAGCATTTTCTCAGTCATCTGTTGATGATGTCATTGCGTTATCGATGTCTCAGTGGCGCATCCCTGTGGCGTCTCCCTCCACTCTTAGTTTCGGTTTCGCCACTTTCCCCAGCGCAACACCGATTCAAAAGTCCAATCGGGAAAACAGACTTTGCATTTTCTCTCGTTATTATTGTATGCTTTTGTAATGCAGGGTTTGGATCCCCTGTGCAATGTGTGTATGGAACCCAATGGCAAGCTATAGATAAGGAAATCAGGAGACGATGGAGAGTAAAGTAATCTTTTAGTGAACCATGAATAGTAACTGAAGTCCAGAAAATAATATAGTCAAAAGGTTGGAGTGGAATTCGTAAACAAAGTCCCAGAAAGAACAACGGATAACAACGAGGATGATGGCGTGGTCAATAGTACAATCCGGGTCGAAGGGTGTAGAAGGCGGCGTAGTCGTTGGCACAGTCCGGGTCGAAAGGGGTGAAGAAGGCGGAGTAGTCGGTGGCACAATCCGGGTCGAAGGTTCAAGAAGGCAGTGTAGTCGGTGGCACAATCCGGGTCGAAGGGTTCGAAGAAGGCGGCGTAGTCGGTGGCACAATCCGGTTTGAAGAAGGCAGCGTAGTCGGTGGCACAATCCGGGTCGAAGGTTTGAAGAAGGCAGCGTAGCCGGTGGCACAATCCGGGTTGAAGGTTTGAAGAAGGCAGCGTAGCCAGTGGCACAATCCGGGTCGAAGGGGTTGAAGAAGGCGGCGTAGTCGGTGGCACAATCCGGGTCGAAGGGTTTGAAGAAGGCGGCGTAGTCGGTGGCACAATCCGGGTCGAAGGGTTTGAAGAAGGTGGCGTAGTCGGTGGCACAATCCGGGTCGAAGGTTTGAAGAAGGCAGCGTAGCCGGTGGCACAATCCGGGTTGAAGGTTTGAAGAAGGCAGCGTAGCCAGTGGCACAATCCGGGTCGAAGGGGTTGAAGAAGGCGGCGTAGTCGGTGGCACAATCCGGGTCGAAGGGTTTGAAGAAGGCGGCGTAGTCGGTGGCACAATCCGGGTCGAAGGGTTTGAAGAAGGTGGCGTAGTCGTGGCACAATCCGGGTCGAAGGGTCAGAAGATACGTGATCAAGGAATACGAGGAGCACTAGGAAAACTGAGGCGGAAGGCACAGTAGAACCTGGATAATGTGCTGGGAAGGAAGGCGGTTTTAATAGGGTTCATGGAATCATGAAAATACCTCTCACCTGGATATTGTGGGTGGAGTTGAGGTACCTGGATTTTTGGTAGGTCAATGGAGGCATTCGAGGATCTCCAGAACAGGTGTCACGCAGTACCTTTAATCGGCCAGCCGAGGGCGCCAGAGTACCTGGTTTTACACTACATAGGAGGGTTTGTTCTCGCGCGTGCGCACTTTCCTTCTCAGAGCTCGGATTCAGCCGGGGCGTGGGGCGTCTCTGGCTCTTCCTCTCCGTCCTGCGGACCCAGAACTCGGAGCGACGCGCCACGAGGGATCTCGGGTGAGTAGGGACCCTCTCCCAGCATGGCGGTGTGGACCGGGGCATGACAGCTTTTAATAGCAAACGCATCCATTTTATTGGTACCTAAACCCTTACCATATTTGGATATATAAGAAAAAGTTCTACATCAATAAAATCGTACTCTATACGAATGGATTAACTATATAGTATAGAACTACTTAGTCACTTTTATGTCAAAAAATGCCACAGTTCGAAATCTTTATATAAACCTCGCGGTATCAGTGTATCTAAACTGAAAATGAATCTCATCTCCTCCTGATTCAACTTTACTAAAATCTTCACCTCTCCAATGTTTGGTCACTTGTTTCAGTGCCATAAACTTCATTCCGTCAATAGCACAATTATGATTTTCTTTAAAATGAGCTGATAATGAATGCTGATCAAATCCTCATTTTATATTTCCAATATGCTCCATTATCCTTACATATAGTGGCCTAATAGTCCTTCCTATAAAAACTAAATTGCACGGACAAATAATGGCATAGATTATATTTTTGGATTGACAGGTGAGTATTCCTTTTATTTTAAAATTCTTCTCAAGGGGAAATTCACTCAAAAACTTTTTATTCAATTTAGTATTTTTACAAGCTACACACATCCCACATCCGTAGAAGCCCTCGGCAAGATTGAACATATTTTTCATGGGCTTTGTCCTATAACTCTGGACCAATGAACTTTTCATGTTCTTCACTCCTCTTAATAATTTTTGGCTGTTCTATAATATTTTCCAGTGTTCTGTCATTCTTTAGACTAGGCCAAAACCTCTTAATGGTCTTATTTATTGATCCTGTATGGGCATTATAGTTGTATATAAACAACTATATACATCTATAATGCCCATACGGGATGCGCCACTGAGACGTCGACAAAGTGATGACATCAACAGACAACTGAGAAAATGCCGCGAATTCGTGCAGTCGTTAATTGGCACTGGACGGAGAGGACGGTATTTAAAAGCCAGAGATGGTTAATCTATTCATTTTCTATCCACTGCTGAAGTCTGTCTGTCGAGAAGGGCGAAACGCATTTGGACATTGCATTTAAGCTATTTTATTTAGAATTTTATTGTGCTTGTGATCCAATAAATTGGGTTTTACATACCAGCTGGACCTGCATCATTTTTGGATTGGCCTTTTCAGGTTTGGGTCGATAAATTAAACCGGAGGCAAGAATACTGAGAGCCAAATTATAGGCTCTGGAGGGGTGAGAGTGCCATATATTTGTTAACTAACATTTTGTCAAACATTGGCTATCTGCACCATTATTGCTCTCTGTTTTTACTAGAATATAATACCACGGAAGAAAGAGGGCAGATGGGTATGCCCTAGAATACCCACAGGTGTATTTATTTGAGCTGTAATGCTCTAAAAAATGTGAGTTGATTACCATTAGAAGACAATTTACTTGTGTAGTGCTCACCCCCGAAGGAGCTGCTGAATAACCTCGGGATAGTCTCACCGCACTAGTGTCACGGGGCGTATGCGGTTCTGGTATGAGCCCAGCAGGCGGCGACACAGAGGGGAGGCCAGACAGAAATCACGCAAAGCAGATTCTTTTATAAAACATAAATGGTCCTTAACGCAGGCAAATGAACAAAGGAAATAGCAATAAAGTCCAGAGAGAGTTCTTGGAGAGTCAGTGGATTGTGGGTAATGCAGTCTTAGACTGCAGACAGGGCCCACCAAGGATAAGTCTAGACAGCGGTACCTTGATCAAAAGGTCAGACGGTGAGAACAACTGTAATCCACAGGTAGACAGATGGTAACTGGATACGTAGGATAATTTGGTACAGGAAGAGAAGGTTTGCGCACACAACCAAGTGACCTCAGTCAGGGAGAACAATGCAGACCCACTGCTGACTGGGTCTCTCTGCCTTTTAAGGAGGCTTAAACACAGATAGGCCTCAGCTGGAAGTCCAGGGCTAGAAAGGAAAGACCCAGGCTGGATCTCCAGGAGCCTGGTCCAGGTGCAGAGCCTGGGTAAAACCTGGAACGGAATCCAAGAAAAGGAGGATACATGGCAAAGTTCTAAGATCCAGGTGTGCAAGACAGGTACACGGGGTGGACCGTGACAACTAGGAATTATTACACACCAGCACTGTTGTGGATTTTCTAGTTTTATATGCTTTACTAAAAGATAAATGCGTGTTGAATGAAATTACAGGATGCGTCACGCGGGAAAAACACGCAGCGGAAAAAGAACGATTAACCCCCTCAGTTCTGAAGTGTAAGTCCCGCAAAATAGCTCAATATATAAATGTACAAAGTTTAGGGTACCCGGGTACTGTGTTCGACTGGCCAGTGAATGAAAAGAGCAATCTTCAACTGGTCACCGTTGGGACCCTGTGAATTTAAATAATATTGCAGCGTGCGTTTCTGTTTTGGAACTGTGGCCTGGGGGCCTCTCACCCATCCGATGAACGAAATTGTCCAGCACTCGATGCCTCGACCAAAAGATCTTCTCCGCTGTGTACTGGGACTCCATGCCACTGAATCTGCTCCCTGCTTTCCAAATCTCCGCAACTGGAACAAACGATCTGCCGCCTGCACTCCCAATCAATCGGCGCGGCCTCCTAACGCGGGGTCCTGCCGGAACCAGATTGTCCTCCAGACCTCTCAGCGCTGCATAGGTAGGTCCCAACACGATTACTGTCCCGATCTCCAGCACCAGTAAGACAGCATCTGTACTCCGGCCTGGTTGCGATCCCTGACAGCTCCAACGTGCGTCCTCCACCTTTCACTGCTCCGCTCACTCTCTGCGTGCCAAAACATGAGGCTCCCCAGTCTATCCTCCTCCTGTACCACCCACTTCCTGTCCTCACGCAAAGGGTGATGGGAGATGGAGTCTGCTCTGTCCAGCATAATCCACAATGTCTCCCTCTGGTGGCAGCAATAGTTCAATGCACAAGAATACAGTTTTTTAAAGCAGCGCTACACTCTCCCCCCCAAACTCTTGGGTCCCACCAAGGGAGTGTAACAGATACATAACATTGCAATATTTACGTTAATCAATACATTCAGGCTCAGTAGCAGACATATAATGGGTCAGATATACATCCTCAAGCTGACTCATGTCCCCAAGTACCTCAGCTAGCATAGCAGACACTTCGGGCAGCCTTCGCACAATGGTAACAGCTTCTTCAGTGCTATGTCCTGGTGAATCATAGGTAAGTTTCTGAGGGGGCTGAATCAAACGTTTGGACTCTGGTTCAGTCATCTCCTCTTCGGGTGGAAGTGCCACATTTACAGGCTCAATTCTCTCATCTACAGCTGGAGCAGACACCTCTTCTGAGTATGAGCCTTCCATTGAAGGCATAGAACTGTAACCTATGGACGCATCTTCTGGAACTACAGGAACTTCCGAGGTCTCAGGTACTTCAAATTTGAATTCAGGAGCCTCAGGTTACTTTCACACCATTCAGAAACTGGAATGACTTCTTCAGGCTCAGGCGGGCACACCCAGTCCAGACAAAAACTTCCTTCTTCACTGTTCTCCTCACTTTCTTCAACAACCCGTGACTGCTGAGATCGAGTAACAGGAGTCGAACGAGGAACAGGCGGGTTCGGCAAAGAAAGTTGGTCTCTAACTGGTATCCTTACAGCTTCTCTCAAAGGTAACAGATGATTCCGGTGCCAGTTCTTTAGAGGCCCGGCCTTTCCGTCCGGCTTTGGTAAACTGGCAGACCAGGCAGTTGCTTGCAGACAATGTAAACTTGAGAACTGCATCTGTCCGCCAGCTTGTGCCTTGCAGAAACACCCAAGTTCTTCAGCAAAACCCTATCACCGGGTTGTAGATCCTGTATACGGACTCTCAAGTCGTAGTTTCGCTTATTCCTCCGTTCTCTGCCCTCTGAAGTCAAACGGGCCTGTTCTAACGCAGAAGCCAAATTTTTCCGGGGTCTGTCCACATAATTTTTGTGAGAGGCCATAGATGTCTGATCAAGAGATAGTCCAAATGCCAAATCAACTGGCGGCCGAGCTTCTCTTCCAAACATGAGACGGTAAGGTGAGTATCCAGTAGCGTCACTCTCCGTACTGTTATACACGTGCACCAGCGTAGCTATGTGACAACTCCAATTCTGCTTCTCTCTGTTTGACAGTGTCCAACATATTCAGTAGAGTGCGATTAAATCTTTCCAGTTGAGCATCACCTTGTGGGTGATATGGAGTAGTTCGGGTCTTTTGAATTCCCAACAGTTCTAGCAGTTACCCAACCATTCGGCTCTCAAAGTCTCTGCCCTGATCTGAGTGGATTCTCATTGGTAGGCCATAAGGAACAAAAAACTTCTCCATTAAAACCTTTGCCACTGTAGGAGCACGTTGGTCTTTGGTAGAAAAAGCTTGAGCATAACGGGTGAAATGGTCACTACTAAAATATTTCCCTCTACACCTGAGTGTTATAGCACTGCTAATTTTGCACTCACAAACGGTGATTTTAATCAGGCATGTAAGTAATTCATCAAAGGATCCAATTTCTTTCTTTGGATTATTTTCTCATTTTCCATAACCAAGTGGTCATATAGAAAGAGGGGAAGAAAAAAGTATGCAATAGTGACGGACCACAAAAACTAGTTCAATTTTAAAGCAATCCTCATTTATTGCACGTACTCTTAACAAATTTTAAAAAGGCACATATAAAAGTCACCCAGTCCAGGGATACATCTCAGGTCCAAGCCCTGAAATCCGCGGTTCCTGGGGTCTACCACTCAACGCGTTTCGTCTTCTTGACTTCCTCAGGAGTGGCGTCCTTCCCAAGCTTCAACAAATATATAGTGTTTAGTAACAAGGGGATTCGGAACAGCTGCCCCGATGCGTGTCTCCCCATTTCCGGCGTCTGGTTCGGTTGCCATGGCGCCGTCCACCCGACACGTCACATCCGTTCAGCTGTATCCCTAGCGTCTGATTCAGTTACCATGACGCTATCTCTCCGATACGTCATATCCACCCGGTGGTGTTTCCGGAATACATCCCTCTCGCGTCCAAGATCTCCTTGGTAACCGCCAATCTTCCTTGCTCCTTAGATTCTCCCACGATTTTTTACAAATGGGTCTCCTTTACCGCAAGTTCTCCAATTTCCTTAGGGTGTATAACTTCTTTCCAGATCTGCCCATAATGTCTCCAACATAAAAAAGGTTCCTTCTATTAGACAAAAAAAGTCCTTCCATTACGTCTGGGCATACATTTTCCCACCGGCAGTTTCTGAAAAACCAAATATTCTCCTCTAAACACCAATCTATTATCATCATATTAAAAAAGGCAAAGTAGTATTAATTTCATAAAACCAAAAAAACATTAATGCAACCTAAAAGATGTTAACCAACATCTAGTTTAAAAAACACACCAAATCCAAATCGCTATTTAACCCCTGTGGTTGCAAGGTTTTTAAACGGTGTATCCAGTAGGTTTCCCTTCTGGATAATTTCTTAACCCTATCCCCCCCTCTCCAATCAGCTTCAATATACTCAATCCCTAAAAAGTCCAGTTTTTTTAAATTATAAGACTGACAATTATTACAATGTAACGGCACGGAGTGAGTCGCCATATTCCTCCGTATATTACCCATATGTTCCAGGATTCTACATTTAAATTTTCTTGTGGTACGTCCCACATATTGCAGTCCACAAGCACATTGGATAAGATAAATTACGAAGTTTGTTGAGCACGTTATGTTCCCTTTAATTTTAAACAATTTGCCAGTCACCTTACTAGTGAACTGATAAGTAATCCTTGGTAGGAAACGACATGCCTTACAAAACCCACATTTTCTAAACCTGGGATTGACTATGCCAGCCTTCGGTGGGGGGTTAGGGATACTAGGAGCTAAAACGTTTTTTAAATTTCTTGCCCTCCTATAGATCATCGTAGGATTTATTGGAAGTTCAAGGTTCAATATAGGGTCCCTAGACAGTATCGACCAATGTTTCTTCACTATATTTTCTATTGATCTAAATTGTGTATTAAAATCCATCACAAAAGCATACCTATATCTCATGTCCCGTACAGAATCCTTTGTTTTTGTCAATAGCTGTTTCCTATTGATTTTCTTTACTTCTCTGATTTTATTATCAATTTCCACTTCACTATATTGTTTGGCCAATAATTTCCCCTTAATATATTTAGTCTGAGTATCAAAATCCTTATTATTAGTACAATTCCTTTTCACTCTAATTAACTGGCTCTTAGGAATGGATTTGAGCCATGATGGATGGTGACAGCTATCTTGATGAACATATCCATTGCCATCTGTTTTCTTGAAAAAACATTTTGACATAATTTTTTCTCCATCTGCCCCCAATGTAACGTCCAAAAAAGGAATCTGAATTGGATCAAATACCGAACTAAATTTAAGCGAATATTGATTCTCGTTAATATATTGGGTGAATTGATCTAAAGTCTCGTGTGCCATTCCAGATTACCAGAACATCGTCTATATATCGACGCCAGAGGACCAGGCTTGCCCACCACTGATGCCCCACAAATATATACTGATGCTCCCAATGTCTCATGTATATATTAGCATAGCTTGGGGCAAACCTGGTCCCCATGGCTGTCCCGGTTAATTGTAAAAAAATAGTCGTACGGATGCCAAAAATAACTGTCGCAGTATAAAGTTAATTGATTCCAATAGGAACGTTCTCACTTCTTTTATCTCTACATCCCTATTTAGATAAAAGTCAACCGCCTCTAGGCCTAAACAATGTTCAATAACTGTATATAGGGATGACACATCATATGTTGCCCATCGATAAGTGGTATCCTTTATATACGATGGTGCACTTTGGGCATATTTCTGAAGAAGCGAGTCCACAAACTGATAGATTAGATGTTATAGAACCTATCCCACTAATTATTGGGCGACCTGGTGGTCTTTCTATGTTTTTGTGTACTTTCGGCAAGAAGTAAAAAACAGGTAAACGAGGTGTTTTCATATATATAAAATCGAGATTTGGACCGGAGATACTCTGATTCTCCTTACCCTTAATAGGTTAAATAAAATTTTATTGTATCTCAGAGTTGGGTCGCTTTTTAATTTTATATACGTGTTTCTATCACCAAGTATATTACAGGCTTCTTCCTGATAGTACTGGCTAGTTAACAACACTATAGCGCCCCCCTTATCTGCCTCTCTTATTACAATGTCCTCTCTTTTCTTAAGTGCCTGAATGGCGTTATATTCCCCCTTATTTCGATTAAAAACCCTTTGTTTCTCCTTACACATTTTATCCAAATCATGTTCCACCATTTTACCAAATGTCTCTACATAGGCTCCTTTAGCAAAAACAGGGTAAAAACTTGATTGGGGCTTGAATCTTGTAATCTTAGAGGTATTAACATTTAAATCCTCCTCACTACTCTTACTCAGAAAAAATCTTTTTAATGTTAATTTACGAATAAATTTATGCAAATCAATAGATTAAAACCATTTGATATTACATTGGGAGCAAATTTAAGACCCTTCCGAAGAGCATTTTCGGTAACCTCATCCAGCACCAATTCTGTTAAATTAATTATCCCCATCATATTGCCCTCTAGTAACTGGGGGATCCGTTGGACTCCCCTCCAAGAGTTGGCGCTCGTGTGTCTCCTCTTGAGGGGGGAATCCGCCAGCACACTGTACTTGTTCTGATGGGTCCAGTCTTTCTTTGGTGGATAATAACTTGTAATTTTGCCTTCTTTTGGACGCGCCCCTAAAAAAGTGGCCTTAGAATTCAATTCCACTCTTTCTTGGTTATCCACCACCTGGGCCCAAGTTCTCAAATCACCAGATGAAATATCGGCTGTTTCCTTATTGATATTAGAGGAAACTTTTTTCATGGGCATTTGAGCCTTAATGGCATCCTTTTCGACACGGATACCTTGTGCTCGATTGGCATCTCTATTAGAAGTATTTTGTGTCTTTTCAGTCCTAAAAGATCCATTTTTTTTTCCTCATTCTGTATTCTTAAATCCCTATGTGGGACATATCTATTTGGGACTTGTCCCAAATATGCATTTCTTTTTTTCATTTTCCTTTTATTGAATGTTAGATAAGCTTGTTCCTCCCAATCCTGTTTATCCCGTAGGTATTTCCCATTTTTTATTGACGATATTTTTCCCTCCAAGGTCTCAATCCTTTGACATAATTCTTTTTCTCCCTCTGCAAAGGACAAACTTTCTTTATCTACTGGGAAGTTTTCACTATGGGATTTGATTTCCTGTTCCAGATGTATCAAATTTTCTTTTTCATACTCTACTATCACTTTCATAAGTCTTCTGGAGCAGTCAACCAATATCCCATCCCATTTCTTCATAAATTCAGCATTATCTATACCAAAAGCGGGAGATTTCTCTAGTCTTAAACTCCTTGGGACAAATCCTTTTTCCAAATAATTTTCCAAAAAAGACACCTCCCACCATTTCTTGGTTTCCTGTGTAACCAATTTTTCCAATTTGAAAAAATATTGTTCGTTACTTGGTTTCTGTTGTGCACAGTCTAGTCCGTTGCCTACCAGATCATTAAATTTTATTGATCGATTATTCCTAATTTGTGCAAGGGATGTCATTAGATATGCCATTTATATCTCAATTTCAACGATAATTAAACAAGATATATATCCTCAAACACTTAGCTTTTAAACTTTCGTTTCAACTGCCACAAGTTCCGAAAATATTTCCTTCAAAAAAGGTTCATGAAATGGTGGGACACTTCTTGAAGCCCCCCTATATTAGGCTTCCAATCTTCAAAAATCGAAAAAAAGGGGATATCTGCAATACAAGTAGATAAAACACACATAGGGTAAAACCCCTTTACACCTGAGTGTTATAGCACTGCTAATTTTGCACTCACAAACGGTGATTTTAATCAGGCATGTAAGTAATTCATCAAAGGATCCAATTTCTTTCTTTGGATTATTTTCTCATTTTCCATAACCAAGTGGTCATATAGAAAGAGGGGAAGAAAAAAGTATGCAATAGTGACGGACCACAAAAACTAGTTCAATTTTAAAGCAATCCTCATTTATTGCACGTACTCTTAACAAATTTTAAAAAGGCACATATAAAAGTCACCCAGTCCAGGGATACATCTCAGGTCCAAGCCCTGAAATCCGCGGTTCCTGGGGTCTACCACTCAACGCGTTTCGTCTTCTTGACTTCCTCAGGAGTGGCGTCCTTCCCAAGCTTCAACAAATATATAGTGTTTAGTAACAAGGGGATTCGGAACAGCTGCCCCGATGCGTGTCTCCCCATTTCCGGCGTCTATCTACTTGTATTGCAGATATCCCCTTTTTTTTCGATTTTTGAAGATTGGAAGCCTAATATAGGGGGGCTTCAAGAAGTGTCCCACCATTTCATGAACCTTTTTTGAAGGAAATATTTTCGGAACTTGTGGCAGTTGAAACGAAAGTTTAAAAGCTAAGTGTTTGAGGATATATATCTTGTTTAATTATCATTGAAATTGAGATATAAATGGCATATATAATGACATCCCTTGCACAAATTAGGAATAATCGATCAATAAAATTTAATGATCTGGTAGGCAAGGGACTAGACTGTGCACAACAGAAACCAAGTAACGAACAATATTTTTTCAAATTGGAAAAATTGGTTACACAGGAAACTAAGAAATGGTGGGAGGTGTCTTTTTTGGAAAATTATTTGGAAAAAGGATTTGTCCCAAGGAGTTTAAGACTAGAGAAATCTCCCGCTTTTGGTATAGATAATGCTGAATTTATGAAGAAATGGGATGGGATATTGGTTGACTGCTCCAGAAGACTTATGAAAGTGATAGTAGAGTATGAAAAAGAAAATTTGATACATCTGGAACAGGAAATCAAATCCCATAGTGAAAACTTCCCAGTAGATAAAGAAAGTTTGTCCTTTGCAGAGGGAGAAAAGGAATTATGTCAAAGGATTGAGACCTTGGAGGGAAAAATATCGTCAATAAAAAATGGGAAATACCTACGGGATAAACAGGATTGGGAGGAACAAGCTTATCTAACAGTCAATAAAAGGAAAATGAAAAAAAGAAATGCATATTTGGGATGAGTCCCAAATAGATATGTCCCACATAGGGATTTAAGAATACAGAATGAGGAAAAAAAATAGACCTTTTAGGACTGAAAAGACACAAAATACTTCTAATAGAGATGTCAATCGAGCACAAGGTATCCGTGTCGAAAAGGATGCCGTTAAGGCTCAAATGCCCATAAAAAAAGTTTCCTCTAATATCAATAAGGAAACAGCCGATATTCCATCTGGTGATTTGAGAACTTGGGCCCAGGTGGTGGATAACCAAGAAAGAGTGGAATTGAATTTTAAGGCCACTTTTTTAGGGGCGCGTCCAAAAGAAGGCAAAATTACAAGTTATTATCCACCAAAGAAAGACTGGACCCATCAGAACAAGTACAGTGTGCTGGCGGATTCCCCCCTCAAGAGGAGACGCACGAGCGCCAACTCTTGGAGGGGAGTACAACGGATCCCCCAGTTACTAGAGGGCAATATGGGGATAATTAATTTAACAGAATTGGTGCTGGATGAGGTTACCGAAAATGCTCTTCGGAAGGGTCTTAAATTTGCTCAAAATGTAATATCAAATGGTTTTAATCTATTTATTGATTTGCATAAATTTATTCGTAAATTAACATTAAAAAGATTTTTTTCTGAGTAAGAGTAGTGAGGAGGATTTAAATGTTAATACCTCTAAGATTACAAGAGTCAAGCCCCAATCAAGTTTTTACCCTGTTTTTGCTAAAGGAGCCTATGTGGAGACATTTGGTAAAATGGTGGAACATGATTTGGATAAAATGTGTAAGGAGAAACAAAGGGTTTTTAATCGAAATAAGGGGGAATATAACGCCATTCAGGCACTTAAGAAAAGAGAGGACATTGTAATAAGAGAGGCAGATAAGTGGGGCGCTATAGTGTTGTTAACTAGCCAGTACTATCAGGAAGAAGCCTGTAATATACTTGGTGATAGAAACACGTATATAAAATTAAAAACCGACCCAACTCTGAGATACAATAAAATTTTATTTAACCTATTAAGTAAGGGTAAGGAGAATCAGAGTATCTCAGGTCCAAATCTCGATTTTATATATATGAAAACACCTCGTTTACCTGTTTTTTACTTCTTGCCGAAAGTACACAAAAACATAGAAAGACCACCAGGTCACCCAATAATTAGTGGGATAGGTTCTATAACATCTAATCTATCAGTTTGTGGACTCATTTCTTCAGAAATATTCCCAAAGTGCACCATCGTATATAAAGGATACCACTCACATTTTAAATCGATTTGAGTAAAATCCAGTGGAAGCCCACTTATCGATGGGCAACATATGATGTGTCATCCCTATATACAGTTATTGAACATCGTTTAGGCCTAGAGGCGGTTGAATTTTATCTAAATAGGGATGTAGAGATAAAAGAAGTGAGAACGTTCCTATTGGAATCAATTAACTTTATACTGCGACATAGTTATTTTTGGCATGAGGGCGACTATTTTTTACAATTAACCGGGACAACCATGGGGACCAGGTTTGCTCCAAGCTATGCTAATATATACATGAGACATTGGGAGCATCAGTATATATTTGTGGGGCATCGGTGGTGGGCAAGCCTGGTCCTCTGGCGTCGATATATAGACGATGTTCTGGTAATCTGGGACGGCACACAAGAGACTTTAGATCAATTCACCCAATATATTAACGAGAATCAATATTCGCTTAAATTTAGTTCGGTATTTGATCCAATTCAGATTCCTTTTTTGGACGTTACATTGGGGGCAGATGAAAAAACATTTTGACATAATTTTTTCTCCAAGAAAACAGATGGCAATGGATATGTTCATCAAGATAGCTGTCACCATCCATCATGGCTCAAATCCATTCCTAAGAGCCAGTTAATTAGAGTGAAAAGGAATTGTACTAATAATATATTTCGCCTGAGTATCAAAATCCTTAAGGGGAAATTATCGGCCAAACAATATAGTGAAGTGGAAATTGATAATAAAATCAGAGAAGTAAGGAAAATCAATAGGAAACAGCTATTGACAAAAAAAAAAAGGATTCTGTACGGGACAGGAGATATAGGTATGCTTTTGTGACTGATTTTAATACACAATTTAGATCAATAGAAAATATAGTGAAGAAACATTGGTCGATACTGTCTAGGGACCCTATATTGAACCTTGAACTTCCAATAAATCCTACGATGATCTATAGGAGGGCAAGAAATTTAAAAAGCATTTTAGCTTCTAGTATCCCTAACCCCCCACCAAAGGCTGGCATAGTCAATCCCAGGTTTAGAAAATGTGGGTTTTGTAAGGCATGTAGTTTCCTACCAAGGATTACTTATCAGTTCACTAGTAAGGTGACTGGCGAATTGTTTAAAATTAAAGGGAACATAACGTGCTCAACAAACTTCGTAATTTATCTTATCCAATGTGCTTGTGGACTGCAATATGTGGGACGTACCACAAGAAAATTTAAATGTAGAATCCTGGAACATATGGGTAATATACGGAGGAATATGGCGACTCACTCCGTGCCGTTACATTGTAATAATTGTCAGTCTTATAATTTAAAAAAAACTGGATTTTTTAGGGATTGAGTATATTGAAGCTGATTGGAGAGGGGGGGATAGGGTTAAGAAATTATCCAGAAGGGAAACCTACTGGATACACCGTTTAAAAACCTTGTAACCACAGGGGTTAAATAGCGATTTGGATTTGGTGTGTTTTTTAAACTAGATGTTGGTTAACATCTTTTAGGTTGCATTAATGTTTTTTTGGTTTTATGAAATTAATTCTACTTTGCCTTTTTAATATGATGATAATAGATTGGTGTTTAGAGGAGAATATTTGGTTTTTCAGAAACTGCCGGTGGGAAGATGTATGCCCAGACGTAATGGAAGGACTTTGTCTAATAGAGGGAGACATTATGTTGGAGACATTATGGGCAGATCTGGAAAGAAGTTATACACCCTAAGGAAATTGGAGAACTTGCGGTAAAGGAGACCCATTTGTAAAAAATCGTGGGAGAATCTAAGGAGCAAGGAAGATTGGCGGTTACCAAGGAGATCTTGGACGCGAGAGGGATGTATTCCGGAAACACCACCGGGTGGATATGACGTATAGGAGAGATAGCGTCATGGTAACTGAATCAGACGCTAGGGATACAGCTGAACGTATGTGACGTGTCGGGTGGACGGCACCATGGCAACCGAACCAGACGCCGGAAATGGGGAGACACGCATCGGGGCAGCTGTTCCGAATCCCCTTGTTACTAAACACTATATATTTGTTGAAGCTTGGGAAGGACGCCACTCCTGAGGAAGTCAAGAAGACGAAACGCGTTGAGTGGTAGACCCCAGGAACCGCGGATTTCAGGGCTTGGACCTGAGATGTATCCCTGGACTGGGTGACTTTTATATGTGCCTTTTTAAAATTTGTTAAGAGTACGTGCAATAAATGAGGATTGCTTTAAAATTGAACTAGTTTTTGTGGTCCGTCACTATTGCATACTTTTTTCTTCCCCTCTTTTTATAGGACCACTTGGTTATGGAAAATGAGAAAATAATCCAAAGAAAGAAATTGGATCCTTTGATGAATTACTTACATGCCTGATTAAAATCTCCGTTTGTGAGTGCAAAATTAGCAGTGCTATAGCACTCAGGTGTAAAGGGGTTTTACCCTATGTGTGTTTTATCTACTTGTATTGCAGATATCCCCCTTTTTTTAGATTTTTGTAAAATATTTCCCTGCCCATTAGCATCAGGCTCTAAGCACAGGAAATCAATGCACACCAAATCCATGGGTCCTTGACTTTGTCGGTGGCTCATTGGAGCAGTTCGGGTTGGTAGGGTCTTCCTCTGAATACACCTCAAACACGAATGGCAATAACTTTCAACTTCTCATACAAGGTCAGTAGAATCTGTCTCGCACCAGTTTAAAAGTTCTCTCTGCACCCAAATGTCCATGGTCATCATGCAATGCTCTCAACACACCTTCTCTGTGCTTGGTGGGGAGGAACAACTGTTGCATTTCTTCAGCATTGTTCGAGGGGCCCCTTCGGTAGACCACCCCATCCAGCATCTTCAGCCGCTCCCATTCCTTGTATACAAATCGGGCTCCTTTGGGGGAATTAGTCAGAAGTCATTGTCATTGTCAAAGCGATCAGAGGATCGTCAGCCTGATCTGCTCTCAGATCCTGCTTCGAGAGAGTAGGTAGGCTTTCACCCCTCAGCTGTGTAGGATTACAATAAAGCTCTGGAACACCCACAGCCATAACTCCTATAGCTTCTGCTTCAACTGCTCCCTTGACCTGGCGCTCTGCCCCCTGACATAAGGCTTGCACCCCATCTGGAGTCAGCTGAGTCCATTCTGTAGTGTAGGGCCTTCTTGACAAAGCATCTGCATCTCAATTATTCACTCCAGGGCAATACTTAAGGCTGAACCGAAACCCTGACAGAGCGGCCAACCACCGATGTCCCGTTGCATCCAGTTTTGCAGTAGTAAGGACGTACGTAAGAGGATTGTTGTCAGTCTTTATCACAAATTCGGCCCCATACAGATAATCTTTCAGCTTGTCTACCGACGAACTGCGATCAGAGGCCTTGGAGCCTTCTCCCACTTCTTTCGATAGCTCAACCTTTGAATACGCTCCCATCTTAGAAAATCCTCCTACGAATCTTCGGTAGTATGAGCAGAATCCCAGGAAAGATCTAAGTTCGGTATCATTCCGGGGTCTAGGCCAGGAAGCTACGGCTTCCAACTTTCGAGGATCCGTCAAAACACCTTCTGCCGAAACAACATGTCCCAGGTACGTAAAGGAAGGTAGACAAAATTGACACTTCTCCAGGGACAGTTTCAACCCCTCTTCATGGAGCCGCTTCAAGACCTTCTCCAACCGTTGCCCATGTTTTTCCAAAGTCTTCCCGAACACAATAATATCATCTAGATACACCAACACCTCTATCAAGTTCATATCTCCGACTGTCTTCTCCATTAACCGTTGGAACGTGGCGGGAGCCCCAGTGAGGCCTTGAGGCATTCTGTTGAACTCAAAGAACCCCAGTGGGCAGATGAACGCAGTCTTCTCTTTGTCCTCAGGATGCATTGGTATCTGATGATACCCACTTCGCAGGTCTAGTACACTAAACCATTTTGCTCCAGACAAACACTGTAGGGCATCTTCTATCCGAGGAGTAGCATATTGATCTGGAATGGTCCTCTGATTTAGCGTGCGATAGTCTATACATAAATGGATAGAACCATTCTTCTTTCAAACCATCACTTTGGCAGAGACATAAGGACTCCTGGACTCTTAAATCACCTTAGTCCTCTGTAGTTCATTTAGCTGTTCTCGTAGATCATCCAAGTCTCCCAGCAGAACTCGTCTTGACCTTTCTCGAAACGGCTTATCCTCTTGTAGTCGAATGCGGTGTTCAGTACTCTTAGCGCATCCCACGTCGAACTCATCCTTCGAGAACAAGTCCTTCCATTTTAGAATCTGGGACTGAAGTTGTTTCTTCCATTCAGGCGAGATGGGAGCATCTTTAGGATAGAACCATTCAGCTGGAATCTCTTTATTCACTCCCCCAACTAAATCAGTAGGGGAGAGAGGTGTAACAGAAGCTACTTGTCCGATGGGCATTCGTGCTTGCAGGACCACTGGAGAATCAGACACATTACACACACTAACTGAAACTCTTCCTCGTGTCCGTTTCAAAGCTCTTGTAGAGATTATCTCAGGGATTACTTCTACTCCAGCCTCACTCCCATGACTGAGATCAGTTTCCAGGTCCACATAAGGACCCGGTTGTGATCCGTTCAACTTGACTGAAGCCCGGAAGCTCGCCAGTTCTCCTGATTGCAGAACCTTCTCTGTTCCTCCCAATCTCCACAGACACCCCACTTCGGCAGGTGCCCTCTGTTCTTCGACCATTCGTTGATAGACCGGACGTAACATCGAATGCACTCCTTTGGTAGAACCTTCTTCCATCACTATGGGAGTCAGAAGACGTCTCACCAGATCAGTATTCATCCCCACTATCATAGAACTTCTGCTGGCCCCTGAAGGGCGAGGACACACAATGGCCAATGCATCAAACTCCAGACTGTCTGATGACTTCGGTTGCAATTTCTAACTTCACCTGTAGATATTCATCAAAGTTCCAATACCCCAGATCTCAAGGTCCTTGAATTCCTTTAAAAAGGTATGTGTTTCAAGTGCTTCTCGAAGAAGTCTCGATAGATCAACGTCACTTGAGCACCAGAGTCTAACAGAGCTTTAGTGTAGACTCCCTCTACTTGGATTGAAACGATGGGAGAAGGACCTATCAGCTGGTCAGGAAATTTGCTTGTAGCAGCAGGAAATATAGACTCAGTTCGCTGTACTCTAGCCTTCTTCCTGACTCGTGGAGGTTTTGGGTGTACATTGCTTTCCCGCAACATAGGACTGGATACTAATGTAGTAACCTTTCAGTCCTGGTAGGCCCAGCATTTGGCAAGGATCCGAACCCTCTCGGCCTTTCAGTTCTGGTTTGAAATTTGGAGCGTTTTTTGACCGTTGGGCACCTAGTTTGCTCCCTCACTTGGGCCCTCTGGCGTTTCCCGCCTGTGAGGTAGATAGCAGCCCTTCTAAGGCCTTTAAGAACTCTTCAACTCTTTTTTCCTTCAGGCCTTTGGCTTTTACACGGTGTTCTGAAATGACCCATCTCTCCACAACTGAAGCATCTCTTCTTTGAAGATGGAGGTGCACTTGCTCGTGGTGATTCGTTTAAAGGACCCTGGACAGACGCAACAGCAATTCCCGTTGTCCGCATATCGGTGAGGAACTTCTGCATATCGGTCTGTGTCTCTGTCACCTTCAAAATTACCCGGCACAGGTCAGTGTGCGCCTCTTCCAGTTCAGCTTGAGCTTCTTGCACCTTCTTAACAGTCTTTTGCATCTCACTGTATGCCGGATTTGTTGACACTTTTTCAGCACTCTCTGTTGATATAGGAACAACCAGCTGCTCTTGTCTGTCAACTTCGGACCCACAGGCATCCAACGAATCATCTTCAGTCGGCAAATATTCGTTATGTCTCACGGGTTGTGCGTAAGCTCTTCCTCCTCTTCTTAAGGATTTTTCTTCCAGCAGAGCCTCTTCCTCTCTAACAGCTCGAATCAGTTCCAGGTAGTTCAATTCTCGGTTACCTTATCTGGTTTTCAGCTCTAACATCACAGGATCTAGAGGTTGAGCGCCCCTCAATATCTGCTGCATTCTGATTTTATCTACTGTGGCAGGTTCGGCCCCTTTCTTAAGAAGTATCTGGTGCAAAATCTTATCCAGGCGCCTCATATATTCAGTCATTTTCTCACCCCTTCGCTGGTAGGTGTGTGCATACTGGTACATGAGCTCAGCAGCCTTTTCTGTTCGCCCAAAAACTTCCTGTAATATATTTAGGTAATCTAAAGCAGTACAGTCTTGCTTATTCAACTTCAGGTTTCTGACAGCCTCTGATGCAGGTCCTGTCAGGCTCTCTGTAATTCTTTGTTTCTTCTAAGCTCCCAGGACGTCCCACTCATCCAGAGCCTGCATCGCCTGTTCCACCCACTCTTCGAAGGTTTCTTCTCCCGCCGGAGTTGGCGCGTTTCCTGAAAAATTTCTCAACCGTCGGTAACCAAAGTTAGTGTGAGGAGGGCTTGTTCTTTGACATTTAGCCAGCAAATCTCCGATAGCCACAATGTAATCAGGCCCGATCATGGACATCGGACTGGGCGCGGGAACGTTCGCAGGATCGCCACATGACGCACTTGGCTGAATAAGTTGGACTTCCACATCATCGGTCAGCTTCACACTCGCGCCCTGAAAACACACTGGAACACCCTTTTTCCACTCAAAAGGAACATATGTGTGAGAAGTATCTGGGTTCGCTTTAATGTCCAGGATTAACCCCCAATGATCTGGTATCAGCGCGGCCACGGCCCAGCGAATCTGATGTTCGGCCCAAGTGTCTGCAGGAATGTCCATGACTATGCTTAACCCTATCTGGCTATTGTGCTCCTCACACCATTTGGCAGCAGTGTCTGGATCCATATTTAACCTTTTAATTTCGGTATTCACGGAGACTGGAACATTCCGGACGAGCCCCCTCGTGTAGCGCTCACCCCCGAAGGAGCCGCTGAATAACCTCGGGATAGTGTCACCGCACTAGGAATTATTACACACCAGCACTGTTGTGGATTTTCTAGTTTTATATGCTTTACTAAAAGATAAATGCGTGTTGAATGAAATTACAGGATGCGTCACGCGGGAAAACACGCAGCGGAAAAAGAACGGTTAACCCCTCAGTTCTGAAGTGTAAGTCCCGCAAAATAGCTAAATATATATATGTACAAAGTTTAGGGTACCCGGGTACTGTGTTTGGCTGGCCAGTGAACGAAAAGAGCAATTTTCGACTAGTCACCGTTGGGGCCCTGTGAATTTAAACAATATTGCAGCGTGTATTTCTGTTTTGGAACTGTGGCCTGAAGGCCTCTCACCCATCCGATGAACGAAACTGTCCAGCACTCGATGCCTCGACTAAAAGATCTTCTCCGCTGTGTACTGGGACTCCATGCCACTGAATCTGCTCCCTGCTTGCCAAATCTCTGCAACTGGAACAAACGATCCACCACCTGCACTCCCAATCGATCGGCGCGGCCTCCTAACATGGGGTCCTGCAGGAACCAGCTTGTCCTCCAGACCTCTCAGCGCTGTGTAGGTAGGTACCAACACGATTACTGTCCCGATCTCCAACACCAGTACTCCGGCCTGGTTGCGATCCCTGACAGCTCCAACGTGCGTCCTCCACCTTTCACTGCTCCGCTCACTCTCTGCGCGCCAAAACACGAGGCTCCCCAGTCTATCCTCCTCCTGTACCACCCACTTCCTGTCCTCACGCAAAGGGTGATGGGAGATGGAGTCCGCTCTGTCCAGCATATTCCACAATGTCTCCCTCTGGTGGCAGCAATAGTTCAATGCACCAGAATACAGTTTTTTAAAGCAGTGCTACACTTGTTTATTGTGGTTGTTACAGATTCACACTATATGGTGTATTTGTTTGTTTGTTCGATATATGACACAATTGGAATATCGGAACATACTACCAAGAATTGAAAGTGAAATCAACTCTGTGCCAGGAGTTATCTATCTTTCATGTAAGCTAAATGTTAATTTTATACACTTTGGGTGGAGTTTCACGGGAGCGCTGCACTGTATAATATCAATTATTGTCTTGTATCTATAGTGGTATTTGGGAGTAACCACTTTAATCCAGTGTTCTAGCGTTCAGTGGTTCTTTTACTTCACTGTTCAAGGTCAGTGTTCATGACTCCACCATAAGAAAGAGACTGGGCAAAAATGGCCTGCATGGCAAAGTTCCAAGATGAAAACCGCTGCTGAGCAAAAAGAACATAAAGGCTTGTGTCAGTTTTGCCAGAAAACGTCTTGATGATCCCCAAGACTTTTGGGAAAATACTCTGTGGACTGACAAGACAAAAGTTGAACTTTTTGGAAGGTGTGTGCCCCATTACATCTGGCGTAAAAGTAACGCATTTCAGAAAAAGACCATCATACCAACAATAAAATATGGTGGTGATAGTGTGAAGGTCTAGGGCTGTTTTGCTACTTCAGGTCCTGGAAGACTTGCTGTGATAAATAGAACCATGAATTCTGCGGTCTACCAAAAAATCCTGAAGGATAATGTGCGGCCATCTGTTTGGGATTAGGGATGAGCCGAACACCCCCATGTTCGGTTCACCTTCGAACAATTTCAAAAGTTCTAGTTTGAACATGAACACGAACCGAACTCAATGGGAATCGAAAGTTCGAATTTTAGAGTGCCCTCCAAGAGGGCATATATGCAAGATATTTGCCATAAAAGGTGTATGGGGGTACGGGTAGTGCCCTGGGGGACAGGAAACAAGGACAAAAAGTTTGAAAAAAAACGTTTTTAAAGGGACAGTGAGTTTTCCATGAAATAAGGGTTAAAAATAAAAATGAAAAATTCCTTCAAATATCCTGCCTAGGAGGTCCCCATAACCTGCCCGTGAAGTGGTGGATTTTTCGGATGTATAGAAATATGTAAAAACCAAAAAAATTACATTTCAAATGACGCAAATGCTTTTCCTTTAACCACTTGAATGCTAAGGACGTGCTCAGCGCGTCCTCAGCATTCCCGCTGGTGTGCTGAGGACGCGCTGAGCGCGTCCTCACTTTGGGGTCAGCGTTCGGCCGGGTTCCGGCCGATCGCTGGCCCCTCCGGTGCGGGCTGACATCCTGGATGTCAGCCCGGCATCCGGACCAGCAGCCGCCATTATTAGGTGTCATCGCGGGGGCGCGATGACACCTAATTCAGGCGCCCCCCCCGCATGTGCGGAGGAGGCGCCTGAAAGGGAGGGGGGGGAGGTCCTTCGGACCTCTCTCCCTCCCGATCGGTGGCTCTGCGGGGCTTAACCCAGGCATCATTTGGAAGGGCACAGCCTGCCCTTCCAAATGATGCCTGCATTAACCCCTGGGGAGCTGGATCGCGAATCGGCGCTGAAAAGCGCCGGTTCGCGATCCTTTCCCGGAGCTGGCCGACATCTTGGATGTCGGCCAAGCTTCGGGAACTCCCCAGAGGACTGGCGTCATCGTGCGTAGCACGATGACGCCAGTCCTACAGTTAACCCCTAACTGCCACCAAGTGTGGAGATAGGGAGTTCCAATGAACTCCCTATCTCCCGATCCGTGGCAGTTAGGGGTTAAATTTTGATATGGTTGGATCGGCCAGAGCATGGCAGTTCCAACGATACCAAACATGAAAGTTAATTTTTTTTGGTTTGTTAGTGTAGCAATATTGTTCCCATTTCAATTATAATGTGAACAATGATGCTGCACTAACGATTTTTGTATGCGGTGCGTTTGTTAAAAATAGTGTCATTTTCCCCAAAAAAAAATGTAACGAGACCCCATCTCTAATTTTTTTAACAAGTGCACCCCATACAAAATATAACCGCAATTGCTCGCATGTTAAAATGTGGAAAAAAACACTTTACACATTGTAAATTATTGAAAATACATATTTTATTGCATTTTTTGTTATAATATACAGACATGACATAACGTATACATATAATAATGACATATTATGAATCTACCGAGTCTGACGGAAAGAACGATATATAATATGTCGGTGTCATATACTAAAATAAGCCTTAAAAACACGTTTAAACATGATGCGCAAAACAGGTAAAAAATGACCTCAGCACAGGGGCGGGAAAAGCCTCAGCAGCGAAAGGGTTAATCTATCCATAAACAACTGCTTGGGGAGGCAGTCTGTATGAAAAGAGGAGATACTTTAGGCTAGGGTCAGACGAGAGTGATTTATACGGACTGTACGTCCGTGCACACGGACGTACGTCAGTATGGAAGACGCAGTAGTGGCCACACAGTCAGTGATCACGTCCGTGATTTGTGACGGATCAATATAAAAAAGTGAAATGTGAGAAACCAAATTAATTGCAGATGAAAAAACCAAGGGAATAAGGGTATAAAAAGCCATTTTGGGGAAGGTGGGCTTTCCAAAGATGGATGCAGTCCAAGTATTTGTGTTTGCTGCTACGGGCTACCTGTACCTCAAGAACAAGCGAAAACGGTGATCATGGGTTCATCCCATAAACGCTGCCAGATGCACACATGGCCACTTTGTGACGCTGTACAGGCCACTACCTGCGGATGTCCATCCCCTCCTTCGACAAACTGTTGTCGAAGGTACGTGAGCCGTTGATGAAGAGGGACGCCATACTAGGCAAGGAGATGCTGGTCATCACGTTGTGGTAAGTACCAGCAAACACCACCATTCATATCTTCAGTGCCAGCTAGCAGAGATGTGCTCGATGTCCAGAGCCCCCATTGTCGCTGTGTTGTGATATGCCCACCAGCCCATTCGCACAAGCATACCCACACACATTGCATAATATCACACATACTCAATAATGAATGACACCGACAACAGTGACAGCAACATAAATGTTTTATCCACAAGAAATGGTAATGCTAAACAAAATAACATTAACACACCATATGTTGCTGAACATACCATCAATCATACCTAAACTAAAGAGTCCACGAACATGTGGCAAACAATGCAGAGCATAAACCAAGTGCATAAGCAGGAAAATAACTACAAATCCTCATAATGAGGAGCATCTTCATCATAGGGATCGGGCATGTAACCTCGGTTGTATGCAGACTGATAGGGTGGTTGTAACCTGGCACCACGGGATATGGGTTGGTGTGGAGGCTCCGGCTGCCGGTAATAACAACCAGCATATTGTGCACTGGGAGGCACAGGCGATACTGGCTCAAGATGCTGTGGATGGTGTCCAATGTTCTTCGTCTGTACTCCATCTTCTGAGCCAGGCTCATCTGGTGCAACATGGGGAGACACGAATGATGGAACGTCATGTCATCATCGTCCCAGAACCTGCAGCGTGGAGGTGGTGGTGGTGGCGGTGGTGGTGCTGGATGGTGAGCATCCATGAATATCATCATAGCATGCTCAAATTCAGCACCCGGTGCCCTTCTCCTTTTGTGGGTCGGCCTGGTGGTGTCAGCTCTTGCAGTAGGCAGCTCCTGGGCAACGGTCTCCATCTCCAACTGCGAGTCTGCTCCGGCCTGTTCCGAGCAGGTGGCAGAACCACATGGCTGCACGTGTTGTTGTGCCCCGCGGATGTGGATGGGACATCCATGCTGCCCACCATAGGTCTTGGTTCGAGGGTCCATCGCAGGAATGACAGCTGCTCAGCATAAATATAGCTGCAACCCCTCCTCGCCGCTGATCCTGAGCATGCCACTTCCGCATCTTTTTTGAGGAGCCTGGTGTAATTGTCCCTGACTGTCCTCCATTTCGATATGACTTAATGTGCTGCAAAACAGAAGAATGATATTAGGTGTGGCTCATGGAATCTGATCATAACACACATTTATTTCTCCATTTTTGATAGGTATCTTGCCAGTGGATGCAGTCTGCAGGACCTGCATTATAATATCCATGTTGGCAGATCTACAGCTGGGGAGATCGTCCGCAAGGTGTGCCAGCCAATATGGGACACGATGGAGGAAGAATGTTTGACAACACCCACAGAAGAGGCACGGGCACAAATTGCTGCGGCATTTCTGGAGCGAGCGAGCAAACTTTCCGAATTGCCTGGGAGCCGTGGATGGCAAACATGTCCGCATAGTGAAGCCACTGCAGAGTGGCTCACTGTATCACAATTATAAACATTATTTTTCCATTAGCCTACTGGCAGTGGCAGATGCCAACTATAATTTTGTCTGTGTGGATGTAGGGTCATACGGGAAATATTCAGACTCCACACTGTTCAGGAACACCACACTGTGGAATGCAATAGAGAGTGGGACCCTGCACATCCCCAGACCCGCACCTTTGCCTGGGACAGACGTGGCAGTCCCCTATGCCTTTGTGGGGGACGAGGCTTTCGGCCTGTCCACACATCTCCTGCGGCCATACTCTGGGACACACCTAACTGTGAAGAATCGGGTGTTTAATTATAGGCTGTTGCGTGCGAGACAGTATGTTGAGTGTACCTTTGGCATACTGAGCAACAAGTGGAGGATTTTTCATAGGCCGCTAGATGTGCACGTAGATTTTTGTGTAGATATAGTGAAATGCTGTTGTGTGTTGCATAATTTTGTTTGTGCGCAGGAAGGTTTTAATTTTGATGACTCCTTGTCTGTTTGTGGTTTGGAGGAATTTATTAATGATGATGTTATGCCTGTGAATCGTCACAGCAACAGGCATCGTAATGCGCTGGCAAACTATTTCACTAGCGAAGCAGGACAGGTGCCCTGGCAGATGGGGAGCATTTGACATATGATGTTCATGAATTTGTTAGCCATTTACATTTTGTTTGGATTAATAATGTGCATTTGATTATGAATATAATAATCATATACTCACTCTGCACTTTCTGTTCATGCTCAGACCATGTGTCATATGCAGGGTACACCGCTCGTCACATCAGCCCATGCGTTCACCTTGCTGATCTTGTCCTTGTATTGCCGGCTGGCTGTGTCCCACAAATCAGGATGCTCCCCCACTTCGGTGATCAGCCTCTCGACGTCCATGTCACATGCAGTGTCTACTCTTCAGTGTCCAGGATACACTCTCCAGCCTCCAGGATATACTCCAGCCACGCCAGGAAAGTTCTGGAGTCTGGACGTGATGTAGGCCACAGAACAGGTGCGTCTGACATCTCCACCTCACTCACACAGGCCGCTAGGCGGGCGCAGTGCACTCTGTGCGGCCGTTCTAGGGGTTGTATGTTCTTGCCGGCCTTGCGTCCGTGGGCCGCGGCCATTGTGCATCCGCAGTTCAGTGCGGACGTACTTCATATAACGGGCTCTTTCGGCATGCTATCACGGATGTACTTTTAGGCGCAATCACAGACGTGAACACTACGCTCATCTGACACCAGCCTTAGGACACGCAGAACAAGTTTAGTGATTTTTTTGGCTAAATTATTGTGAAACTTATGCAGGTTTTGGATGAAAGTAACAATAGGTGCTTTAAAATTGGGCCTTTAGAGTCGCAACAGTGCCGTCACACAGTAACCCCTCTGAGGATATGAATCTGGTACAGGCGTCAGTGACAGTGCACCCAAATATTGTGCCTTTGGTGGCAGAAAGTGCCATCATATAGTAACCCCTCTGTGGTATTGCGGAAGAGTGCAGGGGTGGACCATGCGGTCCTATATTAAAAAGATATGAATCTGGTAAAGGCGTCAGTGCACCCAAATATTGTGCCTTTGGTGCAAGGCCAGCAAGTGCCATTATACAGTAACCCCTCTGTGGTATTGTGGAAGAGAGCAGTGGTGGAGGTTTTGGGAATGTAGAAGAGATCCCCGATCTATTCAGTTACATCAGCATTCAGCATCAGGGGAGTGATAGCTGCTGATCCAGGACTGATTCATCTTTATAAATGTCAGCCGGTCTACAGAGTCGGTGGACAGACGCACTCTTTTGTCTGTGACAACCTCCAGCGGCACTGAACGTCCTTTCAGAAAGCACACTGGATGAAGAGCAACCTAGTAGCTGCATAGCATACTGCTTGGGGTGGCAGTCTGTATGAAAAGAACAAGTTTAGTGATTTTTTTTGGCTAAATTATGGTGAAACTTATGCAGGCTTCGGATGAAAGTAACAATAGGTGCTTTAAAATTGGGCCTTTAGTGTCGACAACAGTGTGGTCACACCGTAACCCCTCTGTGGTATTGTGGAAGAGTGCAGGGTTGGACCATGCGGTCCATATTAAAAAGATATGAATCTGGTAAAGGCGTCAGTGCACCCAAATATTGTTCCTTTGGTGGCAGCAAGTGCCTTCACACCGTAACCCCTTTGTGGTATTGTGGAAGAGTGTAGTGGTGGAGGTTTTGTGAATGCAGAAGAGATCCCTGATCTATTCCGTTACGTCAGCATCAGGGGATTGATAAAAAAAGAAGAGCATATATATATATATTCTCATACAGCGTAGGCGCCTATTTATAAACCAGATTAATATAATTTAACTACTTCATAACACTATAACTAATAAGTAGTGAGATGCTGCCCAAAGGGGTAAGCGCAATATACAGAAAAAACCACCAAAATCTGCATTAACCAAAAATGAAATTATAGATAGATTTAACCCCTTAATGACCCCTGACGTACCCTGTACGTCCTGTCCTCGGGTCTCCCTTAGACCCGCGGAGGTACAGGGTACGTCAGCGGCGCCAAATCCCCCTCCCGCCCGATACTCACCTCCCTCGTCGGATCCCACGGCGATCTGGCAGGGAGGAAGCCTGCCCATGTGACTTACATGGGCAGCCGAGGCTGATGACGTCGCCACGCTGCGTGGTGACGTCATCAGAAGGTGCCCCCATGTAATTCAATGGAGGGGAGGGGGGGCTCCTTCGGAGCCCTCTATCTCCCCAACCATTGAAGCTAGCAAAATGCTTTTGCACCGCTGAAAAGGGGAGAGTCTCCCCTTTTCAGCGGTGTATAGCATTAACCGTTTCGCCGCCGGATCGCGTTTTAGCGCGAATTGGCACCAAAACGCGATTCGAACCTGGAGGGGGGCTGACATCTTGGATGTCAGCCTAGCCTCCAGGTCCCCCCCACCCACTGACAACCTCACCATATGTGTGAGGATGTCAGTGGGCCAGTTAACCATCTAGCTGCCATGTAGAGATAAGGGGATCCTAAGGATCCCTTTATCTCCCGATCCATGGCAGCTAGATGGTCATATTTGACATCATTTGAAAGGCCTGATAATGGCCTTTCAAATGATACCAAACATGACCAGGTTTGGTTTAAATTTTTTTTTTAAAAAAATGTGTTTTTTTTAAAAAAAAAAATTTGTCTGGGGGGGGTTTAATTAAATAGGACCTAGGCTGACATCTCAAAATAATTAGCACAAAATGGTCAGAATGAGCGCAGCGCACATAGGTGAACTGGCTCAGCAGTGAAAGGGTTAAAAGGTAAAAACATGTAAAAATTGGGTATTTCTATTCTCGGGATAAAATTTGGAAACTATTTAGCCGGGGTCTTTATTGGTGGTTATAGCTTTAGGGGATTAAATTACGAAAAAGTGTGTTTTTACCATTTCTTTCATCATATTTCATATTTTTTTTATATTAAATTATTGGATATGATGGAAATAATGGTATTTCTAGAAAGTCCATTTAATGGCGGGAAAAAGGGTGTATAATATGTGTGGGTTGAATAAACGAGTAAGAGGAAAATTTGACCTAAACCCTAACAGCGCAGAAACGTAAAAACAGCAGCGGTCACTAAAGGACGGATTTGTGTAAAACCGCCCGGTCACTAAGGGGTTAAAGGAAGACTTCAACAAAGAGGTATATCAAACATAAAGTGCTTCAGTCTTAAAGTGCTTCAATCTTAAAGGTATTCAATCAATGTACACATATAAAAGTGCAATGTGCCATAGAACACAGTAAAGTGCAACAATATATAAAATTCCAGCAGTGCGATGGGTATAAGAGAGTCTATAAAGTGCAACAGTGTCCGACTGTGCAAAATGTGCAAATTCAATGATATCCAGTACAACAGTATGAATACCAGTGGGAAAATTCCTTAAAATTTACTTCTCTTTATGTTCAAGTGATGCACAAATATAGTCCTCCTTTCTTGGTCTGTATCTCTTGCCGTCTCTCAATAGTGGAGAGGATAGCCAGAAAGGAGAAAAAAGTGAAAGAAAAAAAAAAAAATAAAATTTGGAGGGGAGAGAAAAAATGAAGAAATAATCGTGCAGAAAATCCCAATTAAATATGGCAAATAAATCACTCGTAGGAATACGGAAACTCACATTTATAAGAGCCCAAAAAATCCCTGGCTCTAGGTTTAGGAGCTTCCAGCCATAATAGAGGGTGGCGTATCCCTTCTTAAATCTTCAACTCTGATTGCGATGGCTACAATAAGATAATAGACAGCGCTCTCATAGTATATTACCGTATTATGATAAAAAAGAGGTGATAATGTATTGAACTCACCAGATATGGAGCCTCTTCCACACAGGCTCACTCAATACAGCGTCAGGTACACTATGGTGGATAGCCAGAACCTCTTCTCAACCGTCTGAGGGCCAGATATCAAGAGCTTCCAAACGGTGGCAAGTATATATCCAAGGAGAGTAGTCAATAGAATATAAACCATATAAAATGTATTAAAAAATTTATTGCATATTAAAAAATGGACAGATGCGTTACCGAGACGCGTTTCGGCATTAACAGCCTTCCTCAGTCGGTATATTAGGTGCACTATTGTCCAAAAAATGTTTGGAGATTTTTTTGGACAATAGTGCACCTAAATATACCGACTGAGGAAGGCTGTTAATGCCGAAACGCGTCTCGGTAACGCAGCTGTCCATTTTTTAATATGCAATAAATTTTTTAATACATTTTATATGGTTTATATTCTATTGACTACTCTCCTTGGATATATACTTGCCACCGCTTGGAAGCTCTTGATATCTGGCCCTCAGACGGTTGAGAAGAGGTTCTGGCTATCCACCATAGTGTACCTGACGCTGTATTGAGTGAGCCTGTGTGGAAGAGGCTCCATATCTGGTGAGTTCAATACATTATCACCTCTTTTTTATCATAATACGGTAATATACTATGGGAGCGCTGTCTATTATCTTATTGTATATATCGCAATCAGAGTTGAAGATTTAAGAAGGGATACGCCACCCTCTATATGGCTGGAAGCTCCTAAACCTAGAGCCAGGGATTTTTTGGGCTCTTATAAATGTGAGTTTTCATATTCCTACGAGTGATTTATTTGCCATATTTAATTGGGATTTTCTGCACGATTATTTCTTCATTTTTTCTCTCCCCTCCAAATTTTTTTCTTTTTTTTTCTTTCCTTTTTCTCACTTTTTTCTTCTTTCTGGCTATCCTCTCCACTATTGAGAGACGGCAAGAGATACAGACCAAGAAAGGAGGACTATATTTGTGCATCGCTTGAACATAAAGAGAAGTAAATTTTAAGGAATTTTCCCACTGGTATTCATACTGTTGTACTGGATATCATTGAATTTGCACATTTTGCACAGTCGGACACTGTTGCACTTTATAGACTCTCTTATACCCATCGCACTGCTGGAATTTTATATATTGTTGCACTTTACTGTGTTCTATGGCACATTGCACTTTTATATGTGTACATTGATTGAATATTTGTCACCTTAAGATTGAAGCACTTTAAGACTGAAGCACTTTATGTTTGATATACCTCTTTGTTGAAGTCTACCTTTAAATCTATTTTTGATGCGCTACAAAGGTTCTATCTATAATTTCATCAGGGGATTGATAGCTGCTGATCCAGGACTGATTCCTTTTTATAAATGTCAGCCGGTCTACAGAGTCGGTGGACAGACGCACTCTTTTGTCTGTGACAAAACCTCCAGCGGCACTGAACGTCCTTTCAGAAAGCATGCTGGATGAAGGGCAACCTAGTAGCTGCATAGCATATTGGCTAAGTTCTGGCCAGTGATCCAATCTCAACACCCAGTAAGTCAGTGGATCATCTGCTGTAAAGGTATCCAGGTCTGCCCTTGCCCCTAGGTAGTCCTGCACCATATGGTGAAGACGCTGGCAATGGGTGCCTACATTTAATGTCCCTTGGGCGTCGTGGACTAAAAAAATTGGAAAAGGCATCAGTCAAGCGGTCCCTTTCACCGCTCTTCCTCTGATCAACCGCAGCCTCAGAAGCACCTGTGTCATCACTTGGTAACCTACCAGTGCCTGGAAAGGTGTTACACAAGTGTCGCTTTAGAGCGTCCAAGTTTTTTCATCCTGTCCTCCCTCTGAGGGCAGTATGAGCTCTGCAACTTTACCCTTGTATCGTGGACCAAGAAGGCTTCGCAACCAGTAATGATCACTCTCCTTGATAGCACGAATCCTGGGGTCCTTTAGCAGGCTTTGCAGGATAAGAGAGCCCATGCAGCATAGATTGGAGGTGGCATTAGCTTCCGAGTCTTCCTGGTCAATGAGGATGACCCCATTGTGCACTTCCTCCTCCCAGCCATGTACTAGTCCTTGGGTTTCTGGGCACACAAAACGCTCCCTTGAGGAATCCCCACCTTCAATGCCCCCACTACTTAAATATTCCTTCTCCTCCTCATCCTCCTCCTGTCTGATCTGAGGATCCGCAGGAATGCTGTCTGTGTAAAGACTGGGGCCTTGAGAGCTAGGGAAGGCCTCCTCTTCCTCCCGCTGCTCTGCCTCTAGTGTCTGTAGCGCTGGGTTTAATTCCCTGTCGTGGCAGTACCTATTTTTGGCCACCGGAGGGAGACAAGCGCGATAAGAGACATTGAACATTGGGACTACATTTCCCGGCATGCTTTGGGAGCGGACACAGGAAGTGGGTGGAACACAGACCCTTACATCCTGAGCCTCGTGGAGAGAGCTGGCAGAGCGCGCCAGGGAGTGAGAGGAGCAAGACGCAGAGCAGCAGAACGACACAGTGACTAGGCCGGAGTGCAGCTGGGGGCCGACAGAGCTAAAGACTGGGTTATTCAGCCTCACCAGAGGAAGACCCAGTGATTCACAGGAATACCCACGCTGATACCAAGTGAGCGAGAGGACCCCGAGTTAGGAGCACCGCAGATCGATCGGACAGGGAGAGCAGGCGGTGAGCTGGACATCTTGCAGCAGCTACAGAAAGGCAAGACAGCGGATCCGGTAGCCCAGAGAATCCCAGCCGAGATCGAGCGGAGAGACGTCCTGGGTCGAGCGGAGCACCAAGTATCTGGCGGATGGGTGAGAGGCCTTCCAGGCCGTTTGTGAATAAAGAAAGCACGCTGCTGTTTGTTTCCAAAACCCACAGGGCCCCAACTTGACTAGTCGAAGATACCTCTTAAGCAATTCACTGGCCAGTTGAATATTGTACCCGGGTACCATAACACACACATTCCTATTCTGGGACATAACACAAAAGGGGGTTAAAGATTTATTTTTCCTTTTCTTTTCCGCTGCGCGTTTCTCGAATTACGAAGCATCGTATTTCTTTTCCGCTTCGCGTTTCCCGCATTACGAAATACTGTAAATATATCTACGAACACTGTGTTATTCATTATATGCCATTTATTCTAGTAAACTATATAATTTATAAAATCCACAACGGTGCTGGAGTATATTTATTCCCTAGTGCGGGGAGACTGACCCGAGGTTCAATTTCAGCGGCTCCTCCGGGAGTGAGCGCTACATGCCACATCTATAATTCCCTGCAGAGTGCGCTCCAGCAGGAACACTAAAAGGTATCAATAAACAAAGAAGATAATGTAGCGCTGATAAATGGATCAATATCAGGAAAATCGCTTATACACCTAATGGTCCTTGTTACTCAACCATCACAGGAATAGACAAAAATGAAAAATGGTGTAGCGATATCAATGTCCTTCACAGAATACAGTGTCCCGTTTGTAATCTTTTTCTCCAAGTTCTCTTCTTGTGATGTCCCTCAGAGAAAACACAGAGAATAGATCATAGTGTGACCTGTATATAATATCATATATATATGAATAAGGTGGTAGCACTCACATGAATTAGAACCCTCCTGGTTCTAGGTATGTTCACTTTTGGGATATTGTTGGCTTCCCAAAAACCTTTTCAAAGACGAATCACTGAATCCCCATCAGATTTCCAAAGATGGAGGTTGAATTCACTTCAGCAGTACACGATGAGAATCAAATGAAGTTCCGTGTAAGTAGCTGATGGTAGGTGGTTGGAATCAGGTAAAGCTCTGTATAGGTAGCTAATAGTATGGAGATTCTCAAATAAAAAGAAACTCCAAGACAGGATAAAAAATTTAATAAAATAAATAAAAACAAATAAGGCAAATAAACCAGAACGCGTTTCACCAATACATTAAAGTATCATAAGGCTTCCTCAGCTGGCTAATTTGAAATGACCATATTATGGCTTATATACTTATTCCCATTGACTGCTATCCAATCACAGCCATCTAATTTGGCAAGAGATTGGGGCAGCCAATGGGAACTTACTTTCGGTATGCATGGCCAATCTTAGTCATGAATTTTGGCGGGAAATAAATACACCCAATTAGATTTTGACTTTCGTTTTGTATAACCAATCCGATCAATGGAAAAACGAAACCTCGCGCGTGAGTGCCGGCGTTCGGAGGCTCCACGAAAAAATAATAAAGCCCCACATATGTGCGGAAAAACGAAAATCGCATCCAACGAAAAAACGGATCGCTCTAAAGATGGAACGAAAACCCGCACATATGCGCTGACATCGAGAACTCTATGATCCAAACAGAGTTACAGTCAATAAAAAAACGTAACTTTCAGTGTATAAGGCTAATTATACGTTTTGGCGGGGAATGGGTACATCCAATAGGATTTTAACTTTCATTATGTGTGACCAATCCGATCGATGGAAAAACGAAATCTCGTACATACGCACCATCGTTCGGAGGCTCCACAACAGAATAATAAAGCCCCATACATGCGTGTGTATTACGTACGAAGTGCAGTCGACCAAACGGATCGTATTCGGCTGAAAAACGAAACGAAAAACCTGCACAAATGCGCTAGTGTCGGAACTCTACAATCCAAATATATGAACAGAAGGTCCCATATAGGAAACTAAAAACATTTTGACCACAAAACATCCCATAGTCCACCCTCACCCATAGAGACACTATCTCCAAATCATTTACATGGCGAACAATCAACTATCTCTAATCCCAATCAGTCAGGACCAACTCCTATATAAATAGCTCAACAATATATTAGAGGGATAATGATAGAGATGGAGTGTGTTGAACCCTCAGATGAACAACAGGTATACATAGACCCATAAATGAATGGCAGAATGGTGGTAATTAGGTAATTAGCCAAAGTAACCCAAACATATATATAGAACCACATCAGAAATAAGTATAAATCTCATACGGGAAGGAAAAACAAACTATAAAAAATGACATAACTCAAAATCTGCATTTAGTCCAGAAGGGATTAGTGTGTTAAGAGTATAGATCCACTTCATTTCCGCCTGGTGAATCTTTTTATTAAAATCACCACCTCTCCAGTGACGTTCTACTTTTTGTATTGCAATGAATTCCATTCCTTCCGGAGATTGGCCGTGGGCACTCTTGAAGTGTGCTGATACTGAATGGGTTTCTAAACCTTTTGATATATTGTATATATGCTCTCTAATTCTGATAGGACATACTACAAGATTGCTGTCTATGTAATGTAATCCACAGGGACATGTAATTCTATATATGACATTTTTTGTTTTACATGTAAGAACTCCCTTGATATTATATTGTCGAGAGTTATTAGTAAACTGGGATACAGTTAACTTTTTTAATTTCAAATTAACACATGCCGGGCAGAGCCCACAGCGATAAAAACCCTCTTTAAGATTGAAAAAATTGTTAGTTTTAATCCCTGGATTTTTATGACTCTTAACCAGAATTTTTTTAATGTTGTTCGCTCCCATATTTACTAGTTTGGGCTTGTCTCCGATAAGGTCTTTTAAGATTGGATCTAGTTTGAATAAATACCAATTTTTTCTAATGATGTGATGTATGGTTTTGGTATGTGTGTTGAAATCAGTAATAAACATGACATCATTATCATACAAACTTTCATTTGATTTATATTTCAAGATGTCCTTTCTATCCAGAATACCAATTTCCTTAATGGTCATATCGAGGGATTCTTCCTTATAACCCTTTTCGATAAAATCTGATTTTAATTTATTGGCCTGCAAGGTGAATTGATCCATCTCCGTGCAGTTCCGTCTCAATCGTTTGAACTGTCCTTTGGGGACACCCTTTAGCCAATGTTTGGCATGGCAGCATGTTTGTTCAATATAACTATTAACGTCAATTTGTTTAAAATAGGTCCCAGTTTTTATGGAGTTGTTTTCAATATAGATGTTAAGGTCGAGGAAATTAATGGATGTAGTACTAATATTGCAATCAAGGATTATTCCCCAATCATTTTGATTGAGGTGTTGAAAGAAAAGGGTCAAAGATTCTTCATTTCCCCTCCATATGACAAGAATGTCATCAATGTACCTTTTATAGAGGACCAGGTTCTGCGCCCAGGTACGATCCCCACAGACAAATGTAACGGTGAGCCCCCTATAGGGTGATGGGGAGCCCCCAATCTGCGGAGATTGAAGCCTTAAGGGCAGGTATACAGATTCCAGGGAACAAACCAGGATATTACAGGAATTAGAAAGATCACGAAGCCCTGACTGAGATCCTTGAAAGGTGGTCTCGAAATACTAACTAGGTCTGCAAGGTGTATAAAACATAAACCAGACATACAATGAATGCAGGTATACACGGATAAATAAGCACGGTACAGTACAGGGGACAGACAGAAGAGAGATCCAAATACAAGAGCCAAAGGTCATACACAGAATATCATAACTTGAGGGGTCAGACAAGAGAGAGATCCTAAACACATGAGCCAGAGGTCATACACAGAATATCAAAGTTAACCAGCACACAGGGACTAGGCAAGAAAGACTATCCTGGTCCAAGGATCAAGGGGAATCCTGGTCCTACATATAGTGCAGATCAGGTCATGTGACCGCAGACCAATAAACCCAACAGATGGCCTGCAGCCTGAAAACAAAAACAAACAGGAATCCCTGCTACCACCAGCAGGGGGCAAGGCTGAGACGTGACATAACCCCCTCCCTTACGGGTGACCTCCTGGGCACCCAAGAAAGAAAACATGGACGGCATGAAAACGGATAAGACCAACAGTCACCAGTACCCATTGGAATCCCACTCAGAGTAGTCAGTATGTGCCTGAGCAGGCAAAGCTCTTTCATAAACCTCCAGGTCCTCTCTGCAGATCACTGCACCATTAGAGACCCGTACACAACTCTCGGCAACCGGGCTAGAGTCTCGTACCCGAGGGTCCGACGACATGAGTACCTTGGACCTTGAACGGAGTGAATCAGTCCCAGGTTGGTTACGGTTAGTCACCTTCTTGCGTCTCCTGGGCAGTGATCTAGGAGTTCTGTCCACACCATAGAACATAGAGGCAATAGAGGTACTGCCAGGTCCAGTGACAGTAGTCTTGCCCTGAGATTGTATATTACATCTCACAGTGGAACCACTAGACACAGTGGACTTACTGTCTGCCCCAGAGACAATGACCTTGCCATTAGACATGGTCCCGACCGATACAGTACAGGGTGTGTGCATGACTGGTAAACTCTCGGGATATGGGACATCACCAGGACATGGTACAGTTGGCGCCACAACAGTCTTACACCTCTCCCCAGGAGGAGTATATTGTGGATCATCTGAATCAGACTCTTCCAACAGCCCTTGCAGAATGCCAGGGTGTCTCTGGAGCACTACCCAGTGCGTCTCACGCATCAAAGAGCCAGAGGGCGTCCGTATATATCCCTTGGGAACACAATGTGATTTGGGGATCATAGTACCCTTCAAACCACCAGCTTGCCGGATTTCCCTGATTACTGTGCGGAGTAAGGCAACCTCGGACTTAGAGGGTGTAGTATCACTGGAACCAGAACAGAGTGTGGAAGTTTCAGAACCAGATTGGCTAGGGTTGATCACCTTTTTTACTGTCTTCTCTTTGAGCAAGACGTAGACTTTGTGACCACCTCACAAGGCTTGACAATGGTGGGGACAACACTGGACTCACTGTGGGGCAAGGGCACAGTGGTCTCATGTGCCAATCCAGGCACGTCGGCCTCATAACAAAACGTGGTCACAGCTGTCTCGTCTAACCTGGGTGCAGCTGTCTCGCCTAACATGGGCGCAGCTGTCATTGCTGACATACAGCTTGTCCCGGACACCACTGGCAAGGTACCAGCCTCAGGCATCACGAATGACATATTGTCAAAGACATGGCTGGCTATTCATTGCCAGTGGGAACAGACATGGCTGGCTTCGTGCCAGGGGAAGCAGACATGGCTGGCTTCGTGCCAGTAGATACAGACATGGCTGGCATTGTGCCAGCGGATACAGACATGGCTGGCTTCGTGCCAGCGAATACAGACATGGCTGGCAGCGTGCCAGTGGATACAGACATGGCTGGCAGCGTGCCAGTGGATACAGACATGGCTGGCAGCGTGCCAGTGGATACAGACATGGCTGGCAGCGTGCCAGTGGATACAGACATGGCTGGCAGCGTGCCAGTGGATACAGACATGGCTGGCAGCGTGCCAGTAGATACAGACATGGCTGGCAGCGTGCCAGTGAATACAGACATGGCTGGCAGCGTGCCAGTGAATACAGACATGGCTGGCAGCGTGCCAGTGGATACAGACATGGCTGGCAGCGTGCCAGTGGATACAGACATGGCTGGCAGCGTTCCAGTGGATATAGACATGGCTGGCAGCGTGCCAGTGGATACAGACATGGCTGGCAGCGTGCCAGTGGATACAGACGTGGCTGGCAGCGTGCCAGTAGATACAGACATGGCTGGCAGCGTGCCAGTAGATACAGACATGGCTGGCAGCGTGCCAGTAGATGCAGACATGGCTGGCAGCGTGCCAGTGGATACAGACATGGCTGGCAGCGTGCCAGTGGATACAGACATGTCTGGCAGTGTGCCAGTGGATACAGACATGGCTGGCATAGTATTCCCAACCAGAGACACTGCAACCTCACTGTGAGACGAGGGCATAGTGATCCCATGATTCAACAGATTTGAGGTGACTATTCTGCCAGTCTGGATGCCTATGGAGGACACACCAGTACCTCCATAGCGATACCTGGATACATGGTTCCCCTGCCATTGCTTAACAGGTTTTAATACACAATGTTCAATAGTGTGATTTGGATCTGCACAATAAAAACAGAGACCATACAACCTGCGTCTTTCCTTCTCAGACATGGGTTTGCAAGTAGTGCAGGTGGTGCTGCATCGTTAGCTGCAGCAGGTGATAGGCTCAGAGCCTCCATTAACCTCTGCAGCTCTTTCAGCATAGCAAGCACCAAGTTCAATACAGCTTCATACATATGAGACATACCTGCCAGCTTCTATTATGGGACCAGGATAATGTAACGGTGAGCCCCCTATAGGGTGATGGGGAGCCCCCAATCTGCGGAGATTGAAGCCTTAAGGGCAGGTATACAGATTCCAGGGAACAAACCAGGATATTACAGGAATTAGAAAGATCACGAAGCCCTGACTGAGATCCTTGAAAGGTGGTCTCGAAATACTAACTAGGCTAGGTCTGCAAGGTGTATAAAACATAAACCAGACATACAATGAATGCAGGTATACAGATTCCAGGGAACAAACCAAGATATTTACAGAAACTAGAGAGATCCCTAAGCCCTGACTGAGATCCTTGAAAGGTGGTCTCAAAATACTAACTAGGCTAGGTCTGCAAGGTGTATAAAACATAAACCAGACATACAATGAATGCAGGTATACACGGATAAATAAGCACGGTACAGTACAGGGGACAGACAGAAGAGAGATCCAAATACAAGAGCCAAAGGTCATACACGGAATATCATAACTTGAGGGGTCAGACAAGAGAGAGATCCTAAACACATGAGCCAGAGGTCATACACAGAATATCAAAGTTAACCAGCACACAGGGACTAGGCAAGAAAGACTATCCTGGTCCAAGGATCAAGGGGAATCCTGGTGCTACATATAGTGCAGATCAGGTCATGTGACCGCAGACCAATAAGCCCAACAGATGGCCTGCAGCCTGAAAACAAAAACAAACAGGAATCCCTGCTACCACCAGCAGGGGGCAAGGCTGAGACGTGACAACAAACTGGTTTTCCCAGTCTGCCATGAAAAGGTTCGCGTAGCTGGGCGCGAACCTGGTCCCTATAGTAGTACCCTTTACCTGGAGGTAATATTGATCTCCAAATCTAAAAAAATTACGATTGAGAAGAAGTTCAATACCTCTTAAGACAAAATCTGCATGTTCCTTTGTCACAGTGGGGTCATTATCCAAAAATTTCCGGACTGCTCCACACCCTTTAATGTGAGGTATCACACTATACAGAGATTGTACATCGCATGTGGCCATGATAAGGCCTTCCTCCCATGTGATCTCCTGTAGTACTTGAAGGACGTTAATACTGTCCTTAAGTCAAATCAAAATAAGCTTTATTAGCAGGACCAAATACATTTTAGCATTGCCAAAGCATATGGGGTGGAGGGGGTAGTGGGACATATATGGGGGGAATGGACAAGTCCATGGACATTATCAGGGGTAAGGGATAATGTGAAGTCGGATGGGGGCAAGTCCGTGTTGGGATTTATAAGTCTGGGATCTCTCATGTTCCTCTCAGTCTGTAACATTCTGTGACGTATTGGGCAGATATTCACCGCCGGCTCCTCTTCTCCCAGTATGATGTGGAGTTTCCTCGTCTCTTCTATAGAGGTAAAGTCCGGGATGAGAGCGGAGAGTCTCTGGAAGTGAGTTTCCCTCAGTGCTGAGTACTTGGGGCACTGTAGGAGGAAGTGGACCTCATCTTCCAGGCCCCCTGGTCACAATGCTGGCACAGTCTATTCTCCCTGGGCTTGTAGGTCTGTCTATGCCACCCTGATTCAATCTCCAGGCTGTGGGCGCTCAGTCTGTACCGGCTCAGGATCTGTCTGTCCTTGGGGTCTTGTAGTAGCTCCAGGTATGGGGCAGTTTGTATTCCTTCTGTAAGGATTGGTAAATGGTGAGTTTCTTGGAGTTTGCTATATCATGTCTCCATTCTCTGATATAGTTATCCCTGGAATCGTTACTTAGGGCCTTTATTTTATATTTTGTCAGGTTGCATTCATGGGGGCTTTGGATGATCAGGGTGGATATGAGTTGTTGCAGCCCACATGGTTTGGGGTGGTCCTTGTTGGCCAGTAGGGCTTTATGGTGGTATGAGTTGAGTTATGACGGTAGGACCTTTACCATGGGTTGTAGAATGGTATCTATATATCTAGACAAATGACTAATGACTGACTCGATGCCTGCTATAATAGGGCGACCAGGAGGGTTGTCTGCATTTTTATGTAGTTTAGGTAGCCAGTAAAATACAGGGGTCATGGGAAAATTGACAAAAATATAGTGGTTCTCTTTCTCATTAATTACTTCGGATGTTAATCCATTTTCCAATAAAGATTTAATCTCATCTTGTACTTTCTGGGTGGGATCATAGTTTATAGATTTATATGTATCTGTGTCTGATAGAATTCTCATAGCTTCTTGATGGTAATTGGCTGCAGATAAAATAACTACCCCCCCCTTGTCAGCCGGCTTAATAACAATTTTGTCGTTTTCACTTAATGTAGTAAGCGCATCTTTCTTTTTTAGTAAGATTTTCCCTTGTTCTACTGATATTTGATCGATCTCTGATAGGACCACATTTTCAAAGGCCTTAATTGGGTCCGATAGCATATGTTTGGGATAGAAGGTTGATGCATTTTTCAATGAGGTGTATCTCCCCATATCTGTTGTTCTGTCTAAAGGGGTCTTGCTGAAGAACTTTTTCAGACATAATTTTCGTTTGAATTTTTGCAAATCCACATAAGTGTTAAATTTATTAAGATTCTGACTCGGAGCAAATTTTAAACCTTTTTCTAGAACTTGAATTTCGCTATCTTGCAGGATGACACCACTTAGATTGAAGATACCCACAGATTTTATCGTCGTCCCCTTTTTTCTTCTTTGAAATATCCTCCTCGTCTACTCCTTCTGGATCTTCCTGGGTTCTTCTTTTTATAGAGCGACGATTTGTTTGAATATCTGGTTCTAGAGGAACATTTCTTTCGTCTATATTCGATGGTAGATTTGTCGACGGTAGCCGAAAAACCTCCTCTTCATATAGGGCATTGTATCTATTGGATAGAGGAATAGGAGCCGGGTTGTCTCTTCCACCAGAAACCCAAGTGGTACGGCCTCTCCTACCTTGGGTGTGGTAACCACCCCTATTATTAGGATGGTTGTATATATACGATGGTCTTAACATAGATCTTTCATATGTCGGGGCGTTAGGCCTAGGTGACTCTCGGGAATCTTGTCTCCATGATAGGCGTCTTGATGTATCCCTCTTCCAAGATTGTCGTCTAGGTTTCTTATTCTGTTGCCATCGCGATCTTTGATTATAGGATGTGGAATCATGCAACCGATCCTCTCTAGCAGAAAAGCCTGTTTGTGTAAAACTATTGTCTATGTGAGTCAAATGAGTGGAGGATTGGGGTGGATTCTTATTGGTATTCCCGTAATTATGTATCTCTCCCTTTTTATAGTCATCTTGGTCTCTTAAGAACTTTCTTTTTTTGATCGTAACAACTTCTTTCTCTTTTTTAAAGACAAGTTCTTCTAGTTCTTGAGTAAGAGAGATGAGACTATCAGAACTGATCTGGTTGGTGATCTTTTCAACCAGAGCATTAATTTCTTTATCTAACTCCGGGAGTTGATTTTTTCTAAATTCAATGATATGTTCCATGGTTTTTGTAGCGAAGCCTTCCAAAATATTAAGCCATCCGTCCATAAAGGACTGCTGGTTTTTATTATGTGTGGGCATCTTTTCATATCTTAACCCCCGTGGACTAATCTTCTCACTTAAATATTTTTCCAAGGTGGTTACCTCTAATTTTGTATTAACTTCTTGAATTAAACATCGTTTTAGAGATATAAATTATAAAAACAGTGCAGAGAATATTATATCAATATCCTCACCATTTAGAAAAAGGGTGTTTAAACTTCTCCCCACTTGTTGCCTAAATGGTAAGGAAGTCATAATCAGCAGCACACACAGAAACAAGTAGGTGTCAATAAACAAAGAAGATAATGTAGCGCTGCTAAATGGATCAATATCAGGAAAATCGCTTATACACCTAATGGTCCTTGTTACTCAACCATCACAGGAATAGACAAAAATGAAAAATGGTGTAGCGATATCAATGTCCTTCACAGAATACAGTGTCCCGTTTGTAATCTTTTTCTCCAAGTTCTCTTCTTGTGATGTCCCTCAGAGAAAACACAGAGAATAGATCATAGTGCGACCTGTATATAATATCATATATATATATGAATAAGGTGGTAGCACTCACATGAATTAGAACCCTCCTGGTTCTAGGTATGTTCACTTTAGAGATATTGTTGGCTTCCCAAAAACCTTTTCAAAGACGAATCACTGAATCCCCATCAGATTTCCAAAGATGGAGGTTGAATTCACTTCAGCAGTACACGATGAGAATCAAATGAAGTTCCGTGTAAGTAGCTGATGGTAGGTGGTTGGAATACGGTAAAGATCCGTATAGGTAGCTAATAGTATGGAGATTCTCAAATAAAAAAGAAACTCCAAGACAGGATAAAAAATTTAATAAAATAAATAAAAACAAATAAGGCAAATAAACCAGAACGCGTTTCACCAATACTAAAACCCTAAAGGAATTGTGTCACTGATGCATGCTCTGTCCCTGCTCACCATCCTCGTTGCCTCCTCAAATGGTGACAGTACAGTGCATGCATCCTTGATCAGTCACTGCGGGGGACAATAATAAGTTGACCTTAACCTGTCCTTGTGCCATACTCACACAGGTACTCGTTGATGGCCCTCTGCTGCTTGTGCAGACGCTGCAGCATTGCTAATGTTGAGTTCCACCTGGTGGGCATGTCACAGATCAGACGATTTGTGGGAAGGTGGAATTCTCTTTGAATTTCTGCGAGCGAACACTTGCTGGGAATGACTGTAGTGGCTGCAGACTTTTCTGGCCTTGCTCAGAAGCTCTGCCAGCCCTGGGTACCTGGTTAGGAAACGCTGTACCACCAGATTTAGGACGTGTGCTAGGCATGGTACATGCGTCAACTTACCCAGGGGTAGGGCGGAGAGAAGGTTGCTGCCATTATCACAGACGACCATTCCCAGCTCAAGCTGGCGTGGTGTTGACCATCTCTGCGCCTGCCCCTGCATAGCTGACAGAATTCATGGCCCGGTGTGGCACCTGTCCCCTAAACAAACCAGCTCAAGCACAGTATGGCATCTTTTTGCTTGAGCCATTGCGTAGCCCCTGTCACGCGTCGGTTTAACTGCCACTTCGCCAGAGACTGAGAAGGAGAAGGAGGAGGAGGAAGAGGGAGAGATGGTGGTGGAGCAGACAGACCTCATACAAGCAGCTTTCTGGAGGCGTGGTGGATGAACAAGCTCCAGCACAGAGCCCCGTCTTGGATCCCTCCCAGCTGCAATCAGAGGTACCCAGTGTGCCGTGAAGGAAATGTAACGGACCTGTCCATGCTTGCTGGACCACTTGTCTAAAGTCATGTGCACCTTGCTGCTGACTGCCTTTCCCAATGACTCCATAACATTGTCTTCCACGTGCTGGTATAGTGCTTCCGTGAAAAGAAATGGCGTTTTGGAACCTGCCACTGTGGTACAGAACATTCAGAAAATTCACAGAAGGAAGCAGAGTCCACCAGCTGGAAAGGCAGCAGCTGTAATGCAAGTAATTTTGCTAAGCTGGCATGTAAAGCTTGGGGATGGTTGGGACTATATTTTTTCTTACGCTGCAGCAGCTGGGGCAACGTAATTTGAATGCGTAAATCTTCAGCTGATGAGATGCTGTCACATTGTGAGGAAGGACCTGGTACACCCAATACTGTAGCATTATCCCTGTCAGTGGAGGTTGTAGCAGGCAATGACATGGTAGGACATATAGTGGAGGTAGAGACAGATGAGGAGGAGGAGGATCTATGCAAAGTGTTGTGCCAACAGGATGCGTGGCAGGTGGTCATATTTCGCCTCAAGCATGTGGTACCCAAGCGTAGGATGTCTTTCCCACGCTTGATCCTCATCTGACATAGATTACAAATAGCAATGGTGCGGTCTGCTGCACATTTCTTAAAGAACTCCCAGACAGCAGAGTTCCTGGTTCCTGGATGTGTGCTTTGAGACAACAGCGATCTGCACCTGAGCAGCTCTGACATCTGATTATAAATAAAGAATAATAATAATAATAATAATAAAGCGCCAGCATATTCCGCAGCACTGTACAATAGGCACAGTATAGACAGGGTTACAATACATTGAACAACATTTGACAAACAGTACAGGAGGAGATGAGGGCCCTATTCCCGTAGGAACTCACAATCTGGGAGGGTTGGGGTTGGAAACAGGAGGAGAGGACTGTAAGGTGAGAGTGATTTATGGTTGCGTCAGTGAGTTGGGTGGTAGGCTTCCCTAAATAGGAACGTTTTAAGGGAGCGTTTGAAGGAAGAGGAGTTAGGGGAAAGTCTGACAGTACGAGGGAGAGCGTTCCAGAGAGTGGGGGCTGCGCGTGAGAAATCCTGCAGTCTATCATGGGAAGAGGTGATGCGGGGAGAAGCTAGGCGCAGGTCACTGTTTGACCTTAGGGAGCGGGCTGGGGTGTATTTGTTGATTAGTGAGGACAGGTAGTGGGGAGCTGAGTTAGTGAGGGTTTTGTAGGCAAGGATAAGGATTTTGAACTTAATTCTGCAGTGGATGGGGAGCCAGTGAAGGGACTCGCAGAGGGGAGCGGCAGAGACAGAGCGGCGGGTGAGGTGAATTAGCCTGGCGGAGGTGTTCAGGATGGATTGTAGGGGGGAGAGGCGGGACAGAGGGAGGCCAGATAAGAGATTATTGCAATAGTCGAGTCGGGAGATTACCAGGGCGTGTATGAGTTGTTTTGTGGTGACAGCGGGAGAAATGGCGAATTCTGGAAATATTACGCAGTTGGTATCGGCAGGAGGAGGAAAGAGACTTGATGTGGGGGATGAAGGAAAGAGCAGAGTCCAGTGTAACTCCAAGACAGCGAACTTGGTTTTGATGGAGAGATGTGATAGAGAAGTCAGGAGGTGGGGAGGCATTGGAGGGAGGAATAAGTAGGAGCTCAGTCTTTGACATGTTGATCTTTAGGTGGTGGGAGGCCATCCAGGAGGAGATGCCAGATAAACAGTCACTGACTTTTGAAAGGACAGGGGAGAGAGATCAGGGGTAGAGAGGTAGATCTGAGTGTCATCAGCGTAGAGGTGGTAATTAAAGCCAAAGCTGTTGATGATTTTGCCCAGGGAGGAGGTGTAGATGGAAAAGAGCAGAGGACCAAGGACAGAGCCTTGAGGTACACCAACAGATAGAGGCAATGAGGAGGAGGAGTTACCAGCAAAGGACACACACAAGGACCTGTTGGATAAATAGGAGTCAACCCAAGCAAGTGCAGTGTCACCGAGACCCAGAGAGTTGAGGGTCTGTAGAAGGAGGGGGTGGTCAACAGTGTCAAAAGCAGCCGAGAGGTCAAGCAGGATGAGAATAGAATAGTGGCCATGTTTTTTAGCAGTTAGGAGGTCGTTGGTGACTTTGGTGAGGGCAGTTTCAGTTGAGTGTAGGGGACGAAAGCCAGATTGCAGGGGGTCAAGTAGGGAATTGGAGAATAGGAAGAGGGAGAGGCGGTTGAAGACTAGTTTTTCTAAGAGCTTACAGATAAAGGGAAGCAGGGATACAGGGCGGTAGTTGGATGGAGAGTTGGGATCTAGGGATGGTTTCTTTAGTAAAGGGGTAACTAGCGCGTGTTTGAAGGTGGATGGAAAGGAGCCAGTGGAGAGAGATAGGTTGAAGATGTGTGTGAGAGCAGGGGTGAGGGAGGAGGAGAGGTGAGGAATTAGATGTGAGGGAATGGGGTCGAGCGGGCACGTGGTGAGATGTGAGGAGGACAATAAGGAATTGACTTCCTCCTCAGTGGCTGGGAGGAAGCGGCAGAGGGGACCTGTGGGAGTGGAGGTGGCAGATAACTATCTTGTGTTGGGATGTTGCTTCTGATAGTTAGAGTTTTACTGAGGAAGTAGTCTGCCAGGTCTTGAGCGCTGAAGGCAGCTGAGGGGGGAGGTGCAGGTGGGTAGAGGAGGGTGTTGAAGGTGGACCAGAGCCGTTTAGGGTTGGAGGACAGCATAGATATAAGAGATGAGAAGAAGGATTGTTTGGCCAAGTGGAGGGCAGAGGTGTATGACCGGAGAATAAACTTGAAGTGAACAAAATCAGCTTCAGAGCGGGATTTCCTCCAGGCACGCTCTGCAGTGTGGGAGCATCTTTGCAGGTAGCGAGTCTGGAGGGTGTGCCAGGGCTGAAGGTGGCGGCGTGGGGCCTTACAGAGTCGAAGAGGAGCAAGAGTGTCTAGAGCAGTGATAAGTGTGGTGTTGTAGTGATTAGTGGCAGCATCAGGGCAGGAGAAGGATGAGGTGTGAGGGAGGTGGTGAAGTAGGTTGGAGAATTGATGGGGGTCCACAGCATGTAGATTTCTGCGAGTGTGTGTGCGGGGTGGGGGAGCAGGGTGTTTAGGAAGTCCAGATAGGTTGAAAGAGAGAAGGTGGTGGTCAGAGATGGGGAAAGGGCGACAGTTGAACTCAGAAATAGAGCAGAGGTTGGAAAAGACAAGGTCAATAGCGTGACCATCGCGGTGGGTAGGGAGGAGGGAGGATTGTGTGAGTCCAAGGGAGGACGTGAGTGAAAGAAGTTTGGAGGCAGCAGGGGCGGAGGGATCATCAATGGGAATGTTGAAGTCCCCGAGAATTAGGCATGGAAGATTAGAAGACAGGAAGTGAGAAAGCCAGGTAGCAAAGTGGTCAAAGAACTGGGAGGTTGGTCCCGGTGGGCGGTAGATGACTGCCACCCTGAGGGCCAGAGGAGAGAACAGGCGGATGCAGTGTGTCTCGAAGGAGGAGAAGGAGAGGGATGGGAGTGGAGGGAGATGCTGGTAGGTGCAGGTGGGAGAGAGCAGGATTCCGACCCCGCCACTATTTTTCTCACCCGGTCTGGGGGTATGGCTCAAGTGAAGACCGCCATGTGAGAGAGCAGCAACGGAGGCCGTGTCAGAGGGAGTTAGCCAGGTTTCAGTTAAAGCTAGGAGGTTGAAGGAGTTTGAAAGGAAGAGGTCATGGATTGCTGTGAGTTTGTTGCACACAGAGCGAGCATTCCAGAGGGCGCAGGAGAAAGAGGACAGGCGCTGAGGGATTATGGGAATAAGGTTGCTGGGCTTGCAGGGAGGTGATTTATGTGCGATGGAGATAGGATGAGAGGAAAGTATGGAGTGTTGTGGGCCAGGGTTAGGGGATATGTCACCTGCATAGAGTAAACAGCAAGGAGGGTGAGAAAGAAGGTGGGAATGGGATTTGTGGGAGTGGGAGTGATTGGCAGCACGAGAGATAGAGTGTAACGTTGGGGGCTTCCAGCCCTACCTGTGTGCTTGAGGACAGCAAGTCTGATGCTGCTCGCTGACCACTGCCTGGTTTAAATGGAGACAGGCAGGGAGGTGATTGCATGAGGTGTGGCTTGAGTGGGGGGCGTGGTCTGGTGAAGGTCTTTAAAAACCCTCAGTATAGTTTCAGAAGTTGCCAGATCGTGGTTATCCATACCTGAGCTCCTTGTACCTGACTGCTATATTGATTTAACCTGTTATTGACCTCTGCTTGTGTTCTGACCATTCTGCCTTCTGTTGCCCTAGACTATTTACTTGTACTACGCTACTGCTCTGATACCGACCCGGCTATTCCATTTGACCATTCTGAACTCTGTATTCCTGATTCTGGCTCGGCTGACTCCTCTCCGTATTGTTAACCCTTTTCTGTCTAGCTAGTTTACCTGGCCAATTCTAAGGACCAGACAGATAGGGATCATTCACAGCTACACTGTTGGTAGCTTCTGGGTTTTGTGGAGTGTTGGGGGTTAAGTACTGCGTGGTGGGATCCGGGAACCGTGACATTACGATCTGGCCAATATGGATCCCGCAGATTTAACACAGCACTTGGCTACCTTTGTATCCAGACAGGATGAGCAGGATCATAGGATGGATCAGTTTGCCATTGCCTTACAAACTATCCTGAATCGTACTGCACACCTGGAACCAGTTGGGGTTGCACCCCCGCCTGCTATACCTGTGCCCCCTGTCGTTCAGACATCCCAGGTACACATGACCGCTCCTATGAGGTTTGACGGTACTCCCTCTGAGTGCCGGGGATTTTTGGTCCATGTGGATATCCATTTTAAATTAAATCCACAAATGTTTTTTTCTGACATTGCCAAAGTGGGGTTTATTATTAACCATCTGTCTGGCAGAGCGTTGACATGGGCGACTCCTTTATGGGAGGCAGAGAGACCTATTGTACAGGATTATAAAGAATTCATAGCCGAGTTACAACGTACATTTAATCCTACCAGAAAGGCCACGATAGCCGGCAAATCCTTGTTCCGCATACGTCAAGGGAACAGAACTGTGTCTGATTATGCCATAGAATTTAAAACCTTAATTTCTGATGTGAACTGGACAAATGAGACACTGGTTCTGGCTTTTATGGAGGGGTTATCAGAGTCGTTGATGCATGAATTAGCTCCACGTAAACTACCTGAGGTATTGTGTGAACTCATTGATTACTGTATAGATCTGGATAATCAGATAAGGGATAGAAGGACTCCAAGAGAGAGATCCAAGAGACCGTTACCTAGGTTGGCCCCTGTCTTTCAAGCACCACCCAGAGAGTTATCACCCCCTCAGAGCCTATGCAACTAGGCCGTACTAGGCTTACAGAGGAGGAGAGAACAAGGCGTTTTCGTGAGGGATTGTGCCTGTATTGTGGTTTGGAGGGACATGTACGATTTCAATGTCCTACTCGCCCTAAAATGCATGATAAGCCGGAAAACTACCGCACCTAAGGCAGCTGAGGAGACAGGCCTTGGGTGTGACATGCATGTCTCCTATCAAAGACACTAAACTTATGTTACCAGTATCCTTGGCTTGGGAGACCAAGACCACACATAATACCGCTTTTGTGGATTCTGGGGCTGCTGGTAACTTTATTGATGTTAACTACGCTTCTTCCATTTCTCTACCTCTGGTTGTAAGAGAGACACCCTTAGCCGTTGAAGCCATAGATGGCAGGCCGTTATCCTGCCCTAGGATTACTCATGATACGGTTACAGTAGTTCTTACTACTGGTCTCTTGCATAAAGAAAAGATCATATTCCAAGTTATCCACTCACCTTCCAATCCTGTTGTACTTGGTTTCCCCTGGTTGGTGGAACACAATCCCGTTATTGATTGGGTTAAAGGAGAGATACTGTCTTGGAGTTCTGCATGTTTTGGGACTTGTTTAATACCCATTCAGCATGTCGGTGCCCTGAACACACCCACAGCTCCTCCATTGTCTACTGAAGTTCCTGAACAATATGCAGACCTCAGGGCTGTATTTGATAAAAGAGAGGCAGAGAAACTACCTCCACATAGACCATATGATTGTGCTATTGATATTCATCCGGGTACCATGCCTCCTCGAGGCAAAGTATATCCTCTTTCCATAAAGGAGAACCAAATTATGGAGGAGTACATCAAGGAGAATTTGGAGAGAGGTTTTATCCGACGTTCCTCTTCTCCAGCAGGGGCTGGATTCTTTTTTGTGTCGAAAAAAGAGGGAGATTTACGCCCGTGTATTGATTATAGGGGGCTTAACAAGATCACCATTAAGAACGTGTACCCTATCCCTCTCATATCGGAACTGTTCGACAGGTTAAGGGGTTCAGCAGTGTACACTAAACTTGATTTAAGAGGAGCTTACAATTTGATACGCATAAAAGAGGGGCATGAGTGGAGAACAGCATTTAACACCAGGAGTGGGCATTATGAATACTTGGTCATGCCTTTTGGTCTTTGTAATGCTCCAGCGGTATTCCAGGATTTTATTAATGATGTGCTCAGAGATTTCTTGCAAACCTTTGTTATAGTATACCTAGACGATATATTGATTTACTCTCCCGATCTGAAAACCCACCATGCACATGTCAGACAGGTATTAGCTAAATTACTGGACAATGGTCTTTATTGCAAACTAGAGAAGTGTTTATTCGACATTACTACTGTGAAATTCCTTGGGTACATTATCACTCCAGAGGGTTTTGAGATGGATCCTTCTAAACTCACGGCCATCTCAGAATGGCCTCTTCCTCAAGGTCTCAAAGCCATACAGAGGTTTCTGGGGTTTTCTAACTATTATAGGAGATTTATCAAGAATTATTCCGCTATAGCCTCTCCTATCATTAATATGACACGTAAAGGTCTGAAGTACCAGATCTGGTCTTCTCAATCTAAACAAGCATTCGAAGCCCTCAGGCTTTTACTTCCGCTCCCGTGTTACGGCATCCTGATCCCAGGATTCCGTTTATTCTTGAGGTTGATGCTTCTGAGATAGGCATTGGGGCTGTCCTGTCTCAAAGAGAATCTCCAGGGAAACCACTACATCCTTGTGGGTTCTTTTCAAGAAAATTATCACCAGCAGAACGCAATTATGATATTGGCAACAGAGAATTGCTTGCTATTGTGTCTGCCCTGTCAGAGTGGAGACATTTGTTGGAAGGTACTCTTGATCCTTTATTGATAATCACTGATCATAAGAACCTTACGTACATCGGGGATGCTAAACGTTTGAACTCGAGACAGGCCAGGTGGTCATTGCTACTGTCTCGGTTTAATTTTGTATTGACTTACAGACCAGGTGACCGCAATGTAAAGGCTGATGCCTTATCTCGTCAATATGACCCATATGAATCTAATACACAAGACCACAATCCTATAGTTCCTCCTGAACGTATTGTGGCTTCCACAGTCTTGTCTGTCTCCTCGCCTTTCCTGGAACGCCTCCAGGCAGCTCAAGTGGGGGCTCCACCTGACAAGCCTCCAGATATGTTGTTTGTACCTGAAAAGGAAAGACAAGAATTACTCATAATGTTTCATGATTCTAAACCAGCAGGTCATCCTGGTATTACTAAGACTCTTACCAGTATCTCCAGACAGTTCTGGTGGCCCACCATGCGACAGGACGTACGCCTGTTTGTTTTGGCTTGTCAAATCTGTGCCAGAAGCAAAACCAGTAAAACCTTGCCTGTCGGTCTATTGCAGCCTTTACCCACGCCTAAGAGGCCTTGGTCTCATCTATCTATGGATTTTATTGTGGACTTGCCGAAGTCCAAGGGTCATACTGTGGTTCTGACAGTTGTAGACCGCTTCTCCAAAATGGCTCATTTTGTCCCTTTACCTAAGCTTCCTACAGCCAAAGAACTGGCGGTTGTCTTTGCTAGAGAGATTGTACGAATACATGGGGTTCCGTCTGAAATAGTCTCTGACAGAGGAGCTCAGTTCGTCTCTCGTTTCTGGAGGGTTTTCTGTGCGGAGATGGGGGTGCGATTGGCCTTCTCTTCAGCATACCATCCACAAACCAATGGGGCAGCAGAGAGGGCAAATCAGGGTCTCGAGCAGTACATACGTTGCTTTACCACACAACAACAAGACAATTGGTCGGAGTTGTTGCCCTGGGCTGAGTATGCACGTAATAACGCCGTTAATGAGACCACTGGCCACTCTCCTTTTTCTGCTATCTATGGTTTTTTCCCTCCGGCTCTACCGCTTCAGTTTAATGAACAGGCAATCCCGGCTCTCGATGACCATCTCACTCAACTACAAGAGATTTGGAGACAGATTCGCGTAAATATGGAGCGCAATGTTGCTGTCCAGAAACGCAAGGCTGACAGGCATAGGTTACAAGCTCCCTCCTATAACGTGGGGGATAGAGTTTGGTTGTCTACTAGGAACGTGAAGTTACGGGTGCCTTCTATGAAAATGGCACCTCGGTTTATTGGTCCATATAAGATCATTCGCCGCGTTAACCCTGTGGCTTATGCTCTTGCCCTTCCTAAACATCTTCGCTTGCACAACGTCTTTCACACCTCCCTACTGAAACCTTTGTTGTGTAACAGGTACACGCGGGTCGTTCCTCCTCCTCCACCTGTTCAGGTTGATGGTGAATCAGAGTATGAGGTTAGGAGGGTTTTGGATTCTAGGCTGTGCAGGGGTGTTCTGCAGTACTTGGTCGATTGGGTGGGCTATGGCCCGGAAGACCGGTCCTGGATTCCAGCTTCCGACATGTCTGCCTCTAGGTTGGTCAGGGCGTTCCATGCCTCGCACCCCGATCGCCCTGGTGGTCGTATTGCCGTCGTCCGGTGGCCTCCCGTGGAGAGGGGGGTACTGTAACGTTGGGGGCTTCCAGCCCTACCTGTGTGCTTGAGGACAGCAAGTCTGATGCTGCTCGCTGACCACTGCCTGGTTTAAATGGAGACAGGCAGGGAGGTGATTGCATGAGGTGTGGCTTGAGTGGGGGGCGTGGTCTGGTGAAGGTCTTTAAAAACCCTCAGTATAGTTTCAGAAGTTGCCAGATCGTGGTTATCCATACCTGAGCTCCTTGTACCTGACTGCTATATTGATTTAACCTGTTATTGACCTCTGCTTGTGTTCTGACCATTCTGCCTTCTGTTGCCCTAGACTATTTACTTGTACTACGCTACCGCTCTGATACCGACCCGGCTATTCCATTTGACCATTCTGAACTCTGTATTCCTGATTCTGGCTCGGCTGACTCCTCTCTGTATTGTTAACCCTTTTCTGTCTAGCTAGTTTACCTGGCCAATTCTAAGGACCAGACAGATAGGGATCATTCACAGCTACACTGTTGGGGGTTAAGTACTGCGTGGTGGGATCCGGGAACCGTGACATAGAGGAGCTCATGCGAGGCCATCATGTGGGACGAGAGGAGGGAGGGAGAGATGCAGATAGTGTAGAGGTCGGTGGTAGAGGGGCAGGAGTTCCATTGAAGGAGAAAGGTAGAAGTAAAGATGCCTTGGGCTGGCTACGGTTGGTCATAGAGGACGTTGTGCCTCGTTTTTGTTGTGCCTCCTCCTCCTCACTTTACTCCTCTGTTCGATCAGGCACCCACGTGGAGTCAGTGACCTCATCATCATTGTCATCACCCCCTATCTCCTCGTCACTGTAGCCAACTTGGCAGTATGCTGCAGCTGCTGGGGCAACATGAGTGCTAAGCAATCTAAGTTGAATATACTCCCTTCCTCAACCGCAGAGATTGAATCAGAGCACTGTAGTTGCTGCGCATCCTCAAGCAGCATGTCACTGTCATTGTAGTCAAACAATTCAGCTGACTCCTCCGTGTGTGTTAGTGAGGCTACGGCAGGAGTAGCTGTGGACATGGAGGCTGCATTAGATGCTTTGGCAGCTGAGGTGGACTGTAAAGCACTAGAAGCCTGGCTGGCAGAGGACTGGGAGGATGAGGATGGCCTGGTTAGCCAATCCACCAAATCCTCTGTATGTTGCTGCTGCTTAAGACAGCCAGCACCAGTTAGAAAGGACAAGCGTGCCCCTGCAAACCTCCTATAAATCTGTGAGAACTCCTGATGGGTGGCAGTGACAAGACACAAATTACAATTCCCAGGAACCTCCTATAAATCAGTGAACCCCCCTGATAGGTGGCAGTGTGACAAGACACAGATTAAAATTCCCAGAAACCTCCTATAAATCAGTGAGACCCCCTGATGGGTGGCAGTGAGAACACACAGATTACAACAATTCCCAGATATCAAGAAGTGAGACCACCACTATTGCTGCTGGTAGTGAGAACACAAAGATTAAAACAATTCCCAGATATTTTGTAGAAATGAGACCCCCAAAATAGTTGGTAGCAGTGAGAACACACACTAACACAACAGTCTCTTCTCAAAAAACACGTGCTAGGGCTGTGTGAAGCCTTATATAGTGTGCTGCGGGACTTAGCTCTGTGAGCCAATGATTGGGCAAAATTTGCCCAATCAGGACTCTGAGCCATGATTGGCATAGTCTTGCACCTGTCTTGCACCTAAACTGTGGTCAGGTGCAGGCTGTAGCCAATTACATGCTTCAGGACAGTGGAAAAGTGCATTGTGGTGTAGGGATGAGCTGTTCGGTTCGGAGTTCGCATCGAACATAGCCTGTTCGCATGTTGGCGAACTACGAACATTTCCGCTTGTTCGCCCACAATGGACCACAATGCACTTTTCCACTGGCCTGAAGCTTGTAATTGGCTACAGCCTTGCACCTGACAACAGGTCAGGTGTAAGACAGGTTCAAGACTATGCCAATCACGGCTCAGAGTCCTGATTGGGCAAATTTTGCCCAATCATGGGCTCACACAGCTAAGTCCCGCAGCACACTATATAAGGTTTCACACAGCGCTTCAGCACGCGATTGAGAGGAGATTGTTGTTGTGTTAGTGTGTGTTCTCATTGCCAGTCTGCCACCAGCTACTGGGGGGGGGGTGTCTCATTTCTACAAAAATATCTGGGAATTGTTCTAATCTGTGTGTTCTCACCGACACCCAGTATTTTGCGGGTCAGTAATTTATACAAAATATTTGGGAATTGAGGTGCCACGCAGTATTTTGGGGGTCAGTAATTTCTACAAGATATCGGGGAATTGAGATAATCTGTGTCTTGTCACTGCCACCCATCAGGGGGTCTCACTGATTTATAGGAGGTTTCTGAGACTTGTAATCTGTGTCTTCTCACTGCCAGCTATCAGGGGGACCCACATACTTCTAGCAGATTTCTGGGAATTGTAATCTGTGTCTTCTCACTGGCTGCCAGCTATCAGGGTGTCTCTGAGTTACACCAGAGTTCTGGAAATCTTTAATCTTTATACCAGAGTTGAATCAGAGTTCTGTATATATTTAATCTATATATCACTCACCATGTCAGAAAGACCAAAAAGGACAGGCAGACGCTCCCAGACACAGATAAGAGGGCAAGCAGCCTCTGTGTCGGGAGGCTGTGCCTCTGGTCGTGGTGGACATGGTGCATCCTCTGCAGGGGCACGCTTGTCCTTTCTAACTGGTGCTGGCTGTCTTAAGCAGCAGCCACAGAGGATTTGGTGGATTGGCTAACCAGGCCATCCTCATCCTCCGCCAGCCAGGCTTGTAGTGCTTTACAGTCCACCTCAGCTGCCAAAGCATCTAATGCAGTCTCCATGTCCACAGCTACTCCTGCCGTAGCCTCACTATCACACACGGAGGAGTCAGCTGAATTGTTTGACTACAATGACAGTGACATGCTGCTTGAGGATGCACAGCAAGTACAGTGCTCTGATTCAATCTCTGAGGTTGAAGAAGGGATTATAATCAACCTAGAGGAAGGGGGTGCCAGTGATGACACACAAATAACTGGCACTCATGTTGCCCCAGCAGCAGCATACTGTCAAGTTGGCTCCAGTGACGAGGAGATAGGGGGTGATGATGACAATGATGATGAGGTCACTCCACCTGGGTGCCTGATCGAACAGAGGAGTCAAGTGAGGAGGAGGAGGCACAACAAACACGAGGCACAACATCCTCTATGACCAACCGTAGCACTAGCCAGTCCAAGGTATCAGATGTCAGAGCTGCTCAGGTGCAGAGCGCTGTTGTCGCAAAGCACACATCCAGGAACTCTGCTGTCTGCTGGGAGTTCTTTAAGAAATGTGCAGCAGACCCCACCATTGCTATTTGTAATCTATGTCAGATGAGGCTCAAGCGTGGGAAAGACACCGGACGCTTGGGTACCAGGTGCTTGAGGCGACATGACCACCTGCCACACATCCCGTTGGCGTAAAACTTTGCGTAGGTCCTCCTCATCTGTCTCTACCCCACTGTATGTCCTGCCATGTCATTGCCTACAACCTCCACTGACCGGGATGATGCTACAGTAATGGATGTACCAGCTCCTTCCTCACACTGTGATAGTATCCCATCAGCTGAAGATTTACGTAGTCAGATTACGTTGCCCGAGCTGCTGCAGCGTAACAAAAAATATAGTCCCAACCATCCCCATGCACAGCATCTAAATGTCAGCTTAGCAAAATTCCTCGCATTGCATCTGCTGCCTTTCCAGCTGGTGGACTCTGCTCCCTTCCGTGAATTTGCTGAATGTGCTGTACCACAGTGGCAGGTTCCAAAACGCCATTACTTTTCACGGAAGGCCATTCCAGCACTATACCAGCACATGGAAGACAATGTTCTTGAGTCATTGGGAAAGGCAGTCAGCAGCAAGGTGCACGTGACTTTAGACACGTGGTCCAGCAAGCATGGACAGGGTCGTTACATTTCCTTCACGGTACACTGGGTAACTGATTGCAGCTGGGAGGGATCCAAGACGGGGCTCTGTGCTGGTGCTTGTTCATCCACCATGCCTCCCGAAAGCTGCTTGTATGAGGTCTGTCTGCTCCACCACCACCTCTCCTTCCTCCTCCTCCTCTTCCTCCTTCTGTGTCTCTGGCAAAGTGGCAGTTCAACCGACGCCTGACAGGGGCTACGCAATGGCTCAAGCAAAAAGATGCCATACTGTGCTTGAGCTGGTTTGTTTAGGGGACAGGAGCCACACCGGGCCAGAAATTCTGTCAGCTCTGCAGGAGCAGGTGCAGAGATGGTTAACACAACGCCGGCTTCAGCTGGGAATGGTCGTCTGTGATAATGGCAGCAACCTTCTCTCCGCCCTACGCCAGGGTAAGTTGATGCATGTACCATGCCTAGCACACGTCCTAAATCTGGTGGTACAGCGTTTCCTAACCAGGTACCCAGGGCTGGCAGAGCTTCTCAGCCAGGCCAGAAAAGTCTGCAGCCACTTCAGACAGTCATTCCCAGCAAGTGTTCGCCTGGCAGAAATTCAAAGAGAATTCTACCTTCCCACAAACAGTCTGCTCTGTGACATGCCCACCAGGTGGAACTCGACATTAGCAATGCTGCAGCATCTGCACAAGCAGCAGAGGGCCATCAACGAGTACCTGTGTGAGTATGGCACAAGGACACGTTCAGGTCAACTTGCCCCCCCGCAGTGGCTGACGATCAAGGATGCATGCACTGCACTGTCACCATTTGAGGAGGCAACGAGGATGGTGAGCAGGGACAGTGCATGCATCAGTGACACAATTCCTTTAGTGTTCCTGCTGGAGCACACTCTGCGGGGAATTCTAGATGTGGCTCTAGAGGCAGAGCAGCAGGAGGAAGAGGAGGCCTTCCCTAGCTCTGAAGGCCCCAGTCTTTCCGCAGACAGCATTCCAGCGGGTCCTCCTCAAATCAGACAGGAGGAGGAGGAATATTTAAGTAGTGGGGGCATTGAAGGTGGGGATTCCTCAAGGGAGGGTTTTGTGTGCCCAGAAACACAAGGACTAGTAGGTGGTTGGGAGGAGGAAGTGCACGATGGGGTCATCCTCCTCATTGACCAGGAAGACTCGGAAGCTAATGCCACCTCCAACCTACGCTGCATGGGCTCCCTTATTATGCAAAGCCTGCTAAAGGACCCCAGGATTCGTGCTATGAAGGAGAGGGATCATTACTGGTTGGCAACCCTTCTTGATCCACAATACAAGGGTAAAGTTGCAGAGCTCATCCTGCCTGCACAGAGGGAGCACAGGATGAAAAAACTTGAGGACGCTCTAAAGCGACACTTGTGTAACACCTTTCCAGGCACTGGTAGGTTACCAAGTGATGACACAGGTGCTTCTGAGGCTGCGGATGATCAGAGGAATAATGGTGAAGGCCGGGGCCACTTGACTGATGCCTTTTTAAATTATTTTAGTCCACGACGCCCAGGGATGTCAAATGTAGGCACCCATTGCCAGAGTCTTCACCATATGGTGCAGGACTACCTAGGGGCAAGGGCAGACCTGGATACCTTTCCAGCAGATGATCCACTGTCTTACTGGGTGTTGAGATTGGATCACTGGTCAGAACTTAGCCAATATGCTATGCAGCTACTAGGTTGCCCTTCATCTAGCGTGCTTTCTGAAAGGACGATTAGTGCCACTGGAGGTTTTGTCAGACGACAAAAGAGTGCGTTTGTCCACTGACTATGTAGACCGGCTGACATTTATAAAAATGAATCAGTCCTGGATCAGCACCTATCAATCCCCTGATGCTGACGTAACGGAATAGATCGGGGAGGTCTTCTGCATTCACAAAACCTACAGCACTGAACTCTTCCACAATACCACAAAAGGGTTACGGTGTGAAGGCACTTGCTGCCATGAAAGGTACAATATTTGGCTGCACTGACGCCTGTGCCAGATTTATATCATTTTAATATATGAACTGCAGGGTCCAACCCTGCACTCTTCCACAATACTACAGAGGGGTTACTGTATGAATGCACTTGCTGGCCTGGCCCCAAATGCACAATATCTGGGTGCACTGACGCCTTTACCAGTTTCATATCTTTTTAATATAGGACCGCATGGTCCACCCCTGCACAATACCACAGAGGGGTTACTGTATAATGGCACTGAAAGGAAATTGAAATATGGTAGCTAATTCACTGTATACATATTTCTATATTCTAGGAATATTTGATAGCTATATAAATATATAGGGCCTGATTGACTGCTCAGCAAATACATAATGTGTTCATGAGATAAAGTCTCTCTTGGCTTCCTGTTTTTTATTAAGGAGTGCAAATTTTCTATTCAACTCCACTTCCTCTTGAAACTAAAAAGGCTGGCTGGCCGAGAGGAAGGGAGGGACACAGATGTTTAATTGTTCAGTATATCCTATGGAACATTCTTATTCAGAAAGCAGGATATAGCTGTGACGTCAATTTAGTCGTGCCTACTAGGCAAGGACAGGAAATGTTTGTGTAAGTCTAGGTACTGCCCAAAGTAGAAAAAAACATGTTTCCTATATTACTGACGTATTGATTCTTTATTGGTTTGTAATCCATGAATTTGTGACACTCCTATTTTGACAAAACTACTGAATGTTTGAAATTTGCCCCAGAGTAATAAGAACACCCAAGACAGAATTTGTGTCCTGGTCTTTTATTCTCACTCGAGTTGTTTCCTGTATGGTCACTGGGTCTGGTGACAAAGCAGCTATCTCTATCATCACTGGACCGTGGCCATTCCTGTGATATTCTTGCAGAATACATTTCAATTTGGTATCAGAAGTGCGGATTTGAACTAATCAACTTGCTGTGGTGAGTATAGGTTACATATATTTATTAATATTTATTGAACCTGATATTCATCATAAGCAACTTGCTTGTTCAAATTTTCGAACTCGCATTATTTGATTTGATAGTGCAAGAGTTTCTTTTGAATGATTTGATTGAGTGATGGTGAATGAAAATAGGATTTTTTACAATCGTCTGGGTAAAGAATAGTGATCCTTTCTCTTTGTTTCCTTGATCAATTGTTGGATGTCCCCGCTGTTAGTGACTCACATTTGAATTGTGTTGTAAAGAGTATTATAATTTAAAAGATTAATACCTTTAAGTTTCCCGCCCCGAGAATTGGGTCCCTATTTACCTGACTAGTTATTTCCTATTCGTGCGTGTTCTCCCTTATAGTGTAGTTAAAAAGATTTTAAATAGAATGGAGATTGCTGTTTTGTGATTTGGCTCCGTGAGAATAGAGGAAACTGCGCATTTTTGCGACCCTTTCCCTCTCACCCTTTTAATTGCGCTGGCCCTTCTCCTTCCCCCCCTCCACCGCTCCTTTTTTTTGCGATATGGGTGCCAAAAAATCCTCCCATATAGATCCAAAAACTAACGGGCAAATTAGATAAGCACTTCAATAAGAAGTTAATGCCCCAAAATGGCCCTGCTGAAACGCCCGCCGATTATACAACGTGTTGCTGGCGGATATTTCACCACTCCCTTTATAGATTGTCTTGCTGGTTGGACTACAGCCATGCATTCTTTTGATCCATTCCCAAATTCAGGAAGCTTCTCTTCCTATCATATGTCCATGATAAAAGGCTTATGTCTTGGCGACCAGAAAGCTTTCCCATATTTCCAACCTGACTCAAATTGGGATAGAAAATATATGAAGGAATGTGGTAAAGTGTGGATTCACTGGTCCTCTTCATATAACCCCATTTCTAAAACTCCTAAAGATGTATCATGGTCCATAGATAATCCTCCACCTTACAATTCCTCTCCTCCTGCCCTTTCACAATCTACTCCCAAACCCTCTTCCCTTTATCCCAGCCTTGACCCTAAGACTTTGGCAGCTGTGATTACAACTATTGAAACCACTACTAATCCTCTGCCTTCCCCGAAGCCCTAACACAAAATATAGGCGTTTTAGGTGCTATCGTAGGAATACCCCATGTTGAAACAGAATCTGACACAGAACAAGATGAAACTAGCACATATGATTGGCAAAATAAAACCCCTATGTCTAAATTCAGTACATCCTCATTTGTATCCACTTCCAAACCCAACCGTGTAGGATACTCTCCCCAAATGTAATCTTTTTTTGACCAATTTGAACCCCAACTTCAGAACATACTAACTAGGACCCAATCTGGCAAAACTATCAAACCCCCTGCTAGATATCAGATGCCCTATTTAATTGCAGGAAATAATGTCGTTATTATGCCCCCGATATAGGAACCTTAAATTCTATAATTAAGGGTTCTCCTAGTCCCCGAATTTCCGCGACAACACAATCTTAAACGGGCGACACGAGGGTTGCAATTAACTCAGGAAGATTACAACTTGATCATTAACGGTGTCATGGGATATGCTGATGACACTGGTTGTGATTGGACTCGTGTTCTCTCACTTCAACCCCCCCATGCTCCTCTAATGGGTGCCCCTATTACACCCCAAAATTTGCCTTTACAAACATCGGTCCAGATTGATGATATGTGGACAGAAGTTTGTGATGAATGGACTCGTAATTATGGAGCTCGACGTTCTATGGTCGCAGCCATTGCATGCAATCAAAATGCCAAAGAATCTGTCACCGAATTCGCGTCCACCGGTTCCATATGAACTGGAAGGAGGATGCCGGCATGACATTAGATGGAGATATGGGTACACTCTCTCATGAGATGATACCCAGAGAATTGCTAAACAGGTTATTGATAACTGGCCAACGGTGGTACCTATTGATCATAATAATAGGCTCCTTGTTAAAGATTCTGCTGGTTGCTTTGACCTGCAGCATTCTAAATATATGTTAGCTGTTTTTAACAGTCCTTCAGGTCCCCCAGGTAATAATGGTCCTCGCCCTAAACTGACTTATTATCGTCCTCAACACCCCACACGTACCCCAGGTACTTGTTTCATTTGTGGTGATCCAACTCACTGGCGTAATGAATGCCCTCATAATCCCAGGAACATTGGCAATACTGCTATGAACCCCCAGCCACGATCTCCAACAAGCAATGCTGTTACCTCTCCTAACAATGCCTGTGATCCACCTCGTCATAAGATTGATTGGCAAAACCAATCAAATGCATGATGTGGCCCAGAGGCATGCTCCATCTCATGTGTTCAGGTTTCAGAAACAGTTGACCATTTGCCCCTAGTGATCCTTAATTTGGAGGATCATAAAACCCATTTCCTTGTGGATACGGGTGCTACAAATTCGACGCTTACAATAGAGTGGTGTTTGTGGTCAATTAAACCTGCTGAGACGCCATCTTTGGGGATTAATGGAGTCCTAACAGAAACGTTTGTCACCCCACCCATTGCTATTTCTTCAAATTCTTCTCCTGCCTCTGTGTTTCATTCTTTTCATGTTCTCCCTACCTGTCCTGTTAATTTGTTAGGCAGAGATTTGCTTTCTTTGCTTGCTGTGTCTATTATCTGCATGCCATCTGGATCTTTACATGTGGATTTCACATTCTTTTCTATTGAAGCTGCTCCAGCACACTTCATCCCCCATCAGCCCCCCCTCGCCCTCACTCTTTCCTCCCATTCCTTCTCTCCTCTTCACTGTGCTTTCCTTTCAGCACCTGATCTCGAATTGTGTGTACATCCGGATGTATGGGCAATTGACGAATATGATGTGGGTTCAATCTCCTGCACCCCATATTCTGCAAAATTAAAAGCATCTGCTACTCCTGTCTATCACAAGCAATATAATCTGTCACCTGCTAAAGTTGAAGGAATACGGGAATTCATTCACCGCTTCCTTGCTACTGGCATTCTGCGTCCCATTGTAAGTTCGTACAACACTCCTGTAAATCCTGTGCCTAAAGGAGATGGATATCGCTTTACTCAGGATTTCAGATCTCTCAATGAAATCATAATTCCTATTTCTCCAATTGTACCTGACCTCCCAACCCTTCTCACCTCCATACCCCCAGACTCCACACATTTTACAGTCAGACCTAAAAATGCCTTTTTTCTGTCCCAGTACATCCAGATACACAACACATTTTGGCCTTTACGTTTGAAGGTAGTCAGTTTTCGTGGTCAGTATTACCTATGGGATTTATTGATAGCCCGGCTACCTTTGCACGTGCACTGCGTGAGACTGTTGAGTTACAGTCTGCCGGAAGGCTCCACCTTACTACAGTATGTGGATGACCTCCTCCTTTCTAGCCCCAGCCAAGCTGCATGTCACATTACACTCAGAAGGCCACAAGGGGTCCAGAAAAAAGATGCAAATTTGTTCCACCTCTGTTGAATATTTGGGTTTCGTTCTCACTCAGGGATCTCATGTCCTCTCACTGTCCTGCATTCAGAGCCTGCTCCAGCTCAAGCGTCCTGCCTCCAAAACAGACATGTTGTCCTTTCTAGGGATGGTGAATTTTTGTCGTCACTGGATACCAGACTGTTCCTATTATGACTCTGTTCTTCGTGCGTCTGCTGCGCGCACAGCTCCGGACCAAATTGTTTGGTCTCCGGACATGGTGTCTGCCTTTGATACGTTAAAGGAACTGTTGGCTACTGCACCAGCACTGGGGCTACCGAACTATAAACTGCCTTTCCACCTCTACTGTAGGGAGGATGGGCGCACAATGGCGGCTGTTCTTGCACAGGTCCACGGGGGGCGCTGCGTCCAACTGCATTTTTGTCAAAAGTCATGCCACCTGTTGTTCAGGGAATGCCAAATTGTCTCCGCTCCTTGGCTGCCTGTGCCATGGCTGTGGAAACAGTTCAGTCCTTAACCCTAGGTACTGACACGATTCTCCATACACAACACAATGTCTTGCATGTACTTCGTAACCTTTCTACCCAGCACATTTCTTCCAACGTTTGTCTGGTTATGAAACTGTACTAACTTCTACCTCCAATTTGTCTGTCAAATACTCTGTCACTTCTGGTCCTTCTGCTGTTTTAAACGCTTTCTGCGTCTACGCGAAGACCATGAGGAGCCTCGCGAATTACATGATTGTCTTCCGCTCATTCAACTAACGACCTCTCCTAGATCTGATCTTTCTGACACTCCTCTAGAAGGTCCTGATATTCGTCATATCTTTGTTGATGGCTCCTGTTCTCGTCCTTCTGATTCACAGTATCTGACTGGTTATGCTGTGGTTGAATTGCCTGACATTGTGCATGAATCTGCTTCCATTCCTTCAAATTCTTCGCAAGCTGCGGAACTCTTTGCTTTAACAGCTGCATGTAAACTTTTTAAAGATCTCCCTGTCACCATTTATACTGACTCTCGTTATGCATTTGGTGTTGTGCATGATTTTGGTGCACTATGGCATCGCCGTGGTTTTACTACGGCTGATGGACGTCCTATTTCTCATTCTGATCTGATTTCTGATCTCCTGTCTGCTATTCTATTACCTTCTCGTCTTGCTGTTGTCAAATGCAAAGGTCATGATCCTGTTGACTCTTTTGTTTCTCGTGGCAATCACTTTGCTGACGCTAAGTCTAAAGCTGCTGCTCTTTCATCTCCTACCATTTCTCTTGTTCCTCACCCTCCAATTGTCACCTGCTACCTTTCTCCTTTTCTGCTGCCCCAGAAATGGATGCTTAAAGAACTCCAGGCAGGTGCTACTGAAGCTGATGTTTATCATTGGGCCTCAGAAGGCCTTGTGAAGTCTCAAGAAATTCCGCCTGATGTTAGAATTTATGAGAAAGGAGGGAGAGTGGGCCTACCTGCTGCAGCAGCGCCAATCTTTATTTTTTCTTTTCACGGTCCTGGCCACAGATCTCCCAAACTCACATACAGCGAAATGGCTAAACATTTTTCTGTTTGTAATCTTAAGGCTATGATTAATTCCCAACTTTCTCGTTGCCTTATATGTGCCAGAAATAATACACAGGGCCAAAAATTAAAACTCAACACCTACCGCCAGCTAATGGTCCATTCCAGGAACTCCAAATTGATTTTACACACATGCCCACTGCAAAAGGTAACCTGAAATACCTTCTGGTAATAGTTGACAAGTTTTCTAGATGGCCTGAAGCCTTCCCTACTGCAAGAGAAAATGCCAGAACTGTTGCCAAAATTCTTTGTAAAGAATTAATACCAGATATGGATGCCCCATATCTATTGATTCAGATAATGGTCCTGCCTTTACCTCCAAGATCACACAGGAATTGGTAAAATTAATGGCCATTCAATGGAAGTTTCATTGCCCATACCATGCGGAAAGTTCCGGAATCGTGGAACGGCAAAATAGAAATATCAAAATAAACTTAGAAAAGCTACTGAGGGTACCTTCAAGAACTGGCCGGATTACCTTCCAGCCATTCTTGCAGAAATAAGAATGACCACCCATTCTGTCACTGGTCTCTCCCCCTTTGAAGTTCTCATGGGAAGACCCTTTCCTACCCCATGGATTCCTAAGCAAGGTCCCCTGGTAATGTTACCAGGTGATCTGGATGAATTTAGAGAAGCATATGTTACTCAATTGCTTAAAACATTGCATGATTTCCATAGAACGGTCTCCTGCTCTTTTCCGCCTCTCTCCACAGATCCTACTCACCGTTTTGTCCAGGAGATCGAGTGCTCGTGAAGGCCCTGCATCGTCACAAAACCATTGATCCACCATATGGAGAGCCGACTACCGTCCTTGCTGTGACCAGAACCGCCGTGCTGACTGATGAATCACCTTCCTGGATCCATGCATCAAGGATAAAGAAAGCGCCATTCATCCCTGATGACTTCATTCCTGATCACCTGTGACCTCAACCCCAGACGTGGAATCGCTGACCCCTGCTTCTAGATGACCTCCTCCTGTGACGTATCCCGCTGATGAATCTGGAGTGTGGGCCTCAGCAGTTGTAAGCCCCTGCTAACCTGTTGGCTGGTTTCCCAGCTGAAGAATCGTTTCCCCCCCAATTTATTTTTTATGCCTATTAACTGTCCTATTCAACCTGAAGAGTAGTACTTTTTTCCTCATTTACACAAACTGTTTTATTTTTTGATGAACTTTCCTTTTTCACAAAGTAATACATATTGTATTAACTCTGATTTTACACTTGCAGTGTCTATTGCTAGAACTACTACCAAGATGTTTTGCTCTTTTTCCAAGAACTGTTTTATTTTTTGTACATAGTATTACATAGTATTACATAGTTATATAGGCTGAAAAAAGACATGCGTCCATCGGTTCCAGCCTCTCCACATTCACCTACTGCTGTTGATCCAAAAGAAGGCAAAAACCCAGTCTGAAATATGCAACATACGGGTAAAAATTCCTTCTTGACCGCCAGAATGGCAGTCAGATTTCTACTTTCTCTAAAACTACTAACAATCCAGGTGCCACTTTTATACGTGCTCCCCTCTTACAGGAACATCGTGGTACTGCAGTGATACGAATGAGATTTAACATTACTGGTAGAATGCCTTCACCAGAACCTAACAGAAAGGAACCTCCTTGCCAGGTTATAATGGATCATATGTATGTCCCTAATAATTCTGAGATGAATCTACAAGCCACTTTTCGTGTTTCCTTTCTTTACGGTAATAGTTCTTCTTCCTGGTTCAGCACCCCTTGGCATTCTAAGTTAGTGTCCTCCCCCTTTGTTCTAACCCAGGTATACCAGATAAATGTGTAAGTTTATGGAAATGGATGGATAAAACTTTCCCTGTAAGTGTTGGCAACGCCAACTATGCTGATTTTATGTTTGGATGTATTAACGCATCCCAAATTAATGCTACCCATGTTTATTTAAAATACTGTGTGGAATGTAGCATCTTTTGGGAAACTTAACTTACATGATTCCAACAGTCCAAAAGATTGGACCTTGTAAGTGGAAGATGGCACATACTCTAGTATGATAATGGTTGCAACATATTATATTGATGCTTATGCTACCTTGCCCCTTAACCCCCCTTTTTACTGGTTATGTGGTATATGGGCATATTTGGTAATACCTAGAACTTATGTTGGTGAATGTGTTTTGGGTCTTATGTTCCGTCTGGTATGCGCATTGTCCTACATAACACTGTACATCGCTCTCGTCGCTCCTCCATGTGTCAAAACCTCTGAAGCAGAGCGATTTGGTGGAATTTTGCTTCCCGCATATGGTGTTGCTCGTTTGTATTCTAAAATGAACCTTTTTGTAGACTTAGTTGATGACTTGTTTAATCACACTACACATGTTCTAGCAGTTCTTTCTGCTGAGCAACGTCAGATTAGAGATGCAGTAATTCAGAATCGTATGGCCCTTGATTATTTGTTAATGAAGGAGGGTGGTGTATGTGGTCTTCTTAATTTGACCCATTGATGACATTTCAGGTGAAGTTTCTCAAAGATATACATGAGAGGAAATTCAAACCCAACTCAGGAAAGTATCAAGTCCCTTAGATGGATTTGATTGGACCTTTGGCTTTAGTTCTATTTTTGGTAGCCTAGGTTCAACTATTTTACATGGTTTAACCCCTTAACGCCGCAGGACGTTACATTTACGTCCTGCATTAGGCGGGCTTTGCCGCCGCAGGACGTAAATGTACGTCCTCGGCGTTTAGAGCCCCCCGGGAGATACTCATCACCTTCTCCGGTCGCTCCCACGCTGTTCTGACTCCCCCGGAGTCAGATCAGTGTGATCCTCCTCCGGCGTTGTGACGTCATCGCGCCGGTGGCGCGATGACGTCAGTTTCAGGCGTCCCCCCCGCCGGAGCAGGGGAAGCGCCTGGAGGGGAGGGATCCTTCGGATCCCTCTATCTCCCGATCGCTTGGTCCCCGGCGGCTGTGGCCAGCATCGCTGGAAGGGTCACAGCCTGACCTTTCCAGCGTGTATGGGGGGTTAACCCCTTAGTTGCCAGGTCGCGACCGGGCACTAATTTGTGCCCGATCGCGGCTATTTCCGGTGGGGGCCGCCATCTTGGATGGCAGCCCCCACCTCTGGGTCACCCCCGGTCAACTGACTCATCGCGCCATGCGCGATTGATGTCAGTTAACCGGGACCCCCTTGCTGCAAAGGGATTTCCTATGGAAATCCCTTGCAGGAGATGGAGATAAAGGGGTTCAAAGAACCCCCTATCTCCTGATCGGTGGCAGCTAGGGGGTCATGGCTGATATTGCTGGAAAGGCCAGAGCATGGCCTTTCCAATGATATCAACATGACCATGGTAAAAGTAAAATAAAAGTGTAAAAGTAAAAATAAATAATAAAAAAATAATTATAATATAAAAAAAAATTTGTTTTTTTTAATGCAGCACTATTGTTCACATTTCAATTATAATGTGAACAATGATGCTTCACTAATGATATTTTTTTTTGGGGGGTTTAGCTAAAATCACGCAATTTCTCCCCAAAAAAAAAATGGGTTCCCGTCCTAATTTTTTTAACAAATCTACCCAATAGAATATGACCGCAGAGCCTCGGATAATAAAATTTAAAAAAAAAAACACTTCTACACACTGTGGAAGATTGAAATTTTATTGAAAATTCACATTTTTTTACATTTTTTGTTATAGCATTTTGGCAGGGCATGACATATACATATAATAATGATATATTATTAATCTGCCGAGTCTGCCGGAAAGAACGATATATAATTTGTCTGGGTGGTATAAGAATACGTGACTTAAAAATGGTCAAAATGCGCTTAGCAAACTTCTACTTCCGAAACAGCGCCGAAGTTGTAAAATTACTCCCGTCCTTAAGGGGTTAATGTATCTCGTTATGATTATTCTTGTTGTTATTGCCATTTTTTACAAATTGTTGATGCTGTGCCTTGAGAAATGTTGCGTTTCTAACTCACCTATGATGCCAGCCTATCCTATACTTCCACCCCCACCTACTTTGATTCCTCTTCAACGTTCCCCTCTTATGAGTAATTACTAACCTTTCTTTTTTTTATTTCTACGTATTGGAATGATTTATATATATAATATGATGACAATGTAACCCCACTTGTAATAGGTTCACTAGTTTAGTTTAATTTAGTTTTCTTTTTTAATTAATGATCACGTGATTCGTGATCAAAAGACGGATTGAAAGGAAATGGAAATATGGTAGCTAATTCACTGTATACATATTTCTATATTCTAGTAATATTTGATAGCTATATAAATATATAGGGCCTGATTGACTGCTCAGCAAATACATAATGTGTTCATGAGATAAAGTCTCTCTTGGCTTCCTGTTTTTTATTAAGGAGTGCAAATTTTCTATTCAACTCCACTTCCTCTTGAAACTAAAAAGGCTGCCTGGCCGAGAGGAAGGGAGGGACACAGATGTTTAATTGTTCATGTATATCCTATGGAACATTCTTATTTCAAAAGCAGGATATAGCTGTGACGTCAATTTAGTCTTGCCTACTAGACAAGGACAGGAAATGTTTGTGTAAGTCTAGGTACTGCCCAAAGTAGAAAAAACATGTTTCCTATATTACTGACGTATTGATTCTTTATTGGCCTGTAATCCATGAATTTGTGACACTCCTATTTTGACAAAACTACTGAATGTTTGTACTTTGCCCCAGAGTAATAAGAAACACCCAAGACAGAATTTGTGTCCTGGTCTTTTATTCTCACTCGAGTTGTTTCCTGTATGGTCACTGGGTCGGGTGACAAAGCCGCTATCTCTATCATCACTGGACCGTGGCCATTCCTATGATATTCTTGCAGAATACATTTCAGGCACTTGCTGGCCTGGCACCAAAAGCACAATATCTGGGTGCACGGACGCCTTTACCAGATTCATATCTTTTTAATATAGGATCGCATGGTCCACCCCTGCACTCTTCCACAATACTACAGAGGGGTTACTGTATGAATGCACTTGCTGGCCTGGCACCAAAGGCACAATATTTGGGTGCACTGCCACTGACGCCTGTACCAGATTCATATCCTCAGAGGGGTTACTGTGTGACGGCACTGTTGACGACGCTAAAGGCCCAATTTTAAAGCACCGATTTTTACTTTCATCCAAAGCCTGCATAAGTTTCACCATAATTTAGCCAAAAAAAAAAATCACTAAACTTTTTCTGCGCGTCCTAAAATGTCTTTTCTTACAGGCTGCCGCCCCAAGTAGTTGTTTATGGATAGATTAAAAGGAAAAGCATTTACCGTCATTTGAAACATCATACATCCTAGAAATCCGCCACTTCACGGGCAGGTTATGGGGACCTCCTAGGCACGATATTTGAAGGAATTTCTCTTTTTTATTTTTAACCCTTATTTCATGGAAAACTCACTGTCCCATTAAAAAAAAAATTTCTTCCTTTTTGTCCTTGTTTCCTGTCCCCCAGGGCACTACCCGGACCTCCATACACCTTTTATGGCATATATCTAGCATATATGCCCTCTTGGAGGGCACTCAAAGTCGAATTTTGAGTCCCATTGACTTGTATTGAGTTCGTGTTCAAATTCGAACATTTGAAAAGTTCGAGTTCGAACCGAACTCAGGGGTGTTCGGCTCATCCGTATTGTGGTGTATTGTCGGCGAACATGCAGCAATGTTCGGAGTTCGCGAACATCCGAACGGGCGATGTTCGAATCGAACTCCGAACATAGCGAACCAAACAGCTCATCCCTATTTGTGACCTCAAGGTGAAGTGAAATTGGGTTCTGCAGTAGGACAATGATCCAAAACACACCAGCAACTCCACCTCTGAATGGCTGAAGAAAAACTAATTGAAGACTTGAGTGGCCTAGTCAAAGTCCTGACCTGATTCCTATTGAGATGCTGTGGCATGACCTTAAAAAGGCGCTTCATGCTCGAAAACCTTACAATGTGGCTGAATTACAACAATTCTGCAAAGATGAGTGGAACAAAATTCCTCCACAGCGCTCTAACAGACTCATTGCAAGTTATCACAAACACTTGATTGCAGTTCTTGCTGCTAACGGTGGCCCAACCAGTTATTAGGTTTAGGGGGCAAGCACTTTATTCACACAGAGCCTTGTGAGTTTGGATTTAGTTTTCCCTTAATAATAAAAACCTTCATATAAAAACTGCATATTTTGTTTACTTGTGTTATCTTTGACTACTAGTTAAATTAATGTTTCAGATCATCAAAATAAAGTGTGACAAATGTGCAAAAAATAAACAATCAGGAAGGGGGCCAACACTTTTTCACACAACTGTAGTAATAGACCATTGTCTCTCAAGTTCATCCTTCCATTACCCTCTGGCTGCTGTTGGTCCAGAGGAAGACCAATAAAACCTCTCAACAATGCCAAGATCAAGCAGATTTTATGTGCAGAGCTCTAAAGCTGATGAGTAACCTTCTAGAAAGTATCAAGTCCTCCAGCAGCCTGAAATCTCAGAAAAGAACGGTTTAATTGTTTCTGCAAGGAAATCAAACCTGTGAACTACTATAATTCTCTGAATATTCATTGCAACAAAATGTATTGATTACACTGTAACACGTCACTCTGCTGGCATCCCAGAACATGCTTGGAAATGATATAAATATCAATGTATTTCTTCCTGGTAAAACATTTCATAAATGAATATAAAGTGAATGGACCCACTCAGTGCAAGGGAACGTTGTACCTGTAACTGTACAGCAGAGGGCAGTGCAATGACACAATGGGATCTCCTGGAAAGGGGATTTACAAGGAAATTGTCTGGCTAGAAGAATACAGAAACAATATGACCTAACATTTGAAATTCTCCACCGGCTCACCACTTTGTAAATAACCCTTTACTCTCTATAAGGCTAGAAGTCTTACGTTTCTGATTAGAAAGAAAGAAATTTATATGAACCGTCATGCAGCCAAGACGTTATACTCAATGGTTCACTCGTTAATTCTAATGACCCCATTCGTTAGTACTAATGGCTCCCTTGTCATTACGGTCAAGCCATAGACATCTGTTATAGCAGGGCTGTTGTAGCAGGTTACTGTAAATTAACACTTCCTATACTTTGTATTGAAAGCTCTGATGTGGAGGCAGCCATATGAATACCAATGATTCCATGGTGACTTGTTATTGTTCACTTGCATTCTGTACAAAAACTGTTCAAAATGTAATACTGGTCCCACAAGGCAAAGGATATCTGAAATAGAAGGATACTGAGAACAAATACCATCCTTCCACTGACCCCAAACAATCAAAGTAAAATATTTTCTTAGCTAAACATACAAGAGAAAAACAAAGCACATGTAAGATACCAGCAACATAAAATAAACAAAATAAAGACATTTCATTTTTGGTGGTAGCGTCCCTTTAATGCAATGAATTTTAACATTTGCCATGCCTTATTACCAACTCATCCAATATAAAGGCCCAAATCTGCACTATTCTACTTTACTAACCGTAACGCTAAATAAAATAAAATGGTTATAAGATATGTGTCGGTGCCCCCTCAAGCCAGCAAGGTTGCTAAATAATAAATGAGGCTAGAAAAGAAGTCCCTTTGCTGTATAGTGGAGGGCGACTGATGTGCCGAAAAGTACATCAAAAAGGAAGTTCCTGCCAACAGAATGAGTTGAAAAAAACCTCTCTATGGGTTCTGTAATAAAATTTTACTCTAGGGGGTGGAGCTAACTGCCACAGTGAAAGGACGTATTCCTGCTGAGCTCCGAGTTATTTTTATTTTGTGAGTCTAACAGCGTTCCACCTCAATTTTTTTTCCCCTATCCAGCTGTCGTCTGCTGAGCTATCCCAGCAGATCAGCATCTGAGGGTGAGCTGCGTGATTGCATTCTGACGGCCCTGTAGATTTTGGGGTTCCTGGACTGTGGCTTACAGCCGTCCATCTTGCAGCCGCGGGAGCTGTCACAACTTTACCCCCTCTGGAAGTTGTTTTTCTCCACGGGGGGGCTGATGGGGAAGAGGTCCATCAAGAGGTTTCAGCGGGATATCAGAACGTCTTGGATAAGGGCTCTGGACTGCCCGTGGGTGAGCTGAGCACTCTCCCACATCCCTGGGGCCATCACCAGTTTGCTCCTCACCTCCCACACAGTGATCTACGTACTGGGTGGATGACCAGCTGGCCACTAAAGGCAATATTATGACTTTTTTAGCCAAATTGAGGGCATAGTGACAGGTGGATTTGCATGGAGTGTAAGACTCAGACTGCTGTTACTAGTACTAAAGTGACCTTGTTCGAGGAGTCCCATTCACTTCAGAAAGCTGACTTGGCAGCCCTGAGGTTACAGGTGTCCACCCTATTCCATGCAGTTGAAACGCTAGAGGGACAACATAGACGCCGGAACGACCAGGTTCATCGGATACCGGAGTCGGTACCTACTGCTTCCCTCCTTTCTTATGTAAATAAGCTGGCTGCTCATCTTATGCATCTTCCTCTGGATGCCACCGAGGTATTTGGTCGCTGCTATGTGATTTTGCAAGGCTGCCACAGCACCTGAGATTGTGCCATGCAACGTTATTATAATCATAAGAGATGTATCAATGGAGAGGAGAGTGATGGCATTGATACCACTTAAAACAGCTTAATACACCTTTTAAGGATCATCACTATTGCTAGTCCATGGCATACCATTTTTTGTCCTTAGTGGCCCGACGCAAGTTTCATGCTCTATCTACTCTTCTACGAGAACAATGCCTCAAATACCAGAGGGGGGGTGGCAGCTTCTTTTTTGATCGCTAGAGGAGATGTAGTTCACTCCATTACCAACATTCAGGTAGCCTGGCGACTGGAGGGCTGCACACGCTGCTGTAGGGCCGTCCAGATCGCCAGGAAGCTAGTACAAAGTAAGGACATGCCGCTGCTGATGGAGGGGACCCTGGTGGGCCGGGTCCCCCACCGCAGCATGGGGCGTATTGCCCTGATGGCGCCCTGGGTATGAGCCCTTGATGTTGTATGTAGCGTTATTGTGCCGGGCAGTGCTGCTGTCACATATATGTTGGCACAGTTTGCAGCGGGATTTGTTGCAGCGTGTGGTCCCATTCTGTATGTCATCCTGTTCCTGACTGAGTTTGCTGCGGACCAGTTTTTGCCTCAGGTTTGGGGGTTGCTTGAATGCCAGTAAGGGGGCTATTTCTTTGAGCGCAGGGTCATCTGTGACCAGGGTCTGCAGGTCTTTGATGATTTTGAGATTATACTGATCTGATATATATATATATATATCAGTTGTGTTCAAAATTATTCAACCCCCACTGAAATGGAGTGTTTTGGCCAGTTTGACATTGATTTTGATCATTCAGTCATCTTGCTTACAATTAAATCAAAGAGGCACGTGTAGGTCAGACAAATATAACATAACATTTATAATGAAATAACCACAAATGTCTTTTCTGTGCTCACATCATTATCGGTTTTATTCAACCCCCAAGTGACATTTAATCTTAGTACTTAGCTTTTAAACGTGAAGCATAGCTTGACACAAGTGTCTTGCAGCGATCTACGGGTATCTTCGCCCATTCGTCATGGGCAAAAGCCTACAGTTCAGTCACATTCTTAGGCTTGCGCACTGCAACTGCTTTCTTTAAGTCCCACCAGAGGTTCTCAATCGGATTTAAGTCAGGTGACTGCGATGGCCACTCCAAAATGTTCCAGCCTTTAATCTGCAACCATGCTCTAGTGGACTTGGAGGTATGCTTGGGATCATTGTCCTGTTGAAAGGTCCAACGTCTCCCAAGCCTCAGGTTTGTGACGGACTGCATCACATTGTCATCCAATATCTCCTGGTACTGAAGAGAATTCATGGTACCTTGCACACGCTGAAGCTTCCCTGTACCTGCAGAAGCAAAACAGCCCCAAAGCATGATTAACCCCCCGCCAGGCTTCACAGTAGGCAAGGTGTTCTTTTCTTCATAGGCCTTGTTCTTCCTCCTCCAAACATAGCGTTGATCCATGGGCCCAAACAGTTCTAATTTTGTTTCATCAGTCCACAGAACACTATCCCAAAACTTCTGTGGTTTGTCCACATCACTTTTGGCATACTGCAGTCGACTCTTATTCTTTGGAGACAGCAAGGGGGTGTGCCTGGGAGTTCTGGCATGTGCGCCGTATTGTCTGAGCTGAAACTTCAGTACCCACATCTGACAAATCTTTTCTCAGTTCCTCAGCAGTCACACGGGGACTTTTCTCCACTCTACGCTTCAGGTAGCGCACAGCAGTCGAAGTCAGCATCTTCTTTCTGCCACGACCAGGTAGCGTTTCAACAGTGCCCTTTGCCTTGAATTTGCGAATGATGCTTCCTATGGTCTCTCTTGGTATGTTTAACATCTTTGCAATCTTCTTATAGCCATTGCCCTTCCTGTGAAGAGTAATCACCTCTTCTCTTGTCTTCCTGGACCAATCTCTTGACTTCACCATGTTTGTAACCACACCAGTAAATGTCTAGAAGGAGCGGAGTATCACAGTCATTTTAAAGCTGCCCAATTGGTTATTATTATGCTTTATTGCTGCTCCGTGACATCCACAGGTGTTTTCAATACCTGATTGAAAACACTTGAATGAACCTCTGTTCTTCAGAGTGGTAGTCTTTAAGGGGTTGAATAATTGTGTCAATGAAGAATTCACAAAAGAAACATTTACTACTGTATTACAAAACCAATTGATGTCATTTTAGTTGCATATGGTTCTTTAAAAAGTCCTTGTAGGATTTCATTCTGAATACAATTACAAATGTACACTAAATTCCCTAAAACCCTTTACAGCATTGGGGGTTGAATAATTTTGAACACAACTGTATATCTCTGTGTGTAATTTTTCTTTCTTTTCTCTTCTGACAGGGTGAGGGAGTAAGAGTCAGCTGTGGGAGTGCCATGTTGGCGGCTACCTAGGCTCCCACCCGACCGGCTTGGCCCAATGGCAACCCCAGCCCTGTGGTTACCTCTGTGGCCTTCTGACCACCTGCGGGAGCTTGGAGGCGAGATGGGAGCACCACATTTAAATTTACTGGACTGCTTACCTCCCTTCTCAGTTCTTTTTCTCTTGTCTCTTCCACTCAACATTTCCCCGCAGGGCCAGATTAAGATCTCTATGGGCCTGGAGCTGAATATTTTGGTGGCTTTTTTTGGAATTTAGTGAAATGAAAAATATTTTAGGTTATTTAATAGTGCAGATATGGGTGTATCTAACAAGGAAGATACTGTGTGAGTACACTTCGATTCAGATTTCCATCAATTACAGCGTGTAAAATAATTTTTTCGCATTTTATCATCCATACCTTTGTGGTTATATAGTCTATAGGAAATTCATGTTAAAAAACAAATTGAAAAGGGAACCTGTTACTGCATTTTTCTGAGAAAATATAAAATTTTAACCAAAAAAATGAAATATTTCCCTTTTGTTTGGAGGATGGGGTTTTATGAATAATATAACTATCAGGGTTATTCAAGGAGATCTGAATTGTGGCCGAAAGGTAACTGTTCTGTCCCCACGGTGGCTTTGTTGAAACAGACAGCTTCAACTCCGATGAAAGGCATATAAGATGTTTATTTCCACGCATTCATAATCAAAACTTACAGTCATTGAAAAGATTCATCTGGATCATTTATATTCTGTCCTTTTATACGGTGTGAAAAAAGGGTAATTTCCCTCCCATGTAGAGAGAGAGCACATGCTGCAGCTTCTCCTGGAATCACTTCCTGAAAAAACAAGCCTTTCTTCCTGTCAGCATGCAAAGCATCTCAGCACCAATTAGACACATAGATCTGATCACATGTCATAAAACTACAATTCCCAGAAGACATTTCCCTTAAGGGGACAGTTCCCAATTCCTATACTACTAATACTACTTTTAATCTCTTAAAATTACTGACTATTCTCAGGCTGCTCTAGTCAGCACAGTAACCGAACAGTGAAATTCACCATATGGTCACCTTTCCTGGCCATTCGGCCATGGGCGTCCACAGGATGGGGCAAGGGGGCACCCCCTTCCCCCCCCGGAACTGCCCATCACTCATAGCACAGCCCGCAGCACTTATCAGGATGATTTGCTGCAGGCTCCTCCCCGTCTCCTCTCCCACCACGTGACTGACTGCAGGTTGTCACGTGACTGCAGCGTGTGGTGCTGGTTGGGAACAAGGAGACAGAGAAGCACTCCAGGACTGTGTGGTGAGAATCAGTAAAGATTTTTTTTTTTTTTTTAAACAAAAAGCTATTGTATTTATTTTTTTGGGGGGTGGTTGTATTTGACTATGGATTAGATTTAACATTAGGGTTCAGTTTAGGCTTTAAAATTAGGAGTTAAATCTAGTGCTAGGGTTACCCTTATGGATAATTTTAGAGTTTGGGTTAATTCTAGAATTAGGGACACTTTTAGGGACAGTACAATAATTTTCTTTTTTTAAGGGTGCCTCCATATATTCAGGGTGTGCTTGTGTTTTTTTAAGGGCTCCTCCATATATTCAGGGTGTGCTTGTGTCTTTTTAGGGATTCCTCCATATATTCAGGGTGTGTGGGTGTTATTTTAGGGGCTCCTCCAGGGCTCAAGTACTGCGGGAACCACGTTCCCACACTTCTCCCTCAGCGGGAACGCTGATTATAATATTCTGCGGTAAAAAAAGTCTCTTTATTTGTAGATTTTTTAGGATCTTTTAGGCATTTTTCGTGCAATTTTTGTTTCCCGTTTTTTTTTAATCGTTTTCTGTTTTTTCTGTAACAGCCCTTTTTATTATCATTCATTGGACCTTATATGTAAATTTCAGACATTTTCGTTCTGTAGTTTCTTTGCAAACAGCGTTTCACTTTTCAAACATTCAAGAGTACGGTTTGTTTTTTTTCCACTCCATTCGTCTGCGGTGTTGGCTTTTTCCGGTGGGTGCTCTGCACTGTGATTGGCGGCTGCTTGGGTATCTCCGGTGTGTTCGGCGGGGTTAATCCAGATGTTTTTGCGGGTTTCGCTGGGTTTACGGTGGCTTTTCCCTGCACTACGACGGCCCTGAGGTGCTTGCTGAATACACCACAGGGTCGCCAAAATGGGATTGCCAAATCACACCGAATTGAAGAGAACGAAAAGTCACCGAGCGTGCGGTGACTTTGATTCTCTTTGAACAACCCTGTATGTATAAAACACTGACCTTGCTCGCAGGGTGGGAAATGAGAAGGTGAGTAATGGCAGTGGTATTGCTCATTTTATACGTAACAAATGGACAATGCCATCGCTTTGGAACTAAAAATAAGTAACAAAAGATTTTTTGTGTGCTTTTAGATTTTACATGGTCACGTTTGACCTGTCCAATGACACCTCACTTGACCTTGTGAGGTGCAAAGATTAGTGACACAAGGTTCCAAAGTCCCCCCTGTGCATTTTGCTGCAGTGCAGCGGTTTAGGTTGACGTAACAATTTGTAATAACGGATTGTGCCATCACCTCCACACTTGGTGACCTGAGAAATGAGAAGGCGAATTAGTGCAGCATCATTTTTCACTTTATAATTGAAAAGTGAAAAATATTGCTGTGTTAGAAAGAAAAAAAAAAAAAAAAAAAAAATTGTAAAATAATAAATATTTTATTGTTACATAAAACCTTGTCATGTTTGATATCATTGGAAAGGCCATTCTCCGGCCTTTCCAGTGATACCTCACATGACCCTGTAGCTGCTATTGAGTTGGAGAAAAGAGGTCCAAATGCCCATCAATGCAGACATACACAGGGTAATTCAAAGAGAATCAAAAAGTCACCGCACGTTCGGTGACTTTTCATTCTCTTCAATTCAGTTCGTTTTGCCGACCCCATTTCGGCGACCCTGCGGTGTATTCAGCAATAAAACTCCCAGCAATGCAATGTGCGGTGTGTATGAGTGCATCAGAATCCACTGCAATAAAACTCCCAGCAATGCAATGTGCGGTGTGTATGCGTGCATCAGAATCCACTGCAATAAAACTCCCAGCAATGCAATGTGTGGTGTGTGTCAGCGTATCAGAATTCACAGCAATAAAGCTCCCAGCAATGCAATGTGTGGTGCGTGTCAGCGTATCAGAATCCACAGCAATAAAACTCCCAGCAATGCAATGTGCGGTGTGTATGAGTGCATCAGAATCCACTGCAATAAAACTCCCAGCAAACCGAGTGAATATTATCACACAGCAATTATTTATTCTAGATTTACCGGCCTCCGTCCGCAGTAGGGCGGTGTGCAGATTCAGCAGGGACTGTGTACGGACTCAGCAGGAGGTCCCTCCAGGCCACGTTAGGGTTGCGGCTGTGCCTCTGCGTGGAGCCAACTTGTCAGCAGTGGGCTGCCTCTGCCAGAGGGTGCACCGTGGCTTTGATACGAACGCAGCCTCACCAGGAGCCAGGCAGCTCAATGACAAATTTCTATCTCTGCAGTGCTGGTTAAGGAAAGGTCCACTTTAAACAGCAGTAAGCAGACAGGGCTTCATATTCTGCTGATAACCCCTTTACCTGTTGTTTACTGTCATCTCTCTCTGCACACAAATCACATCCCCCTCCCCTAGAGCTGCTGCGGGGCAGGGGAGGAGCTATGGAGGGAGGAGAGGGGGATTTTTATTCTATTCGATTTTATTCCTTATGCAAACGCCCTGCTCCGCTGCTCGTTGTTTGAGAACACAGCTCAAAGCTGACACAGTGACAGTGGCACCTCCTAGTACCCCCTAATGACACCCCAATAATCACTGGTACCTGGGGCGGCCTGCCCCCTGCCACTCCCCTAAGTACACCACTGCTCTGTGATATGCTCACACACAAGTTTGGTGAACTGCCAGCAAGTACGGTGCTGTTTGAAGGCAGTGCAAATCCCCATAGAGAAGTAATGGTTAATCTATTCAGAGAACACCAAACAGCAGAGAAATGGCAGTGAAATGCCCTGATGTTCCGTGGTTTCAATCAGCAGGTTTATTCAGGCGAACCCCATAGGTTTCAATGTTAAAAATATTCCCATTTTTATGCAATATCTAAACCATTTATTATTTTAATCTGCAGTAAAAAGTCTGATTTTTTTTTTAGTACCTTTTAGTCATATTTCAGGTATTTTTTGGCAAAATTTACCCCCCCCCCCCTTTTTTTTAATAGAGTTTTTTATTTTTTCTGTAACAGAACTTTTTATTATCAATTATATGTAAATTCCAGACATTTTCGTTCAGTAGTTCTTTTGAAAACGGCAGGCCACGGGTTTGCGGTGGCAGCATTCAGCGGCCGACTCCCTGCACTTTGGGGACCCTGCGGTGAATGGTGAACTCACTGCAGGGTGGGGAAAATTGTATTCTCTTAAGTGCAGGGAACTACAGAACACCAGAATGTTGGCGTCATGTCGGTGCTCTGTGAGTAGCCCATTTAGTGGTGAGGCTTTTTGCTGCCCCCTGGAAAGTGAAAGCCTAGGCCTTGCCTACCCAGGACATACTTGAAAATTAGTGAAATCTCAATGTATCCTTCCTGGTAAAATACTTAGCAAAAGTAAAAAAAAAATAAATATATATATATATATATATGTTTCTTTTGTGGGTGGGGCCACCCGGTGCGGGCCGCCGCCCCCTTGGAAGTGCCGCCCTAGGCCTTGTTGGCCTAGGCCAAAATACACCACTGATCAACCCCTATGTTAATCCGGCCCTTTCTCCCCATATGATGCTCTGACCTGAAGGTGTTATAGTTTATTTACCTCATGCCTACTTCCATGGCAGTCTACCCTTATATTCATGGTTGTAACTGTTTGTTATTGTTTTCCTTTGTTTATTTGATATTATTTGTTTTGTGCTCTGGATACCTACTGAAGATATTCACTTATTTTATTTTTTTTGTAATTAAAATTTTATTTTGTAAAGTAGAAAAATGTCATACATCAACCATCAAATTTGACCACGCAGGGCCAAACACATAAGGCGTAAAGAAATCTTACACATAAAAAAAAAAAAAACTACAAAATCAACATATCGTTAAGGAAAAGAGGAAAAAAAAAAGAAGTCAAACAAAAGGTAGAAAAAGGAAAAGCAAAGTCTCAGATCGGTGGGGAGGGCGAATGAAAAAAATAGCAAAGTCTACAAAGGCGAAGACTCAGTTAGGGCTCATCCGAGTTATAACCCTAACCCGGATCCAGCACGGCAGGAGAAGAGGCCCCAAGATCAAGGCCGTGAGACATCTGGGCAGAACATAGACCCAAGGAGCGCAGCAGAGACCAGGCTTCCGCCGTAGCGGACACTAAATGAGACAGGTTATCATGGTTGACATACATGGTTCCGGCCACCCCCATCTATATCTAACCCCGCGACCCCTCAAAAAAGCAGAGACTTCTCTAAATTGCCTTCGGGCCACTAAAGTGACAAAAGGCAAATCATTAAATAACAGTGATAAACCCTCAAAAGCGATTGGGGCACAGGCTGCAGCAGACGACAGACTACGCTTATCGGTCTCATTCCCCGCCACCGCTAGCACATCTCGGGGGGACTTAGCTGGGGCCGTAACCACTTTAGTCGGATAGCTGTCCCAAAAACAGTTCAGTCCGGTGTCTCCATCACGTGCGATACGAGTCTGTTGACATACGGCAGCAAGGCTTCGTTGGTAATCGCCAACGGTATCTCCTTGATACGGATGTTTCTCCGACGATGTCGGCTTTCCACCGCCTCCACCGCACCCGTAAGCATCTTAACCTGGGATTGTAGGGATTCCACCTGCGGCTGAAGTAAGGCCTGTGTCGCCACAGTCTCCTCCACTTGCGCTTCAACAGCCGTCAGCCATCCCTTAACTTTCCTCAGATCCGTAGTTAAGGCCGCAAAGTCGGCACACCATACTGCCCTCATCTCGTCCAGAGCCTCACCCAGCAAATGGCGGACCTCATCCCAGGTAAAGGATAGAAGACCTGCCTCTGCGTGCGATCAATTAGAGTCCCGAAGGGAGCCAGCCTGCCTGGGAGGGGCAGACAATGCCTCAAGTTTACGCGCTGCAGATTTATTTGAGCCTCCCGTCTCAGCCGTCGACCTTCCCGTCTTCCCCAGCATCCGCAGTGATTGCTGTGCAGCTACTGAGGCCTCTGACCAATATGGGTCCCCATCCTCCGAGGAGCTCGTTGCGGGAGAAAAGGTATGTAGGGGGTTCACCTTGCCTCTTCCACCAGGTCTCACCCAATGCATCCCAGATGTCCCTCTGCCCAGAGTCCTCTGGTATTTGGGACTTCTTTGCCGACTTGCGACCCATAATAAAAATTTGTTGATAGTAAAATCCCGTCCACGGAGTCGCTATCTATATCCCGGCCAGGTATAATCCAGCAAAATGGCCGCCAGGCTCTCACCACCGCGCCAGGCCTCACTCCCCAGTATTGCCCCTATTCGAGTCAGAAAGGAAGGAAATCACGATCCGAGGCGCTGGTGTGGGTCCAGGGGAGCTCCTCCAGCCGCCGACACAAAAAGAACTGGGGAAAACGTCCAAAATCCACATAAAATCAGTGAGAAGGCCGGAGAGCGCTGGGAGATGCGACTGGTCCCGCCGGATGTCAGCCCCCTACTATTTTTATTATTTGCTGTTTCTGTGCTTGTCAATCTTTAAAATAATTTTAAAATTTTTTTTACTTTCAAGAATATTTAAATGAGATAAGCTATAAATGGTCAAAATGAGCTCTGCACACAGATGAAATGGATTAGTAATGAAGGGATTAAGAAAATAGCCACGTTTTTCTTTGTTTAATTTATGGTAAATATGAATAAAGTTGGTCCTTTCTCCTCTAACAGACTCCTTCCACAAATACGGTGCAGAGAGTTTTATTGGTTCCACTGGCTATTTGATTTTTGTGCTTATTTTATCTCTTCTTACAGAAGACAAGAGACCTAAATTCACACACAAACTGACACTTTTAAAAATAACACTATCGGGGTTATTCACAAGAGACGATCTGGCCCAAAATGTCGCTGAACAGGGAATTTCCCCATGTGGTGCCATTTCCTGGCCATATGGCTATTCAGAGAGCAGGCAGTTCGCCAAATCTTGTCAAATTGCCAGCAAGTACATGCCTGTTCGAAGGCAGTGAAATCCCCCATAGAGAAGCAATGGTTAATCTAGTCACAGAACACCGAACAGCAGGGAAAGGTTGTCAAACTGCCCTGCTGTTGGGTGTTTTCATTTTGCAGGTTTAATCAGACGAACTCCATAGGCGTCAATGTTAAAAATATTCCCGTTTTTAACCAATATCTAGTAAACAGTTTATTATTTTAATCTGCAGTAAAAAGTCTATTTATTTAAGATCTTTTAGGCATTTTTCGGGATTCTTTCTTGAATTTTTTTTCTTAATAGCGGTCTTTTTTTATCTGTAACAGACCTTTTTATTACCATTCATAAGACCTTTTATGTCAATTTCAGACATTTTCGTCTGGTAGTTTTTTTGCAAACAGCGTTTCAATTTTGACACTTTCAATCATATGGTTTATTTTACCCATCCGGCAGCTTGTCGGCTTCCTTCTGCGGCTGTGCTCGGCGGCTGTGTTTGGCGGCCCTCCAGCGGGTTTGCGGCAGAGGTCCGGCGGATGGCGCCGGCGGGCGACCGTTTTGCGGCAGCGGACAGCCGGTTTGTGGCGAGCTGGCTGATTCCCTGCCCTTCAGGGACCCTGCGGTGAATGGTGAATTCACTGCAGGGTGGCAAAATTTGATTCCCCGATATGCGGGGAAGTGTGGGGAATGACAGAGCACTGAAATGTTGCTTCGTGAATAAACCCTTATATTGAAGTAAGACATGTCGGGTTGTATTCCAACCCTGGTGTACAGTGCCGGACTGGCCTACCGGGATACTGGGAGGTATCCCGGTAGGCTGCTGCAATGATTTTGCCGCCCGCAGCATCACTAGAGAAACTGCGGGCTCAGGCTGGTACTAGCGCGGCTGCCGGCCGGCCAGCAGCGGCCGGCGCGACGCCTGCGCTGGCGAGGAGCGGCCACCGCCTGTCACTGTGATGTCTGTGTGTCAGTGCCTGCCTCTCTGCCAGTGCCTGCCCGGCTTCGTTTGGCCGCTAGAATGAAAAACACTCGGCCTCGGTGGCGCGCGTCGTGACTGTGAGGGAGGAGGGGCCTCTGGGCAGCCTGACACTGACTCAGCTGCATCACTCACGTGCGTCCCACTCAGCGAACACAAGGCTGGGAAATGGGACGCACCACGCACGCTGCATTGGCGCCGCCCTACATGACATATTGCGCAGGCGCCACGCTGAACTTCAGCGTGGCGCCTGCGCAATATGTCACGTAGGGTGGCGCCAATGCAGCGTGCGTGGTGCAGCTGCTGAAGTCGAGTCACCGACCGAGTGGAGTGGCTGCCTGCGCCTGGTGGTGTACTGGTAATAATGTAATGGTAAGGAACTTAGGAAGGAATGGATAATAAGGTAGAGAGGAAAGAACGCACTTTAGATACTGTGTCAGAAAATGTGGTGTTTTGGTAAGTAGTTACACTCACAGGGATCTGCACTCGCAGAAGAAACAATTGGGCAAGATTCAATACCCAGAGGATGTTAATGGGGGCCATTGGAAATTTGGAACCAACCACCAACAATACCTTTAACAACCAAGAATGGCTCCAGGCATTCTAAAAGAATTTTGTTGCATTTATTGTAGGACACTCACCATTTGATCACATGATGGACCTTTCTAAATGTTTGAGAGAAAAATCCACTGGAATGAAATGAAACATTGCCTGTCAGTCAGTAAATGCCACAAAAATTCTTCTGGAAGAGTGCCTGGAGCTGTTCTTGGCTGTTAAAAATTTGTGTTTCAACTTAATTTCAAGATAATAAGTATATAGAAAATGAAAATGGGACAACTTTTATAAAAAGGTCAAACAAGCTCTGAATGGAGAAAACCAAGGGAAGGGTGTGTCTTCACTGTACAAAAGCTCATACCACTGTTGGGAGACAGGTCTCTCTTCCCCTATGACACTGTACATAAGGAAGAGGGAGTATGCAATGGGTGGCAGAAGATAGGGTCTGGCAGGATTGAATTAACCTGGGGGTTATTGCAACCATTTCCTAAGGCATCTATCGGAATGGTTTTCAGTCATCTCCTCCCAGATGACTTCACATCTCCTCAAACTCAACATGTCAAAGTTAGAACCTCTGTTGATTCCTCCAACGAACGCACCTCTGACTGATCTGCCAATTACAGCTAATGGCTCCACCATTCAATCAGCCTCCCATGTCTGACTTCTTGGACATTGATCTAATCAACTCTGCTCTCCATCAAGCCACTTATTAGCCTCTTACCAAAACCTGCCAATTCCACAGGCCCACGCCAGCAGCCGCTCAGGCCAGGGTCAGACTCAGGACCTGCTGCCACTGCCAGTGCAGCAGAGCCCCCCCCGCAGGCTGCCTGCCGCCCACTGACTGTTCAGATGGGTAGTAGTAGAACTGCCTCTGCCTGCCAGCCCAGCAGGGCCTTAGGAAGAGGTGAGGTCGTCTGGTCTCATGGGGGTGGGGGTGGGCGGGGCTTCCTTATACTCAGTCTCCAGTGGCAGTATCATCAGTGATGATTCATCAGTTATTTGAATTTCTTTCCCTGCCTGCTGCATGGGGGGGGTCACTCTGCCTAGCCTTGCTATCTCCCCAGTCAGTGTGGTCACCGGCACCCCAGGGGCCCTGGCTCAGGCTGTCTCCTATTTAAGGGACTATACTATTCCCCCCCCATGTCAGGCCTATGACTATTATCGGTTCAGATCAGAGTGCTGTGCACAGTGCAACTCACCCCCCCAGCTTATAATTGTTCCTATCCTAGTTAGCCTCCTATAATACAGAGTGCTCCTTCCCATATCCCAGGAACCCCCTGTCTACTCTGACCCCTGATATATGCAATGCAACAGTCAACTTCATCCTTTTATATTCCCTGGGCACCCCCCTGGCTAATAATAAATGAATTCCCCATGCCTGGCCTACCCATCCATGGTACAGAAACCAACCCCCCTCCATGCCAGGCCCACCCTTGATAACTACCCCCCCTTTTTGTCCCTATGCCATAATGCCAGGCCCACCCATATAGAGAGCAGCCCTTCCCTCATCAACCCCCCCATTGCCCTGTCACTGCCATTTAGTAAAAGGAATCCCAAACAACCCACCCCATGCAAATTAGGGTACCCCCCCCCCCCATTTTTGGCCCTGTCCTCTTTCTCCGGGCAGCTTTTGGAGGTTCAGACCCAGCTGTATGTTGCATTGCTGTACTGTCTGCGCGCCGCTTACTGAACACTTAGCATAGCATGATGCATGTGTCCACATGTACAGCGTATCAATGACAAACCGGAGCACTTGGTGTGGCTACTATTTGGCCTAAATCACAACCGTATACATCTGGTAATTTTTAATTTGGAGTGGGGGCTGAACAATCCACTAACTAACTGCTGCTGGCAGGCCCCTACCAGAAACTTGACTGGCTACAATGATCAGAGGGTGCAGGCAGGCAAGTGGATTTGATCAAAGGATCCCTACGACCTGAATGAATATAATAAAAAAAGTTAACAAAGTCACCTGCTCCATGCTCCCCCTGTCTGTCTCTGCGCAGTAATTTTTTTTCTGTTCAGTTCACAGCAGAGCTATTGTTTACATCAGGTTTTTATTTTCGCCTCTAGTTACATCTCCTGCTTGCCTAAAGCCAGATCCTTGACAGCTGAGAGCAGCCAGATCCTTGACAGCTGAGAGCAGCCAGATCCTTGACAGCTGAGAGCAGCCAGATCCTTGACAGCTGAGAGCAGCCAGATCCTTGACAGCTGAGAGCAGCCAGATCCTTGACAGCTGAGAGCAGCCAGATCCTTGACAGCTGAGAGCAGCCAGATCCTTGACAGCTGAGAGCAGCCAGATCCTTGACAGCTGAGAGCAGCCAGATCCTTGACAGCTGAGAGCAGCCAGATCCTTGACAGCTGAGAGCAGCCAGATCCTTGACAGCTGAGAGCAGCCAGATCCTTGACAGCTGAGAGCAGCCAGATCCTTGACAGCTGAGAGCAGCCAGATCCTTGACAGCTGAGAGCAGCCAGATCCTTGACAGCTGAGAGCAGCCAGATCCTGGTAAGCACGGAACCTACGTAACCTGTGTATATCTGGCTCTGATACTAGCCGGTGCCTCACCGTACGACACGTCCCTGATCTGAAGGGGACAAGATAGCTTATTAGCTTTTATACACATGGGGCCATATTTTTACATAGTTGTTGCTAACTTAACCAGAGCTGGTGCTAACTTGAAACCTCCATAGGCTATAATGGCTCTGGTTAAGTTTACAACAGCTCTGGTTAAGTTAGCACCAAGAATGTAATATGGCCCTAATATTATTTTTCTGCAAATAAAACGTGTCAAAAATGCCACTTGGTGGTTAAAGTGCTTATTGGGGATAAAGGACCATTATTCAAAGTCTATTTATACCAGTGTCAATAGGTTGGGTGATTGTGGACCACAGGGTTAAGCATGTTTTAATGTTCGCTCCAGGTATAGTCAGTCGAGCGCCAGACCAGTTTTCTGTTTACTACAAATGGTGAAAACCACTTGGTGCGCGGTAATTTTAAGGATTTTAATAATGCAGGGGTGTTCATACTTATACAAGCAGCTTCTGAGGGCTAGCTAGAGATAGGTATGCCATCCTGCTCGTGATCACACACCATGCAGTGAAAATAACATAAAAGGTACTTTATTTTCTTCTAGAAGAAAGTGCGGGACCTGCTGGGGTGTGTAAAAAGATTGAGAGGGACCTGGGGGGTGCAGCCCTGTGATACATTCATACACACCGCATATTACTGTCTTACTGCTGCTGTACAGGTCTGAGTAGCATCAGTAGTCTGATGCGGAATATATATATATATATATATATATATATATATTATATATATATTTTTTTATGATCAGGCTTTAACCCTGGCAAGCTTTTTATTTCTGGAAATATGTCATAAAAAATTTTTTGGCCTGTATTAGGAGGACATGTTTCAGTCTTGATTATTTCATGACCCAGCGGACATTTCGAAGTTGTTAAAGTTTGAATACAGTTACCATTCTAATCTATCCACTCTAACAGGGTTATCCAAAGAGATTCGAAAAGTCACCGCACGTTCGGTGACTTTTCGTTCTCTTCAATTCGGTTCCTTTTGCCGATTGCATTTCGGTGACCCTGCGGTGTATTCAGCAAACACCACAGGGTCCCCGAATTGCAGGGAAAAGCTGCCACAAACCTGACGAAAACTAACCGAATGCAAGCTGAAAACAAGCAAAAACATCTGGATTAACCTTCGAAAAACCCGAACAGGAGCCGAACATGAGCCGAATCACACAGAGCAGAAGCAGCTGTGACGTAGAGGAGGCAGTGAATAAATAAGAAAAACCATTTGTATGAATCTGGGAAAATGAAACGCTGTTTGCAAAGAAACTACTGAGCGAAAATGTCTGAAATTTTCACAGGAGGTCCAGGGAATGATAATAAAGAGGGCTGTTACAAAAAAAATACGTAAACTGAAAAAAAAAATTTAAAAAAATCGGACTTTTAAATTTTTTTTAAAAAATTCAGAAAAATGCTTAAAGTATCCTAAAAAATCTATAAAGAGACTTTTTGCTGCAGAATTTTATAATGAACGGTTTATTAGATATTGAATTAAAACGGGAATATTTTTAACATTGAAGCCTATGGGATTCTCCTGAATAAATTTGCCGAATTAAACCACCGAATGGCAGGCATTAGGGGAACCTTTCACTGCTGGTTTGTGTTCTCTGAATAGCCGAAGCAGTGCTTTTTCATGGGGATTTCACTGCCCTCGAACAGGCACCGAACAGGCACCGTATGTTCAGGCAATTCGCCAGGATTTGGCGAATTGCCTGCTCTCTGGATAGCCGAATGGCCAGGAAAGGTAACCGAACGCTGATTTTCAGCGTTCGGTTACCTTTCTCAAGCAATTCGAATCTCTTTGGATAACCCTGATAGCTTTGCCCATGGTTCTGATTTTAGTGTTTTTTAAGCAGAAGCGATTTTATATACACAGATATTATTTTTTATTTTATTTTTTTAAGCTATTGCCATAAGAAAGGTGAAGGTAAAAGAAAACAGAAAGGAGGAGCAGAAAAAGAACGTGAAAAGAAAAAAAAACTCTTAGAAAGAGATGCAAGCCAGTATCAAAAAGTCAGCAGTTTAAGATATTGCCAAATAAGCAAGACTTACCACCTCCATCTCCACATAAAGACAGTGGTGCTACCTGTAGCACAGCAATGCCTAGCACTGTACAATTGGATGTGGATACTGATGCAGGTGAAGAAGATATTCACCCCAGTATTGGAGATCCTATGGAGCTAGAAACTGAAGAAGAAATTGTAGACAAATCATTAGCGGCAGAAGAGATTCCAGAAGTATTGGACATTAATGAAGGCATATCTGACACAGTTGATAAAATGTGGTTTATCAGACCAAAATCTGAAAATGTAGATTCATTCCTACGGTTTCAGCCATGTCAACCAGATGTCCATTCTTTTAATTTGAAAAAGTTATATGAGAGGAGGGATGGAAAGAAGCGTCACTGGTTGACACATGGACATGGTGCTTTTTTCTGCACGGTGTGTCTTGCTTTCAGTAGAAAGACAGCAGTGCTTTTATTGATGGCTGCTTTGATGACAAACATATGTATCAGAGAATTGAAGAGCATGAAAGAAGCAACCTCCACAATAATAGCTCTGAATCCTCCTTAATGAGATCAAAGAATAGGAACATATCTAGTTATTTTTTTGAGAGCCAACAAACAGCCAGAAAAGGGGAAGTGAAGAGAAAACGTGCCATCCTAGAGAGAGTGATTGGCACCATCAAGGTGATTGGAAAGAGAGGTCTAAGCTATAGGGCAACAGCTGAAGCAGCATATACATTAGATGATAAAAATTTAGACCATGGCAATTTCCTTGAGATTTTGCTACTCCTAGGCGACTTTGATCCCTTGCTAAAAAAAAAAAAAATCACCTTGATACAGTTATTAAAAAAAAGTAAAAAAGCAGCATCAAGGTGCAACGAGTAGCAAAGGACGTGGCGGCTTTGTTACACTGAACAATATCATCTGTGTAATTTCAGCACTTTTAAAAAAAGGTATTGCCCAAAAGATCAGAGATGCCGGCATGTTCTCAATACAACTAGATACAACACAGGATATAAATGTCTCAGATCAGTGTTCAATAATTCGATATGTCACAGATGTGGTTCATGAATGTCTCATCGCTGTGGTAAATTGCAAATCCACAACTGGGAAGGCTTTGTGTGAACTGGTTTGCAATGTATTGGAATCCATGGAAATTGATGTTACAAAGTGTGTTGGGAACTCAACAGATGGAGCTTCTAATATGCAGGGCCAGTACAACGGATTCAGCACCTGGCTGAGTAATAAAGCACCTGGCTAGATTCATGTGTGGTGTTATGCACATGTACTGAATCTGGTGATGGAGGTCACAAAGGTAACTTCTTAGGCAATATCCTTGTTCGGCATATTAAATGCGTGTGCTGTGTTTATCCGTGAATCCTACCTCCAGATGAATGTATGGCGGGAAAAGTCTCAGGAAGAAAGATTTCGAACAATTTCTGTGATTGGAGAAACAAGATGGTGGTCCAAAGATGCAGCACTTACAAAGGTGTTTGGTTCATTTAATGATCCAAGTCGGGCCTTGTATGTAGATTTGATCCAGACCATGGCAGAGATCTCATGTTCTAATCATTTTAATGCTGACATTAGATTCAAGGCTGGAGCATTCTTAGATTCCCTCACGAAATTCAGCACCATTATAACAGCACAGCTATACTTATTAATTTTCAAGAACACCACTCCACTATCCTTGTACCTGCAAACACAGGGTATGGATGTACTGCAGGCATACCGAATGGTGACAGAAACGTTAGACAACTTGCAAACACATGATCGTGATTTTCAAATGATTATAGATGCTGCAAAGAAGTTCGCAGTCTGGGCAAATGGCAAGTTGGATACAACTGACTGCAGAGTTGAGATTGACGAAGACTTTCCACCCCCTAAAAGAATACAGCGGAAGAAAAGAATGGCTGCAGAGCTTGCAGTAGACGAACCAATCTTGTTGGCAAGTGATCAGTTCCGGGTGGAAGTATACAATGTGACCTTAGACAAGATCATCAATTGTCTGCAGAGCCGATTTACAACACACGGTCAATTATTTGCTGATTTTGCATGTTTGGATCCCAGACATTTTGAAGATATTTTAGTGCACCTTCCCAACAATGCATTAGAACGACTGAGCAGCCTTGTAATTAAATTTGACTCCATGGCAACTAAAGAGAAGCTGCAAAGCGAGCTACTTGATTTTTCATCAAAGTGGCAAAGATTGAAAATGACTCTTGATGAAGAATATACTCATGATAGCAATGAAGGTCAAGGTGAAGACTCCAGCCATTCTCATCTTAATCACTGAAACGGAGGAACAACCATACTCCAAATGTTGACGATAAAACCGGAAAGTGCAAGACTTGTAGGAACTGTATAGCATGCTGCTACAATGTGCTACTGCCTTACAACTTATACAGTCTGGCGTATAGTTCTCTCTTTAATGCATACAAATTGACACTGACACTGACTCTTCTCAAGTAGCATGTGAAAGGTCATTTTCAAAACTTAAATATATCCTGAACAGACTTCGAAATTCCCTCTCCCAACCACATTTGGAGGCATTTATGCTCATGTCCATGGAAAAAGAGGCCTTGCATGGACTAAGCAATGAAACCATCATTGATGTTCTGGCTTCAAAAAGCAGACTGCTACAAGGGATGTTGCTTACGTAACATTACAAGCATTAGCATGTCTGTTGGTTACAATGCTGGTTAATCTCCATTTTTAAAAATTTTGACTTTATTAGTTATTTGTTTACAAACATGTTTTTGCATAATTTATCCTCTAAAACCTTAGAGAGTTTGCTCATTGCAACCTCCTAAAAGTTAAGAGCCGTTTTATCTGTTAAAGTCACTTAATTATTTTTAAAGCACTTTGACTAATGTTTGTACATTACTTTTTGAAAACCATTGAGATGCTTGCCATGATACTGGTAGTACATCTTAAACGATTTCTAAATTTCTGCTGGAAAGCAAGTTAGCAATAGGTTTTCTAGGCACTCAGACTTGTGGAAAGGTTTTTGCACTTTTTATACGGTTGAAGAATTAACAGCAACATATTTGCACTTTTTATTATCGCAAAAAGTTTATTGTAACTGTTCCAATATTTAATTACTGTTATGTAAAATATTTGCCCTATTTTGCTTTTTTATGCGCACTATTTATATAATATTGTGTCTTTCAGTTATTTATGTTAATAAAGGTTTGAAATCTTCCATATTTGAAGTAAAGTTCCTTGATTATTCTTTATTCTTGTAATATAGCAGCATAGCGATAAGTGGGTTGTATATAATATATATATCTATATATCCCCTATATAGGATACTCTTCAAACGTGTTTTAAAATGCATGGTTTTCCCTTTTATGAATAACATAATAATGATGTTGGGCTGGTATAATAATGCTATGGGGCTGGTATCAAATTATTTCCAGGGCTGGTTTTTATCCCCAGTCCGGCCCTGCTGGTGTAACTTAACCAGAGCTGTTATAAATTTACCAACTCCATAGATTTTAATGGCTCTGGGAAGTTTACAACAGCTCTAGTTAGGTTTACACCAGGGATGGAATTGATCTTATCATTTTTCCACTTGAATGAACCTTTAATAAATATACAACATAATCCCTTCCATATCCCTGTCCCCATAAACCCCTGGTGAGAGATTTCTCCTTTCTGCATCGTGACCCCTGTTGCATTGTGCATTTACAGTTCTCTCTCTGAAACAGCAACAAGGGACATTACAGGAACACTAAATTAGCTGGTTATGATGTGTGAGTATCTTCCCTCCGAGCTGTCCACTGGTGTCATACCGGCCCTTTAAAACCAAGAAATCACCTCTTCCCTGGAGCCTGTGAATCAGTTGATACTGGTCAGTTATGGGTTAATTCATCCCACATGATCCTCCAATGCAACAGATTCAACGTGTCTTGAAGGGGGACCTTTTTAATGCATTTTTCCCACAATGCAGTAAAATATAGGGTTGATTCCAATATCTTAAAATCATACATTTAATTAATTACTAATATAATTTTTAAAAAAACATTTTGCAAAAGAGGCTGCAAAATCCTCAACACACAGGTCAATACTAAATCGTACAATCCTGACCATCTCTCATGTAGAATGAAGGGTAAAGAGCCCCAGGAGACATATCTCATCTCCAGCCCTAGAGAAGCTGTCCAACAGCTCAAAAATCGATACAAGCGGAAAAAAAACTAATCAATGCAAATGGCATTTAATTTGAAACAGAAATATTTATAACCAAACCAGAAACCAATGTGTGATCTGTGGTCCAGCAGAGACTGAAGGACCCCATGGCATAAAAGGCCATTGCAGATTTCAGACAGAATAACCTGCTTGTATTCCTGAGATCTCCATATAATCCACAGATTCAGGATTCTCACCATACTGTGTACTAGGGATGAGCCGAACACCTCAGTGTTCGGTTCGCTTTCGAACTCGAACAATTTCAAAAGTTCGAGTTCGAACACGAACACGAACCGAACTCAATGCAAGTCAATGGGACTCGAAAGTTAAATTTTTAGAGTGCCCTCCAGGAGGGCATATATGCTAGATATTTGCCATAAAAGGTGTATGGGGTTCAGGGTAGTGCCCTGGGGACAGGAAACAAGGACAAAAAGTAAAAAAAAAAGTTTTTAAAAGGGACAGTGAGTTTTCCATGAAATAAGGGTTAAAAATAAAAACGAAAAATTCCTTCAAATATCGTGCCTAGGAGGTCCCCATAACCTGCCCGTGAAGTGGCGGATTTCTAGGATGTATAGAAAAATTTAAACAAAAAAATTACATTTAAAATGACGGTAAATGGTTTTCCTTTAATCTATTCATAAACAACTGCTTGGGGCGGCAGTCTGTATGAAAAGAGGAGGCATTTTAGGACGCGCAGAAAAAGTTTAGTGATTTTTTTGGGCTAAATTATGGTGAAACTTATGCAGGCTTTGGATGAAAGTAACAATAGGTGCTTTAAAATTGGGCCTTTAGTGTCGGCAAAAGTACCGTCACACAGTAACCCCTCTGAGGATATGAATCTGGTACAGGCGTCAGTGGCAGTGCACCCAAATATTGTGCCTTTGGTGCCAGGCCAGCAAGTGCATTCATAAAGTAACCCCTCTAGTATTGTGGAAGAGTGCAGGGCTAGACCATGCGGTCCTATATTAAAAAGATGAGTCTGGTAAAGGCATCAGTGCACCCAGATATTGTGCTTTTGGTGCCAGGCCAGCAAGTGCATTCATACAGTAACCCCTCTGTGGTATTGTGGAAGAGTGCAGGGGTGGACCATGCGGTCCTATATTAAAAAGATATCAATCTGGTAAAGGCGTCAGTGCACCCAGATATTGTGCCACACGTCGGTTTAACTGCCACTTCGCCAGAGATGGAGAAGGAGGAGGAGAAGGAGGAGGAAGAGGTGGTGGAGCAGACAGACCTCATAGAAGCAGCTTTCTGGAGGCGTGGTGGATGAACAAGCTCCAGCACAGAGCCCCACCTTGGATCCCTCCCAGCTGCAATCAGAGTTACCCAGTGTGCCGTGAAGGAAATGTAACGACCCTGTCCATGCTTGCTGGACCACGTGTCTAAAGTCACATGCACCTTGCTGCTGACTGCCTTTCCCAATGACTCGATAACATTGTCTTCCACGTGCTGGAATGGCCTTCAGTGAAAAGTAATGGCGTTTTGGAACATGCCACTGTGGTACAGCACATTATTATTTTTTATTATTATTCTTTATTTATAAAGCGCCAGCATATTCCGCAGCGCTGTACAATAAGCACAGTATAGACAGGGTTACAATACATTGAACAACATTTGACAAACAGTACAGGAGGAGATGAGGGCCCTATTCCCGTAGGAACTCACAATCTGGGAGGGTTGGGGTTGGAAACAGGAGGAGAGGACTGTAAGGTGAGAGTGATTGATGGTTGCGTCAGTGAGTTGGGTGGTAGGCTTCCCTAAATAGGAATGTTTTCAGGGAGCGTTTGAAGGAAGAGAAGTTAGGGGAAAGTCTGACAGTACGAGGGAGAGCGTTCCAGAGAGTGGGGGCTGCGCGTGAGAAATCCTGCAGTCTATCATGGGAAGAGGTGATGCGGGGAGAAGCTAGGCGCAGGTCACTGTTTGACCTTAGGGAGCGGGCTGGGGTGTATTTGGTGATTAGTGAGGACAGGTAGTGGGGAGCTGAGTTAGTGAGGGTTTTGTAGGTAAGGATAAGGATTTTGAACTTAATTCTGCAGTGGATGGGGAGCCAGTGAAGGGACTCGCAGAGGGGAGCGGCAGAGACAGAGCGGCGGGTGAGGTGAATTAGCCTGGCGGAGGCGTTCAGGATGGATTGTAGGGGGGAGAGGTGGGACAGAGGGAGGCCAGATAAGAGATTATTGCAATAGTCGAGTCGGGAGATTACCAGGGCGTGTATGAGTTGTTTTGTGGCGACAGCGGTAAGAAATGGCCGAATTCTGTAAATATTACGCAGTTGATATCGGCAGGAGGAGGAAAGAGACTTGATGTGGGGGATGAAGGAAAGAGCAGAGTCAAGTGTAACTCCAAGACAGCGAACTTGGTTTGATGGGGAGATGGTGATACCCTCCACCGTGATCGAGAAGTCAGGAGGTGGGGCGGCATTAGAGGGAGGAATAAGTAGGAGCTCAGTCTTTGACATGTTGATCTTTAGGTGGTGGGAGGCCATCCAGGAGGAGATGCCAGATAAACAGTCACTGACTTTGGAAAGGACAGGGGGAGAGCACATTCGCGGAAGGGAGCAGAGTCCACCAGCTGGAAATGCAGCAGCTGTAATGCGAGTAATTTTGCTAAGCTGGCATTTAGACGCTGTGCTTGGGGATGGTTGGGACTACATTTTTCTTACGCTGCAGAAGCTGGGGCAACGTAATCTGACTGCGTAAATCTTCAGCTGATGGGATGCTGTCACATTGTGAGGAAGGAGCTGGTACATCCATTACTGTAGCATCATCCCTGTCAGTGGAGGTTGTAGGCAATGACATGGCAGGACATACAGTGGGGGTAGAGACAGATGATGAGGAGGAGGACCTACGCAAAGTTTTGCGCCAATGGGATGTGTAGCGCTCACTCCCGGAGGAGCCGCTGAAAATGAACCACGGGTCAGTCTCCCCGCACTAGGGAATAAATATACTCCAACACGCTGAACAGTTTTATAATTTAAAAGGTTTACTAAAAAATTTGCAGCTCTTAAGACACGGTATATGCAGGAAGATTTACAGTACTTTCGTAACACGATAAACGCGTAGCGGTAAAAGAAACGGAAACACGAGGGCTTCGTATTTTCGGAAAAAACCCCCGACCGAGCAGAAAATTTAAAAGATACGAAATTCGAGGAAAAACCGCGTAGCGGGACACAATAAAATACACAGTTCTCGTATTACGATAGACGCGCAGCGGGAACAAAAAAAAAAAAAGAAGAATCGTTCAGAATGTAGCTTTTTCTTTGCCCCCTTGTATGGATTTTGAAAAAGGAAAACAGAGTCCTGCACAGGTTAAGTCCCAGAACTTGAAGTGATATATATTTATATATGTAGGGTACCCGGGTACTTTTTCTACTGGCCAGTGAGCTTGCTTTAACGAGGTCTTCGACTAGTCAGTTGGGGCCCTGTGGGTTTTAGAAGAAAACAGCAGTGTACGCTTAAATTTACACACGGCCTTGGGGGCCTCTCACCCATCCGGCGCAAGCTTGAGGTTCCGCTGACCCAGGACGTCTCTCCGCTCGATATTGACTGGGGACGCCGACCACCGGATCTGTTGTCTGGCCTTCTGTCTGTCAGCCGCAACTCAGCCAGCTTACCGCCTGCTCCCCGCTTCAATCGACCGCGGTACTCCTTACTCGAGGGGTCTTCTCTCCTCAGCACTGCACTCGGAATACAGCTGGTGATGTCTCTCTCCCGCAAGGCTGGGTGGCCCGATTGTGAGGCCCAATCCACTCTGTCTGCGCTCCGGCCTAGCTCTTGATCTCTCCTTCTGTGTGTGTCTCTGTGCATCCGCTCTCCTCAGCTCTCTGGCGCGTTCTGCCTGTTCTCCACGAGGTGCAGGATGTATCGGCTCGCCACAAACCCACCCACTTCCTGTTTCTTCGCAAAGCATGCATGGATATGTAGTTCAAGTGTCCAGGGTCTTAAATCATGATAGTCTCCATCTTGTGGCCAAAAATGGGTACTGCCACAGTAAACTTTAACACATCGCTACAGATGTGTGGCAGGTGGTCATCTGTCACCTCAAGCACGTGGTACCCAAGCGTCCGGTGTCTTTCCCACGCTTAAGCCTCATCGGACATAGATTACAAATAGCAACGGTGGGATCTGCTGCACATTTAAGAACTCCCAGACAGCAGAGTTCCTGGATGTGTGCTTTGAGACAACAGTGCTCTGCACCTGAGCAGCTCTGACATCTGATGCCTTGGACTGGCTAGTGCTACGGTTAGTCATAGAGGCTGTTGTGCCTCGTTTTTCTTGTGCCTCTTCCTCACTTGACTCCTCTGTTCGATCAGGCACCCAGGCGGAGTCAGTGACTTCATCATCATTGTCATCACCCCCTATCTCGTCACCGGAGCCAACTTGGCAGTATGCTGCAGCTGCTGGGGCAACATGAGTGCCAGTTATTTGTGTGTCACTGGCACCCCGTTCCTCTAGGTTGATTATACTCCCTTCCTCAACCTCAGAGATTGAATCTGAGCACTGTACTTGCTGCGCATCCTCAAACAGCATGTCACTGTCATTGTAGTCAAACAATTCAGCTGACTCCTCCGTGTGTGATAGTGAGGCTACGGCAGGAGTAGCTGTGGACATGGAGGCTGCATTAGATGCTTTGGCAGCTGAGGTAGACTGTAAAGCACTACAAGCCTGGCTGGCAGAGGACTCGGAGGATGAGGATGGCCTGGTTAGCCAATCCAAATCCTCTGTATTTTGCTGCTGCTTAAGACGGCCAGCACCAGTTAGAAAGGACAAGCGTGCCCCTGCAGAGGATGCACCACGTCCACGATGACCAGAGGCACAGCCTCCCGACACAGATGCTGCTTGCCCTCTTATCTGTGTCTGGGAGCGTCGGCCTGTCCTTTTTGATCTTTCTGACATAGTGAGTGATATATAGATTAAAGATATACAGAACTCTGATTCAACTATGTTATAAAAATTGGAGATATGCAGAACTCTGATTCAAGTGTGCTATCTAGATTAAAGATTTCCAGAACTCTGGTATAACTCAGTGAGACACCCTGATAGCTGGCAGCCAGTGACAAGACACATATTACAATTCCCAGGAACCACCTATAAATCAGTGACCCCCTGATAGGACCCCCTGATAGCTGGCAACAGTGACAAGACACAGATTACAATTCCCAGATATATGCTACAAGTCTGAGACTCCCTGATGGATGGCAGTGACACAGGTTATAATTCCCAGATATCTGCTACAAGTCTGAGACCCCCTGATGGGTGGCAGTGACAAGACACAGATTACAACAATTCCCAGATATCTTGTAGAAGTGAGACCCCCACAATAGCTGCTGGCAGTGAGAACACACACTAACAGAACAATCTCCTCTCAAAAAACACGTGCTGGGGCTGCGAGGGACGCCTTATATAGTATGCTGCAGGACTTAGCTCTGTGAGCCCATGATTGGGCAAAATTTTCCCAATCAGGACTCTGAGCCGTGATTGGCATAGTCTTGCACCTGTCCTGTGGTGCATTGTGGTCCATTGTGGGCGAACATGCAGCGAACACGCGGAAATGTTCGGAGTTCGACGAACAGCCGAACGGGCGATGTTCGAATCGAACTCCGAACAGATCGAACCGAATAGCTCATCCCTACTGTGTACCTGGAATGGGTGTAAACTTGCTCTGCCTGAAAAAGGCCCAGAGAGGCTTCATGGTCTCATACTGATCTTTTCCTCTTCAGACCCAAGGATTTCATGTACAAAGGATGTCAACAATCAAACCCTGCTTCAAATGGTTTACGCGCAGGTTGCGGATAGAGCAGAGTAGGTGAGCTCTCTTTTAGGATGGAGTCTCTCAAGTCCATAAATCATTTTATTTTAACATATTGGGGAATTTCAAGGGGTTCCTGTTCTCACAAGATGGAGAACACAGGAGGGAGGCATTTAGATATTAAATAGCAGGGAGACATTCAAAAAGGTGGAGGCTTTTGATTTGACTTACAGAGGTCCCTTCACTGGCAGAATGTGGCCTCTTGATGGTTTGTTTGGAAGTCTCATTACTGACAGGATGGAGGCCTGGGGATATGCTGAATGGAGGTCGCATTACACATAGGACAGAGCCACTCTGTCCCTTAAAGTCTGATTTCAGATCTTGCAGTGAAACGAGCCATCTAATGTCCATTTGACTTGGGTAGGACAATTTCAGACTATCGAACAATTTACAATGAACCCTCTCCATTCTGTGGTACCCAGGGAGCTGGTGCTGAGACTGTTTCCATAGTAACCCCAGCTTGCATTATAGAGATGCTGCCGACACAGCCCATCCTCCACTGGTGTGAAGACACAGAAACACGTGACCCACCAGAACATGGTACAAACAGTCCCATTCCTATCGTATTATGCTACTGACAGAGATTTAAGAACACATTGTAGGATGAAACCTAGAGCTGTGGCACAATCGCTGCAAAAATGGCAAATATCAGAAAAGGTTATTTTTAGAGAGTGCCTTACTGCAATTAATATATCAACACTAATATATATATATATATATTTTACACACACACACTTGAAGATTTAATCTAAGGGTTCACGTTTTATGACAATAACTCCGGGCCCATCTGAAACCCAACGACAGCCATTATTTGTAACAGGCCAAGTAATCTGGAAATTCCCTGATATAAATATTATAATTCTTGCTACTCCAAGGCTACAGAGAAGGTAGGAGGGAAGTCGTTGGGGTTATAACCCCATAGCAAGATATAGGGGACCACTTCTCAAGCCCATAAACCCAAATAAATAGAAGTGCAGGTGAGCCCTGGAGCTCTCATTCCTGTACCAAGGGCAGCACTTTAAAGAATTAGGTTGGCATGGAGACGGAAAGTACACAAGGATATGTCTATAAATTAAAAACTGTATAGATTTTTATAGTGTATTAATCCCTCTATTATATTCCCATAGGATGGATGGAATTGTACTAACAGTGCCCAGCAGGGGGCGCCTCCAGTCCTGAATCCAGAAGACAGAGTGCGTGGGTCCTGCTATATGGCGCTGACACAGCAGCTGTGAGATTTGCCACAGAGGGTAATGTCAGCCGTATTAATGGATTAACAGAGGAGGTAGATCAGGAGCTGGGAGTCGTGCAATTTTAACCTCTGAATTGCCAGAGGACTTTGTGCTTCTGTTGCCTCTTGCAGGGGTTAATAGCTCGTGCTGCCGGTGAGATGTGGCTGCTGTGAAAGACCATGAATTGTGTGAGATTAAGCTCGCTGTTACAAAATCTTCTATTTTATCCTTTGCGGAAATAGGATGAACTGGACTCTGTGGCAGGCCAAGGGTTAATAGCAGTATTTTAAATTAACGTGTCTTGTTCCCATTTCTGCTTTAACCTGCCATATACAATAAAGGTGTTGATAAACCCCGATATCTCATGCTGGGTCCAAGAGACGTATCCGCCTTTTATTTGTGTTTAACCCGATTCCTGTCACAGCATTGATCCCAAATACCTGGCAGGGAGGTGGTTAATTAATGATTTTGAACTAGAGGTGAGGGACGGATGGAGAAATGGTATTAACCAATAAGAGTTATGAATCTATGACCTTGCACGGTCTAGAAGGCTGGTCTCATCCTTCACAGGCATGGTTAGGGGAACCAATGTCCCCTGCACTCATCCTTGCTTTAGAGCTGGTGAGTAGGGGAGGTGCGAGCAAATGCAGAATGAGGTAATCACTGGGTTTGCTGCAGTCTGGTATTTCTGCCGTGTAAGCATGTTCCAGCTAGAGCCGCTGCATCCCTCCCTCTCCTCTTGCTTGCCTCTGCAATACTGCACAGCCCCCAAAACCTGCATACTTGAACCTGCAGGTCCTGAGCACTTACTGAATGAGCCGAGAATTCCCGAACAGGACCCATGAGCCCATACATAATGTACCGAATAAACCAATAATGTGCATGGAAAGCATGTCTTCAGTAACAAAAACCTGCAGTGTGAAAGGAGAGAAACGCGTTGTACAACCCACCTCTCCACTTACACAGCGATACCTGCAGGTTCACAGATATAGCAGGTTTTCTGTGGATCCAGGACAGCATATGAGCCTATAGGCCAGGGAAAAAAAAGCGAGTGTCCCTTTAGCATGAAGCCATTTCCCTGGATTATATCATTAAGCATAAACATCAGTGCACACACTACGAAAGGTGTAACAAAGTCATCAGATCTGATCTGCGTCTCTGGATCTTCTATGTGAGGAACCGGAGGTTAGGAACCAGTGGTTTGTGATCTGAAATCAAAGAAATTGAAAATCTGCAGAAATTTTTTATTTTATGACTATCTGGCCAGCTACAATCGTCACACAGGGTTACTAAAGCTTAGGCTAAGTAGACACGTTATCAGAAAAGAAGAACTTTTGCCTCAAGGACAATGGAGTCAAACCAGCACATTTAAGGATTAAACCTATATTTAATAACAAAAAAACAACAACAAGACAGCACAGCTATAATAAGCTGGTAAAAACCACTTGCGCTGGTATCAAATAGAAGACATAAATTAAACATAAATTTATTAGATTGATTCTAAAAATAGACATACAATTCTATATAGAAAAAATACTCTGTATACTGAAAAACAGTGAGAAAATGTGTATAATGAGAGACCAAAATGGTATGAATTAACCCTATCCTCAATTCAGCAAATACAACTTAATTGTTTGATTAGTTAGCAGGATAGCTGGTCTCCTTAAGACATTAGTGTATGGTTAGAATATCACTTAACAGTAGATAGAGGGTGTAGAGTAGACAACTGGATGAGCTAATGTACTGCAGTATAAGGATCCTAGATTAGAAATTTGAACAATTAACTAACTTCTAATCTAGGATCCTTATACTGATCTAGGATCCTTAAAAATTCAGTTACAGTCAAACAGCATTGATAGCGCCCAAACTGATTTCTAGGGTTAAGGTTTATAAAATAGGGTTAGGTTGCCATTTGTGCTTGTTTTAAGGTTAGGGTTAACTCTAACGTCCTGCTCTATTTTTAGGCAACGGATTCTGCCCCTACATTTGACTCGAGCACAGAAAGCAACTTAATTTCCTAAAAAGACTCAAAATCCAGAGCAATTAAGGAAATTTTGGCTAGAGTTGCATTTTTATTGAAAAATTATTAGATTCCACCCAAAGTATTTGATTGTTCCCAAAATATGCAACCAAAAATGACGCAAGGCATGATTTTCGACTGCGTCTGAATTGGAGCTTTTTTTTTAACTCTCGCAAACGCCCCTATGTCATTTCAATAGACGCATAGAGTGAACACTGCTGGCAATGGCAGTCAAGATTAGCAAGCTCTTTGGCAAGCGTTATGGTTTATTGGTTCTAAAATGTAATGATAAAGGCTCCTCTCTGTATGGATATTGATGAACAACCTTTGTTACTTTATTGCTATATAAGACCCATGAGTGACCCGCACTTTGTTGAATTATATATGTGAATTGAGGAAGCACTGGGGCAAGCTATCTCAACAGGTGATTTGTTTGGAAACAGTGCTGAATGTGGATATATATCCACACACTAAGTATAGTATGAGAAGTATTAAAAAGAAAAAAAAAAATAGAGCAGGGTGGTCTCATCACAACTTGACAATCTGATATCTACAGAAATATCATTATCTGCATTAACTCTGTATTACAGTGACGTGCGGTGAGGTCAGTGGCTGGTGAGGCACTGGTTAGTATTAGAGCCAGATATACAAATGCAAAACAGCCAAAAAACAATCTAGCTCCCAAAGAGGAGGCTTCAGGCATTTAGTACATCAGAAGGACAGACACTGCGAGTAAGGACTGACTGGAAGCCGATTCTGTTCCCACAGACCTTTATACAGAACAATTATTTTACAACAAGGTGGAAAGCCTGCCCAGAGGGCAGTCTATTGTGGATATTGCCCCAGCTCGTGGATATTGCCCCAGCTCGTGGATATATGCCCCAGCTCGTGGATATATGCCCCAGCTCGTGGATATATGCCCCAGCGCGTGGATATATGCCCCAGCGCGTGGATATATGCCCCAGCGCGTGGATATATGCCCCAGCGCGTGGATACTACCCCATCACATGGATATTGCCCCATCACGTGGATATTGCCCCATCACGTGGATATTGCCCCATCACGTGGATATTGCCCCATCACGTGGATATTGCCCCATCACGTGGATGTTGCCCCATCACGTGGATGTTGCCCCAGCGTGTGGATACTGCCCCAGCGTGTGGATACTGCCCCAGCGTGTGGATACTGCCCCAGCGTGTGGATACTGCCCCAGCGTGTGGATACTGCCCCATCACATGGATATTGCCCCAGCGTGTGGATATTGCCCCAGCGTGTGGATACTGCCCCATCACATGGATATTGCCCCATCACGTGGATATTGCCCCATCACGTGGATATTGCCCCATCACGTGGATATTGCCCCATCACGTGGATATTGCCCCATCACGTGGATATTGCCCCAGCGTGTGGATATTGACATGGGGCGGCTGTTCGAATGCTCTATCGGCATTCGGACAGCCGCCCCATGAGATCCTCATACTTACCTTCCCGAGCGGCGAAGTGGAAGTTTCCCCGCTTCCGGTCTTTGAAGGACCCAAGCCGCGGTCATGTGGGACTCCCACGTGACCGGGACTTGGGTCCTTCAAAGACCGGAAGCGAGGGAACTTTCCCTTCGCCGCTCGGGGGACGGGTTGGATGCGCGCGGCAGCCGGGCTACCCGGCTGCCGCGCGCATCCAACCCACGAGCGGCGGAGGGAACTTTCCCTTCGCCGCTCGGGGTTGGATGCGCGCGGCAGCCGGGTAGAGGCTGCGAGCGCAGCCTCTACCCGGCTGCTGTGTGCATCTTGTAACTGCCGCGGCGAGCGCACAGCCGGCTCGTGCCGCGGCGGTTGCATGCGCGCGCAACCAACTGCCGCTGGTTGCATGCGCAGAGTAAGGCTTGGCAACGGACACGCCAAGCCTTACTCAATTATAGTATAGACAAGGTGGAAAGCCTGCCCAGAGGGCAGTCTATTGTGGATATACTGCCCCAGCTCATGGATATATGCCCCAGCTCGTGGATACTGCCCCAGCTCGTGGATATACTGCCCCAGCTCGTGGATATACTGCCCCAGCTCGTGGATATACTGCCCCAGCTCGTGGATACTGCCCCAGCTCGTGGATACTGCCCCAGCTCGTGGATATACTGCCCCAGCTCGTGGATATTGCCCCAGCTCGTGGATACTGCCCCAGCTCGTGGATACTGCCCCAGCTCGTGGATACTGCCCCAGCTCGTGGATATATGCCCCAGCACGTGGATATATGCCCCAGCACGTGGATACTGTCCCAGCTCCTGGATATTGCCCCCCCAGCTCCTGGATACTGCTCCAGCACGTGGATATATGCCCCAGCACGTGGATATATGCCCCAGCACGTGGATATATGCCCCAGCACGTGGATACTGCCCCAGCACGTGGATACTGCCCCAGCTCGTGGATATACTGCCCCAGCTCGTGGATATACTGCCCCAGCTCGTGGATATACTGCCCCAGCTCGTGGATATATGCCCCAGCACGTGGATATATGTCCCAGCACGTGGATATATGTCCCAGCACGTGGATACTGTCCCCCAGCTCGTGGATACTGCCCCCCAGCTCGTGGATACTGCCCCCCAGCTCGTGGATACTGCCCCCAGCTCGTGGATATTGCCCCCCAGCTCATGGATACTGCCCCCCAGCTCATGGATATTGCCCCCCAGCTCCTGGATATTGCCCCCAAGCTCTCATGGATATTGCCCCCCAGCACTCATGGATATTGCCCCCCAGCACTCATGGATATTGCCCCCCAGCACTCATGGATATTGCCCCCCAGCACTCATGGATATTGCCCCCAAGCTCTCATGGATATTGCCCCCAAGCTCTCGTGGATATTGCCCCCCAAGCTCTCGTGGATATTGCCCCCAGCTCATGGATATTGGCCCCCCAGCGCTCATGGATATGCCCCAGCTCAGACCCCAGACCAGACATGGGGCGGCTGTTCGAATGCTCTATCGGCATTCGGACAGCCGCCCCATGAGCTCGGCGCCATACTTACCTTTCCGAGCGCCGCCGGGGAAGTGAAAGTTTCCCCACTTCCGGTCTTTGAAGGACCCAAGCCGCGGTCACGTGACCGGGGCTTGGGTCCTTCAAAGAGCGGAAGTGGGGAAACTTTCACTTCCCCGGCGCCGCTCGGATGCGCTCGGCAGCCGGGTAGAGGCTGCGAGCGCAGCCTCTACCCGGCTGCCGCGCGCATCCAAGCCCCGAGCGGCGGAGGGACCTTTCCCTTCGCCGCTCGGGGTTGGATGCGCGCGGCAGCCGGGTAGAGGCTGCGAGCGCAGCCTCTACCCGGCTGTTGTGTGCATCTTGTAGCCGCGGCGAGCCGGCAGCCGGCTCGTGCCGCGGCGGTTGCATGCGCGCGCAACCAACCGCCGCTGGTTGCGCGCGCATGCGCAGAGTAAGGCTTGGCGACGGACACGCCAAGCCTTACTCTTTTATAGTATAGATATGCCTTCTAAATTGCATTGGCAAAGACTTCTTAAATGAAGAATCTACAGTCCTGGGTCCTTGTACCTGGACTTGTTTTCATACAGGGTTATTCAGAGAGAGGTGAAAAGCAGGAGAATGACTGGAGAATGGAAAATTCTAGGTCAAAATAGCCAAACCAGAAAAATTTTCCCTTTCATAATCTGCTATTTTGACCTAGAATTTTAAATTCTCCAGTCATTCGCCTGCTTTTCACCGCTCTCTGAATAACCCTGATACAGGGCTATTCAGAAAGAGGTGAAAACCTTGAGAATGACTGGAGAAGTGAACATTCTAGGTCAAAATAGTCAAACCAGAAAAATTCTCCCATTTATCTCACTTTCCAAATTGGCTGTTCATTTTCCTGCCAATTCAAGGTTTTCACCTCTCTCTGAATATCCCTGATAATCATTGTGCTGGCTACACTATAAGGGATATTCAGAGAGGTGAAAACCTTGAGAATTGGCAGGAAAATGAACAGCCAATTTGGAAAGTGAGATAAATGGGAGAATTTTTCTGGTTTGACTATTTTGACCTAGAATGTTCACCTCCAGTCATTCTCCAAGGTTTTCACCTCTTTCTGAATAGCCCTGATACATGGTCATTCTTCTGCTTTTCACCGCTCTTTGAATAACCCTGATACAGGGCTATTCAGAAAGAGGTGAAAACCTTGAGAATGACAGAAGTTAAAATTCTAGGTCAAAATAGTCAAACCAGAAAAATTCTCCCATTTCTCTCACTTTCCAAATTGGCTATTTGGTCTAGAATCTGTTTCTCAACTTGTTCATTCTCCAGCCAATTCAAGGTTTTCACATCTCTCTGAATAACCCTGATAGTGTAGCCAGCACAATGATTCAATATCGGGGATATTCAGAGAGGTGAAAACCTTGAGAATTGGCAGGAGAATGAACAATCTAGACCAGGGTTTCTCAACTCCAGTCCTCAGGATCCACTACAGGCTAGATTTTTCAGATCACCTTGGGAAAATGCAGACTGAATACTGCAAACACTGAGCAGCAAATTATATCACCTGTGCTTCACATATCTGGTAAACCAGGCCGAGGAAACGAGTTGAGAAACACTGATTCTAGACCAAATAGCCAATTTGGAAAGTGAGATAAATGGGAGAATTTTTCTGGTTTGACTATTTTGACCTAGAATTTTAACTTCTGTCATTCAAGGTTTTCACCTCTTTCTGAATAGCCCTGTATCAGGGTTATTCAAAGAGCGGTGAAAAGAAAAATGACCCTGTATCAGGGCTATTCAGAAAGGAGGTGAAAACCTTGGAGAATGACTGGAGAAGTTAAACCAGAAAAATTCTCCCATTTATCTCACTTTCCAAATTGGCTGTTCATTTTCCTGCCAATTCAAGGCTCTCACCTCTCTGAATAACCCTGATTTTTTTTTTTTTTTTTATGAGCCTAAAATGTTAAGCCAACGCTTGCCCCATGCAAAAAAAAAAAAAAAAACACGTGAAAGAAAGGGTGTGTAAAGAGACTGGCACTGTAAGAACACACACACAGCTCTATATGCTGCCCCTATAACAAAAGTATTAAGAGGAGCCTGGCCACATCCATTAGGTTTCCTTAAAGCACCTATACATTTTTGCGTCATTCATATTATACTGAAGGGAAAGCAAGCCACTGACCCAACCTGACTTCTGCACACTGCAGGGCAGCACTTTCAGGCACTGCCAGGGAGCAAAATATAGATCTGACACCCCAGCCCAAAGCCAGTGACCCATGAAGCACACGCTGTGATCTGACAGCCCTGGTAGAAGGAGTTGAGAGAGTCTTGCTGGCAACTTTGCATCTGCTGAGTCCCCCACCTGTCCTGTCCCTCCCCAGGCAGCCTGGCTAGAGGTACAATACATCATACAGATTGGCAGCTAAGCACTATCTGAACATCAGCACAGAGGAAAGCCATGGCCATGGCCTCTCCCCCCCCAGTGAGGTCACTTACCTTGCAGCTGGGCAAAGAGGGCTTCCTGCTGCTGCACCCCCTCAGATCCCTCCTGGGGGGCAGATGTGTTGTGCATTCTTCCAGCCCCAGTTAGCAGACAATAACCAGCCTGGGGTATAACTGGGCATCCCCAGCTGTGCCAGGCTCCTGGACTGCAGCTCCCCATGCAGCCAGTCAGGGGTTGTCCATCATGCAATCTTTTCACAGCCTGCATTGGAGGGCTGCCTGGCCTATCATTGCCAGGAAGGAGCATGTCTAACTGCTAGACTTCCTGTCAATCAGAGGCAGTCCTCTAATGTAGGGGTTTTTCTAGGAATGGCTTGGACCAATGGTGCTTTCCCATTGGTCCAAGCTTTCCCATGCTCTATCAGTGCCTGTCAGTCTGTGCGGCACTAATGAGCAGTGATCTCTGACGTGTGCTGCACACATCTTGAGCAGTTTACTCAATTAGTGCAGCGGGGAAACATCCTGCTATGCAAATTGCGTAGGCTGGGAAAACTAATGCCTGCAGAGGCAGAGGATGGCGCTGACAGCAGGGGAGCTGGTGAGTTTGTTTTTAGTTTATTAATTTAACAATTAATGGCAGGTGAGGCTCTGCCTCACATGCCTGCACTGACTGCACGTCCCTGCTGTATTACATATATCTAAGCCGGTATATTTAGTCACAGATACTTGAAAATCTCTCCATGTAAAATAGAATCAGTCAGGGGCTCAGATTAATCAGTGTGATGTAATTATTATATACAGTATTATAATATACATGGAGGTGTAAGAAGGCCTGGGAAGTGCAGATTCGATTTCATACTACAGACACGTCATGCTCGGTGCAGGAATTCACCATTCGACACACACAGAGCAGGGAAGGACACGAAGCTGCATCAAGTGAAAAAGAAAACGATCCTGTTTGCTGCATTGATTTTGTATTCACAGCTGACCTTGTGGTCCGCTTCCCTGTTCTGTCTGAATTGAACACGCCACCAACACGTGTCAGTGATTTCTGGCTGTCACTGTTTAAATTTCCACAGTTTCACCCTTATTTTTGTGGTGGTAAATTATGCACATTTAAAGGAAATCCATCACTTTCTCTATTCCATCAGTTTGCTTGAAAGTTTGAAATTTGAGACGCTGTTTGCAAAAAAAATACTGAACTTTTATGGCCATTTTAAGCAAACTAAATAAATTCCTGATCTTAGCATGTTGTTAATTTGGATTCTGAGTACATGACAAAATTGCTGGTGTCCTTTTTCACAGTGAGTATATAGGACATGGGGCAAAAAGAATCCTCACAACAGAAGAGACTCCAAAGGGATGGAAAACCAACCTTAGAAGAAGGAAACTTCAGAAATTTAAAAGGAACAAATCACAAGATGAAAATACAAGAAACAAACATTAAATATGTTTAAATTAAAGGAAAAGATGGTAAGAGATGGTAATCAAATGTTAGAGTAAAACATGATCCAGTGAACGGAAGGTAAAGGGACAAAATACAAATGGAAATAGAAAGGGGATGAAAAGATAAAACAAGTATAGAATTAATCTTGTTCCTGAAGGGGCAGTAAAGAAAGAGAATGTGACGTGCTAACAGTGCCTTACCAATGAGAACATTCCGAATAGAGCAAGTACTGCTATTGGGCAAATTTCTGTAAGTCAAGGAGACCTTTGGGAAAGCAGGAATCTGATGGCCCCATACGTCTTTCACAATGGAGTATATTCTCTTTTTGCAAACTGCATAGTGACTGGTTTAGGTTCACTTTTTCCTCCCCATAGTTTACTTTCTTGTGGAAACATCTACAAATTTATTTAGCATATATTCAACTCAAACCGTACTCATGGTGTAGATCTGCACATCAAGCTCATGATCATGCCAGCTCAGAAAAGCCCTAGTCACAATCCTTTCTGTAGCTACGTAAAAAAAGTTCCCTGAAGAAAGCATTTGGTCAAATACCTGAATATAGTGTGAAAAATAGTCACCTCCGAGCAGTGGTGTATTTAGATTTTGTGCTGCCCTAGGCCTGACTAAACTCGTGCACCCCCTAATTTAAATGTGACACACCCCATCCTGTCAAGGTCACACCTCTTCCTGGTTAAACACCGACCTTCCTCTTTAGGCTCCACCTTTTCCTCTGAGCTCCTCCTCCTCTTTGTATATTAAATGTGGATACCAAGTGCCTAGTTGCCTACTTGTATATTTTGTATAACATTTTAAATGTATCTATTGAGATAAATAAAATTATGAAATATTTAAATTCAACCATTTGTAGCGCTGTTTTAGTTCTGTTGCTGTAATTGCTCATTTCTGGCCACCAGGGGGAGACAAGCGCAATGTAAACTGTACTGGAAACTTTGGGACTACGTTTTCCAGCATGCTTTGGGGCAGAGACAGGAAGTGGGTGGGGAGAACAGACAGACATCCACAACCTCTTGCGGAGGAGAGCAGTGCGTGCCAAGGGGTGAACAGAGCAAGACGCACGTGAAACAGGGAGCGATTGTGACCAGGCCGGAGCACAGGTGCTGCCTTTCAGACGCTGGAGATCGGTTTCAGTGACTTACCAGAGACCTAGTATTCCACCGCTGAGAAGTTTACACAGATACAGAGCAGCAGATTGGACCCCGAGTTAGGAGACCGCGATGATCTAATGGGAGTGCAGGCGGTGAACTGAGAATCTTGTTGCAAAGACGGACAAGCAAGACAAGCGGATCCGGTGGCACAGAGTCCCAGCCAAATCGAGCGGAGAGACGTCCTTGGTCTAGCAGGGGTGCAGATTATCTGGCGGAAGGGTGAGAGGCCTTCCAGGCCACAGTAAAGTTAACAAAGCACGCTGCAGTTTGCCTAAATCTACAGAGCCCCAACATGACTAGTCGAAGACACATTGAATTCATTCACTGGCCAGTTGAATCTAGTACCCGGGTACCAACACACGCATACACGCACACCTTCTTGGGACACAACCTGTACGGGACTTACACTCCGGCAACGAAGGGGTTAAAATTCCTTTTTTTACCGCTGTGCGTTTCTCGCATTACGAATTCCTGTAAATATATATATATACCGTGTTTGATTTATATATGCCAGTTTATTTGAGACCAGTAAACTATATAATTTATAAAATCCACAACAGTGCTGGTGTATATTTATTCCCTAGTGCGGCGAGACTGACCCAAGGTTAAATTCAGCGGCTCCTCCGGGAGTGAGCGCTACACATTTTTACAATGATCAGCCATGCATGTCAAGTACACTGGATCACAGCCACTCTAATTGGTTGAACAATAAAACCCACAGAAACGTGCAGTGTGTATGAGTGTATCACAGAGCTGCACAGCAATAGAAATGTGCGGTGTGTACGAGCATATCACAGAGCTCCACAACAATAAAACTCACAGTAATGTGCGGTGTGTATGAGCGTATCAGAGCTCCACAGCAATAAAATTCACAGTAATGTGCAGTGTGTATAAGCGAATCACAGAGCTCCACAGCAATAAACCCACAGAAAAGTACAGCGACAGGCAGTGGCTGAGTAGGAGCAGTGCTGAGGGTTTGCGGAGGCTCCGCAACTGCCTTACCCTCTCGATCATCAGGTATGCCCATCAGAAGGTATTCAACAGCTCTGTCAGGATTATTGAAGCTAGCTATCAATGCTGCTATCACTTGCTCTCGCTCATATCCCATAGACATTATCTCTATGACCATATTTTCATATGACTGGCCCGTCACAGGAGCGCTTGTGGCATCCTCAAAAAGAGATGTCTGAGAGTCAGTTGATAAACTGCACTCAGTAGATGAAGAGCTCACAGTCTCTGGAGAAGTAACTGTCTCCTCTTCCTTAGTAACTGTGGTGGTCATAGGTTCAGAGGCAAGTTCAGGGGGTGGGGGAATAGTGGGCAAAGGAAATGGGAGCGAGACAGGTATAGGGTAATTGGATAGGGCAATTGGTGTATATGTACGTGGAGGTGATGCAGGAGGTGCAGTTACAGTGCTGGCCAGTTGAGATGCTGCTGGAGACGGTGCTGAAGGACAAGCTGCTGCTTTTGGTTTTGTCACCATAACCACTACAAAGTTCTTCTAGTCAATTTTGTATTCTTTAAGGGCAGTTCCATCATTAAGGATTTTACCCGCATAAATTAACTTTTGGCCAACAGGAAATGCATCTTTTCCTTTTTCTAGTTCAATCCTCTCTTTTAATGCTTTGACCGTCTCCTCGCAGTCGATGTCTATCTTGAAGGTCTGCTGCTGCAGGGTTTTCAGGGTGATCTGCATGGCGGCTGTCTGCGTCCCTCTCGCTATTCACACTCTCTGCCCCCGAGCTCGGGCCTGGGTGAAATCCCGTGCAGCTGCTCGGTGCTAGGGGTGGCGCCGCTGTCTCTTCCCCGCGGTGTTTCACTATTTGACGCCAGCCACCCGCTGTTGAGAGGAGGGGGAGGCCTCCGCCGATTTGCTGTGGCTCAGTCGACGTCTGTGCCCGGGAATTTGGAGTCCTATCCGCGGTGGTGATTTTGCTGTCTCATTAGCACGGCCTGTCCGCCGCCATCATGACTCTACTCACTACGAGGTGCACAGGACGGTACTACTGTGCACGCTGATGTGCCGGCCGATCTGCTAACTCCCCATTCGAGAGACCGGGGGCTCTAGAGCCAGCGGCCGGCAGGGGAGTGCCCACCGCCGGCTTCAGGCAGACAAAAGGGACGGGGAGTGCCCAGGGACTCCCAGCATACTCAATGCGATGCCAACACCGGCCCGCTGAGCTGGAGGGACGGGGCCTGGCACGAAACGAGGACAGGGAATGGCCGGGTGTGTGTAACATTCCCCAGAGCTCCCAGGGGAAGGGGTGCCGCAGGGTGGTGGCTCCGATTACCATTTGGGAGGTTCGATGCTCCACCTTCTGCAGCTCAGCGTGATGAGGCAACATGTCCGGCGGCTTTCAGGGTAGCGCAGAAGGATCAGCAACAGAGTGCTGGTCACCTGAAAGCGCGGGGCAGGGTCCATCGTGCCACCTCTCTCTGCGGCATCTGCATGGTGGAGGTGGAGCGCTGGGAGGAAGTGACGTTATATCACTTCCTCCTAGCGCAGAGACAGTAATATCTGTACGTGACAGTGGAGGCCCTGCAACGCTCAGCGGCGGGGGTTTTCAAAAACCAGCAGCCGCGGGCAGCGGGTTCCATTGAGCTGTGGGGCGGCGGGTCCCACTGAGCGGCGGAGCCGCCGCCCCCTGGAAAATGCCACCCTAGGCCTTGTCGGCCTAGGCCAAAATACACCACTGCCTCTGAGTCTTCCTGAATATACAAAGTGGTCAGAATGTCAGGTGAGATTCTTCCTAATAATAGGGGTTTTTTGCAACATTGTCCCCACCGATCCATTCTGAGTATATGGGAACTGCTTAAGACATTGATATTCAGAGACTTCCTGAATATATGAACTGGACACAGCTTCACGTGAGTCATCCCGATTTTACAAATGTCACTTCTAAATATTGAAATTTTGAATGATGGAACTTATGGCATTGCTTATACCGCAAACCTTTCTCTGTCCCTCCCTATATCTAGACCTCTACCTGTAAATTCCCAGTAAACACTAGGCCTTTGGTATTTCCTCTAAGATTCCCTCCCTGGGAATTCCACCCAGTTAAATTGTTTCATTTCTCACAGATTACCCCCACTCAGCCTCACTTTTTCCCCTCTGTTCCCTGATTTTAATACCCACATAGAAAGGGGATTATTACCATAGAGATGAGTTTAATCAAATCAGAGGAGAATGAAATTAGCCAGAGGAAATGTAACGAGTTGGGAATTAATTAGAAGCACAATGATAATAATTTTGACTTCTGAATCCCCCGCAGCGATGGCTGTCCCCAGTGAGCACGTGTGTGCACAGACCCAAACACCTGATCTGAATCTGGCAGGCATGGAGCAAGGCAACTGCAGCTCTGTTATTTTATTAGGATTAAGAAACAAGAACACAAACTATATTCTGTGATGTGCAAGCCTGTTCAACCCAAATCCTATTCCACACACAATTATGAAATTCACAGAAAGAAACACAGGGAACATACTAGATGTAAACTAGATTACTATTATCCAAACACAGCCATTAGCCTTTACCATGAAGATTTTTCTACAGGTCTATATTATGCATGAGTGCAAGAACATGGAGGGATGTGACACACATACATTCCCGACATATGTTTTTAAGGGATACACTAACGAGACACTTTATTATGTACACTTGCTTGTTAAATCAAATTGCTAACCAGCCAATCACATAGCAGCAACTCCATGCATTTAGGCATCTAGACGTGGTGAAGACGAATTGCTGAAGTTCAAACCGAGCATCAGAATGCGGAAGAAATGAGAGTTAAGTGTCTTTGAACATGGCATGGTTGTTTGTGCCAGACAGGCTGGTCTGAGAATTACAAAAACTGCTGATCTAATAGGATTTTCATGCATCATCATCATCTCTAGGGTTTACAGAGACTGGTCTGAAAAAGATAAAATATCCAGTGAGTGGCAGTTGTGTGGAGGAAAATGCCTTTATGATATCAGAGGTGAATGGGCAGACTGGTTCGAGATGTTAGAAAGGCAACTCAAATAACCACTCGCTACAACCAAGGTATGCAGAATACCATCTCTGAACGTACACCACTTACACCACGTCAAACCTTGAAGTAGATGGGCTACAGCAGCAGCAGACCACACCGAGTGCCACTCCTTTCAGCTAGGAACAGGAAACCGAGGCTACAATTCACACAGGGTCACTGAAATTGGACAAAAAAAGATTGCCTGGTGTGATGAGTCTCGATAACAGCTGCGACATTCAGATGGTAGAGTCAGAATTTGGTGTAAACAGTGTGAAAGCATGAATCCATCCTGCGTTGTATCAACGGTTCAGAATGGTGGTGGTGGTGTAATGGTGCGGGGATATTTTCTTGGCACAGTTTGGGTACCAATTGAGCATTGTTTAAATGCCATGGCCTATCTGAGTATTGTTGCTGACCATGTCCATCCATTTATGACCACAGTGTACCCATCCTCTGAACGCTACTTCCAGCAGGATAATGCACCGTGTCCCAAAGTTCAAATCATCTCAAACTGACTTCTTGAACATGACAATAAGTTCATTGTACTCCAATGACCTTCACAGTCACCAGATCTCAATCCAATAGAGCACCTTTGGGATGTGGTGGAACGGGAGATTTGCATCATGGATGTGCAGCTGAAAAATCTGCAGCAACTGCATGATGCTATCATGTCAATATGGACCAAAATCTCTGAGGAATGCTTCCAACACCTGGTTGAATCCATGCCACAAAAAATTAAGGCAGTTCTGAAGGAAAAATGGAGTCCAACCGGATACTAGCAAGGTGTACCTATAAGGTGGCTGACGAATGTATACACAATGTGTGTTTAGTAGAACTGATGATTTGTTGCATGGATGGAGTTCACACTTTAGATTTCCATCCCATAGTTACTGCATTCCCCCTCCAATTTATAATTTAACGAGGAGTAGTGGTGGTAATGGTAACTAATAATAACTAATAAATCAAGCTTGTTAATTTGCAGTCGTTTGCCTCCCCCTCCCAGATTGTTTTGTGTACAACCACTGAAGATTGTATGCATTCTATATCATGTTTAGTAGATTTGTGTATGATAGAGATGGAAAGGGCATTCACAGGTGCCATACTACAGGCCTAGTGCCATAGTGGAGGATCCAGAGGGGTTGTACCAGGTCAAAGGTTTTGGATCAGCCTCTGTACAGAACACACTGTGTATGTTCATAGTTTTCAAGATGGACATCAGTGGTAAGTGGTGTCCCTCAGGGGTCTGTTATAGGACCAATTCTATTCATTTTATTTATAAATGACCTTGAGATAGGCATTGAAAGTCATGTATCAGTTTTTGCAGATGACACAAAACTAGGAAAAGTAATACAATGTGAACAGGATGTTACTTCGCTGCAGAGGGATTTAGATAGATTGGGGGACTGGGCACTTAAATAGCAGATCAAATTTAATGTAGATAAATGCAAAGTTATGCAATTTGGAGTGAAGAACACACAAGCATTTTATACCCTAAATGGTACGGAGTTAGGAAAATCCAAGCAGGAGAAGGATTTGGGAATAATCATAGACTTCAACCTAAGAAACAATGTGCAATGTCAAACAGAAGCTGCCAAGGCCAGCAAGGTATTGGCATGCATTAAAAGGGGAGTACACTCTCGGGATGAAAACATAATTTTGCCTCTGTATAAATCGATGGTAAGACCGCACCTTGAATATGCTGTGCAATTTTGGGCACCTGTCTTAAGAAAGGATATTATAGTGCTAGAAAAAGTGCAGAGACGTGCGACTAAATTAATAAGGGGACTGGAAAGTTTAAGTTATAAGGAAAGACTAACAAGCTTAAACCTGTTTAGTTTAGAGAAACCGCGCCTTAGAGGGGATCTGATAACCTTATATAAATATATACGGGGCCATTATAAACCATTGTCTGGAAACCTATTCATTTACAGGACTATGCACAGGACACGAGGTCACCCATTTAGAGTGGACGAAAGGAAATTCAGCCTAAAGCATAGGAAGGGTTATTTTACGGTGAGAACAATAAAGCTGTGGAATTCTCTGCCTGTTGAGGTGGTTGGGTCAGAGACTGTATAGACTTTTAAAAAAGACTGGATGACTTCCTGCAGTCACAGAATATTAAGGGTTATAATATTTAATATGTGGGTAAGCGTCTTGATCGAAGGAGAAATCTGACTGCCATTCTGGAGTCAAGAGGGAATTTTTCCCCAGTTTGTTGCATATTGGCGAGCATTTCAGACTGAGTTTTTTGCCTTCTTTTGGATCAACAGCAGTAGGTGTTGTGTGAGAGGCTGAACCCGATGGACGCATGTCATTTTTCAGCCTATGTAACTATGTAACTATAGTACACACTATATCGAGTGTCACACGTAACACACATGGTGAGTTAAGGATCACTGTACACACCGTGTGTCAGATGTCATACTACTTGTGGGCCCCCCTGGGTCTTCTGTATTGTATACTCAGTGATCGGTCACTTCTCAGCACACTGCTGCAAGGCTGAAATTCCGGCAAAAGATTTCTGACTGTGCTAAATGTACTTTATCTGTGTTTTATGCGCATAACTTTCTAAAATCTAGTGCTGCTTTTCATTCTGCATCATCTCGCTATATAATTTTATGTATTTATTCTAAAATATACTGATCTTATGAGCCATCAAACCTCACATTTTACAAAAGGTTTTTCACAGTTTTGTTCCCTGGTGTATTATTGTTGCCAGTGTGCTCCAATGATGGTAGAGTGCGCCAAATCACTGTTTCATTCTGTGCTGTATATATTGGTTTGTCAGTGATTTCCTACGTGCATATAGTATATCATGTGTCTGCCGATACAATCAGCGAGACATTTCACACACCATGTGCCTGGCAGCTGCCCCTGTGCACACTACATGCCAGGAATCAGCTGGATTACAAACCATGTGCCAGGCAGCTGCCAGCGAGCACTATTTGTGCCAAACAGCTGTTTGCATACACGCTATACACAGGAGACAGACATGTACAAACTGCATGCCAAGTCATGGATTGTCTAAGAATGTATTAAATACCATTGCTCCTTCCTAGCTCTGCCTGATTCCTACCGCTAGAGGGATGCCAGATGCCAGCAAGTAATATTAGACCAATTATTGTGATATCTGGATAGCCCCCTCAGGGATATGTCAAGCGTCCAATACCAGCAATGCAACAGGGAGATGATGCAGAAAGCGTAACAGACATATGGGAGGCTTCTCCAGGTATCTATAAAATAAAAAAATGATACATAGAGGTAGATACCTGTAATAGTTTCGCAGTGGAAATAAAGGTAAGAGCAGCACTGCCATTATGGGTGGGGTTTGGGCCTCAGGTTGTTTAAACACAATAGTATTTAAGAAATATACAATCTGTATTCATCTTCTACATACATTTCTTGCAGGGAGGAGCTAAATTCCATGTGGTCTTGGAGGTCTGATGTCTCAAATCCCTGGTGGTGGGCAGCTGGCAGACCTCTGCAGGCAGCCATGGTGTATTTCTGGTGGTGCTGTGGCAGAGCAAAGCGGTTTGCACACAGGCGTAGCGAGGTCATGAGGCACCCGGGGGCAAGTCTTTCATTAGTGCCCCAACCAAAAATAATCACAACAGTAGGGCTCAAAATTTCAGGTTCAGAGCTACTAGCCAGGCCATAATAGTTACTCGCCACCAGTTGCCCCACCCAACCCCTACCCTTAACTCCGCCCCTAAACACACCCTCTTAAGTTATCGTTAACAATATAACAAATCAAATGTAAACATAAAGGAAAATAATGTGCAGTGTGTACGAGTGTATCAATGAGCTCCACAGTAATAAAACTCACACTCATACACACTGCACATTACTGTGAGTTTTATTACTGTGGAGCTCAGTGATACAGTAATGTGCAGTGTGTAGCAGCGTATCACTGAGCTCCACAGTAATAAAACTCACAGTAATGGGCAGTGTGTATTGAGCGTATCACAGAATCCACAGCAATAAAACTTACGCTCATTACACACTGCACATTACTGTGAGTTTTATTACTGTGGTGATTTGTGATACGCTCATACACACCGCACATTTCTATATTACAGAACTCGACAGTAATATACTCACAGTAATGTGCAAGTCAAGTATGAGCGTAATGCGTAGTGTGTATGAGTGTATCAGAGCACCACAGGAATAAAACTCACAGTAATGTGCCGTGTGTGTTAGCATATCAGAGCTCCACAGTAATAAAACTCACGCTCATACACACCGCACATTATTGTTAGTTTTATTGCTGTGGTGCTCTGTGATACGGTCCTAAACACCGCACATTACTGTATTACAGAGCTCCACAACAATATAACTCGCGCTCCTACACACCGCACATTACTGTATCAAAGAGATCCACAGCAATATAACTAACGCTCATACACACCGCACATTACTGTGAGTTATATTGCTGTGGTGCTCTGTTACACTAATGCACACTACGCATTCCGCTCATATCAGAGCACCACAGCAATAAAACTCACAGCAACATGCAGTGTGTATGAGCGTATCACTGAGCTCCACAGCAATAAAACTCACAGTAATATGCAGTGTGTAGCATAGAAGAAAAGGAAAAAAAAAGTGGGCTGCTCAATCCAAAATGCCCAGGCCTATTTTTTTATCCCAGTCTGGGCCTGGGCTAATTCAGAAATAACCGGTTAGTTGAATTACCCCCTTATTTACATGGGCCGTGTAAACTCCAGCGGCTGCCTATATCTGTGCTTGAACAAGCCTCTCGTTACATGATCTTGGGGGAGAGCAGCCGAGAACACGAGATACACGTTCAAGCACAGATGCAGGCGGGTAAGCGGCCCATGTGAATATGGGGTACATCAACTAAGAGGTTATTTCTGAATTAGAGCAGCCAGCCCCAGTCCATAGATAGCCCACACAAGCCAGCATGTGAAAAAAATTCATAGAATTAGTGAGGTGGAAATAATAGAATTAGGGGTGTGTGTGGAAATAAAAAAAAAAATGGGATGTGGTTATAAAAAAATCGGGGATAAGGAAATAATTACCTTCCCTGGCCTGGCTGCATGCTCCCTGCTCTGGTCCGGACGTGTGGGTGGACAGAGCTCACACATAGCTTGTAGTCACTGAGTCGCGCCTGGAGGTAGCTCCTCATTGCTCAGATATACAGATCACTCCTGCTGCTTTTTTGTTTTGTGCACAAACTCTTCCAGGCCCGTCTGCGAGTCAGCACACGTGACACGGACCTCCCAGCGCTCGGGTCAGTCTGTCCCTGCTTGCAGTGCCCCCCCAGACAGGCGCCATGGGGCACGTGCCTCGCTCTGCCCCCCCTCGCTACACCACTGGGTCTGCATACCGTTGGGAGCAAACTGAGTTTAAGTGATCTTGCAAGGTCATCATAAGGACACTGGAAACCATTTGTTTCCGGTCTTCTGCTAGTTACGAGAGAATTAAACTTGTGCCGCCCTCTGCACCATGCAACCAGAAGGGTCCCTCCCTTTCATTTTTAATAAAGTTTTTGGTTAATGTCAAGTGATTTTATAAATGTAGAATCCCTTAACACCAGGTTCCGAGAGTTGATTTTAAGCTGGAGACAAAAATAACAAGCAAACCTGGAATCGCTCCTTATACTCCAGCTGCCAGAAAATTACAAAGTTATTCAGAGAGCACTGAAATGTCACCAACATTTTGGTGCTCTCTGAATTGTCACACTTTGACGAGTCTGATTCGCATTGATACGTCTGATTCAGCATTCACCGCAGGGTCCCTGAAGTGCAGCCGAATTGGCCGCCAAACGCCGCAACCAACCCGCCGCACACACGCCGGACAGCCGCCAAATGCAGCCGCCGAGCCGCCGAATACAGTGCCGACCAGCTGCAAAAAAAAAGATTGAAAGTGTCAAATTTGAAACCCTGTTTTAAAAAAATTTCTGGACAAAAATTGTGAGGACTGTAGGTCTTAAAGACCTATATTAATCTCGCTCAAAACAAATCTGCGTTGTTTCTGGGTGCTACAACACTCCTAATAAATATTCCCTATATACTTAATACAAACAAGAAAATTTTTCATCTCTTTAATATGCATTGGTTGATTATATATGATAATCGGGAGAAACCCTATACATATAATGACCAGGAACATTGGAAAAATACATCAATATCCTTTTTCAACAAGAATTCTCCATGCCGGTTACCAACCCGAATGAGCAATGAAAATTAAACTAAATCCGTACGTATCAACAGCATCCGGGAATGACTACACATACTTCACAGCATGTGACGTAATGAAGTCATCATCATTAGCCGGAAGTATGCCCACGGACTTTACACGAGGACCGATCGAGAGAAGGGCTATAAATATGTCTTATTAACGTTAATGTTTTATCCACTGCTGAAGCCCGCTGCACTTTGAGGGCGAAACACGTCTGGTGCCCATTTCTTGTTTTTATATCGGTTTTATATTTTTATTTGTACTAATAAACCCTTTTCAACCTATCCCTGTTCTGTTATACCTCCGGTCTTTTTTCCATCTGCGGATACTGGATAAGGGACGAAATAGGATTCACCCCACAAGGCCTTTCTAAGATTGTGTGATGACAATCTGTATGTGAGAAACGTCTGGGTCTGATTGAGACCAACAAAAGGGTGAGTGAGTCTGCTTCTTCCCTTCATACGATTGTGTCTAAAATTATAGAACCTGTGTAACATTGGGGGCTTCCAGCCTCTCCAGTGTGCTTGAAGGCAGCATGTCTGATGCTGCTCGCTGACCAACACCCGGTTTAAATAGAGACAGGCAGGGAGGTGGCTGCATGAGGAGCGGCTTGAGAGGGGGGCGCGGTCTGGTGAAGGTCTTTAAAAACCCACAGTTCCTTCTAAGCAGTGCCAGATCGTGGTTATCCATACCTGAGCTCCCTGTACCTGAATTCTCTCGTGAATTTAACCTGTTATTGACCTCTGCTTGTTTTCTGACAATTCTACCTTCCGTTGCCCTAGACTATTTTCCTTGTACTACGCTACTGCACTGATATCGGCCCGGCTATTCCATTTGACTATTCCATACTCTGTATTCCTGATTCTGGCTCGTCTGACTACCCCCGTGTTGCTGACCTGGTTTTGTATTACGACATTGTCTTTGATTAACCCTTTCTGTCTAGCTAGTATACTTATACCTGGCCAATTTTTAAGGACCAGACAGTTAGGGATTGTTCTACGGCTACTCTGTTGGTAGCTTTTTAGCTCTGTGGAGTGTTGGGCTTTAAGGGCTGCGTGGTGGGATCCGGGAACCGTGACATTACGATCTGGCCAGTGGATCCCGCAGACTTAACACAGCATTTGAGTAACTTTGTATCTAGACAGGACGAGCAGGACCATAGGATGGATCAGTTTGCTCTCGCCTTACAAACTATCCTGACTCGTACGGCTCACCTGGGGTTGCACCTCCGCCTGCTATACCTGTGTCCCCTGTCGTTCAGACATCCCAGGTACACATGACCGCTCCTATGAGGTTTGACGGTACTCCCTCAGAGTGCCGGGGATTTTTTGGTCCATGTGGATATTCATTTTAAATTAAATCCACAAATGTTTATCACTGACGTAGCCAAAGTGGGGTTCATTATTAACCATCTGTCTGGCAGAGCGTTGACATGGGCGAATCCTTTATGGGAGGCAGAGAAGCCTATCATACGGAACTATAAAGAATTCATAGCCGAGTTAAAACGTACATTTAATCCTACCAGAAAGGCCAAGGTAGCTGGCAAATCCTTGTTCCGCATACGTCAAGGGAACAGGACTGTGTCTGATTATGCCATAGAATTTAAAACGTTGGTTTCTGACGTGAACTGGACTAATGAGATCTGGTTCTGGCTTTTATGGAGGGGTTTTCAGAGTCATTGATGCATGAATTGGCTCCTCGTAAATTACCTGAGGTATTGAGTGAACTCATTGATTATTGTATAGATCTGGATGATCAGATAAGGGACAGAAGAACTCCAAGAGAGAAACCTAAGAGACCGTTACCAAGGTAGGCCCCTGTCTTTCAGGCACCAGCAAGAGAGTTATCTCCTCCCTCTGAGCCTATGCAACTAGGCCATACTAGGCTTACAGAGGAAGAGAGAACAAGGCGACTTCGTGAGGGATCGTGCCTGTATTGTGGTGTAAAAGGACATTTACGACTTCAATGTCCCACTCGCCCTAGAATGCATGATAAGTTGGAAAACTACCGCACCTAAGGCAGCTGAGGAGACAGGCCTTGGGTGTGACGTTCATGTCTCCTGTTTAAAACACTAAACTCTTGTTACCAGTATCCATAGCTTGGGAGACCAAGACCACGCATACTACTGCTTTTGTTGATTCTGGGGCTGCTGGTAATTTCATTGATGTTGAATATGTTTCCTCCATCTCTCTCCCTCTGGTTGTAAGAGAGACACCCTGGGCCGTCAAAGCCATAGATGGTAGGCCGTTATCCTGCCCTAGGATAACTCACGATACTGTTACAGTGGTTCTTACCACTGGTCTCCTGCACAAAGAAGAGATCATATTACAGGTTATCCGTTCACCTTCCAATCCTGTTGTGCTTGTTTTCCCTTGGTTGGTGGAACATAACCCTGTTATTGATTGGGCTAAGGGCGAGATACAGTCTTGGAAACCTGCTTGTTTTGTTAACTGTGTAATACCCATCCAGCATATTGGTGCCCTGAACACACCTACAGCTCCTCCATTGTCAACAGAGGTCCCTGACTGGTATGCCGACCTCAGGGCTGTATTTGATAAAAGAGAGGCAGAGAAACTACCTCCACATAGACCGTATGATTGCGCCATAGATATTCATCCTGGTACCATGCCTCCTCGAGGCAAAGTATATCCTTTATCCATAAAGGAGAACCAAATCATGGAGGAGTACATAAAGGAGAATTTGGAGAGAGGTTTTATTAGACGTTCCTCTTCTCCAGCAGGGGCTGGGTTCTTTTTTGTGTCTAAAAAAGAGGGAGATTTACGCCCGTGTATCGATTATAGGGGGCTTAACAAGATCACCATCAAGAATGTGTACCCTATCCCCCTTATATCAGAACTGTTCGACAGGTTAAGGGGATCAGCAGTATACACAAAACTCGATTTAAGAGGGGCTTACTACCTGATACGTATAAAAGATGGGCATGAGTGGAAAACAGCATTTAACACCAGAAGTGGGCATTATGAATATCTGGTCATGCCTTTCGTTCTCTGTAATGCTCCAGCTGTATTCCAGGATTTTATTAATGATGTGCTCAGAGATTTTTTGCAATCCTTTGTTATAGTATACCTAGACAATATACTGATTTACTCTCCCGATCTGAAAACCCACCATGAACATGTCAGACAGGTATTAGCAAAATTACTAGACAATGGTCTTTATTGCAAACTGGAGAAGTGTTTATTCGACATTAGTACTGTAAAATTTCTTGGGTACATTATCACTCCAGAAGGTTTTGAGATGGATCCTTCCAAACTCACAGCCATCTCAGAATGGCCTCTTCCCCAAGGCCTCAAAGCCATACAGAGGTTTTTGGGGTTTTCCAACTATTATAGGAGATTTATCAAGAATTATTCCACTGTAGCCTCTCCTATCATTAATATGACACGTAAAGGTCTGAAGAATCAGGTCTGGTCTTCACAATCCAAACAGGCATTCGAAGCTCTTAAGCAGGCTTTCACTTCCACTCCCGTGTTACGGTATCCTGATCCCAGAATTCCATTTGTCCTTGAGGTTGATGCTTCCGAGATAGGCATTGGGGCTGTCCTATCTCAAAGAGAGTCTCCAGGAAAGCCTCTACATCCCTGTGGGTTCTTTTCAAGAAAATTATCACCAGCAGAACGCAATTATGATATCGGTAACAGAGAATTGCTTGCTATTGTGTCTGCCCTGTCAGAGTGGAGACATTTGTTGGAAGGTACTCTTAGAAACATAGAAACATAGAAAAATGTCGGCAGATAAGAACCTTTCGGCCCATCTAGTCTGCCCAATTACATGGATACTTTACCTGGATTTATCTTTTGTTTAGGATAGCCTTATGCCTATCCCATGCCTGCTTAAATTCAATTACTGTTTTGGCCTCTACCACTTCAACTGGAAGGCTGTTCCATGTATCCACCACCCTCTCAGTAAAATAATGCTTCCTGATGTTACTTTTAAACCTTTGCCCCTCTAATCTAAGACCATATCCTCTTGTTTTGCTACTTTGTTTCCGTTTAAATATACTCCCTTCCTCTACCTTGTGGATTCCCTTTATGTATTTAAATGTTTCTATCATATCTCCTCTGTCTCGTCTTTTTTCCAAGCTGTACATGTTAAGATCATTAAGCCTTTCCTGGTAACTATTCTCCTTCAAGCCGTACACCATTTTAGTAGCCCTTCTCTGAACTCTTTCTAAGATATCTATATCCTTCTGGAGATACAGTCTCCAGTACTGCACACAGTACTCCAAGTGAGGTCTCACCAGTGCTCTGTTCAGTGGCATGAGCACTTCCCTTTGCCTACTGCTAATACCTCTCCCTACACAACCAAGCATTCTGCTATCATTTCCTGCTGCTCTATTACATTGACTACTTACCCTTAGATCCTCTGAAATAATAACCTCTAAATCCCTTTCCTCAGATGTTGAGGTTAGGACTGTATCAAATATTCTTTACCCTTTGTTGATAATCACTGATCATAACAACCTTACGTACATCGGGGATGCTAAACGTTTGAACTCGAGACAGGCCAGGTGGTCATTACTACTGTCTCGGTTTAATTTTGTGTTGACTTACAGACCAGGTGACCATAATGTAAAGGCTGATGCCTTATCTCGTCAATATGACCCGTATGAATCAAATACACAAGACCACAATCCTAAAGTTCCTCCTGAACATATTGTGGCTTCCACGGTCTTGTCTATTTCCTCGCCTTTCCTGGAACGCCTCCGAGCAGCTCAAATGGGGGCTCCACCTAACAAGCCTCCAGATATGTTGTTTGTGCCTGAAAAGGAAAGACAAGAATTACTCATAATGTTTCATGATTCTAAACCAGCAGGTCATCCTGGTATTACTAAGACTCTTACCAGTATCTCCAGACAGTTCTGGTGGCCCACCATGCGACAGGACGTACGTCTGTTTGTTTTGGCTTGTCAAGTCTGTGCCAGAAGCAAAACCAGTGAAACCTTGCCTGTCGGTCTATTGCAGCCGTTACCCATTCCTAATAGGCCTTGGTCTCATCTATCCATGGATTTTATTGTGGACTTGCCGAAGTCCAAGGGTGACAGTTGTAGACCGCTTCTCCAAAATGGCTCATTTTGTTCCTTTACCTAAGCTTCCTACAGCCAAAGAACTGGCGGTCGTCTTTGCTAGAGAGATTGTACATGGGGTTCCGTCTGAAATAGTCTCTGACAGAGGAGCTCAGTTCGTCTCTCGTTTCTGGAGGGATTTCTGTGCGGAGATGGGGGTGCGATTGGCCTTCTCTTCAGCATATCATCCACAAACCAATGGGGCAGCAGAGAGGGCAAATCAGGGTCTCGAGCAGTACATACGTTGCTTTACCACACAACAACAAGACAATTGGTCGGAGTTGTTGCCCTGGGCTGAGTATGCACGTAATAACGCAGTTAACGAGACCACTGGCCACTCTCCTTTTTCTGCCATCTATGGTTTTTTCCCTCCGGCTCTACCGCTTCAGTTTGCTGAACAGGCCATCCCGGCTCTCGATGAACATCTCACACAACTACAAGAGATTTGGAGACAGATTCGCGAAAACATGGAGCGCAATGTTGCTGTCCAGAAACGGAAGGCTGACAGGCATAGGTTACAAGCTCCTTCCTACAACGTGGGGGATAGAGTTTGGTTGTCCACTAGGAATGTGAAGTTGCGGGTGCCTTCTATGAAAATGGCACCTCGGTTTATAGGTCGATACAAGATCATTCGCCGCGTTAACCCTTTGGCTTATGCTCTTGCCCTTCCTAAACATCTTCGCTTGCACAACGTCTTCCACACCTCCCTACTGAAGCCTTTGTTGTGTAACAGGTACACGCGGGTCGTTCCTCCTCCTCCACCTGTTCAGGTTGATGGGGAAACAGAGTATGAGGTTAGGAAAGTTCTGGATTCTAGGCTGTTCAGGGGTGCTCTGCAGTACTTGGTCGATCGGGTGGGTTATGGTCCGGAGGACCGGTCCTGGATTCCGGCTTCCAGCATGTCTGCCTCTAGGTTGGTCAGGGCGTTCCATGCCTCACACCCCGATCGCCCTGGTGGTCATCCTGCCACTCGCCCTCGTGGTCGTCCTGCCACTTGTCCTGTTGGTTGTCCGGTGGCCTCCCGTGGAGAGGGGGGTACTGTAACGTTGGGTGCTTCCAGCTTCTCCAGTGTGCTTGAAGGCAGCATGTCTGATGCTGCTCGCTGACCAACACCCGGTTTAAATAGAGACAGGCAGGGAGGTGGCTGCATGAGGCGCGGCTTGAGAGGGGGGCGCGGTCTGGTGAAGGTCTTTAAAAACCCACAGTTCCTTCTAAGCAGTGCCAGATCGTGGTTATCCATACCTGAGCTCCCTGTACCTGAATTCTCTCGTGATTTAACCTGTTATTGACCTCTTCTTGTTTTCTGACCATTCTACCTTCTGTTGCCCTAGACTATTTTCCTTGTACTACTCTAGTGCACTGATATCGACCCGGCTATTCCATTTGTCTATTCTATACTCTGTATTCCTGATTCTGGCTCGTCTGACTACCCCCGTGTTGCTGACCTGGTTTTGTATTACGACATTCTCTTTGATTAACCCTTTCTGTCTAGTAGTATACTTATACCTGGCCAATTTTTAAGGACCAGACAGTTAGGGATTGTTCTACGGCTACTCTGTTGGTAGCTTTTTGGCTCTGTGGAGTGTTGGGCTTTAAGGGCTGCGTGGTGGGATCTGGGAACCGTGACAACCTGCTGCACTTAGAAGCTGTGTTTCTCTTTTGCCTTCGAGGAAAATGGAGAGATGTAGGGCGATTTGGGTGCCCTCATAAACGACCCTAAGGCACACGAACTAGAGCTGTAGAAGCTCTCTAAATTGTGAGTGTAACCCCGTATATGCACATAAGTCCTCACCTTGTTCCTAAATACTGCACCATTATTTGTATTTTTTTTTTTTTTTAGGGGATCAAAAGATCCAAGGATACTCAATACTGTATGCCAGTGCCGGCAGTAAGACTGTAGAGAGTAAGTTATTTTATATACATACCACTGGCCTATACATATATTTTATTACACATATTACTGTATGTTTTCTGTGTATGTGTGCTCCACTCCACTCCTTTTTGATTTTTGTTCATACTGGATGAAAATGTCTGGAATTAACATATAAGGTCCTTTGAATGATAATAAAAAAAGGTCTGTTAACCCCTTCACTGCTGTGGCATTTCACCGCTGTGTGCTGAGCTAATTTTTACCGCTTTCGCTCATGTTTAAACGCGATTTGAAGCCACATTTTATTAAATGACCCAGACATATTATATATCGTTCTTTCCGGCAGACTTGTCAGATTCATAATATTTCATTTTTATATGTATACGTTATGTCCTGCCAGTATATTATAACAAAAAATGCAATAAAATTTGAATTTTTATTCATCTGCAGCGTGTAAAGTGTTTTTTTTGACATTTCATCACATGAGCGTGGGGTGCGCTTGTACAAAAATTTGAAATGGGGACTTGTTACATTTTTTGGGGGGAATTACGTGATTTTTATCAAACGCATCCCATAGAAAAAAATCATTAGTGCAACATCATTGTTCACAATATAATTGAAATGTGAACAATATTGCTGCATTAATAAAAATAACACACAAAAAAAACATGTTTTTTAAATTTATTTATTATTTTGTTTATTTTTTTTTTCCTTTGAACATGGTCATGTTGGGTATCATTAGCAGGCCATGCTCAGGCCATGCCATGCCATGTTCAAAGGAACCCCTATCTCCACCAGGGGATTTCCTTAGAAAATCCCCGGGCAGCTAGGGGTTCCCCGGCTATCTGACGTCATCACGCTATGCGTGATGATGTCGGGCTGCAAGGAGGGACCCAGGGGTGGAGCCGCCATCCAAGATGATGGCCCCCACCAGAGCTAGGCCACAATTCGGCGCCGCAAGGCGCTGAAGTGCGACCCGGTGCCTGAGGGGTTAAAGCCAGGCACCGCTTAAAAGGGGAGACTCTCCCCTTTTAAGCGGTGCCTGGCTTTTGGCGCTGCACCTTCCCGATCGGGAGAGAGAGGGATCCGAACGGATCCCCCACTCCGTTTCAGGCGATCTCCTGGCATTGCCGGAGGGTCGCCTGGAAATGACGTCATCGTGCATGGCGAAATGACTTCTTTGACGTCGAGAGGGGCTTAACTTCAGCGTCTGAGGACGCTGAAGTCAGACTGCCGCGGGAACCCGGACAGAGAGGTGAGTATCTCCGCTGGAGCTCCCGCAAACGGATGACGTGTGGGGCACGTCCTCCGCATATAGCAGGAGTCAATGAGGACGTACCCCACACGTCATCCGCAGCGAAGGGGTTAAAGAAAAAATAAAAACTGCTATTAAAAAAAAAGACGGGAAAAATAATCAATAAAGGGACTTTTTACTGCAGATTAAAAGAATAAACTGTTTATTGGATATTGTATAAAAGCAGGAATATTTTTAACATTGAAACCTATGGGATTCACCTGATTAAACCTGCCATATGTAACCACCGAACATCAGGGCACTTCGACAACTTTTCACTGCTGTTTGGTGTTCTGTGAATAGATTTACCATTGCTTCTCTATGGGGACTTTCACTGCCGTCGAACAGGCATCGTATTTGCAGGCAATACATCAAAATGTGGTGAACTGCCTGCTCTCTGAATGTCCGAATGGCCACGAAATGGCACCGTACTGGAAAATTTATTTCAGGGCCAGAAAGGCATTCTGGGGTCAAGAAGGAATTATTTACGTAAATATGCATTTATGTTGCATATTGAAGATCGCTTTAGACTGGGTTTTTTGCTTTCTTTCGGATCAACAGCAGTAGGTAATGTGTGAAAGGCTGAATCCGATGGACACACGTCTTTTTTTCAGCCTATGTAACTATGTAACTATATATATGACTTCCAGGCCCAAACTGTCACTGTTTAGAGAAAAGTATTTGTGAGGCAAAATAATCTGTCAAAGAAATATTATTTTACACTAAATATATTCCATAACATCCCATATGGCTTCAGGATTCTCTTTAAATCTTAGAGAAAACTTTCCAAAACATGACATTATTTTTTTATTGAATATACGACACTTTAACAGGGTTATTCAAAGAGATCCGAATTGTGGCTGAAAGTTAACCGAACACTGAAATTCAGCGTTCGGTTACCTTTCCTGGCCATTCAGCTATTCAGAGAGCAGGCAGTTCGCCAAATCTTGGCGAATTGCCTGCAAGTACGGTGCCTGTTCATTGCCTGTTCGAGGGCAGTGAAATACACATAGAGAAGCAATGCTTCGTCTATTCAGAGAACACCAAACAGCAGGGAAAAGTTGCTGAAATGCCCTACCTTTCCCTCCTCTTCCTCAACACTGAATATCATGACAGAATTTCCTACCCCCTACTGTGGCAGATCACGGCAGAATTTCCTACTCCCCTAAACTGAGGAGCAGAGCCAAGTCTGCCGAAGGAAGAGGATGGACTCCTTGTAGGCAGAAAATGAGGAAATAGTACATCAGACTACATGTACCCACACTACAGTGCTTACTACAAACCAGGCCTAGGAAATGTTCTCCAGGTGGAACAGTGCAAAAGTCGGTCTCTGAATATAGGGATGAAACATTAACGACATAAATCAGTCACTTCGCATGACTCACATTACACTCACACACAAAAAATAGCACTGAATACATTTTGATTCTTGTGATTACATGCTACTGTCGGACGCCATACAATCCCAATTAATTTTTTTCTCAGTTTTGGTTATAATTGTGTATTTTCTTTGAAAAATGTAACAGGTTCTCCATTCTTTTTTAAACCCCTTCGCAGCTGAGTCATGTCACCCCTGTGTCCTGAGCTTATTTTGTGCTCATCATGTTTAAATGCGATTTGAAGTCTTGTTTTATTATGGGACCCAGGAAAATTTATTTCTTAATTAAATTAAAAAAAAATTAGCGCCCCTGCAGATTCAAAATATATCATTAAGATGTGTATATGTTATGTCATATCAAAATCCTATTTCAAAAAATGTCAAAAAAGTGTAAATGTCCATTTGGTATTCAGTCATTTACAGCGTGTAATGTCATCTTTCCACATTATAGGGGTTATTCACAAAGCAACAAACTTGTCACTGAATTGCACTGACTGGTGAATTTCAATGTATTTGGCAATTTCAAGTCAGTTTGTCTATTCACTAAACTGTCAGTTCGCCAAATACTGGTGAGTTGCCAGAAAAATACAGTGCAGTTGGCTGCAGATAGGTGATCTTCGATCGCAACGGAATTGTCCAATATAGAAGTAATGGTTAATCTATTCACAGATCGCCGAACTGCCCTGATTGTCGGTGATTCAGTTAGACAGGTTTAAGCAGGCGAATCCCATAGATCTCAATGTAAAAAAATATATATTTTTTTTAATCATTTTAAGTTTATTCTTCTTTTCATTTTCTGCATAAACTTTATTTTATTTTTTAGAACACCTTTTTGTATTTTTTTTGACAAAATTTTTGTTTCCCAATTTTTTTAAACGGCTTTTTATTAATTCTGTAACAGACCTTTTTATTAGACACATTTTCATGCATTTTTATTGCTTTAAACACCTATTAGGAGAATAGAGGTATTTTTCCTCTGCAGTTCAGTGGCCAGCTCAGCGGAGTTTGAAAAATCTTCTGTGCACTACTCTGACCCTGCCGTGAATAGTGATACATACAGGGTTATTTAGAGAGCGGTGAAAAGCAGGAGAATGAGTGGAGAAAGGAAAATTCTAGGTCAAAATAGCCAAACCAGAAAAATTCTCCCTTTTATCTCACTTTCCAAATTGGCTATTTGGACCTAGAATTTTCCTATTCTCCAGTCATTCTCCTGCTTTTCACCGCTCTCTGAATAACCCTGTATGTCGTATAATTTATAAAGTGCAGTACACCAAAAATAGAGAAAAATTTAAAGGGTCTATTCACAAAGACGTACTTCGGCGATTCTATCTTGCTGAAAATATGCTGAATTTAGTATTTAGTGAATGGTCACTGTACTTTTCCGAAATTAGCTTTGCCGAAGCAGTTATCGGACATCATTGAAATTTGCCGATCTGCGCCGATGACTGTGCCATTAACTGCGCCGAATTGGCATTGGTGAATTCCACCAGAGAGATAATTCCCCCCCCAAAAAAAACAGAGCTCTCCTATTCTAATAGGTGTTTAAAACAATAAAAATGTACTAAAATGTGTCTAAATAATAAAAAAAATCCTTTAAAAAATAAAAAAAGGTCCGTTATAGAATTTAAATGAACAGGTTTTTAAAAAATTGGGAAACAAAAAGTTTGTCAAAAAAATACAGAAAGGTCTTCTAAAAAAATATATACAGGGTTATTCAGAGAGAATTGTGGCCGAAAGGTAACCGAACAGTGAAATTCAGCGTACGGTTACCTTTCCTGGCCATTCGGCTATTCAGAGAGCAGGCAGTTCACCAAATACGGTGCCTGTTCGGTGCCTGTTCGAGGGCAGTGAAATCCCCATAGAGAAGCAATGCTTCGTCTATTCAGAGAACACAAACCAGCAGTGAAAAGTTGCCGAATTGCCCTGCCATTCGGTGGTTTCATGCAGAAGATTTATTCAGGCGAATCCCATAGGCTTCAATGTTAAAAATATTCCTGTTTTAATCCAATATCTAATAAACCGTTGATTATAATAATATTCTGCAGTATAAAGTCTCTTTAAAGTCTCTATATTTTAGGCATTTTTGGGGATTTTTCTGTAACAGCCCTTTTTATTATCATTCATTGGATCTTATATGTAAATTTCAGACATTTTCGCTCAGTAGTTTCTTTGCAAAAAGCTTTTCACTTTTCAAACATTCAAGCAAACTTTTCTTTTTCCACTACATTCATCTGCGGTGTCGGCTTTTTCCGGCGGCTGCTCTGTGCTTTGATCGGCGGCTGCTCGGGTTTCTCCGGCGTGTTCGGCGGGGTTACTCCAGCTGTTTTGCGGGTTTTAGTGAGTGTTCGGTGGGTTTTGTGGCGAGTGTTCGGGGGGTTGGCAGTGAGTGTTCGTCGGGTTTGCGGCGGGTTTTCCTTGCACTTCGGGGACCCTGTAGTGCTTGCTGAATACACCGCAGGGTCAACAAAATGGGATCGCCAAATTGCGCCGAATTGAAGCGAACCAAAAGTCACCAAGCGTACGGTGACTTTTCGATTCTCTTTGAATAACCCTGTAAGCCTTTTTGCTGAAAATTAAAAATGATATTACGTTTTTACATTGAATACTATGGAATTTGCCTGTTTAAACCTCTCGAACTGAAACACTAAAAATCAGGGCAATGTGAAGGAATTTCGATGCAGTTCGGCGTTTTGTGAATTGAAAAACACAATAATCTTCTATGGGTCAATTTCGGTACCGCCGAATTGCGGCAAACCGTGGCGAATTGCACTGTAGTTTGCTGTCAATTCACAAGTATATGGGGAATTGACAGCATAATGAACAGACGAATTGACCTGAATTTGCACCGAACGGTGAAATTCACCGAACGGTGAAATTCTTTGGCAAGTTCGGAGGTTAGTGAATTAACCCACTACAGGTTTTTCAGATTTGGTTACATGTTCTCCATTTATGGGGGTTTTTCCCCACAAAGAGTACTAACCAATAAATATAACCACAAAGATTTGGATGATAAATGTGGAGAAATAAGTTAACCTGCTGTAAGTAACCGAAGTTTGAATGGAAATTTACACTTTCTTGATTTTTATTATAGCATTCTGATAAGACATGATATATACAATAAAGGGGATATTCAGAGAGAGACAATCTGGCCACGAACTGTCACTGAAAAGGGAATTTCCCCATACAGTGACATTTCGGGGCCTTTTGGCTATTCAGAGATCAGGCAGTTTGCCAAATTCTGGGGATTGCTTGCACGTACTGCTCTCAGGGCTCCCGAGGATCTCTTGCTGCTCTCAGGGCTCAAAAGGATGTGCCTTCAGGCACAAGGCCCACGGCACGCCCCCATGACTGATGAGGACAGTCACATGATTGTCCTGTGTCAATCACAGCATGGGAGGCTTGCTTCCCATGGAGGCGTTTTTTGAATAGCTTGAGACCAATGGTGCTACTGCTTTCCCATTGGTCCAAGCAATTCAATTGCTTTCAGTGCCTCTGAGGCACTGATGAGCAAAGATTCAGGAAGTAGGCAGCGCCAGACCCATGCTGCAGATTTCTGAATCTATTGGCCAGCTCGAGCTTACACGATTAGCGTAGCGTTCAGCTACGCAAATTGTGTAGGCTCAGAGCAGGCTGCTGCTGCTGTGTGATGATATACACACAGCCGACGAACTTAGAAGAAAAAAAAATGGATCAGACGGTGGGGAAGGGTGGAGAAGGTGAGTATGTGAACTTTTTTTTTAGCAGCAGATTTTATTTCATTACATCACTTATTTTAATATCCGCTTAATGCTGGAAAGGCAGGTGAGGCCCCGTCTCATCTGCCGCCCCTGACTGCACGTCCCTGGTACGGTGCCTGTTCGAAGGCAGTGAAACTCCCCATAGAGAAGTAATGGTTAATCTAGTCAGAGAACACCGAACAGCAGTGAAAAGTTGTCGAACTGCACTGCTGTTCGGTGGTTTTATTTGTCAGGTTTTATTCAGGCAAACCCCATAAAATTCAATGTTAAAAATACTCCCGTTTTAATCTAATATCTAATAAACCGTTTATTAGTTTAATCTGCAGTAAAAAGTCTCTTTATTTTTAGATTTTTTAGGATCTTTTTGGCATTTTTCGGGATTTTTTTGTTTTTTTTTCATAGCGTTTTTTCTTTTTTCTGTAACAGTCCTTTTTATTATCATTCATAGGACCTTATATTTAAATTCCAGGCATTTTTGTTCAGTAGTTTTTTTCAAACAGCATTTCAATTTTGAAGTGTACTGTTTTTTTTTTTTTTACACTGTTCATCAGCTTGTTGCCTTTTTCCAGTGGCTGGTCTGCGCTGTGATCGGCTGCTCTGTGGCTTTTTCCGGCGTGTTCGGCGGGGTTTTTCCAGTGGTTCCGGCGGGTTTTCGGTGGGTGTTCGGCGGGATTGCATCGGGTTTGCGATGGGTTTTCCCTGCACTCCAGGGACCCTGCGGTGAATGCTGAATTCACTGCAGAGTGGGGAACTTTGTTTCCCCGAAGTGCAGGGTACTGCAGGGAATGAGAGAGCTCTCTGAATGACCCCTACAGTAAATTATTAGTAATGCTATATTTTGAATCTGGTGAGTCCACTGAAAAAAATGATATATAATGAATCTGGGTCCTACAACTAAACATTCAGGGCTCTATTAAATTCTCCGCGCAGCGCAATTTTTTTGCACTCAGCGTTAAACGTTAACGCGCGCACATTAACGCAGGTATTACGATCTGAGCGCATTTTTCCATTTGGCAAAAAATATTGTGTGTAAAAAAAGACGCACAAAAAGAGCACAAATTAATGCTGAGCGCAGAAATCGGTGGGCAGACTGTTTTTTCACACGATTCAGCCAATCAGAATTAAGAACCACAATTGTCTCCCGTTCAGTTTTTGCGCCTGCCAAAATCAATCTGAGTATATATGCTGCAGCAATAAAAAAAACACGCACAACCTCTCAATTTTATTGTTTGGGTATGTGTAGAATGTGCAACTATACTGTGCTGTATTTTTTTTTCTCGTGCTGGTGTATTTGGTTTCGGCCAGAACGTTCAGATTTGCAGTTACCACCAGCTTTTCAAAGACGTCAAAATTATGTGCGCAAACGTTGTTCGTAAAAAGTTGCGCATCGATTGTAATACCAGCCGCGTACCAGCGCACGAACGCATTTGCGCGCACAATGTTAAGTATGGGATGCACGCATGAACTTTCGCTTGCGAAGGGTAACTCGCGTTAGACGTTAACGTGCATCGTATGCGCAAACGTCGTAATTTGACGGTCAGAGCGAAGGGTTTTTCTCTCACGTTAATGCGTTTTTGCACACGCGCACATTTTTGCTCGAAGAATGTAATAGAGCCCTCAGTGTTCTAAATTGAAATCATGCACACAGATACAGGGGTCCTCTGAGTGTTACATAGAGATGCAGGGGGTCATCTCTAAGCTGTATACAGATACATGGGCTCCTCTGCTGTTTACAAATACACGGGGGGTTACTTCACGCTGTATACAGATATGGGGAGGTTCTCTGTATACTGATACAGGGGGTCCTCTGAGTATTGTATACAATTAGAGATAAAGGGGATCCTCTATGTAATCATAATGTATACTGGTAGACGGTGTCCTCTGTGTATTGTATATATATATATATATATATAGGGGGTCCTCTATGCGTTGTGTTATAAACATATATATTTTTTTAAATACGTATTTTTTATGTATCAGATTTTTCTCTTGCACAGTAGTCAGTGATACTCTGATACCCACACAGAATACAGTCTGATCAGTGGCCCCTTTGCCCTTTCACACTGTTACATGCAATATTTGTGTGTCCACGCACAAAGCTTCCTATGGGATTAATAGTAAATGTAATTAACAAATGGTAATGAGGATCCTGGGCGCTCAGCGGGGTGCCGGTCTCCTGATCGCAGGCAGCAGGGGGCAGTGGGGGCAGCTTTACTTTCATGTCTTTTTAACAGATGCTGATATAGGACTCTCTCCATCACCATCACCTGGTGGCTCCAGAGGGGGCGGGAGAGCCTGCACCTGCCTTTAACCACTCTCTCTCCATTACAGCCCAGGTCTTCAGCATCAAACCACCAGGCATAAAGAAAACCCAAAAAACAAAATAATTTGAGCCGTCAGTGACAACGATTTTTTTTTTTAATTTGTATAAATGATTCTATAATGAACTGTGGTGCAGGAGACTGACCTACACAACTGGGGTGTATATCAAAGGATAATTATAAAATTATTTATTTATTTATAAAGTATTTTACCAGGAAATATACATTAAGATTTGTTTTCAAATATATCCTGGGTTCAAGAACACTGAATTTTTACAGTTGTTACAGAAATACAAAGGAATAAAATGCAAGATATCAAAAATACCACAACTATACAGATTTACACAGGAAATACATATGTAAGAAATACAGTATACTCACTATGTTACATGTTTACAGTGCAATTCCTGCTATTAGAGTATCATTAGTAGATGTAGTATGCATTTATTAATATTCATAATACAAGTATGACTATTCATTAGGGATGTGCACGCAGTTTTTTCGGTTCGTTTCGGTTCGTTTTTTTCTGGCCCGTTTTTTTTCGTTTCGGGTCATTTTGGCAGGTTTCTGTTTCATTTCGGTTTGTTTCATTTTGTCATTTCGGGTCTATTCGGCAGTCTGTTTCAATGGGTTACTTTGTTTTATTTTGTTTTCCGTTTTTGTGAGTAATTTAATTGTATTCTGGATTGTTTTGTATTTAGTTTTATGAGTTATTTTGTTTTTTATTGGTTATTTCAGAATAGGAAACAGATTACTACCAATAATATGAAAGTCTCCTTGCTTATTTATATTTTTTAGGATTTTTTGGGCATTTTCTTTGAATTTTTGGGTGAAAGCTTAGGTGCTATATTAATAAGCTGGCGCTAACTTAACCCCTTAGTGACCGGGCGGTTTTACACAAATCCGTCCTTTAGTGACCGCTGCTGTTTTTTACGTTTCTGCGCTGTTAGAGTTTAGGTCAAATTTTCCTCTTACTCGTTTATTCAACCCACACATATTATACACCCTTTTTCCCGCCATTAAATGGACTTTCTAGAAATACCATTATTTCCATCATATCCAATAATTTACTATAAAAAAAATATGAAATATGATGAAAAAAATGGTAAAAACACACTTTTTCGTAATTTAATCCCCAAAAGCTACAATCACCAATAAAGACCCCGGCTAAATAGTTTCAAAATTTTATCCCGAGAATAGAAATACCCAATTTTTACATGTTTTTGCCTTTTAACCCTTTCACTGCTGAGCCAGTTCACCTATGTGCGCTGCGCTCATTCTGACCATTTTTTGCTAATTATTTTGAGACGACAGCCTAGGTCCTATTTAATTAAACCCCCCCCCCCAGACAATTTTTTTTTTTAAAAAAACACATTTTTTTATTTTATTTAATTTTTTTATTATTATTATTTTTTTTTTTTGTTGATCAGGCCTTTCAAATGATGTCAAATATGACCATCTAGCTGCCATGGATCGGGAGATAAAGGGATCCTTAGGATCCCCTTATCTCTACATGGCAGCTAGATGGTTAACTGGCCCACTGACATCCTCACACATATGGTGAGGTTGTCAGTGGGTGGGGGGGGACCTGGAGGCTAGGCTGACTGACATCCAAGATGTCAGCCCCCCTCCAGGTTCGAATCGCGTTTTGGCGACAATTCGCGCTAAAACGCGATCCGGCGGCGAAACGGTTAAGACACTCCCCTTTTCAGCGGTGCAAAAAGCATCTCCCTAGCTTCAATGGTTGGGGAGATAGAGGGCTCCGAACGAGCCCCACCACTACCCTCCATTGATTTGAATGGGGGCACCAGCTGATGACGTCACCACGCAGCGTGGCGACGTCATCAGCCTCGCCTGCCCATGTAAATCACATGGGCAGGCTTCCTCCCTGCCAGATCACAGAGGGATCCAGCGAGGGAGGTGAGTATCGGGCGGGAGGGGGATTTGGCGCCGCTGACGTACCCTGTACGTCCATGGGTCTAAGGGAGACCTGTGGACAGGACGTACAGGGTACGTCAGGGGTCCTTAAGGGGTTAACCAGAGCTATTGTAAACTTAGCAACTCCAATTATAACGGCTCTGGTAAGTTTACAACAGCTCTGGTTAAGTTAGCACTAGGGATGAGCTGTTCGGTTCGATCGGTTTGGAGTTCACATCGAACATAGCCTGTTCGCATGTTTGCGAACTACGAACATTTCCGCGTGTTCACCCACAATGCACCACAATGGACCCCAATGCACTTTTCCACTGGCCTGAAGCTTGTAATTGGCTACAGCCTTGCACCTGACCACAGTTTAGGTGCAAGACAGGTTCAAAACTATACCAATCACGGCTCAGAGTCCAGATTGGGAAAATTTTGCCAAATCATGGGCTCACAGAGCTAAGTCCCGCAGCACACTAAGGTTTAACACAGTGCTTCAGCATGCGTTTGAGAGGAGATTTGAGAGGAAATTGTTGTTGTGTTAGTGAGTGTTCTCACTGCTAGTCTGCCACCAGCTACTGGGGGGGTCTAATTTCTACAAAATATCTGGGAATTGTTCTAATCTGTGTGTTCTCACTGACAGCAAGTATTTTGGGGGTCAGGAATTGCTACAAAATATTTGGGAAATGAGGTGATCTGTGTCTTGTCACAGCCAGTGCCACGCAGTATTTTGGGGGTCAGTAATTTCTACAAAATATCTGGGAATTGAGGTGATCTGTGTCTTGTCACTGCAACGCAGTATTTTGGGGGTCAGTAATTTCTACAAAACTTCTGGGAATTGAGGTGATCTGTGTCTTGTCACAGCCAGTGCCACACAGTATTTTGGGGGTCAGTAATTTCTATAAAATATCTGGGAATTGAGGTGATCTGTGTCTTGTCACTGCCAGCAAGTATTTTGGGGGTCAGTAATTGCTCCAAAATATTTGGGAATTGAGGTGATCTGTGTCTTGTCACAGCCAGTGCCACACAGTATTTTGGGGGTCAGTAATTTCTACAAAATATCTGGGAATTGAGGTGATCTGTGTCTTGTCACTGCCAGCAAGTATTTTGGGGGTCAGTAATTGCTCCAAAATATTTGGGAATTGAGGCGATCTGTGTCTTGTCACAGCCAGTGCCACACAGTATTTTGGGGGTCAGTAGTTTCTACAAAATATCTGGGAATTGAGGTGATCTGTGTCTTGTCACTGCCAGCAAGTATTTTGGGGGTCAGTAATTGCTCCAAAATATTTGGGAATTGAGGTGATCTGTGTCTTATCACAGCCAGTGCCACACAGTATTTTGGGGATCAGTAATTTCTACAAAATATCTGGGAATTGAAGTGATCTGTGTCTTGTCACTGCCAGCAAGTATTTTGGGGGTCAGTAATTGCTCCAAAATATTTGGGAATTGAGGTGATCTGTGTCTTGTCACAGCCAATGCCAAGCAGTATTTTGGGGGTCAGTAATTTCTACAAAATATCTGGGAATTGAGGTGATCTGTGTCTTGTCACAGCCAGTGCCATGCAGTATTTTGGGGTCAGTAATTTCTACAAAATATCTGGGAATTGAGGTGATCTGTGTCTTGTCACTGCCACGCAGTATTTTGGGTGTCAGTAATTGCTACAAAATATTTGGGAATTGAGGTGATCTGTGTCTTGTCACAGCCAGTGCCATGCAGTATTTTGGGGGTCAGTAATTTCTATAAAATATCTGGGAATTGAGGTGATCTGTGTCTTGTCACTGCCACGCAGGATTTTGGGGTCCGTAATTTCTACAAAATATCTGGGAATTGAGGTGATCTGTGTCTTGTCACTGCCATGCAGTATTTTGGGGGTCAGTAATTTCTACAAAATATTTGGGAATTGAGGTGATCTGTGTCTTGTCACAGCCAGTGCCACGCAGTATTTTGGGGGTCAGTAATTTCTACAAAATATCTGGGAATTGAAGTGATCTGTGTCTTGTCACTGCCAACAAGTATTTTGGGGGTCAGTAATTTCTACAAAATATCTTGGAATTGAGGTGATCTGTGTCTTGTCACTGCCAGCAAGTATTTTGGGGGTCAGTAATTGCTACAAAATATCTGGGAATTGAGGTGATCTGTTTCTTGTCACAGCCAGTGCCACGCAGTATTTTGGGGGTCAGTAATTTCTACAGAATATCTGGGAATTGAGGTGATCTGTGTCTTGTCACTGCCACGCAGTATTTTGGGTGTCAGTAATTGCTACAAAATATTTGGGAATTGAGGTGATCTGTGTCTTGTCACAGCCAGTGCCACGCAGTATTTTGGGGGCCAGTAATTTCTACAAAATATCTGGGAATTGAGGTGATCTGTGTCTTGTCACAGCCAGTGCCATGCAGTATTTTGGGGGTTAGTAATTTCTACAAAATATCTGGGAATTGAGGTGATCTGTGTCTTGTCACAGCCAGTGCCACGCAGTATTTTGGGGGTCAGTAATTTCTACAAAATATCTGGGAATTGAGGTGCTCTGTGTCTTGTCACTGCCACGCAGTATTTTGGGGGTCAGTAATTGCTACAAAATATTTGGGAATTAAGGTGATCTGTGTCTTGTCACAGCCAGTGCCACGCAGTATTTTGGGGGTCAGTAATTTCTACAAAATATCTGGGAATTGAGGTGATCTGTGTCTTGTCACAGCCAGTGCCACGCAGTATTTTGGGGGTCAGTAATTTCTACAAAATATCTGGGAATTGAGGGGATCTGTGTCTTATCACAGCCAGTGCCACGCAGTATTTTGGGGGGGGGTCAGTAATTTCTATAAAATATCTGGGAATTGAGGTGATCTGTGTCTTGTCACTGCCACGCAGTATTTTGGGGGTCAGTAATTTCTACAAAATATCTGGGAATTGAGGTGATCTGTGTCTTGTCACTGCCACGCAGTATTTTGGGTGTCAGTAACTGCTACAAAATATTTGGGAATTGAGGTGATCTGTGTCTTGTCACAGCCAGTGCCACGCAGTATTTTGGGGGCCAGTAATTTCTACAAAATATCTGGGAATTGAGGTGATCTGTGTCTTGTCACAGCCAGTGCCACGCAGTATTTTGGGGGTCAGTAATTTCTACAAAATATCTGGGAATTGAGGTGATCTGTGTCTTGTCACTGCCACGCAGTATTTTGGGTGTCAGTAACTGCTACAAAATATTTGGGAATTGAGGTGATCTGTGTCTTGTCACAGCCAGTGCCACGCAGTATTTTGGGGGTTAGTAATTTCTACAAAATATCTGGGAATTGAGGTGATCTGTGTCTTGTCACAGCCAGTGCCACGCAGTATTTTGGGGGTCAGTAATTTCTACAAAATATCTGGGAATTGAGGTGATCTGTGTCTTGTCACTGCCACGCAGTATTTTGGGGGTCAGTAATTGCTACAAAATATTTGGGAATTAAGGTGATCTGTGTCTTGTCACAGCCAGTGCCACGCAGTATTTTGGGGGTCAGTAATTTCTACAAAATATCTGGGAATTGAGGTGATCTGTGTCTTGTCACAGCCAGTGCCAGCAAGTATTTTGGGGGTCAGTAATTTCTACAAAATATCTGGGAATTGAGGTGATCTGTGTCTTGTCACAGCCAGTGCCACGCAGTATTTTGGGGGTCAGTAATTTCTATAAAATATCTGGGAATTGAGGTGATCTGTGTCTTGTCACTGCCACGCAGGATTTTGGGGTCCGTAATTTCTACAAAATATCTGGGAATTGAGGTGATCTGTGTCTTGTCACTGCCACGCAGTATTTTGGGGGTCAGCAATTTCTACAAAATATTTGGGAATTGAGGTGATCTGTGTCTTGTCACAGCCAGTGCCACACAGTATTTTGGGGGTCAGCAATTTCTAAAAAATATTTGGGAATTGTTCTAATCTGTGTCTTGTCACTGCCACCCATCAGGGGTTCTCACTGATTTATAGGAGGTTTCTGAGACTTGTAATCTGTGTCGTCTCACTGATTTATAGCAGGTTTCTGGGAATTGTAATCTGTGTCTTGTCACTGGCTGCCAGCTATCAGGGTGTCTCACTGAGTTATACCAAAGTGCTGGAAATCTTTAATCTTTATACCAGAGTTGAATCAGAGTGCTGTATATATTTAATCTATATATCACTCACCATGTCAGAAAGACCAAAAAGGTCAGGCGGACGCTCCCAGACAGAGATAAGAGGGCAAGCAGCCTCTGTGTCGGGAGGCTGTGCCTCTGGTCGTGGTGGACATGGTGCATCCTCTACAGGGGCACGCTTGTCCTTTCTAGCTGGTGCTGGCCGTCTTAAGCAGCAGCAACATACAGAGGATTTGGTGGATTGGCTAACCAGGCCATCCTCATCCCCCGAGTCCTCTGCCAGCCAGGCTTGTAGTGCTTTACAGTCCACCTCAGCTGCCAAAGCATCTAATGCAGCCTCCATGTCCACAGCTACTCCTACCGTAGCCTCACTATCACACACGGAGGAGTCAGCTGAATTGTTTGACTATAATGACAGTGACATGCTGCTTGAGGATGCGCAGCAAGTGCAGTGCTCTGATTCAATCTCTGAGGTTGAGGAAGGGAGTATAATCAACCTAGAGGAAGGGGGTGCCAGTGATGACACACAAATAACTGGAACTCATGTTGCCCCAGTAGCTGCAGCATACTGCCAAGTTGGCTCCAGTGACGAGGAGATACGGGGTGATGATGACATTAATGATGAGGTCACTGACTCCACCTGGGTGCCTGATCGAAAAGAGGAGTCAAGTGAGGAGGAGGAGGAGGCACAACAAACACGAGGCACAACATTCTCTATGACCAACCATAGCACTAGCCAGTCCAAGGCATCAGATGTCAGAGCTGCTCAGGTGCAGAGCGCTGTTGTCTCAAAGCACACATCCAGGAACTCTGCTGTCCTGGAGTTCTTTAAGAAATGTGCAGCAGACCCCACCGTTGCTATTTGTAATCTATGTCAGATGAGGCTCAAGCGTGGGAAAGACACTGGACGCTTGGGTACCACGTGCTTGAGGCGACATATGACCACTTGCCACACATCCCATTGGCGTAAAACTTTGCGTAGGTCCTCCTCCTCCTCATCTGTCTCTACCCCCACTGTATGTCCTGCCATGTCATTGCCTACAACCTCCACTGACAGGGATGATGCTATAGTAATGGATGTACAAGCTCCTTCCTCACAATGTGAGAGCATCCCATCAGCTGAAGATTTACGCAGTCAGATTATGTTGCCCCAGCTGCTGCAGCGTAAGAAAAAATATAGTCCCAACCATCCCCAAGCACAGCATCTAAATGCCAGCTTAGCAAAATTACTCGCATTGCAGCTGCTGCCTTTCCAGCTGGTGGACTCTGCTCCCTTCTGTGAATTTGCTGAATGTGCTGTACCACAGTGGCATGTTCCAAAACGCCATTACTTTTTGAGGAAGGCCATTCCAGCACTATACCAGCACGTGGTAGACAATGTTATCGAGTCATTGGGAAAGGCAGTCAGCAGCAAGGTGCATGTGACTTTAGACACGTGGTCCAGCAAGCATGGACAGGGTCGTTATATTTCCTTCACAACACACTGGGTAACTCTGATTGCAGCTGGGAGGGATCCAAGACGGGGCTCTGTGCTGGAGCTTGTTCATCCACCACGCCTGCAGAAAGCTGCCTGTATGAGGTGTGTCTGCTCCACCACCACCTCTTCCTCCTCCTCCTCTTCCTCCTTCTGTGTCTCTGGCGAAGTGGCAGTTAAACCGATGCCTGACAGGGGCTACGCAATGGCTCAAGCAAAAAGATGCCATACTGTGCTTGAGCTGGTTTGTTTAGGGGACAGGAGCCACACCGGGCCAGAAATTCTGTCAGCTCTGCAGGGGCAGGTGCAGAGATGGTTAACACCACGCCAGCTTCAGCTGGGAATGGTCATCTGTGATAATGGCAGCAACCTTCTCTCCGCCCTACGCAAGGGTAAATTGACACATGTACCATGCCTAGCACACATCCTAAATCTAGTGGTACAGCATTTCCTAACCAGGTACCCAGGGCTGGCAGAGCTTCTCAGCCAGGCCAGAAAAGTCTGCAGCCACTTCAGACGGTCATTCCCAGCAAGCGTTCGCCTGGCATAAATTCAAAGAGAATTCCACCTTCCCACAAACCATCTGATCTATGACATGCCCACCAGGTGGAACTCGACATTAGCAATGCTACAGCATCTGCACAAGCAGCAGAGGGCCATCAATGAGTACTTGTGTGAGTATGGCACAAGGACAGGTTCAGGTCAACTTGTTTCCCCCCCCCCGCAGTGGCTGATGATCAAGGATGCATGCACTGTACTGTCACCATTTGAGGAGGCAGCGAGGATGGTGAGCAGGGACAGTGCATGCATCAGTGACACAATTCCTTTAGTGTTCCTGCTGGAGCACACTCTGCGGGAAATTATAGATGTGGCTCTAGAGGCAGAGCAGCGGGAGGAAGAGGAGGCCTTCCCTAGCTCTCAAGGCCCCAGTCTTTCTGCAGACAGCATTCCAGTGGGTCCTACTCAGATCAGACAGGAGGAGGATGAGGAATTTTTAAGTAGTGGGGGCATTGAAGGTGGGGATTCCTCAAGGGAGGGTTTTGTGTGCCCAGAAACACAAGGACTAGTACGTGGCTGGGAGGAGGAAGTGCACAATGGGGTCATCCTCCTCATTGAGCAGGAAGACTCGGAAGCTAATGCCACCTCCAACCTATGCTGCATGGGCTCCCTTATTATGCAAAGCCTGCTAAAGGACCTCAGGATTCGTGCTATGAAGGAGAGGGATCATTAGTGGTTGGCAACCCTTCTTGATCCACGATACAAGAGTAAAGTTGCAGAGCTCATCCTGCCTGCACAGAGGGAGCACAGGATGAAAAAACTTGAAGACGCTCTAAAGCGACACTTGTGCAACACCTTTCCAGGCACTGGTAGGTTACCAAGTGATGACAAAGGTGCTTCTGAGGCTGCAGATGATCAGAGGAATAGTGGTGAAGGCCGGGGCCGCTTGACTGATGCCTTTTTAAAAAATTTTAGTCCACGACGCCCAGGAACGTCAAATGTAGGCACCCATTGCCAACGTCTTCACCATATGGTGCAGGACTACCTAGGGGCAAGGGCAGACCTGGATACCTTTCCAGCAGATGATCCACTGGCTTACTGGGTGTTGAGATTGGATCACTGGTCAGAACTTAGCCAATATGCTATGCAGCTACTAGGTTGCCCTTCATCTAGCGTGCTTTCTGAAAGGACGTTCAGTGCCGCTGGAGGTTTTGTCACAGACAAAAGAGTGCGTCTGTCCACCGACTCTGTAGACCGGCTGACATTTATAAAAATGAATCAGTCCTGGATCAGCAGCTATCAATCCCCTGATGCTGACGTAACGGAATAGATTGGGTATGTCTTCTGCATTCACAAAACCTCCAGCACTGAACTCTTCCACAATACCACAAAAGGGTTACGGTGTGAAGGCACTTGCTGCCATTAAAGGCACAATATTTGGCTGCACTGACGCCTGTGCCACATTTATATCATTTAAATTTTTTGAACCGCAGGGTCCAACCCTGCACTCTACTACAATACCACAGAGGGGTTACTGTATGATGGCACCAAAGGCCTGGCACCAAAGGCACAATATCTGCGTGCACTGATGCCTTTACCAGATACATATTTTTTTAATATAGGACCGCATGGTCCACCCCTGCACTCTTCCACAATACCACAGAGGGGTTACTGTATGATGGCACTTGCTGGCCTGGCACCAAAAGCACAATATCTGGGTGCACTGACGCCTTTACCAGATTCATATCTTTTTAATATAGGACCGCATGGTCCACCCCTGCACTCCACCCCTGGACTCTTCCACAATACCACAGAGGGGTTACTGTACGATGGCACTTGCTGGCCTGGCACAAAAGGCACAATATCTGGGTGCACTGTCGCCTTTACCAGATTCATATCTTTTTAATATAGGACCGTATGGTCCACCCTTGCACTCTTCCACGATACTACAGAGGGGTTACTGTATGAATGCACTTGCTGGCCTGGCACCAAAGGCACAATATTTGGGTGCACTGCCACTGACGCCTGTACCAGATTCATATCCTCAGAGGGGTTACTGTGTGACGGCACTGTTGCCGACGCTAAAGGCCCAAATTTAAAGCACCTATTGTTACTTTCATCCAAAGCCTGCATAAGTTTCACCATAATTTAGCCAAAAAATCACTAAACTTTTTCTGCGTGTCCTAAAAGGTCTTCTCTTTTAATACAGACTGCCGCCCTATGCAGTTGTTTATGAATAGATTAAAGGAAAACCGTTTACCGACACTTGAAACGTAATTGTTTTGTTTTTAAATGTTTCTATACATTCTACAAATCCGCCACTTCACGGGCAGGTTATGGGGACCTCCTAAGCATGATATTTGAAGGAATTTTTTGTTTTTAGTTTTATCCCTTATTTCATGGAAAACTCACTGTCCCTTTAAAAACTTTTTTTTTTTTACTTTTTGTCCTTTTTTCCTGTCCCCCAGGGCACTACCCGGACCCCCATACACCTTTTATGGCAAATATCTAGCATATATTCCCTTTTGGAGGGCACTCTAAAAATCTAATTTTGAGTCCCATTGATTTGTATTGCGTTTGAGTTCGAGTTCGAATTCGAACATTTGGAAAGTTCGAGTTCGAATGCGAACCGATCTCGGGGGTGTTTGGCTCATCCCTAGTTAGCACCAGCTTTGTAATACTGCCCTAGGTTTCCTAACTTATTTTAAAGAAACTAGGGGCTACATTACGATTATTGCACTAAAACGGGGACACAAAGGAGGAAAACCTGCTCCTGCAGGTTTTTCCTTTGCGCCCCCGATTTAGCACGATATTACAATGCCAGCGCTTAAAAAGCTGCCTGCATTATTATCGGGCGCTAAGCGCTGCCGCACGCATCCTCTCCATGGAGTCCATAGAACTTCATTGAAGCAGACAGCACCGATCATATGAGCTTGCGAGATCCGACAAGTCGGCATAGTGATCCGCAGGGGGAGACTGGGGGACTTTTCCCCCCAGTCTCTCCCTGATCCTGCCGGACGGAGGAGGCGGATGATGCTTTGGTCCTCGCCGCTGGATAGGAGGTGAGTATCTGAATTTTTTGGAGGGGGTTTCTGCTGGTGCTAACAGATTCTGCAGCAATGGACTCCGTTAGCAAAAGGCTGTTGTTAACTTTTTGTTAGGTGCAGCCGGACGTTAATTAGCGTTAGGACTTTGTAATCCTAATGCTAATTAACACTTTGCACTCCCCATGTTAAGTATAGGGAGCGCAAAGTACAGTAACCTCGCACAGTACAGCGCAAGATTCCAAATGACAACTAGTTTCTTAACCCGTTAGCGTTTGGATTGTAATATGGAGCGCCCACGTTATTGCCACCAGGGCTAATGTTAACACTCAAGCTAATTTTTTTTTAACAGTGAAAAGTATGGTGGAAAAAAGGCTAGTTTCTTTAACCACTTCCATGCGGAGGACGCGCTGAGCGCGTCCTCCACATGGCTCCTGCTGTGCGGAGGACGCGCTGAGCGCGTCCTCCCTTTGGGGTCAGCGTTCGGCCGGGTTCCGGCCGATCGCTGGCCCCCCCGGTGCGGGCTGACATCCTCGATGTCAGCCCAGCATCCGGAACCGCCGCCGATGAAATTAGGTGTCATCGCGGCAGCGCGATGACACCTAATTCAGGCCCCCCCCCGCATGTGCGGAGGAGGCGCCTGAAAGGGAGGGGGGGAGGTCCTTCGGACCTCTCTCCCTCCCGATCGGCGGCGTTGCGGGGGTTAACCCAGGCACCATTTGGAAGGGCACAGCCTGCCCTTCCAAATGGTACCTGGCATTAACCCCTGGGGAGCTGGATAGCGAATCGGCGCTGAAAAGCGCCGGTTCGTGATCCTTTCCCGGAGCTGGCCGACATCTTGGATGTTGGCCAAGCTTCCGGGAACTCCCCCTGAGGACTGGCGTCATCGTGCATAGCACGATGACGCCAGTCCTAGAGTTAACCCCTAACTGCCACCAACGGTGGAGATAGGGAGTTCCAATGAACTCCCTATCTCCCGATCCATGGCAGCTAGGGGTTAAAGTTTGGTATGGTTGGATCGGCCAGAGCATGGCCGTTCCAACGATACCAAACACTACTGTGAAAAAGTTTTTGAAAAAAAATAAAAATTTAAAATAAAAATAAAAATATATTTAAAAACAAAATTAAAAAAAAAAATTTTTTTCTTTTTTTTGGTTCGTTAATGCAGCAATATTGTTCCCATTTCAATTATAATGTGAACAATGATGCTGCACTAACGATTTTTGTATGCAGTGCGTTTGTTAAAAATCGTGTAATTTTCCCCAAAAAAAATTTAACGAGACCCCATCTCTAATTTTTTTAACAAGCGCACCCCATACAAAATAGAACCGCAATTGCTCGCATGTTAAAATGTGAAAAAAAAACACTTTACACATTGTAAATTATTGAAAATACATATTTTATTGCATTTTTTGTTATAATATACAGACAGGTCATGACGTATACATATAATAATGACATATTATGAATCTACCGAGTCTGATGGAAAGAACGATATATAATATGTCTGGGTCATATACTAAAATAAGCCTTCAAAACACGTTTAAACATGATGAGCAAAACCGGTAAAAATGACCTCAGCACAGAGGTGTGAAAAGCCTCAGCAGCGAAAGGGTTAAAATAAGTTAGGAACCCTAAAGATTAACCCAAATTTTCCCAAAAAATTACTAAAAAAGGAACAAATTAAATTATTTAAAACGAATAAACAGCCATTTTTTAAGATTTGGTTCCGTTTTTTTCGTTTAAAATCATTTTGTTCTGTTTCTTTTTCGTTTCAGACAATTTGGTTTTGTTTTTTGGGTTTTAAATAGTTTTTTTCTTTTATTTTGCTTTCATACCATTTGTTTCCTTTTTTTTATTTTAGATCATTGGTTCTGTCTTCTTTTGTTTCAGATCATTTGTTCATTTGTCAGATCATAATCGTTTTGTTCAGCTTATTCAGCATTTCGTATGATTTGCATCCCTTTTTTTTTCGTTCCGGATACATAACAAAATGATTTTGTTTACGTTGAAAAATCGATTCAGGATTTCGTAATTTTGGGCGGCCGATATTTCGTTTCGGAAATGCTCCCGAAGCAACGAAATTCGTACAAAATTCAATTTGGAATGAAACAAAATGCACATCCCAAGACATACTTGAAAATGAGAGAAATCTCAATGTATCCTTCCTGGTAAAATCCTTTATAAATAAATAAATATCTAAACATCCCTACTATTCAGGGCTCGAGTCCTGCGGGAACGCGCGGGAATGGCGTTACCGCACTTCTCCCACAGCGGGACTGCTGCGGGAATGCAGGTTCCCGCTGTGGCCCGAGCCCAATACAATTGAGCTGGCCGCACATTGCCGGCGGCCCAGTGGCGGAAGTACCAGGGTCGCAGCGGTCGCAGTTGCGACCGGGCCCTGGCATTCCGCCACTGGAGGGGGGCCCGGCGCCGCCCGCCAGATTCCGGCAATCAGCGCCGGAATCTGGGAGCCGCGTGCTGGCCGTCCCTCTCCCTGCGAGCGGCCGCTGACATGCAGCTTGGCCGCTCACGTGGGATAGGAACCACCTGACCAGCGCATGAGATCCTCTCGCGAGACCTCTGCGCTGATCAGGTGGTTTCCGGCGAGCGGCCAAGACGCATGCTTCCAGCGGCCGCTCGCCTCGGAGAAGAATGGAACGCTGGAGGAGCCTGCCCTGGGGCCAGCAGAGGTGAGAGCTGGGGGCCCTATATACCCATGAGCTGGGGGCCGTATATACCCATGAGCTGGGGCTGGGGGCCTATATACCCATGAGCTGGGGGCCTATATACCCATGAGCTGGGGCCCTATATACCCATGAGCTGGGGCCCTATATACCCATGATCTGGGGGCCTATATACCCATGAGCTGGGGCCCTATATACCCATGAGCTGGGGCCCTATATACCCATAAGCTGGGGGCCTATATACCCATGAGCTGGGGGCCTATATACCCATGAGCTGGGGCCCTATATACCCATGAGCTGGGGGCCTATATACCCATGAGCTGGGGCCCTATATACCCATGAGCTGGGGGCCTATATACCCATGAGCTGGGGCCCTATATACCCATGAGCTGGGGGCCTATATACCCATGAGCTGGGGGCCTATATACCCATGAGCTGGGGGCCTATATACCCATGAGCTGGGGCCCTATATACCCATGAGCTGGGGCCCTATATACCCATGAGCTGGGGGCCTATATACCCATGAGCTGGGGGCCTATATACCCATGAGCTGGGGGCCTATATACCCATGAGCTGGGGCCCTGTATACCCATGAGCTGGGGCCCTATATACCCATGAGCTGGGGGGCCCTATATATACCCATAAGAGCTGGGGGGCAATATATATCCATGAGAGCTGGGGGGCAATATATATCCATGTGAGCTGGGGGCAATACTATCTTTGTTTTATTTTGCAGTGAAAAATAAGTAAAAATACATAGATCTTTTTTGGGGGGGGGCCCTTCGTGGATTCTTGCACCGGGGCCCTCAGGTTTCTAGTTATGCCACTGCGGCGGCCACATGTTTTTCCTCCTACGAGCGGCCGCTGGCATGAAGTGCAGCTGCTCGTCTGGGATCCAACAGCCTGCCGCGATCTCGCAAGATCGTGGCTGACTGTTGGATCGATCCCAGGCGAGCAGTCGCACTTCATGCCAGCTGCCACTCGTAGGAGGAAAAACACGCGGCCGCCAGCAATGTGAAGCCAGCTCAATTGTTTTGGGCTCAGGAGAGGAGAAGTGAGCTGGGGCAATATATCCATATGAGCTGGGGCAAATAGCAAATATATCCATGTGTGAGCTGGGGGTCATATATCCATGTGTGAGCTGGGGCCATATATCCTATGTGTGAACTGGTGCCATATATCCATGTGAGCTGGGGCCATACAGTATATCCTATGTGTGAGCTGGGGCCATATATCCATGTGAGCTGGGGCCATATATCCTATGTGTGAGCTGGGGCAATATATCCTATGTGTGAGCTGGGGCCATATATCCATGTGTGAGCTGGGGCCATATATCCATGTGTGAGCTGGGGCCAAATATCCTATGTGTGAGCTGGGGTCATATATCCATGTGTGAGCTGGGGCCATATATCCATGTGTGAGCTGGGGCAATATATCCATGTGTGAGCTGGGGCCATATATCCTATGTGTGAGCTGGGGCCATATATCCATGTGTGAGCTGGGCCAGATATCCTATGTGCGAGCTGGGACCATATATCCATGTGTGAGCTGGGGCCATATATCCTATGTGTGAACTGGGGCCATATATCCTATGTGTGACCTGGGGCCATATATCCTGTGTGTGAGATGGGGCCATATATCCTAAGTGTGAGCTGGAGCCATATATCAATGTGTGAGCTGGGGTCAATATATCCATGTGTGAGCTGGGGCAAATATATCCATATGAGCTGGGGCCACATATCCATGTGTGAGATGGGGCCATATATCCATGTGTGAGCTGGGGCCATATATCCTATGTGTGAGCTGGGGCCCTATATCCTATGTGTGAGCTGGGGGCATATATCCATGTGTGAGCTGGGGTCAATATATCCATGTGTGAGCTGGGGCAAATATATCCATATGAGCTGGGGCCATATATCCATGTGTGAGCTGGGGCCATATATCCATGTGTGAGCTGGGGCAATATATCCATGTGTGAGCTGGGGCCATATATCCTATGTGTGAGCTGGGGCCATATATCCATGTGTGAGCTGGGCCAGATATCCTATGTGCGAGCTGGGACCATATATCCATGTGTGAGCTGGGGCCATATATCAATGTGTGAGCTGGGGTCAATATATCCATGTGTGAGCTGGGGCAAATATATCCATATGAGCTGGGGCCACATATCCATGTGTGAGCTGGGGCCATATATCCATGTGTGAGCTGGGGCCATAAATCCTATGTGTGAGCTGGGGCCATATATCCTATGTGTGAGCTGGGGCATATATCCATGTGTGAGCTGGGGTCAATATATCCATGTGTGAGCTGGGGCAAATATATCCATATGAGCTGGGGCCATATATCCATGTGTGAGCTGGGGCCATATATCCTATGTGTGACCTGGGGCCATATATCCTATGTGTGAGCTGGGGCCATATATCCATGTGTGAGCTGGGGCCATATATCCTATGTGTGAGCTGGGGCCATATATCCATGAGTGAGCTGGGGCAATATATCCATGTGTGAGCTGGGGTAAATATATCCATATGAGCTGGGGGCAAATATATCCATGTCAGCTGGGGGCAAATATATCCACGTGAGCTGGGGCAAATATATCCATATAACCAGTAATATTATTTTTGGGGCTCAGTGCTGTGTATATAATTCTGGGGGTCCAGTGCTGGGTATATTATTCTGGGGGTCCAAAGCCTGTATATAATTCTGGGGGGGTCTGTGCCTGTGAATATAATTCTTGGTGCTCAGTGCTGTGCATGTTATTCTTGGGGCTCAGTGCTGTGTATATTATTCTGGGGGTCCAGTGCTGTGCTTATTATTCTTGGGGCTCAGTGCCGTGTATATTATTCTGGGGGTCCAATGCCTGTGTATATAATTCTGGGGGGGTCTGTGCCTGTGTATATTATTCTGGGGGCTCAGTGCTGGGTATATTATTCTGGGGGTTCAGTGCTTTGTGTATTATTCTTGGGGCTCAGTGCTGTGTATATTGTTCTCGGGGTCCAGTGCTGGGTATATTATTACGGGGGTCCAATGCCTGTGTATATTATTCTGGGGGGGTCTGTGCCTGTGTATATAATTCTGGGGGGGTCTTTGCCTGGATATATATATATATATGAATGTGGTATATATATATATCATATATAACGTGTTAGTCCAGTTGCCAAAATCACGAGTATACCTGTACATAGAGATACCTTTTACTGATCAGTATAGTTTCCAGACCTGAAGAAGAGCGTTACACTCTTGAAAGCTTGTCTTTTAAATGTAATGTTAACCCAATAAAAATGGTACTGCTATACTCGTGATATATATATTTTTTCTTCAGGTAATAGGGGTTGTGGAATTCGTGGGTGAGTTCCCTCACTTTTTTTCCCAGGATTTGACCCCTGCTACTATTCATGTTTAAACATCAACCTTAGGGGGCGTGGCCGGCAGCACTAGGGATCAGACGTGGTTCAGATGAGCTCCGATAGCTTTTGCAGATCAAGGGGACTTCTGTCCAGATTTCCCTGCGAATTACCCATAATTTGGGGTCCCAGCACACTGGCCATCGGGTGGAGTGCTCCGGAGCCCATTTTGGTTCCCCCTCGAGAGCCAAGCAGAGAAAGGGGCCTCCATTCCCAAAGGTACCATGCCGTTGGCCATATTGAAGCCTACTTTTTGGCTCTTACTCAGCCCACTTCTAGTTACTGGCCTCTTCTTGCAGAGCCACCTTAACTCGGGTGAGTGACTGCCGCGAAGTGTGGGGATGGAGGGCCCCATCAACCCCCAGCGGTTGTCCCCATAGCGGAGACAGAGGGAGAGGGCACAGGCTGGCGGCGCCTGGCTCACCTTCCCCCTGCTAGGGGCCAGGAGGCCGTGCTGGAGAACCTTGAGGCCTGCCTGGAGCTGATGTCATTGGACAAGTGGAGACCACTTGTGCGCAGTGCCTGGCGCCGACTGATGGCCGTGGTGAGGGTCGGCCGGGAGGCAGAGGCTCTGGCTGGAGATGAAATGGAGGATGTCTAACCTGTTGGCCGCGTGGATGGCATACCCATTGTGGAGGTTGGTGTGCTGTGCAGTGCTGAGCCTGGAGGTCCGGATCCTGGGACGAGCCTGGAATTTTATTAATTATTTTCATTATCGATTAATCAGACTCTGTATTGCACACAATGTTTAGAGTTAGAGAGAGTAAAACCTTAATAACCTCAGATAAGTACTTGGCGCTGTTTGGAGAAGACATGCCAGATGTTTTACTCTGCACAATTTTGTTCTAGGGTTATGTTAGACATTAACAGTTTTCTATTTCATTTATGACAGTAGCAGAACTATAACACAGACCCTGGGTCACTTCCACTGGGTTGTTGAAGCTCTACCACTGGTGTTTTATCCATACTTGGAGCTGGAGTCCTGTGCCACCACTCCACCCTCCCTACCTCCCTTTGTTAGGCCACGGCTGCCATCCCTCCCTTTGGTTCAGTTCCTTTCCCCAAACTCCCTCTCACATTTGGGTCTGGTCCCTTGAGCAAACTACCTCCCTCCCCCTACTCAGTTTGTTCATGAAATTGCTTTAAAAGGGACACTCTACCTATCCTGACAACTTTATCTTATTATAGTGGGCAGGCTGTGTAAAGTGCACCCCATTCCCCCTTCTTTGCGTGCTGACCATCATGTCTATCCAAGTGCTGTGTACCTGGTCCCTTTCCACCAAACTCCTTCCCTCACTCAGGTCCAGACTCTTGCCCAAACTTACTCCCTTTAATCTCCGGTCCCTCCCCCTTTCAATTTATTCGTGAAATTTTAAAGGGACGCTCTACATACCTTGTCCACTTTAGCTTATCAAGGTGATCAGGCTGTGTGGAGTGCCCTCCACCCTTTTCACCCGGTTTCATGCTGACAACATCAAAACAACACACGTTAAGTGAGATACGCAATTTGCTTATGGATGTATGAACATTATGTAAACTATGCAAATTGCGTGAGGAAGGGTTGGATTTTTTTTTTACATACATAGTTATTCAAAGAGAATCGAAAAGTCACTGCACGTTCGGTGACTTTTCAGTCTCTTCAATTCGGTGCGATTTGGCGATCCCAGTTCTGCGACCCTGCGGTGTATTCAGCAAGCACCACAGGGCCGCCGTAATGCAGGGAAAAGACGCTGCAAACCCGCCAAATACTCACCGAAAAATGAGGGCGAACACACACTGAAACCCGCAAAAACATTCACCAACATTTGGCGAATTGCCTGCTCTCTGGATAGCCGAATGGCCATGAAAGGTAACCGAATGCTGAATTTCAGCGTTCGGTTACCTTTCTCCAGCAATCTGGAGCTCTTTGAATAAACCTGATAGTAATCCTTCTAAGGAAACAAAACAATTGTATTTTTTTATCCGATGAATTGATTAATCGAAAAAACAATCAGCCAGCTAATCGTTTATGAAAATAATTGTTAGTTGCAGCCCGAGTCATTTTTATGAGTAGCAATTGATGAATAACAGCTTGTCTCAGAAGGTTACAGCAAATATTTAATGGAGGCAGGTGACCTCAGGTAGGGTTGGTAAGCGCAGGGGGGCACCTGTGGCCTCTATCATACATGGATTGTTGGCCAGTGGCCACAAGCTCCAAGCACTATTGTTTCCAGTACCATTATCTTATTTGAAGGAGTGAAGTGCACACCGGTTGCCACAGACATGGTGGTTATTAGAGTTTAGGATTAAACGTACTATTACGGTTTCTATTATTCCATGGAAACGCTCACGCGCCTCGTGTTGAGAGTGACTCACTGTGCAGATTGTCACGATTCATATAGGATGAGGGTCATTTTGCAGACAGAGAGAATGGAATGTGATTTGCCAGCACGGATCACATAGGGTCACTATGCTCTAAACCAACATACCAGGAGGCGGAAGGAGGAGAACAAAAACCTTTATTAGAAAACTGTTAAAGGCCATTAAATGCCCTGATATCCCCACTGAGTGCTTCTAGTACAGGGACATAGGGTTTCAATACAGAGCACAAGCAGGACTGTACAGTATCTCTGGGCTCTATTGAGACACCAATCAGCACCAGATTTTCAGGGACATCTCAGGTTTGTGCTCTTTTCCTGTGGTTGAGACTTGCGGCAGATGAGTTAATTAGAGTCCCCTCAGACATTGAGCATAAACAAAGAATATTATAACTGTTTGCATCTATGCAGCAGTATCTCCAGAATAGACCTCAGGATAGACTGTATCCACACTGTACCCACACTGTAGCGCCGCCGCCGCGGCGATTAGATAGAGTGCACCACTGGCACACATGGCTGCAGGCTGCCTGTTCCTGGAGCTGAGGGAAACCAGTGGGGCCCACTGTGCCTGGCCAAACCGGGCCCCTAATGACCCTCGGGGGCTCATACACACCACAGATTAGTGTGAGTTTTATTGCTAAACTAAACAAACTGTTTTATTATTCCATCCTGGAGAAACCCTTGAAAACAATCTGTTGTGACAATGAAAAATCCTTTAAATTTTGTTGTCTTAGATTTACATCGTACTGGCTGGGTGAAGTAGAGGTAACATCACTGCTCTGCATGGAGAGAGCCTGTGGAGACATGGGTTCAATCCCAGCAAGAGCACCTCTCCAGTAAGTGTCCTTGGGCAAGACACCTAACGGTACATACTCGCCATCCAGGAGATACAGTTGTGTTCAAAATTATTCAACCCCCACTGAAATTGAGTGTTTTGGCCAGTTTGACATTGATTTTGATCATTCAGTCATCTTGCTTACAATTAAATCAAAGAGGCACGTGTAGGTCAGACAAATATAACATAACATTTATAATGAAATAACCACAAATGTCTTTTCTGTGCTCACATCATTATCAGTTTTATTCAACCCCCAAGTGACATTCAATCTTAGTACTTAGTACAACATCCTTTTACAGTTATAACAGCTTTTAAACGTGAAGCATAGCTTGACACAAGTGTCTTGCAGCGATCTACGGGTATCTTCGCCCATTCGTCATGGGCAAAAGTTCAGTCACATTCTTAGGCTTGCGCACTGCAACTGCTTTCTTTAAGTCCCACCAGAGGTTCTCAATCGGATTTAAGTCAGGTGACTGCGATGGCCACTCCAAAATGTTCCAGCCTTTAATCTGCAACCATGCTCTAGTGGACTTGGAGGTATGCTTGGGATCATTGTCCTGTTGAAAGGTCCAACGTCTCCCAAGCCTCAGGTTTGTGACGGACTGCATCACATTGTCATCCAATATCTCCTGGTACTGAAGAGAATTCATGGTACCTTGCACAGGCTGAAGCTTCCCTGTACCTGCAGAAGCAAAACAGCCCCAAAGCATGATTGACCCCCCGCCATGCTTCACAGTAGGCAAGGTGTTCTTTTCTTCATAGGCCTTGTTCTTCCTCCTCCAAACATAGCGTTAATCCATGGGCCCAAACAGTTCTAATTTTGTTTCATCAGTCCACAGAACACTATCCCAAACTTCTGTGGTTTGTCCACATGACTTTTGGCATACTGCAGTCGACTCTTCTTATTCTTTGGAGACAGCAAGGGGGTGCGCCTGGGAGTTCTGGCATGGAGGCCTTCATTACGCAGTGTGCGCCGTATTGTCTGAGCTGAAACTTCAGTACCCACATCTGACAAAATTTTCTCAGTTCCTCAGCAGTCACACGGGGACTTTTCTCCACTCTACACTTCAGGTAGCGCACAGCAGTCGAAGTCAGCATCTTCTTTCTGCCATGACCAGGTAGCGTTTCAACAGGTTCCTGAACATTTTAAATGATACCTTCATGTCACAACTGGTAGAAACACCAACTAGAGAGGATAACTGTCTGGACCTGGTTATAACAAATAATGTGGATCTTTTCTCAAATATTAATGTAAAAGAACAGTTGGGAAATAGCGACCATAACATGGTGACTTTTGAAATAAACTCAAAAAAACACATTCATAAGGGGCATGCTAAAATATATAATTTTAAAAAGGCCAACTTTATTAAAATAAAGGAAGCTCTCAATGTCATTGACTGGCAGAAACTCTTTCACGGGAAAAACACTGAGGATAAGTGGAATATCTTTAAACTAACACTAGAAAAGTACACGTCACAATATATTCCACTGGTTAATAAATATAAAAGAAACAGACTGAAACCAATGTGGCTTAGTAGGAAGGTAACTAAGGAAATGGAAAACAAAAATAAGGCATTTAAAGCTTTTAAATCTGATAAATCTGAGGCATCCTATAAAGCATATAGGGCAGCCAATAAAGCATGTAAAAATGCGATTAGATGGGCTAAACTAGAAAATGAAAAAGAAATAGCCAAAGAGAGCAAGACCAACCCTAAAAGATTCTTTAGGTACATAAATTCTAAAAAACCCAAGAGTGAAAATGTAGGTTCACTAAAATCTGAGTCAGGGTTATTGTTAACTGAAGATCAGGATAAGGCAGAAATTTTAAATGATTATTTTTCTTCAGTATTTATCAAAGAGAAACCTATAACAGGAGACATGAAATTCATTAATAAAAACTTACTAATACAAAGTGACTGGTTGACTCAGGACAAGGTTTTAAACAAATTAAACAATGTGAATGTGAATAAAGCCCCAGGGCCAGATGGAATTCACCCGCGAGTACTAAGAGAGCTATGTGTTGAAATATGTAAACCTCTGTTCTTAATCTTTCAAGATTCTTTTCTTTCAGGAATAGTACCAGAGGATTGGAGAAAAGCTGACGTGTCCCTATATTTAAGAAAGGTTTAAAATTTGTGCCTGGGAATTATAGACCTGTGAGCTTAACATCTGTGGCTGGGAAAGTATTTGAGGGGTTACTAAGGGATAATATTCAGGAATTTATTGGGAGGTATAATGTAATTGGCAAAAATCAGCATGGTTTCATGAAACACAGATCATGTCAGACTAACCTAATTACGTTCTATGAGGAAGTAAGTAGAAGTATAGATCAGGGGGTCGCAGTGGATGTGATTTACTTAGATTTTGCCAAAGCTTTCGACACAGTTCCACACAAAAGGTTACTACTTAAATTAAGAAAAAATGGTCTAGATGAAAATACTTGTTCTTGGATAGAAAACTGGCTAAAAGATAGGGTACAGAGAGTGGTCATAAATGGTACATTTTCAAGATGGACACCAGTGGTAAGTGGTGTCCCTCAGGGGTCTGTTATAGGACCAATACTATTCAATTTATTTATAAATGACCTTGAGATAGGCATTGAAAGTCATGTATCAGTGTTTGCAGATGACACAAAGCTAGGAAAAGTAATACAATGTGAGCAGGATGTTACTTCGCTGCAGAGGGATTTAGATATATTGGGGGACTGGGCACTTAAATGGCAGATGAGATTTAATCTAGATAAATGTAAAGTTATGCACTTTGGAGTGAAGAACACACAAGCAATTTATACCCTAAATGGTACGGAGTTAGGGAAATCCAAGCAGGAGAAGGATTTGGAATAATCATAGACTTCAAACTAAGTAACAATGTGCAATGTCAAACAGCAGCCGCCAAGGCCAGCAAAGTACTGGCATGCATTAAAAGGGGAGTTCACTCACGGGATGAAAACATAATTTTGCCTCTGTATAAATCAATGGTCAGGCCGCACCTTGAATATGCCGTGCAATTTTGGGCACCTGTCTTAAAAAAAGATATTATATCATTAGAAAAAGTGCAGAGACGGGCAACTAAATTAATAAGGGGGATGGAAGGGTTAAGTTATGAGGAAAGACTAACAAGCTTAAACCTGTTTAGTTTAGAGAAAAGGCGCCTTAGAGGGATCTGATAACCTTATATAAATATATACGGGGCCATTATCAACCATTGTCTGATAACCTATTCATTAACAGGACTATACATAGGACAAGGGGTCATCCATTTAGACTGGAAGAAAGAAAATTTAGCTTAAAGCATAGGAAGGGTTATTTTACGGTGAGAACAATAAAGCTGTGGAATTCTCTGCCTGTTGAGGTGGTTGGGTCAGAGTCTGTACAGACTTTTAAAAAACCACTGGATGACTTCCTGCAGACACAGAATATTAAGGGTTATAATATTTAATATGTGGGTAAAAGCTTCTTGATCCAAGGAGAAATCTGACTGCCATTCTGGGGTCAAGAAGGAATTTTTTCCCAGTATGTTGCATATTGGCAAGCATTCAGACCGGGTTTTTTGCCTTCTTTTGGATCAACAGCAGTAGGTTATGTGGGAGAGGCTGAACCCGATGGACGCATGTCTTTTTTCAGCCTATATAACTATGTAACTATGTAACAGTGCCCTTTGCCTTGAATTTGCGAATGATGCTTCCTATTGTCTCTCTTGGTATGTTTAACATCTTTGCAATCTTCTTATAGCCATTGCCCTTCCTGTGAAGAGTAATCACCTCTTCTCTTGTCTTCCTGGACCATTCTCTTGACTTCACCATGTTTGTAACCACACCAGTAAATGTCTAGAAGGAGCTGAGTATCACAGTCATTTTAAAGCTGCCTAATTGGTTATTATTATGCTTTATTGCTGCTCCGTGACATCCACAGGTGTTTTCAATACCTGATTGAAAACACTTGAATGAACCTCTGTTCTTCAGAGTTGTAGTCTTTAAGGGGTTGAATAATTGTGTCAATGAAGAATTCACAAAAGAAACATTTACTACTGTATTACAAAACCAATTGATGTCATTTTAGTTGCATATGGTTCTTTAAAAAGTCCTTGTAGGATTTCATTCTGAATACAATTACAAATGTACACTAAATTCCCTAAACCCTTTACAGCATTGGGGGTTGAATAATTTGAAACACAACTGTACTTGAAAACGAGAGAAATCTCAATGTATCCTTCCTGGTAAAATCCTTTCTGAAAAAAATAAAAATAAATCGACATGTGAATTCTGTTTTTAATTTCCTTTATTATTGCCTTTATTATGCTGATTTTTTTTTCTTGCGTGTAGACTCACTGAAAGGGTAAAATGTTACAACCCTGATGCTACAGTTAGAATTCTCAAAGTTGTGTGGCGTTTGTTTATTTTGGAAGGCAGCATTCAGTGAATTCCCGTGTGTTCTTTGACTTGATAGCCCTTTTTTTTTCTCCTTGTTTGGAACAACTTTGGTGCGACCCAGCCAGAGTCCGCAGAAGTTTTTTTTTCAATAGAGCATAAGCCGGTGAGGAGAAGGGGGGAGGGCCTCCAAACATCTTTATAGAAAGTGGTAAATATATATATTTTAAAAATGCTGTGTATTCTGTGCCTACTCATACACCCCATGTAAGGACCGTACTACGGGTTGTGTAGCAGGTTGAGGTTGTGAGCCCAGGATGCAGTGATGAGGCAGGTTTCAGGATAAACAAAGAGTGTTTATTATAAATAAACACCGTGGCATGGGATCAGACAAGGTAACAGAAATAGAGACGTCAGGGTTCAGCAAGGGGTCTGGTACACGGGGAGTCTTAGATGGGGGGAGGCAGAGGAGGAGCAGGATGGAAGGGTACCGGTGTATGAAGTAATGAATGTCCAGAATAAAGCAGAGGATCCTTGGAGTCTTTGGTAGAGAGTTTCAGGAGGTCTCAGGGAGCTTTGGCAGATTGGTCTAGCAGACAGGAACTTCATTGAATGTGGAAGTGAAGGGTTGAGGGTGGGGACTCCCTTATATGAAGGGCTAATCAAGGAGGATAAAGGGCAGGTTTGGATCCAGGGCCAGGACGTCAAAATGAGGAAGGTGCATTGTTCATACCAGAGCCTTGAAATCTGCAGGGGACATGCAGGATGTGAAACCAAAAGGGGGCGCCAGGGGGTGAGGGCCTCCAGGACCTTACAGAGCCCCCCCTCTAAGGGCCGGACTCCGAACGGCCCAGGGCGAGGTCAAGGTCACACTGGTGGATAACGGGATAGAAAGGCATTGCACCATTGAAGGGTAGAATAATGATCATGGCGACCAGAGTTGGGCAGAGCTTCGCTACTGCGAAGCGATCTCCAGGCACTCTCGGCATTTGAAAACACCTGCAGGTCTGCGCATCTGACTACAGTCCCATTTGAACCGTAGATAAACTCTGGCGGCAAGGGTTCCATAGCCATGGTGCCTTCAGGGGTGTTGATCCTCTTGATGACACGACTCTTCGACGCGCCCTTGGAAAGGACCGGTGGGGCAACGCCCTTGGCGACCTCCTTGGCACTGCACGGCTCTGCGGCGGCGACCTCCTTGGCACTGCACGGCTCTGCGGCGGCGACCTCCTTGGCACTGCACGGCTCTGCGTTGGCGTTGAGCGACTTGGCCTTACGGCGACGACGACGGCCCCGTGGCGATGACAGCTCTGGAGAATCTGCGACGTGCAGGCAGCAACGGCTGGAGAATCTGCGACGTGCAGGGCAGCAACGGCTGGAGAATCTGCGACGTGCAGGGCAGCAACGGCTGGAGAATCTGCGACGTGCAGGGCAGCAACGGCTGGAGAATCTGCGACGTGCAGGGCAGCAACGGCTGGAGAATCTGCGACGTGCAGGGCAGCAACGGCTGGAGAATCTGCGACGTGCAGGGCAGCAACGGCTGGAGAATCTGCGACGTGCAGGGCAGCAACGGCTGGAGAATCTGCGACGTGCAGGGCAGCAACGGCTGGAGAATCTGCGACGTGCAGGGCGGCAACGGCTGGAGAATCTGCGACGTGCAGGGCGGCAACGGCTGGAGAATCTGCGACGTGCAGGGCGGCAACGGCTGGAGAATCTGCGACGTGCAGGGCGGCAACGGCTGCAGAATCTGCGACGTGCAGGGCGGCAACGGCTGCAGAATCTGCGACGTGCAGGGCGGCAACGGCTGGAGAATCTGCGACGTGCAGGGCGGCAACGGCTGGAGAATCTGCGACGTGCAGGGCGGCACGGCTGGAGAATCTGCGACGTGCAGGGCGGCAACGGCTGGAGAATCTGCGACGTGCAGGGCGGCAACGGCTGGAGAATCTGCGACGTGCAGGGCGGCAACGGCTGGAGAATCTGCGACGTGCAGGGCGGCAACGGCTGGAGAATCTGCGACGTGCAGGGCGGCAACGGCTGGAGAATCTGCGACGTGCAGGGCGGCAACGGCTGGAGAATCTGCGACGTGCAGGGCGGCAACGGCTGGAGAATCTGCGACGTGCAGGGCGGCAACGGCTGGAGAATCTGCGACGTGCAGGGCGGCAACGGCTGGAGAATCTGCGACGTGCAGGGCGGCAACGGCTGGAGAATCTGCGACGTGCAGGGCGGCAACGGCTGGAGAATCTGCGACGTGCAGGGCGGCAACGGCTGGAGAATCTGCGACGTGCAGGGCGGCAACGGCTGGAGAATCTGCGACGTGCAGGGCGGCAACGGCTGGAGAATCTGCGACGTGCAGGGCGGCAACGGCTGGAGAATCTGCGACGTGCAGGGCGGCAACGGCTGGAGAATCTGCGACGTGCAGGGCGGCAACGGCTGGAGAATCTGCGACGTGCAGGGCGGCAACGGCTGGAGAATCTGCGACGTGCAGGGCGGCAACGGCTGGAGAATCTGCGACGTGCAGGGCGGCAACGGCTGGAGAATCTGCGACGTGCAGGGCGGCAACGGCTGAGAATCTGCGACGTGCAGGGCGCAACGGCTGGAGAATCTGCGACGTGCAGGGCGGCAACGGCTGGAGAATCTGCGACGTGCAGGGCGGCAGCGGCTGGAGAATCTGCGACGTGCAGGGCGGCAGCGGCTGGAGAATCTGCGACGTGCAGGCGCGGCAGCGGCTGGAGAATCTGCGACGTGCAGGGCGGCAGCGGCTGGAGAATCCGCGTGTGCCGGGCGGCAGCGGCAGGAGGAATCCGCGATGTGCAGGGCAGCAGCGGCTGGAGAATCCGCGATGTGCAGGGCAGCAGCGGCTGGAGAATCCGCGATGTGCAGGGCAGCAGCGGCTGGAGAATCCGCGATGCAGGGCAGCAGCGGCTGGAGAATCCGCGATGTGCAGGGCAGCAGCGGCTGGAGAATCCGCGATGTGCAGGGCAGCAGCGGCTGGAGAATCCGCGATGTGCAGGGCAGCAGCGGCTGGAGAATCTGCGATGTGCAGGGCAGCAGCGGCTGGAGAATCTGCGATGTGCAGCAGGCAGCGGCTGGAGAATCTGCGATGTGCAGGGCAGCAGCGGCTGGAGAATCTGCGATGTGCAGGGCAGCAGCGGCTGGAGAATCTGCGATGTGCAGGGCAGCAACTTTTTGCTTTTGCTCAACCCCCAATTCCAGGAGGCATGGGTGCGTCTCCAGCTCTTGGGTTCTGGTTTCACAGACAACCCGACAACTGTGGGTGGCATGGAGGACAGGGTACCAATGAAGGCAGATCTCTGGTATGGTGCCCTCGAAGTGGTTGTGGTAGCTGGAGTCCTGTAATTGGGAACCGAGCGGCAAGGATAGATGGTTTCCCGGAGTCTCAGGGCCGATTCGAATACCTCCAGGTCTTCTCTGCGAACCACAGTCCCGTTTGAAGCATATGTGCAACAAGGAGATAGAGGGCTGGGTTCTGGCTTCTTGGTAACACCAGCCATGATGTATTGGTTAGGCTCAGTCTCCATGGGCATGGCTGACTCAACATCTATGGAATCTTGCTCCATTGGCACGTCGGGGTCGGAATCCGGTTTGGCGTACTCCATAGGGGTTTCCTGGTCTGACCCCTCAGAAGAAGCGTCTTGGGTAACATGGTCTCTGGTAACTCTTGGCCCAGGTTTCCTGGGAGCAGGGACACGCTTTGGTGCAGGAGGTTTAATTACCAGGCTTCTTCTGGGAGTTGGCTGGGACACAGGTTTTTCTTTGGGTGCAGATTTCTTATACCTAACATTTGATGAATTTATTTCCTGCAGGGCAGGTACCGACTTCCCCAATGAAGGCTTTATGGGCTTGTTAGTGGGGGTGCAGTTATTTTTGGCTGGGTAGGTACCGGTTTCTCCAACAATTTCTTTGCTGGCTCGACAGGTGCAGGCTTGATTTGAACAGGCTTTGCAATAACAGGTTTAGAAAAACTTTTTGTACCTGGCTTAGGTGGGCGTAGCGGGCAGGCCGAGATCTGATGCAAGGGGTCCCCGCAGTAGAAACAGAGGTCTAGCGCCCTCCTCCTTGCCTTTTCTTCTGGGGTTAGCGGTCCTCTGACTCCCTCTGTAGCAGGAACGCGCACCTTAGTTGAGGTGCCCCTTGGGTTTTGCTGCGTGTAATCAAGCAGAGAGTCCAGATACTGCTGGGTTTTTAGGAAGGCATCTTTTAAGTTTTCCACCATGGTGTATATCACTGCGGGCTCACAGGTTGTTGACTTCCACATTCTGTAAGGACCGTACTACGGGTTGTGTAGCAGGTTGAGGTTGTGAGCCCAGGATGCAGTGATGAGGCAGGTTTCAGGATAAACAAAGAGTGTTTATTATAAATAAACACCGTGGCATGGGATCAGACAAGGTAACAGAAATAGAGACGTCAGGGTTCAGCAAGGGGTCTGGTACACGGGGAGTCTTAGATGGGGGGAGGCAGAGGAGGAGCAGGATGGAAGGGTACCGGTGTATGAAGTAATGAATGTCCAGAATAAAGCAGAGGATCCTTGGAGTCTTTGGTAGAGAGTTTCAGAAGGTCTCAGGGAGCTTTGGCAGATTGGTCTAGCAGACAGGAACTTCATTGAATGTGGAAGTGAAGGTTGAGGGTGGGGACTCCCTTATATGAAGGGCTAATCAAGGAGGATAAAGGGCAGGTTTGGATCCAGGGCCAGGACGTCAAAATGAGGAAGGTGCATTGTTCATACCAGAGCCTTGAAATCTGCAGGGGACATGCAGGATGTGAAACCAAAAGGGGGCGCCAGGGGGTGAGGGCCTCCAGGACCTTACACCCCAGTGCTTCCTGAGAGTTATATTGCTGTGGATTCTGTACCTGCTCATACACCCCAGCACTTCCTGTGAGTTATATGGCTGTGGATTATGTGCCTGCTCATACACCCCAGCACTTCCTGTGAGTTATATGGCTGTGGATTATGTGCCTGCTCATACACCTTAACGTTCACTGTGAGTTATATTGCTGTGGATTATGTGCCTGGTCATACACCCCAGCGCTTCCTGAAAGTTATATTGCTGTGGATTCTGTGCCTGCTCGTAAACCCCAGCACTTCCTGTGAGTTATATGGCTGTGGATTATGTGCCTGCTCGTACACCCCAGTGTTCACTGTGAGTTATATTGCTGTGGATTATGTGCCTGCTCATACACCTCAGTGTTTTGTCACGTTCGCAATGACGAGCTGAATCTTGCGCCCTACATTTAAGGCCACGGCTCCGCGTCACCACACCAAGCCCTACCCCCCAGGAAGCGCCGCAGGGTCCGAAGATGTGACATGTTTACTGTGAGTCTTATTGCTGTGGAGCTCTGTGATACGCTCATACACAGCGCACACTACTGGGAGTTTTATTGCTGTGGAGCTCTGTGATATACTCATACACACTGCACATTACTGGGAGTTTTATTGTTGTGGAGCTCTGTAATGGGCAGTGTGTCAGTAATGTACAATATCGTTTAAAGTGATCAACAGTTTCCCACATTTGCCACAGGGACATTCTGTGCCGCAGTACAGTCTTCGCTGTAGTGAGTTGGTGATGGCTGCTGCAACAGAGTGGTGGCTATCTCTAAGTCTGAAGGGGGCACAGTGAATTCACCAATTCGCTGCTGAGTCCAAGTGGATTTTCTTCACACAATTTTCAAAAAGGTTATTTTATGGAGTTCAGAAATAAATTCTTTAGCACAATAATGTACATGTGGGTGTTGCGTTGTAGGGGGTGGGGTTTGGTTTGGGTATGGCCTCCTGTGGGTATGGAACAAGGGGGCCCAATGATCTCCTATTGCCCAGGGGCCCCATTAGTTGTCAGTCCGCCCCTGCATGAGCTGTGTATGAGCATATCAGAGCAACACCGCAATAAAAACCACAGAAGCATACGCTGTGTATGAGCATATCGGAGCAACTCAGCAATAAAACCCACAGAAGCATGCGCTGTGTATGAGCATATCAGAGCAACACCGCAATAAGACCACAGAAACGTGCACTGTGTATGAGCGTATCAGAGCAACACCGCAATAAAACCCACAGAAACATGCGCTTTGTTTGAGCATATCAGAGCAACACCTCAATAAAAGTGAAGGAGGCCGCCTGCTGTGGGGGGGATAAAGTGAGGGGGCTTCCTGCTGTGGGGGGATTAAAGTGAGGGGGCTGCCTGCTGCAGGGGGGATAAAGTGAGGGGGCTTCCTGCTGTGGGGGTATTAAAGTGAGGGGGCTGCCTGCTGCAGGGGGGACATTAAAGTGAGGGGGCTGCATGCTGTGGGGGGATTATAGTGAGGGGGTCTGACTGTTGTGGGGGGGATTATAGTGAAGGGCTGCTGGCTGCTGCAGGGGGGATTATAGTGAGGGGGCTGTCTGCTGCAGGGGGGATTATAATGATTCACCCTCAGATTACCCCGTTCGTAAAAGAAATGGGGGAACCACAAAAGGGGGATGGTCGTGAGAACCCATCATGCATTTACCAATTTTTTTCCTCTGCACCAATTATCGCATGGAGTCGATACCTAACAACTTGTTAAAGACTAAGGCTACCATACAGATGTAAAATTTCCTATCCAATTGGTCCATGTCAATTCCTACTCATGAATCTAGATGAGTAGATATTGAAAAGGGGGATTTGTCAGACCTTTTTAGATATAAAATTTCTATAACGCAGGAATGTTTAAATTTGGGGCCAGGAATTGCGTCACGCAAACAACTTGTCTGCGTCGTTAATATATAACAAGAACAAGAGACAAGCTAAACTCGTTAGTGTTACGCATACAAGAAAGGACATTTAACATTGATTAAAGACTGTCTAATGGACTCTGTTTATTTTATTTATTTGTTACAACCAAACAGGGTTTAGATCAAATGGTTTAAAAGTAAGGGAACACAATGACAACTAAGATAGATATCTCAGTATTGTGTTTATTTCATCAGATCGAAACTCTGAAAGCCACGTAAACATGGAACAATAGGTTGCCCAATAAAGAAAAAAAACCAAAGAAGGTTAAATGGCTTGGGTAAACCAGCTTGTAATGCCATGCTATTCGGCAATATGTACTATATGGTATGAGAATATTTATTAGTTAGAACTGATAATTTTAGCATCTTATAAAAACAGAGGCCCTACCACATTTAGTTGATCATCACGAATGTCTGGTGTACTAACCCGTATGAAGCGCAGCCCCCACTCTCTGGAACGCTCTCCCTCGTGCTGTCAGACTTTCCCCTAACTTCTCTTCCTTCAAACGCTCCCTGAAAACATTCCTATTTAGGGAAGCCTACCACCCGACTCACTGACGCAACCATCAATCACTCTCACCTTACAGTCCTCTCCTCCTGTTTCCAACCCCAACCCTCCTAGATTGTGAGTTCCTACGGGAATAGGGCCCTCATCTCCTCCTGTACTGTTTGTCAAATGTTGTTCAATGTATTGTAACCCTGTCTGTACTGTGCTTATTGTACAGCGCTGCGGAATATGCTGGCGCTTTATAAAATAATAATAATAATAATAATAAAAAGGGGGCTGGTTGCTGCAGGGGGATTATAGTGAGGGACCTTTCTATCCGCTCCGGGTCCTTTGCGCAGGCTGGTGGCAGTATCCTTGATGCTGCAGGCTCCAACTACGCACCCTTGTTTAGCCTCTGATCTGCCGCGGCGCTACATAGCACGTGACGTGGTCACGTGAATGAAGGGGCGGCGGCAATGCAGCGTGCCGTGCTGGTGTGGAAGGCATGCACGCTGCATTAGAGTGGACTCAGGCATGTTCTATGCCGGGGATCCGGGAGATGAATACACCGGCGGCCGCAGATCACAGTGAGCAGCAGGGCAGCTTTTTAGTGCAGAAGCTGGCTTTTTTTTGCCTAAAAGTGCCCCAAAAGTGCCGCCCTAGGCCTAGGCCTAGTCGGCATAGGCCAAGATACATCGCTGATTTAGTGTGTGTGGATCACACTGGTGTGGGATATAGTGACAGTGACAATTTATTTAATTTTTGTTACTTAATTTTCAGCACTCCCCGGTTTGCATTTATTTACCTTGCTCTGTAAAGCTAGAATTTTTTCTTTTTTAAGTTTTACATAGCAAGGCATGCCTACTTTTCTTAATTGTAAATCTGACCCTGGTCATACCCAGTGGACTATGGACTCATTTGTCAGGGAATTGTTCCCTATAGATGTGTGGTAGCATTTTTTACTGACACATGTATGCCTGTCAGATAACTTCTGTCATTCGCATTTAGTGGCATGCCGCACGGGTGGATGACAGATGTGAGTGAAGAACCTTCCTATGGGACAGCCCTCTGCTCATTCCTCGCACCTGATTGACTGTCGGCACACTGACTGAAAAGTTAGCACGCTGATGGACAATTGTGCAGCTCCGTGACACCCCTCGGGAAATTCAATTCAAGGAGCAGGAAACATGGCAGCGCCTGACACTGGAACTGGGTAATCACACCTGCGATACATTATCAAAGGGTGAGATATAGCATTATCTTTAAGACCAATCTGCCCCATGATGGGGGACCATCATAGCCATAATGTACCAGGCTATTAACCGAGCTCTGCTGTTTACCAAAGCCATTAAAGCCTATGGGTTGGTAAGTACAAGTGTTCATTAAGTTTATACTTTACTTTGGCTCAAGGCCAAACGCTTTGAGGATTTATCACAGAGACTTCAGGGGTTTATTTTCTAAATCCAAACTTGCCATGACTAGCTCAACTCAAGAAGTGTCTGATAAATTATGTGTCAGAATATCTATCCTTATGATATTACATATACACGATAGAGTGACCTGGCTGGATGAAGTAGAGGTAACATCACTGCTCTATAACCGTGGAGACCAAGCCAGACCGGCCAGAGCACCTCTCCAGTAAGTATCCTTGAGCAAGACACCTAACGGTGCATACTTGCCTACCACACAATATTGACTGTGGAGTCCAGTGATAACATCTCTACCCTTCAACTGTGAAGAAGGAAGTCAAATCCAGTGCAGCACATCCCTCCAATACAACTGTGGAGAAGCACGTCTCAACCTTACAAGAAGCGGGTTCAACCTAACCACCAGGTCGCTGCTCTACAATCAAGGAAAGCCGACTTGATCCCACTCAGAAGACGCCACCACCAGTGAGTGTCCTTGGACAAGACACTAACAATATGGATGCACCTACCTCACAAAATACTTGTACTTCTGATATAGATTGTAAGTTCCCTAGGGAAAAGGGTCCCCCGAATCAGGCAATATCATCCATGTGGGGTATTCCAATGTATCAACTCCCTGTACAGTGATGTTGTAAAGCGCTGTGGAATGTGTGGCGCTATATAAATAAAGGATAATAATAATAAAATAGACTCCAAAATCTTAGATTGGGTATTGTTTACTTTTTGTGTGCAAAATATTCCATCAATCGCTCCGAAAACGAGGTTAAAATAGAAACATGGAAATAGGTTGCTGTGTATATGCTGTGAGGCTGAACCCTGAAGCCCATGCTGAGGCTCTAGCATGGAGGGATTTTGATTGCATGTCTAATCTATGCGCAGGACAGTAAATCATTACTATTGGAATCACAAGTCAAGAGGTGCAATAGGGCAAGAGTAGCCATCCCATCCCCCTCTGGCAGGTGTGCCCGACCATCTCTGGATTTACCTCTGAGTCTGGTGTGCGGCGGTAGGCGGCATGTCAGGGAGCAGACAAGATGGATAGTGATTGTTCCCCAGTGTCCGGCCTCATGAATACTAAATTTATGTTAATACACCCACACACCAAAGGACTACACGTACGCCTTCTGCAGCCCGTATTACCGCAGCAGAATTAACCCCTTCTTTCATGGAGCAAAATGTAACTCCTATCTGTGAATATCTGTCAATAAGTAAGTGTTTTTTTAGCAGTATTCAGGGCCGATGCTAGACTATTTTGCACCCTAGGCAAGACCAGCTACTTGCACCCCCCCCCCCAAAAAAAGCGACACAATATGAAACTGCTAAATTTCTTTTTATTTTCAAGAATAAAGTTTGAAAAGCACCAATAGTAAGGGTAAAATAAATATAAATAAACTTTATTAAACAATTTTAAATTAACTCTATTAAACTAATTAAAATTAACCGTATTGAACAAATATAAATTAACTGTATTTTTCTTAACGAAACCAAAAAATAAAATAAAAAGAGAGTTGTCACGTAAGTTTCAATTTCAGACACATCAAAATTTCACTGTGCGTGCCTTATCCTTTGCAAATTTTCACATGAATATATTTGCCCCCAGCTCACATGGATATATTGCCCCCAGCTCACATGGATATATTTGCCCCAGCTCACATGGATATATTGCCCCCAGCTCACATGGGTATATTTGCCCCAGCTCACATGGATATATTTGCCCCAGCTCACATGGATATATTGCCCCCAGCTCACATGGATATATTGCCCCAGCTCACATGGGTATATTTGCCCCTAGCTCACATGGATATATTTGCCCCAGTTCGCATGGATATATTGCCCCCAGCTCACATGAATATATATATTGCCCCAGCTCACATGGATATATTGCCCCAACTCACATGGATATAATATATCGCCCCAGCTCACATGGATATATATATTGCCCCCAGCTCACATGGATATATTTGCCCCACCTCACATGGATATATATATTGCCCCAGCTCACATCGGTATATTTTCCCCCAGCTCACATGGATATATTTGCCCCCAGCTCACCTGGATATATTGCCCCCAGCTCACATGGATACATTGCCCTCAACTCACATGGATATATATATTGCCCCCAGCTCACATGGATATATATTGCCCCCAGCTCACATGGATATATTTGCCCCAGCTCACATGGATATATTGCCCCAGTGCACATAGATATATTGCCCCAGCTCAGATGGGTATATTTGCCCCCAGCTCACATGGATATATTTGCCCCCAGCTCACAAGGATATATATATTGCCCCAGCTCACATGGATATATTGCCCCAACTCACATGGATATAATATATCGCCCCCAACTCACATGGATATATATTGCCCCAGCTCACATGGATATATATTGCCCCCAGCTCACATGGGTATATTTGCCCCAGCTCACATGGATATATTTGCCCCAGCTCACATGGATATATTGCCCCAGTGCACATAGATATATTGCCCCAGCTCAGATGGGTATATTTGCCCCCAGCTCACATGGATATATTTGCCCCAGCACACATGGATATATTTCCCCCAGCCCACATGGATATATATATTGCCCCAGATCACATGGATATATTGCCCCAACTTACATGGATATAATATATCGCCCCCCAGCTCACATGAATATATATATTGCCCCAGCTCACATATATATATTGCCCCAGCTCACATGGATATATATTGCCCCAGCTCACATGGGTATATTTGCCCCCAGCTCACATGGATATATTACCCCCAGCTCACACATGGATATATTGCACCCAGCTCACATGGATATATTGCACCCAGCTTACATCGATATATTGCCCCCAGCTCTCACATACCACAGAGACAGTGGTGTCCGTGAGCGTGCAGACTGCGGAGTAACTAGACAAATAGATGGTTGGGGTCGGCTGCTAGGCTTGTGCACCGATTTTTTTTTCGGTTCGATTCGGTTCGATTCGTTCGGATGTTTAAAATTTGATTCGACTCGTTTCGACCGATTTCTGTTTCGATTCGGTTCGGCTCGTTTTTCGTGTACATTTATTTTTCGGAATATCGACCATTTTTCGTGTTTTCGGGTCACTTTGCTTGTTTTTTTGTATCGACTTTTCGTGATTTTGGAAATTTTCGTTTTTTTCGAAACGTCTGTTCTCCTCGTTTCAAAGTGTCTAACTCTATTCATTTTGACGTAAACTACTATGGTTTACTTTTTTTATACTTTATATATTTTTTTATAATAAATTTTTGGTTTGTTTTTCGGATCCGATAATTCATTCTGTCGATACGATAATTCTGGCGATTCTATCGTGTTTTTTTTTTATTAAATAAAGATCCTTTTTTTCTTATGAATATACATTTCACAGCTTTATTTAATCATATTAAAATGTTATGAAAGCCAAGGAACAAAAAAAATGAACAAAATGATTTAAAAAACGCTAAACTGACCCAAATGGTCTGACTTTAAAAATAAAAACCAGAACAAAAGGTTTTAAAGCGGAAAAATAGTTGATCAAAAATACGCATTTACAAATACAAAATTTACAGAATCAGCGATATAACCGATAATAGTTAAATAAATATACGATGTCCAGAATTACTGAAATGGAACCGAAATCACGAATGGAACCGAAATCATGAATAGAGCGAAAATAAATTTCGATTTGACACATTTCAAGTCCATTCGAAAATTCCGAAAATATTACGTTTCGGCTCGGAAAACTTTTCGGATCTATCGGTTTTCGGGTCCGATCCGATTCGGAAATTCGGCCGAATCCGAAGACACGAATCGGGAAATTTCGAAAAAATTCTGAAATTCCAAAACCCGAAACGCACATCTCTACCAGCTGCGCCCTAGGCGGGCAATATGCTCTAGGTGGCCTCCTAGCTCACCTAGCGGTAGCGCCGGCCCTGGCAGTATTATTGTTTACAGGAGGGTTTATTTATTGTAAAAGAGACCGGAAGATGTCCATCATGTTGCAGAGTAAATCAAATCTCATTCCAGAGGTATCTGAAGGGTTAAGAAACATAAAGCTCAGTTTTAATTAAGTGGTCATTGGATCAAATCCCTCTCAGTGGACAATAGTGTCTGGATCCTGCAGTTTGGCAGGGACAAGGTTAATGGTTGCTCATGCTCCCCTTGTGAATAGAAATTTTCATTAAATAGAACGCTAAACTGGGTCTGCTACTATGTCAGAGACTGCGCCACTACCTCTGCGCCAACACAGGCCACTCAATGTGTTTAATTTTTTTCATAAATTACCCATGGTATGCCACCTCCCCCTCCAACACGCGCTGTACTTTATTGCACCCTTACAGATCAGCTTGGCATGCTTCAGCACAGCTTTACTTTCACACAGGTGAGAAAGAGACTTGTGTGTTTTCAGCTGCTCCTGGTCAGCTTCCTGAAATTCCTCATTAAAGAAGAAATCATAGCTGCATTTTTGCATAGACCAACTAGGCCTGGTCCTTGGGCAGCAGGTTGGAGGAGAAGGGAAGCAGCATTTATTTCTAATGTTCTTCCTTAGGGTTTCATATATTTGGGGTGTGTGCAGGTGTCTTTTTAGAGCTCCTCGATATATTCAGGGTGAGTGGGTGTCTTCCTTCCATTCCAGGAGTGTGGGTGTCTTTTCAGGGGTTTCCCCATATATCCAGGGTGTGCATGTGCATTTTAGGGGCTCCTCCATATATTCAGGGTGTGCTGTGAATAAAAAAGATGCAAAGCAATAAAACTCCCAGCAATGAGTACTAAACAATAATAACAGAGATCCCTCGCTGTAAAAAAGATTGTTTGCTTTCGCCCAAAATTATTTTTATTGATAAATGACCACGATGGTGCCTGATTGTCTTAATTTCAAGCCTATGTATATTTTCATATTTTTTTATATCGATTGGGGGGAGAGGCAGAAGAATTTGGGACCCAAATCTAAATCCGCCGATAGGTTTCATACAGATCACCTCTAGCTCTCTGAATGTTGCACCAACTAAGATCACACCGTGGATAATGTTCTGGAGTCATTGTAATGCAGTGGGTGGTGTTTATTACTATATATATACCTACGAGTTACAGCCTATTTCCTGCTGATGAAGGTCTAATAAGCCCAAAACAGCAGTCTAGGAGTGCATAGCCTGACCTTTGCTATATAGCCATCCAGTATGGCATTGCACTAGCAAGGAGGGTTCTGTGTTAAAACCCATGATGCAAAAAAGTGAGAAACTGGAGGCCTCATTTGCATGTCCTACCCAGAGTTCCTGGCTGCATATGGGGAATGTAGCATATGAGCTCTGCGGGCAAAGCCGTTCTCTGAATTGCTGGGATGTGTAAATGTCTTCTACAACTATAAATTTTATATATATGTAAAAATGTGGCATGGTGCTTGTAGAGACTTGGCAAATGTAAAATGTTTTGATACCAATTTATTATTACAATAAAGTGCTAGCACACTAATGCTGACCAGGGTAATGTATGATGTCAGAAAGAAATACAAATAGGAAGATATATGTCCTCTAAGTCAGATATAATGAATATAACTCACGAGATGATGACTGAATAATGTCCTTGGAGTAGATGCGCTAATAGATCTGGATGGATTTGGCTTCCATGATTCGCCAATGGGAGTCGTGGTCGATATTTTTTGTCAGGAAAACACCACAATGTTTTCGAAATAAAAAGATATTTATTCTTAAAACTATTATGCTGAAACAAATAAAATGCCCATGAGTCCGGCGCATTTTGTCTGCAAAACAACAGACTTCCTCAGGGGCAATGTGCAAATTAGTGCAAAGCAAAAATAATATTTTATTTATTTTTATTTATTTAATAATATAGCCTGGTGCTGCAACATTTGTACTGACTGGACAAGATAAGTTTAACCAGCATTCGCCTAAGTTGGTGTCAGGTCCGTTGGTAACGTATTGTGTTGTTTATGCTGACTAACTGATTCTATATTTCCCAGCATTTTCCAGTCAGTATCAGCAAATTGATTCAGAGAGCACCGAAATGTCAGCAAAATTTTGGTGCTTTCTACTTCAGCATTCACCACAAGATCCTCAAAGTGCGCCAAATTGATGCACCGAACTCTGCCGATAAACCCGCCGAACACAGCCACAGATTGCCAAAAAAAAATGAACTAATCAAAAAATCGGCAAATTGATCTGATAACCCGCCGAAAAACCACCGAATAAATCCACCAAACAGTCTGCCGAACACATCCAAAAAAAAGCCAACCAGCCGCCGAACAGGAGTATTAAAAAAAAAGAATGCAACTGTAACGAGATGCCCAGGTCAAATATTTTCCCTCGGCCGTCTCGAGTCATTCGCCTTTGCCAGATTCTCCCCTCGGCCTGCAGCGCTGGAACAATGTCAGATCTTAATTTCTCTCAATAAAGCAGACGACACTCTTCATATTGGGTTAAGCAGACTCCCTTCCTGGCCATTTCGCATAGCCTGCTTTTATTTGGTTCAGAATCAGATAACAACAGTTAACATTCTCGCCCCCCGTACATTACGGCACCGCCATTCAGCCTGCTCTCCATCAGGTCCTCTCAGAGTGCAAGCTCTTGAGAAGGGGCTTCTCTGATACTGTTCTATGTGTTTAACTTGCATGTATATTTGTTATCCTGTCTTTCCCATTGTACAGCGCTACGGTACTTGGTGGCGCCCTATAAATAACTGTAACTGCAGTCATACAGAGTGCAGGTCCTTGTTTGGGGGGATTCCAGGGGAGCAGCGGCAATCCAGGGGTACCTTTTGATAGCTTGGGCCCCTAGGGTGTCACTCACAGTCCAAAAAGCACCCAGATCTGTGGGCAGGGGCACAGATGGCATTATATAGTAGTTATTCTCAGCTGATGTCGCATGGTCACTGCTGCCTGAGCTCCTGGGGTCAAGAAAGGCTCAGCAACATGCAGTGGCGACTCTAGGAACAATATTTAGGGGGGGCACAGAAGATACCGCAGTCAAAACTGGGGGGGCACTAATAATTTTCACCACTAAATCATACCACTGAATAAAAGTAAGGGCCCTATCACCTGGTGTGAGCTAAACACCATCACTAAAGGAAAAATTTAGTGCGAGTCGTTAAAACTTACAGGGTTATTCAGAGAGAGGTGAAAAGCAGGAGACTGACTAGAGAATGGAAAATTCTTGGTCAAAAAAAATCGGCTATTTTGACCTAGAATTTTCCATTCTCCAGTCATTCTCCTGCTTTTCACCGCTTTCTGAATAACCCTGTTAGTGCCTGACGACCTACTAACAGATCACCTTGACTGCAGTAGTCCATGAACAAGGTCGTTTGGCGCACGCTAGGGAAACTCTAAGACCCAAGTTGAGACCCAGCGCTAATGCGGTTGTGTACAGGATAGAACGTTTTTTCTTTTCCATTCACAAGCTTGAATATGAACACATCCAGTGAATAACCTCTCACCCCAGCATTATTAAAATCCTCCACGGTGGCTGTATCATCCATGTTTTGATGCACACATATATTAAGGCTGATGGGCATTGCATGATAAATGCCACCCAGCAGCAGGTAGAATCATTACACTGCATTTAATAGATCCAAAAGGAAGGCCAGGTGAGCGACAAAAATTTCCCTGCTACAGCATATAAACAATACATATTTCAGGGCAAGACTTATCCATGTGTTCCTTTAAACATGGCCCACACGGTCACCCTAATAATCAACTGCTTACATACTATGAATAGCCCCAGCATAAAATGTTTAAAATTAGGCAATATATTAGAATTAGGATATATGTGGATAAAGGATACATTTATAATAGAGCCGACTGCAACAGCAGCGACATTGCTGACCATATCCATTACTATGGTGTATGGGGCCAAGAGAACACGTGTTGCATTCCTTTCAATTGCCTGTTAATTTTGGACGAGGGCCTGTTTTTTCTGTTTTTTGGAGTTAGCACCAGGGCTGAGCAGTAGGTAAAATGTTGCAATTAGTGCACCTCAAAAAATTTAGTGCTGGCACCAAGTGATCTGTAAAGATATCTAGCAATCCCCCTGTTAAGTATAGGACGCGGAAAGTACAGTAAGCTCGCGGTACAAATCGCTAATAGCAACGCGCTAAGTGATTTTTCCTGTTTGTAGCGGGAGGCAAACGATCTGTTGGTCAGGCGCTAGACTGAATTAACCTGGCGCTAACGCAAAATCACGCCGAAGCAAGGGTTAGCTCACACCAGGTAATAGTGCCCTAAATAAGTATATATATAAATAAGATTACAAAACCCCAGAGTAATGTGATGCAATGATGCCTTTTTGTTGTACTAACCTGATACTTAAATTCAATATTTTATTTGACGCAATTTGGCGGTTTCCGCTGAATGTCTAATAACTGCTTCAGCGACTCCACTTTTAGCAAATTACAGTGACCATTCGCTAAATAGGGAATTCACCTTATTTTCTGCAAAATAAATTCCCCGAAATGTGACGGAAAGCAGAGGATCTACAGATCATTAGACCCTTTAGATTCTAACTTCCATAATAACCCCTAAAATGCCTTAAACCCAGAGAAATGCAATAAAAATAATAAACAATGTGGTATTTAGCTACCCCTTAACCCCTAAAAACATGAAATGAATACACTGAGGCATGTAGCCAACCCATTAACCCCTAAAATGCCATTAATCAAGGAAAAAACAAATGTATACTGTGAGGGATGAAGCCTGCCCATTAACCCTTAATATACAACTAAACCAAGGCATAAACTAACGTAATACACAATGTAATGTATAGTCTGAACATTAACCATTTCACTGCTGAGCCATTTCAACCATGTGAAAATGTTTACGTTTAAGTGCACGTTTTTATTTGATGTTTTATGACTTTTACATCACACTGAATATGGTCATGTGGGGTATCATTGGAAAGGCCAGAATCTGCCCTTTCAAATGACACCTAGTTCATCCATATACGATGCATAGCTACGGAGATACCTTGGTCCGAAGAAGTGTGGGAAGCTGGATGCAGATTTTTGGTGGGGGGGCACATGGGGGGGCAAGGAATAACCTAGGGGGGGCAATTGCCCCCTTGCCCCCCTGTAGAGTCGCCTATGGCAACATGGGTTCCCAATGGAGCTCCTCCTGAAAATCACCACAACAGTAGCTCGCATGAGGAGGACCCTAACCCCAAAAGACCACTGCAGATGGCTCCATTAAAGTCCAGTGCCGTCCTGGAATGGGATTGGTTGGCCTATCTAGCTCGTTGGATTGTGATTGGCTGGGGTTTCAAACTCAGTTCATGTTTCCAATCCAAGGCTACCCCTAGTGTCACATAACACAGCGAGCATAAGGGACAGGCTTAAAAGCATTTTGGATTATGTTCTGCTGGGGGGGGGAGAGTCATAAAAACATCACTTTTAACCTTAAAACATAAACAAATAACTTACATGAGGGGAATAGCAGAGGACCGAGGTTTTAGTACAGTCCACAGTCTCTGAGTAAGGGGTTCTGTGACAGCAACTTTTAAAATCCGTTGAAAATGTTGAGTGTATGAAAATGCCTGGAAATAATAAATAAGGTCCTACATATGAACAACAATAAAAAGGTCTTACAGAATAAAAAAAAGACCATGTAGAAAAAATCCCGAAATATACCAAAAAATCCAAAAAATTAAATAGACTTTTTGCTGCAAATGAAAAAACAAAAGGTTGAATAAATATTTAAGAAAAAGGGGGAATTGTTTTACATTGAAACCCGTGGGATTCGCCTGTTTAAACCTGTCGAATGCAAACAGCTAAAATCTGGGCATTTCGACGTTTCAGGTGTCCAAAGTTCCCAGCAGTGCTCTTCGCTGTAGTGCAGCGGTTAAGGTTTTTGATGTAACAATTCGTAAAAAAAGAATCGTACCATCACCCATCACCTCCACACTTGTTGGTGACATGAGAAATGTGATGGTTAGTTAGTGCAGCATCATTGTTTACTTTATAATTGAAAAGTGAAAAATATTACTGTTTGAAAGAAAAAGAAAACATTTATTATTTTGTTTTATTTAAAACCTGTTCATGTTTGATATCATTGGTAAGGTCATGCTCTGGCCTTTCCAGTGATACCTCACTTGACTCTGTATCTGCTATGGAGTTGGAATTACATGGGTCCAAATGCAGATATAGTTATCCTTTCTCTGGGCCTATTCTGAGGCATGGGCCTGGAGCTGCTGCTCCATCTGCCCCTATGTTAATCCGGCCCTGCTTTGAATGCCCACAAAATTGCACCGTACAGGGTAATTCGGTGCTCTCTGAATAACCCCTTAACTGTTGGAGGTTGATGGCATGTCACAGTACTGGTACCATCCAAGACTGTATTAGATTTCCCAGCATTCCCTGCTAGGTGTCTCTATATTATAGGTAGTTCAACTGGTTTATGCTGTGGCTGTGCCCTTACATACATAGCTGATATAAAATGCCCAAAAATTCCTTGGTCAGTGTCACCGATATTCTAAGCCCTATGGGTTAGTACCCAACACTTTTTATCGACCCTGTAGATATAAAATGAAGACCTATCAAGTCACACTTTTTTGTAATGTGATACATTGGATTTACAAATTCCTCTCGATCACTCTATAAAGTCCCAATATACTACTATGGGGAGATTTTTTTTTCTGGTGTCTTTAAAGGTCAGATATCAGACAAAAAGAAGAGGGGGTGACAGAGACTGATTCATTAGAAGATAGCGATTAATAGTTAAGCTTTTGAAAGGGTATATTGCAAAGGTGTGGGAATAGAGCAGTAGATTGTAGGAGCAGAGTGATATGCTTTCTTCAGACGTGTATTTTGTTCGACGTGTCCAGGTGTATGACAGAGCTGTATAGCAATAAAACTCCCAACAAAGAGTCCCCAAACTATAATAAATATTGCTATAAATTTCTTTCCTTCTTATAAAATACATTTTTAATGACACAAATAGCATTGATAGGTTGTGGATGGAGGAACAGCAGAACTTGGAGTACCTTGGGTGAAACCAAGCCTAAATATGCCCCTGGGCCTTTGATCATAGTTCTTGCCATTCCAGGATTGGCGCTGGTCATCTTTCAGATGTTGCATGCTTGCAGTGTCATGTAAACATATAGACATACTGTTTCTTCTGGAGAGCCGAGCTACATAAATTCCCTAATTTTATATAAATCACTGCAAAACATAAGTCTCTTACCGTGGCAGATTATGGTATTTTACATGACATGACTTACAGTGACATCGGTTCCGATTAAATAATTACTATAATTGCTAAATATGCAAATTAGTGCACACTATGAAAACATTTATAAAGTTAGCAGATCTGAAAAGGTCCTATCATGCTCTGCTCAGTCTTAGCCTATCATAAGCTCCATGGTTTGGCGCTGTGACACTCCATTCCGCGTTTGAGGTAACAAAAATGTCCGAGCATCCCCCTGTCAGAGTCGCCATGTTAATAATATTTTCCATTTTCACCTCTTTGCCTCCACCGTGCTGATAAGAGGTTTATAGTAGATGGTGGCCTGGTGTGGGGGACGGGGGTTAAATCCGCATAGTGGGAGCAGGCTGTCAGAACATGGGGGGTTGTTTTGGGGAGGAATAACAATAGGCTGTCAGGGTCAGTGTGATGCTAATCAGCTTCCGTTGCCTGACTGCCGCCCCATGCCAGACAGCTGGCCCCTCTCTCTCGCTGTCACCACCAGGACATATTGCATGTCGCCGGCAAGGGAACAAATTCATCAGGACAGCCTCGCCATCTGTCACCTCGCCAGGCCTGCTGCAAACAAAGGCCCAGGATGCATTGTGTGAAGCAGGCCGCAGCTGATGGCCAGCGCGCAGTTTAGGTGTGTGAGCCCTGGCAGCGGCAGGTGCCGCGTGTCTGTGACATCACACACGTATGGCAAATATAACGAGTGTTCAGAGGGTGAATTTTACCCTGAATACCACTCCCCTTCCTAACAAATGAATAACTGAACACCACCTGCACCGTGCTGAGATTTTTTGATAATAAAAACAAAGATCATTTGGCTTTTAAATATTTTTTTTTTAAGCAAAGAAAGATTATCCAAAATATATACTGACCTATTTCCATGAGAACAAACAATATATACATTGAATATATATTTAAATAAACACTGACCTATTTCCACACATACACACACAGACATTGAATATAAATATATACCGACCCATTTCCATGTGGACAAATATTAATTTCATACATCTATAGAATATATATATGTGTGCACCAACCCCTTTCCATGCAAACACACATACTTTATGTATATACATAGAATATCTATATAAACACTCATATACATTGAATATATACTGTGTATATATATAATATATATATATATATATAGGTGTGTTTAATATTGCAGAAGCCACCTGCACATCATAGCAATTCAAAGAATTGCATCCCAGAGCTCCTGTGCCGCATTCCCCATATGCAGCAAGGAATTCTGGGTAGGATATGCAAATGACCTCTGTCTCACTTTTATGCATCCTGGATCTGTTATTACACAGAACCCTAAAAGCAATGCTATGCCACACTGTGGCTTTGTAGCAAAGATAAGGTTATACAACTGGTCAAAGTCACTCCCAGGACAGTGCTGTTTCAGGTTTGTTGAACCTTCATCAGCTAGGAGGCAGGCATGACCAGTTGCAGTGGATGCTTGGACCATAGGTAAGTAAGTGTCTATAAGGGTTGTGGTGAAGGACCTTATCTCTGCTAGAAAGCCACAGTGTGGCATAGCATTGATTTTAGGGTTCTGTGTAATAACAGATCCAGGATGCATAAAAGTGAGACAGAGGTCATTTGCATATCCTACCCAGAATTCCTTGCTGCATATGGGGAATGTGGCACAGGAGCTCTGGGATGCAATTCTTTGAATTGCTATGATGTGCAGGTGGCTTCTGCAATATTAAACGCACTTATTATAGTGTGGAGGCTTTTTATCTCACTTTTAGTCCTTCACCACAACCATTTTATATATATATATATACACACAAAACCGCTTCCATGCGAACACACACTCAAACACACATATACATAAAATATCTAAAATATCTATATAAATACACATAGACCCATTTCAATGCAAACACACATATACATTGAATACATACTGAAAGGGTTATTCAAAGAGATCTGAATGGCTGCCGAAAGGTAACCGAACCCTGAAAATCAACGTTCGGTTACCTTTCCTGGCCATTCGGCTATCCAGAGAGTAGGCAGTTCGCCAAATGTTGGCGAATTGCCTGCACGTACGGTGCCTGTTCGGTGCCTGTTTGAGGGCAGTGAAATCTCCATAGCTTCATCTATTCAGAGAACAAAAACCAGCAGTGAAAAGTTGCCGAAGTGCCCTGCCATTCGGTTGCTTCATTCGACAGGTTTATTCAGGCGAATCCCATAGGCTTCAATGTTAAAAATATTCCCGTTTTAATTCAATATCTAATAAACCGTTCATTATAAAATTCTGCAGTAAAGAGTCTCTTTATTTATAGATTTTTTAGGATATTTTAAGCATTTTTCAGAATTATTTTTTTTAAAAGTCCGATTTTTTTTATTTATTCTTTAAGTTTACTTAATGTTTACTTAATGTTAAAAATATTCCCATTTTAAGTAGAGGTAACATCACTGCTCTGCGTGGAGAGAGCCTGTGGAGTCATGGGTTCGATCCCGACGAGCACCTCTCCAGTAAGTGTCCTTGGGCAAGACACCTAACGGTACATACTCGCCACCCAGGACTTACTTGAAAACGAGAGAAATCGCAATGTATCCTTCCTGGTAAAATCCTTTCTCAAAAAAAAATTCAATATCTAATAAACCGTTTATTATAATATTCTGCAGTAAAAAGTCTCTTTATTTATAGATTTTGCAAAAAAAATCAATTTTTTTAAAAAAAACTTTAAACATTTTTTCTGTAACAGCCCTTTCTATTATCATTCATTGGACCTCATATGTAAATTTCAGACATTTTCGCTCAGTAGTTTGTTTGCAAACAGCGTTTCACTTTCAAACATTCAAGCATACTGTGTTTTTTTTAACTCCATTCATCTGCGGTGTCGGGTTTTTCTGGCAGCTGCTCTGCGCTGTGATCGGCGGCTGCTCGGGTTTCTCCGGCGTGTTCGGCGTGGTTAATCCAAATGTTTTTGCGGGTTTCGGTGTACATTTGCCTGGGTTTTGCGGTGAGTGTTCGGCAGGTTTTTCGGTGGCTTTTCCCTGCACTACAATACACCGCAGGGTCGCCGAAATGGGATCACCAAATTGCACCGAAATCAAGAGAACGAAAAGTCACCGAACGTGCAGTGACTTTTCGATTCTCTTTGAATAACCATGAGAGTATACACAAAACCACTTCCATGCGTACACACACACATATATACATAAAATATATATCTATAAATACACACCGACTCATTTCATTGCGAACACACACACTAAGGCTAGGGACAGATGAGCGCATTTTCTGCGGCCACCGTCAAAATGTACGTCGATGCGTGCGCACGCATTTTTTCACGGAATACGCTTAAGTGGTCAGACGATGCGCAATTCTGGACGTATTTCATGACGATGGGGTGAAAAGAAGTCTAGGGAAATCCGGCTGTTTGAACGTTATGTTGGCCGCACACTAGCAGCGTCTGACATCTCCTAATCACGCACACACGCTGCTATGCGGCCGCAGCGCACTCTGTACGTCAGTACCAGCGGTTTAACGTTCTCGAAAAAATGCGTTCATTTTCCACTTGCGTTGCGCGGCCGGACTTTTGTGCGACCGTACTTCGTATATTGGCTGTCATTGCCCGTCATCTGCTGCTAGTGCGGCTGTGATTATGTGCGCCAGAACGCGCGTTCGCACTGCCTCAGTCTGACCCTAGCCTAACTCATCGAATAAATATATATATATAATATATACACACACACACACTGACCCTTTTCCATGCAAACACAGTCATATACATACATAAACACATATACAAACATATACAGAGTTAGTCAAAGAGAGCTGAACTGGTCCTGATTGTACAGACCAGTGAATTTTCCCATACGGTGCAATTTCGTGGCCATTCGGCTATTCAAAAAGCTGGCAGTTCGCCAAATATTGGCGAATTGCCGGCAAAATACAGTGATCTTCGTTAGCAGTCAAATCCCCATAGAGAAGGAATGTAGGCTTGTGCGCCGATTTTTTTTCGGTTCGATTCGGTTCGATTTTTCGGATTTTTAAACTTTTCGATTCGGCTCGTTTCGACCGATTTCTGTTTCGATTCGGTTCGGCTCGATTCGGTTTTCGTGTACATTTTTTTTTCGGAATATCGACCATTTTTTGTATTTTCGTGTCACTTTGCTCGTTTTTGTATCGACTTTCGTAATTTCGGAAATTTTCGTTTTTCGGAATTTTACATGTTTTCGGAATTTCGACCGTTTTCCGTATTTTCGTGTCACTTTGCTCGTTTTTTGTATCGACTTTTCGTATTTTCGGAAATTTTTGTTTTTTCGGAACGTCTGTCCTCGTTTCAAAGCAATAAATTTCGATTTGACACATTTCAAGTCCATTCGAAAATTCCGAAAATATTTCGTTTCGGCTCGGAAAACATTTCGGATCTGCCATTTTTGGATCTAAAAATTTTCGGAAATTCGGCCGCATCCGAAAACACGAATCGGGAAATTTCGTGAAAATTCCGAAATTCCGAAACCCGAAACGCACATCCCTAAAGGAATGGTTAATTCATTCAGAGAACACCAAACAGCACTGAAATGTCAATGAAATACCCTGATGTTCGATGGTTGTATTCTGCAGGTTTACTCAAGCGAATATTCCTGTTCTTATTAAATATTTATTAAACCGTTTATTCTTTTAATCTGCAGCAAAATATCTATTTATTTATTTATTTATTAGGTTTTTTGCTCATTTTTCAGGATTTTTTCAGTGAAATTTATTTTCCATTTTCTCTTTTAATTAGCGTTTTTTTCTTTCTGTAACAGACCTTTTTATTATTATTCATAGGACCTTATATGTAATTTTCAGGCATTTTTGTGCAGTTGTTTTTTGACAAACAGCTTTTAAAAGTTGCTTTTAAAGTGTTTTTTCAGATGCGTTCGGCGGATTTTCCCTGCACTACGGGGACCCTCCAGTGAATGCTGAATTCACCGCAAGAGTTGGGGAATTTGATTTCCTGAAGTGCAGGGAACGAAGAAGAGCACTGAATGGTGGAATTTCAGTGCTCTTTGAATAACCCCTAAAGTGTTTGATCTAGAGCAATTGACAGTAAAGAAATGTTGCCATGTGAAACAACTGTAAGTGTACGTTGGCAATACTATTAGGGTTTGCACACATGTAGGGCCATATTACATTCTTCACGCTAACGTTAGCGCTCAGCTGTGTGAGCGTTAACGTTAGCTTATTATTATTCTTTATTTATGAAGCGCTGGCATATTCCGCAGCGCTGTAAAATGGGCACCATATATACAGTATTACAATACATTGAACAATATTTGACAAACCAGTACAGGAGGAAACGGAGGCCCTATTCCCGTGGGAATTTATAATCTAGAACTTAGGTGGCCTTAGCACGTGCCACACATATTACATTCCGAACGTTAACGGGTTAAAAACCCGTTAGCGATTCAGAGCTTGCGCTTTTCAGTGTGAGCTTACTGTACTTAACATGGGAAGCGCAAAGAGTTAAATAGCATTAGGATTACAAAGTCCTAACGATAATTACGTCACGCTACGGTTAACTGAAAAGTTAACCACAGCTAGGAGCTGGTGCTAACTGTTTCCGCTTCTGCGGAATAAGTCAGCACCAGCTGGAATCCCCCCAAAAAGCACATACTCACCTCTCATCCCGCGGTGAGAACGGTGGCTCGATCCGCTTCTTCGTGCCGACGGGAGCACAGAGAGACTGGGGGAAAAAAGTACCCCAGTCTCCCTCTGCGAATCACTCCGCCGACCTGCCAGATCTGGCGAGGCGAGATCCTGCACATCATGTGACCGGCAGTGGAAGCCTCAATGGAGTCCTATGGACTCCATGGAGGAGATGCTCAAGACGGTGTTTAGTGCTGCCTCGAGCATCCCGAGGTTTAGAGCCATTTTACGGGGCAGGCTGCTGGATTAGGCTGCTGGACCATATAATATCATGCTAAAACGGGGATGTTAAGGAGAAACCTGCAGTTGCAGGTTTTCCTCCTTAGCGTCCCCGTTTAAACATTATGGGCTATATTACATTCTTCATGCTAAAAGTATTACTTTATACAGACAACAAGCTAATAAATAGAAGCTTTAAAAAACCAAGGCACAAAAACATCTCATTGCTTAGCAAGTGTATACAGAGATACCGTCAAGTGTCATCAGGAACCAGATAAGAAGAAGTGTAGGAAGGGATCTAAAGGAGGGCAGGCAGTACCCTTATTACAGTGTGTCTGGGTATCACTTGTGCATGTCAATGAAAGCATAAAAAACACACAGGGTTATTCAAAGTGATCCGAATTGCTTGAGAAAGGTAACCGAATGCTGAAAATCAGCGTTCGGTTACCTTTCCTGGCCATTCGGCTATCCAGAGAGCAGGCAATGCAGCAAATCCTGGCGAATTGCCTGCACATACGGTGCCTGTTCGGTGCCTGTTCGGTGCCTGTTCGAGGGCAGTGAAATCCCCATGAAAAAGCAATGCTTCGGCTATTCAGAGAACACAAACCAGCAGTGAAAGGTTCCCCTAATGCCCTGCCATTCGGTGATTTAATTCGGCAAGTTAATTCAGGCGAATCCCATAGGCTTCAATGTTAAAAATATTCCCATTTAATTCAATATCTAATAAACCGGTCATTATAAAATTCTGCAGTAAAAAGTCTCTTTATTTATAGATTTTTTCGGATACTTTAAGCATTTTTCTTAATTTTTCTTTTTTTTTTAAAAGTCTGATTTCTTTTTTTTTTTTTTAAGTTTACTTCTTTTTTCTGTAACAGCCCTTTTTATTATCATTCCCTGGACCTCATATGCAAATTTCAGACATTTTCGCTCAGTAGTTTCTTTGCAAACAGCTTTTCACTTTGACATTCATACAAACTGTTTTGCTAATTTATTCACCTCCCTCTGTCTGCGGTGTCGGCTTTTTCTCGGCTTTTTCTCGGCTTTTTCCGGCGGCTTCGCTGCGTGTGATCGGCTCCTGCTCGGGTTTATCCGGCGTCTTCGACTGGTTAATCCAGATGTTTTCGCGTGTTTTCGGCGTGCATTCGGCAGGTTTTGCGGTTAGTTTTCGTCAGGTTTGCGGTAGCTTTTCCCTGCAATTCGGGGACCCTGTGGTGCTTGCTGAATACACTGCAGGGTCACCGAAATGGGATCAGCAACATTTTTTGACCTAGAATTTTCCATTCTCCAGTCATTCTCCTGCTTCTCACCTCTCTTTGACTAACCCAGATAGTGTGACACTGATGTGTTCTTCTGATTATTATTATTATTATAGCATAAAAGGATTTAATGAGTTAAAATTCCATGTACTAAAAAATATGAAAGCTTAATTACATATTACAATACGGATAAAAATGTGTGAATTAAAATTAAACTGTGAAAAGAGAAAAAATCTAAATGAGAAAAAATATATAAAAATGGAAATTAAGTAGTAATGTAAGATAAAATTATAAAACCAGATGAAGTAAAAAAAATAGTAATAAAATAAAAAATAAAAATAGTAAACATACAATCTCATGTATTTATGTTTGAAGAATATTAATTACTTTTATGCAATAATATAAAAAGTTAGAAATCTCTACAATGTGATCTTTTTGCTCATAACATATATATTTATATATACTCGCAAATATCAGATGCACATATTATATACAGTATATTTTTATTAAAGAATATTATATGAAATATATCCATTTAATGTGTATTTATTTATATATGCCATTTACATATTATAGACATGAAAGCACCATGTGCATCTAATATTTGTTTATTGTGGTGCAGCAGGGATTTTTTTTTCCATTTTCAATTTATCCCTCCCATTACCTAAAATTTATTTATTTTGGATGCAAATCTCCAATGAAATACATGCCCCACCCCTTAGAAAATATGAATAATTCAGTTAATTTTTTTAAAATATTTTATCCTCTTATCTTTCACAAAAATGTCCAGTTTGAGTTGTGTGTTTACGTTGTGGGACAAATTCTCTAAACTGCATTTTGTGTTGAAACAACATTACAGCTGAAAACAATGATCTGGAAATATTAACTATTTTTGTAGTTAAAATTGTCCATATTTTAATTGATTAGCAAAGAAATCTGCCGCTGAATCAGGTCGCCGCGATATCAAACCGTCAAAAGTGATTGCACGTGAGAAATTGCTGCATCCAGACTTGTTTACACGGCACTATTTTTGTATATGTGTCTATAAAAGGATGTATGTTTCCATTCTTCTTTGACCGTCCCTTTTTAACGCCTTGGCAAACAAAAATATATGACAACGTTAGGTTTAGGCCATTCAGCTTGTGTATCACGGCACCTTTGGGTCCAGGATGTGCTGCCTTTGCAGCATTTAGGCTAAGGTCAGACGAATGCATTTTTCGCATCGTCCATAAAAAAGTGCATCCGAACGCAATGACGTATTTTTTATCACGGAAGACGCGAAAGCGGTGGAAACAAATGGACGTGATGTTGGCCGGACATGTGCAGCGTCTGATGTCTCCTAATCACGTACACACGCCGCTATGCCGACGCAGCGCACTCTGTACTAGCGGTTCTACGTTCTCGAAAAAATGCGTTCGTTTGCCGCTTGCGTTGCGCGGCTGAACTTTCGTGCTTTGCCCATCATTGGACATCATTTGCTGCTACTACGGCCGTAATAAAGTGCGGCTGCACGCGCGTTCGCACTGTGTTCGTCTGACCCCAGCCTTACAGCTGGATACAGCTGTGCCGCTGTGAGCAGAACGGGATGATTTTCACTGTTTTTTGTTGCTCTGTCATGATTTCTAAAAGATGGATTATTATGATGGAATAATTCTTTCATAAAGTCTTCCATAGGTGTGAGGTAAAACCCGATATTTGTGATTTTGGGTACTTATTGATAGCGAGTAATACTAAAATGATTTTTTCAGTTTTTCTTGATTTTATTTTAGTAAATTTCCAAAATTTATACAATACGTCAAATGTAACTCTTTGATAATTCATAAATTTGTGATCCCGGCATATGAATCTAGTTTACTTACCACAGACCTTGTTGAGCAAATCCAATAGACTACTAAATGTTTTCTTTTATGGTAATAGAAATGGCAAAATGACACAGACGCTGTTATGGGTCTGGTAGAATATGTAAATCAAGGAGAAACAGAAAATCCATACTTTGGTTCAAACTTGAAACTTTATCAAAGATCTTGCTGAAAATTTGAGTTTGAACTAAAACACTATATATATATATTTATAAATAAAAACACCCACTGGTTTACCTATATATATATATATATAAAAAGATACGTAAATAAATATATGTGTTTTTATATTAAACAAAGTCCGTTAATCCTACAATAGCTCCTTTAATTCACAATGATTTGACGCTGCATGGGAGCCGAGAATTCACTTTACATGAACAATGAAGACACTCGAGGGTAGCAAAGCAATTTGTTTACATAAATATTGATGTTTCAACTCTTAACAAATAACACTGATAGATGAGACCAGATTATATATTTTCTTCTAGTCCAAAGAGCTTGCACTTTCCCAGGTGCAGAATCTACATCTACACGTCAGCCTTACAGGGTTATCCAAAGAGATTCGAAAAGTCACCGCATGTTGGGTGACTTTTCGTTCTCTTCAATTCGGTTCCTTTTGCCGATCCCAGTTCGGTGACCCTGCGGTGTATTCAGCAAACACCACAGGGTCCCCGAATTGCAGGGAAAAGCTGCCGTAAACCCACCGAAAACTAACCGCAAAACCCACCGAATGCACGCCGAAAAGGCACAAAAACATCTGGATAAACCCGTCGAAAAGCCCGAACAGGAGCCGATCACACCCAGCGAAGCAGCCGAGACCACAGACAGAGGGAGGTGAATAAATTAGCAAAACCGTTTGTATGAATGTGAAAATGAAACGCTGTTTGCAAAGAAACTACTGAGCGAAAATGTCTGAAATTTACATAGGAGGTCCAGGGAATGATAATAAAGAGGGTTGATACAAAAAAAATAAGTAAACTGGAAAAACAATTCAGACTTTAAAAAAAATTCAGAAAAATGCTTAAAGTATCCTAAAAAATCTTTTAATAAAGAGACTCTTTACTGCAGAATTTTATAATGAACGGTTTATTAGATATTGAATTAAAACGGGAATATTTTTAACATTGAAGTCTATGGGATTCTCCTGAATAAATTTGCAACATGAAATCACCGAATGGCAGGGCATTAGGGGAACCTTTCACTGCTGGTTTGTGGTCTCTGAATAGCCGAAGCAGTGCTTTTCATGGGGATTTCACTGCCCTCAAACAGGCACCGAACAGGCACCGCATGTTCAGGCAATTCGCTAGGATTTGGCAAATTGCCTGCTCTCTGAATAGCCGAATGACCAGGAAAGGTAACCGAACGCTGATTTTCAGCGTTCGGTTACCTTTCTCAAGCAATTCGGATCTCTTTGGATAACCCTGCTAGTCTCGCCAGCTAAAATTCTGTGCATGGATTTGTACTAAAATGTACATAGCAACCTAATAAAATCCAGATTGTGCATGCTGGGAATACCCTTCATTTTTTTAAACATACTAGCATCTAAAGCGCTGTAGGGGCACCGCTGACATTTGTCCCCCCTCCCTCCTCTACCCTACCCTCAGCAACGCTGGCAGCAGCTGGCAAATTCACAACCATCTTTTTTTTATTTATGACCCCTCCATTGTGTTAAGGGCAAAGGTCTAATGAAGAATACAAAGCCAACCCCCTTGCACCTTGCGTCTTCAGGAGACAAAATGCAAGGGGGGGGTAAGGGGGCGATTTAACCTCCTGCAGCAAACGGCACAGAAAGTGCTCCAAACAATGAGCATACAATCACTGGGAGGACAAAGAAATAAAATCTTTATCTGTTCTTCTCTTGGAGTGAGTGCAAGCTTCTCAGGCTAGTGATACATCCCAGTTAAATATTCCAGGGACTTGTATTGTGGACCTGACATTTTATTCATGTTGGAATAAACTCTGCATTTCAGGTGACTTCATTGGTGGTGCATGTCTACTGTAACTGTCCCTCTGTAATTTTTTGTTAACATATTTTTCTTATTCACAGCTTTACTATTTCTCATATCTGCATCACATGGAGGGTTCAATAAAATGCATTTGAACACTGGCGCTATACAGGGTTGGAAAAGAACCAATACAACTGTTAAAAATATATATAAATAGAAAATAAAATATGCAAAACAAATAATAAAATGGATAAAAACAAATAAAAAAAACAAAACAAAAGTATTCAAGAGAAAATGAAGAAGGTCATAGAGAAAACAAAAATGGCGGGCAGCTTGTCTGTGCCTTTAGCTGAGATTTAAATATAGATAGATGAGTGAGAATTTACATGAAGGAGGAAAATTATACTTTTCGCTACATGATAAAGATCCTATGTATATAGTATGCCTAAAATCTACCTTATAGATAATTAGATATTACACTACATGTAAAGTCTTTGTTTGTTTGTTTGTTTTTTTGTTAAATGGCCTGTCAATCTTTCACTTTGAAAACCCCACAAGGCCGATCAGTGACTGACTTTAAAAAAATATACTATTTTGTGTTAAATGAAAAGTAATTTTGGCTGAAATTTAACTGCTACGGTTGTTTAAATAGAATATTTATGGAAAAGCAATTCAATTTACACATCATAATAAATAAAAATATTTATTGAAAAATCTCAGTCACCAGTCTGTTCAAGAGAGAAGAAATGCATCAGTTAACGACAGTGCACCATCACTATGTCTGAGAATTGTGGGAAAACTGTACCAGACGATCTACAACCTTAGCGTTAGAAATAACAAAAGAAATTTGTGTGTACCTTAATATATATAAATTCTATACTCCTAGAGAAGGAAACTCATTGCAACATGAAAAATTAGCTGTAGCAGTGGCCATTAGTGATAGATGCGTGCTGTTTTGGTGCAGAAGGAGTTAATGCTTTGCTATGAAGGGATGTGTAAGTGTATTACATTTTCATTGCTGTTTTCCCTTCTCTGGCAACACCATGATACTGGTGATAGTGATTCAGATGTGACGCTGAAATAAATTCCCTGATTCATGTAGCGTCAAAATAATCTAGTCACGAAGGGAATCATAGCGCTGGTCTCTCCCTCCTCATTTCTCCTGTGTACCCGCGAGCTATGACAAATGCAACGCAGTCACAAAGAGTGCGATATCACCAGCACAGAATAATTAGCTGCAGTTTATAGGTTGCATTTTCTTTCCTTTTTTATATCTTAATTTCCTTTTTTATCGCATCTTGAGCCGAGTAAACACGTGTGTAACAATGACTCGTGACTTGGCCTCTCAACCTGGTGATTCGGTGTAGAGTTACGGAATGGTTTTGTAATAAAAATAGCATATTTGTTGATTATTTTTCTTCATATTTCCGACACATGTGTAAAGATATCCAGGTTTAGATGGGAAGATAATTTATTTTTCAATTCTTTTTATATGTTATAAATAGCATGTTTAACATTCAGTGATTATTTATTTATATATTTGGTTGTTTAGATTCCCCTCGCCTGGGGGTCTCGTTGACTGTGTCATCGAATCTGCACACGTCACTGTGAATCTTTCCCTCCCAAGGGATTTTAAATATATCACATAAGCCTGAAACTGTCTTACTGCAAGGGTCCCCCTAATTTCATTGTTATCGCACCCCAAACATTAAATATGGGAAATAAAAGAAAGAGGGAAGGAATAGGATTTTTCTGCAAAGGCCGTACTAGCGATGATTTGAGAATATGTTTGCTCTGCGTCTCTCTCTCGCGGCGTTTTCTCTTATCTCACCAGACCAGCTGCCGGAATATTAACTAGAAGCCGCACTAACAAGTCGGGCATAATTAGCACGCTCTGCATTTTCATTTTTAACTGCGACCAATTTGCAGCGAATCTCTCGGCTGTTATAATTAGGTTACTGCTTGCGAGTCACATTCACGTAGCCCTGGCGTCAGCAACGAGCTCATTAACCCTTGGTTTTCTAGCTGCCTTGAAGACACCATGATGGAGTAGCAGAGGGTGATGATGCGCAGCGCAGGGACATGGGTCTACCCCTTTCCCTGAGTGACACAAAGCTGCAGCTGCAAAGCTGAGATAGTCAGGAGCAGGGCTGTATTCTTGCATAGACCAGGTAGGCCTGGGCCTAAAGCAGCAAACTGGAGTATATGCATATATACAGTATATGGCATAATGTACGAAATAATGTAATTCACAGAAATCAGCGTGGTTTTACAAAACACAGATCATGTCAGACTAACCTAATTGCATTCTTTGAAGAATTAATTGTCAGTATAGATCAAGGCGTCGCAGTGGATGTGATTTACTTGGATTTTGCCAAAGCTTTTGACAACGTTCCGGACCAGAGGTTACTATTTAAATTAAGAAAAATTGGTCTAGATAAAAATTCCTGTTCTTGGATAGAAAACTGGCTAAAAGATAGGTTACAGAGAGTGGTCATAAATAGTACATTTTCAAGATAATTGGTGTCCCTCAGGAGTCTGTTATAGGATCAATTTTATTCAATTTATTTATAAATGACCTTGAAATGTACATCAAAAGTCATGTGTCCATGTTTGCAGATGACACAAAACTAGAAAAATCATTAATATGTGTGCAGGATGTTACTTCGCTGCTGAGGGATTTAGATTGGGGGACTGGGCAATTAAATGCCAGATGAAGTTTAATGTAGATAAATGCAAAGTTATGCACTTTGGAGTGAAGAACACACAAGCAACTTATACCCTAAATGATACTGAGTTAAGGAAATCAAAGCAGGAGAAGGATTTGAGAATAAATATAGACTCCAAACTAAACAACTGCCCAATGTCAAACAGCAGCTGCCAAGGACAGCAAGGTATTGGCATTCATTAACCACTTGGCTGCTATGGACGCGCTGGTTCTCCTGTGATTCTCCTGTGGTTCTCCTGTGCTACGGACGCGCTGAGCGCGTCCGAGCACAGGAGGCAGCAATCCGCCGGATTCCGGCGGATTGCTGCGCCCCCCCCCCCCGGTGCGGGCTGACATCTTGGATGTCAGCCCGTCAATCCGGGACCCCAGCGGGGACATTAGATGTCATTGCGGCGACGCGATGACATCTAATGCAGGCGCCCCCCCCCCGCATGTGCGGAGGAGGCGCCTGAAAGGGAGGGGGGGGAGGTCCTTCGGACCTCTCTCCCTCCCGATTGCCGGGGAGTAGGGAGTTAATACAAGCACCGCTTGGAAGGGCACAGCCTGCCCTTCCAAACGGTGGCTGTCATTAACCCCTGGGGAGCCGGATCACGAATCGGCGCTGAAAAGCGCCGGTTCGTGATCCTTTCCCGGAGCTGGCCGACATCTTGGATGTCGGCCAAGCTTCCGGGAATGCCCCCTGAGGCCTGGCGTCATCGTGCATATGCGATGACGCCAGTCTTGGAGTTAACCCCTAACTGCCACCAATGAACCCCCTATCTCCCGATCCGTGGCAGCTAGGGGTTAATGTTTGGTACTGTTGGGTCGGCCAGAGCATGGCCGTTCCAACGATACCAAACACCACTGTGAAAAAAGTTTTTTTTTAAAAATAAAAATTAAAAATAAAAATAAAAAAATATTTTACAAAAAATTCTAAAAAAACAAGTTTTTTTTTTTTTGGTTTGTTAATGCAGCAATATTGTTCCCATTTCAATTATAATGTGAACAATGATGCTGCACTAACGATTTTTGTATGCGGTGTGTTTGTTAAAAATCGTGTAATTTTCCCCAAAAAAAAATGTAACGAGACCCCATTTCTAATTTTTTTAACAAGCGCACCCCATACAAAATATAACCGCAATTGCTCGCATGTTAAAATGTGAAAAAAAAACACTTTACACGTTGTAAATTATTGAAAATTCATATTTTATTGCATTTTTTGTTATAATATACAGACAGGACATGACGTATACATATAATAATGACATATTATGAATCTGCCGAGTCTGACGGAAAGAACGATATATAATATGTCTGGGTCATATACTAAAATAAGCCTTCAAAACACGTTTAAACATGATGAGCAAAACAGTTAAAAATTATCTCAGCACAGAGGCGTGAAACGCCTCAGCAGCGAAAGGGTTAAAAGGGGACGTCACTCACAGGATGAAAACATAATTTTGCCCCTTTATAAATCAAGACCGCACTTTGAATATGCTGTCCACTTTTGTTTTAAGAAAGGATAATATGGTGCTATAAAAGTGCAGAGATGGGCGACTAAATTAATAAGGGAGAATGGAAGGTTTAAGTTATGAGGAAACGCTAACAAACTTAAGCCTGTTTAGTTTAGACACACAGCACCTTAGAGGGGATCTGATAACTTTATATAAATATATTATAAACCATTGTCTGGAAACGTATTCAGTAATAGGACTATACAGTGGATAGCAAAAGTCTATACACCCCTGTTAAAATGGCAGGTTTCACAGAGGCTTACAGAGCTAAGTCCCGCAGCACACTATATAAGGCGTCCCTCGCAGACCCAGCACGTGTTTTTTGAGAGGAGATTGTTCTGTTAGTGTGTCTTCTCAGTGCCAGCAGCTATTGGGGGGTCTCACTTCTAGCAGATATCTGGTAATTGTTGTAATCTGTGTCTTCTCAGTGTCAGCAGCTATTGGGGGGGTCTCACATCTAGCAGATATCTTGGAATTGTTGTAATCTGTGTCTACTCATTGCCAGCAGCTATTGGGGGGTCTCACTTCTAGCAGATATCTGGGAACTGTTGTAAACTGTGTCTTGTCAGTGCCAGCAGCTATTGGGGGGTCTCACTTCTAGCAGATATCTGGGAATTGTAATCTGTGTCTTGTCACTGTTGCCAGCTATCAGGGGGTCCTATCAGGGGGTCTCACAGACTTGTAGCAGATATCTGGGAATTATAATCGGTGTCTTGTCACTGCCACCCATCAGGGGGTCTCACTGATTTATAGGTGGTTTATATGGTAGCTAATTCACTGTATACATATTTCTATATTCTAGTAATATTTGATAGCTATATAAATATATAGGGCCTGATTGACTGCTCAGCAAATACATAATGTGTTCATGAGGTAATGCTGAGTCTGGTCTTTCTCTTGGCTTCCTGTTTTTTATTAAGGAGTGCAAATTTTCTATTCAACTCCACTTCCTCTTGAAAGTAAAAAGGCTGGCTGGCCGAGAGGAAGGGAGGGACACAGATGTTTAATTGTTCATATATCCTATGGAACATTCTTATTCCAAGAACAGGATATAGCTGTGACGTCAATTTAGTCTTGCCTACTAGACAAGGACAGGAAATGTTTGTGTAAGTCTAGGTACTGCCCAAAGTAGAAAAAACATGTTTCCTATATTACTGACATATTGATTCTTTATTGGCTTGTAATCCATGAATTTGTGACACTCCTATTTTGACAAAACTGACTGAATGTATGAAATTTGCCCCAGAGTAATAAGAAACACCCAAGACAGAATTTGTGTCCTGGTCTTTTATTCTCACTCGAGTTGTTTCCTGTATGGTCACTGGGTCTGGTGACAAAGCAGCTATCTCTATCATCACTGGACCGTGGCCATTCCTGTGATATTCTTGCAGAATACATATCAATTTGGTATCAGAAGTGCGTATTTGAACTAATCAACTTGTCTTGGTGAGAATGGGTTTACATATTTATTGTATTAATGTTTATTGAACCGAATATTCATCATAGATAACTTGCTTGTTCAAATTTGCGAACTCGCATTATTTGATTTGATAGTGCAAGAGTTTCTTTTGAATGATTTGATTGTTTAAGTGATGGTGAATGAAAAATAGGATTTTTTACAATTGTCTGGGTAAAGAATAGTGATCCTTTCTCTTTGTTTCCTTGATCAATTGTTGGATGTCCCCGCTGTTAGTGACTCACATTTGAATTGTGTTGTAAAGAGTATTATATTTTAAAAGATTAATACCTTTAAGTTTCCCGCCCCGAGAATTGGGTCCCTATTTACCTGACTACTTGTTATTTCCTATTTGTGCGTGTTCTTCCTGATAGTGTAGTTAAAAAGATTTTAAATAGAATGGAGATTGGTGTTTTGTGATTTGGCTCAGTGAGAATAGAGGAAACTGCGCATTTTTGCGACCCTTTCCCTCTCACCCTTTTAATTGCCCTGGCCTTTCTCCTTCCCCCCTCCACCGCGCCTTTTTTTTGCGATATGGGTGCCAAACAATCCTCCCATATAGATCCAAAAACAACGGGCAAATTAGATAAGCACTTCAATAAGAAGTTAATGCCCCAAAATGGCCCTGCTGAAACGCCCGCCGATTATGTACAACGTGTTGCTGGTGGATATTTCACCACGCCCTTTATAGATTGTCTTGCTGGATGGACTACAGCCATGCATTCTTTTGATCCATTCCCAAATTCAGGAAGCTTCTCTTCCTATCATATGTCCATGATAAAAGGCTTATGTCTTGGCGACCAGAAAGCTTTCCCATATTTCCAACCTGACTCAAATTGGGATAGAAAATATATGAAGGAATGTGGAAAAGTGTGGATTTACTTGTCCTCTTCATATAACCCCATTTCTAAAACTCCTAAAGATGTCCATAGATAATCCTCCACCTTACAATTCCTCTCCTCCTGCCCTTTCACAATCTACTCCCAAACCCTTTTCCCTTTATCCCAGCCTTGACCCTAAGACTTTGGCAGCTGTGATTACAACTATTGAAACCACTACTAATCCTCTGCCTTCCCCCGAAGCCCTAACACAAAATATAGGTGTTTTAGGTGCTATCGTAGAAATACCCCATGTTGAAACAGAATCTGACACAGAACAAGATGAAACTAGCACATATGATTGGCAAAATAAAACCCCTAAGTCTAAATTCAGTACATCTTCATTTGTATCCACTTCCAAACCCAACCGTGTAGGATACTCTCCCCAAATGCAATCTTTTATTGACCAATTTGAACCCCAACTTCAGAACATAATAACTAGGACCCAATCTGGCAAAACTATCAAACCCCCTGCTAGATATCAGATGCCCTATTTAATTGCAGGAAATAATGTCGTTATTATGCCCCCTGATATAGGAACCTTAAATTCTATAATTAAGGGTTCTCCTAGTGCCCGAATTTCCCAGACCGCGACAACACAATATCTTAAACGGGCGACACGAGGATTGCAATTAACTCAGGAAGATTACAAATTGATCATTAACGGTGTCATGGGATATGCTGATGACACTGGTTTTGATTGGACTCGTGTTCTCTCACTTCAACCCCCCCATGCTCCTCTAATGGGTGCCCCTATTACACCCCAAAATTTGCCTTTACAAACATCGGTCCAGATTGATGATATGTGGACAGAAGTTTGTGATGAATGGACTCGTAATTATGGAGCTCGACGTTCTATGGTCGCAGCCATTGCATGCAAACAAAATGCCAAAGAATCTGTCACCGAATTCGTCCACCGGTTCCATAAGAACTGGAAGGAGGATGCCGGCATGACATTAGATGGAGATATGGGTCTCCTCTACACTCAAACTCTCATGGGTAATCTCAGAGGTGATACCCAGAGAATTGCTAAACAGGTTATTGATAACTGGCCAACGGTGGTACCTATTGATCTTAATAATAGGCTCCTTGTTAAAGATTCTGCTGGTTGCTTTGACCTGCAGCATTCTAAATATATGTTAGCTGTTTTTAACAGTCCTTCAGGTCCCCCAGGTAATAATGGTCCTCGCCCTAAACTGACTTATTATCATCCTCAACACCCCACACGTACCCCAGGTACTTGTTTCATTTGTGGTAATACAACTCACTGGCGTAATGAATGCCCTCATAATCCCAGGAACATTGGCAATACTGCTATGAACCCCCAGCCACGTTCTCCAACAAGCAATGTTGTTACCTCTCCTAACAATGCCTGTGATCCACCTCGTCATAAGATTGATTGGCAAAACCAATCAAATGCATGATGTGGCCCAGAGGCATGCTCCATCTCATGTGTTCAGGTTTCAGAAACAGTTGACCATTTGCCCCTAGTGATCCTTAATTTGGAGGATCATAAAACCACATTCCTTGTGGATACGGGTGCTACAAATTCAACGCTTACAATAGAGTGGTGCTTGTGGTCAATTAAAGCTGCTGAGAGGCCATCTTTGGGGATTAATGGAGTCCTAACAGAAACGTTTGTCACCCCACCCATTGCTATTTCTTCAAATTTTTCTCCTGCCTCTGTGTTTCATTCGTTTCATGTTCTCCCTACCTGTCTTGTTAATTTGCTAGGCAGAGATTTGTTTTCTTTGCTTGCTGTATCTATTATCTGCATGCCATCTGGATCTTTACATGTGGATTCACCATTCTTTTCTATTGAAGCTGCTCCCAGCACACTTCATCCCCCATCAGCCCCCCTCCCTGCTCTCCACCTAACTCTTCCTCCCATTCCTTCTCTCCTCTTCACTGTGCTTTCCTTTCAGCACCTGATCTCGAATTGTGTGTACATCCGGATGTATGAGCAATTGACGAATATGATGTGAGTTCAATCTCATGCATCCCATATTCTGCAAAATTAAAAGCATCTGCTACACCTGTCTATCACAAGCAATATAATCTGTCACCTGCTAAAGTTGAAGGAATACGGGAATTCATTCACCGCTTCCTTGCTACTGGCATTCTGCGTCCCATTGTAAGTTCGTACAACACTCCTGTAAATCCTGTGCCTAAAGGAGATGGATATCGCTTTACTCAGGATTTCAGATCTCTCAATGAAATCATAATTCCTATTTCTCCAATTGTACCTGACCTCCCAACCCTTCTCACCTCCATACCCCCAGACTCCACACATTTTACAGTCATAGACCTAAAAAATGCCTTTTTTCTGTCCCAGTACATCCAGATACACAACACATTTTGGCCTTTACGTTTGAAGGTAGTCAGTTTTCGTGGTCAGTATTACCTATGGGATTTATTGATAGCCCGGCTACCTTTGCACGTGCACTGCATGAGACTCTGTTGTGTTACAGTCCGCCGGAAGGCTCCACCTTACTACAGTATGTGGATGACCTCCTCCTTTGTAGCCCCAGCCAAGCTGCATGTCACACTGACTCTGTTGCTCTCCTCAACCGTCTACACTCAGAAGGCCACAAGGGGTCCAGAAAAAAGATGCAATTTTGCTCCGCCTCTGTTGAATATTTGGGTTTCGTTCTCACTCAGGGATCTCGTGTTCTCTCACCGTACCGCATTCAGAGCCTGCTCCAGCTCAAGCGTCCTGCCTCCAAAACAGACATGTTGTCCTTTCTAGGGATGGTGAATTTTTGTCATCACTGGATACCAGACTGTTCCTATTATGACTCTGTTCTTCGTGCGTCTGCTGCGCGCACAGCTCCGGACCAAATTGTTTGGTCTCCGGACATGGTGTCTGCCTTTGATACGTTAAAGGAACTGTTGGCTACTGCACCAGCACTGGCAGGGCCGGTGCAAGCATTTTTGTCTACTCAGGCGAAGGTGCGTTTTGGTGCCCCCCCATCCCTACCATGCCATGTCAATCAGCATTGAGATGCATAATAATCTCTAAAGCATACCAAGAAAATAAGTTGTCATTTGCGCTCACCCCCAAGGCAGGTACTGGCCATAGGGACTACAGGGAGATTCCCGGTGGGCCGATGGCTCTGTGGGAAAGTGTGAATGCTGGTTCACCGCGTGGCTCGCGCTGCCCTTAATGGGTGAGGTGAGAACTTCCACACTGCAAAACAGACGCAGTCTCATATTGCGGCCACCGTGCCGGTGAGACCCTCTGCGCATCCGCCTCACCTTAAGGCATGGTGCACACTTGACCTCAGTGCCACTGCGGTGCTTTACCCAATCGCTCTGCAGCAACTCCAGTATCTGTAGAGCGATTGGTTGAGCGATCCAGTTGGATTATATACTATTTTTGTGCGTATTTGCATAATTAAATTGGGCCGGTCTGGATGACATCCAGGGCTGATTTTCTGTCCCAGTCCAGCCCTGCTCACCCCTGTAGCTCCATGTTAAACAAAACACAGAGGTTTTGGTTTATTTGAATGGTCATTAAAGTGTAAGCTCTTCTGCCGCATCACGACACCTCTGGGTCAGGCTATTCCTTCCTAATGAAACCAAAAGCTGCTTTCTAAGCAACCACATGTCCTCATGCGGCTTCTCAGCCATGAGAGAAACTGGTGGGTTTTATTTATACCCTCACCAGGAGCAATTCAGGTTTATAAGATACGTCTACCTTATTGATGTACTTATACACACTGCAAATTACAGAGCTCACTTCAATAAACCTTCCAGTAATGTGCAGTGTGTAAAAGCATATCACAGAGCTCCACAGTAATAAAACTCACAGTAATGTGCGGTGTGTATGAGCGTATCACAGAGCTCCACAGCAATAAAACTCATAGTAATGCAGTGTGTAAAAGCGTATCACAGAGCTCCACAGTAATAAAACTCACAGTAATGTGCGTGTGTATGAGCGTATCAAGAATCCACAGCAATAAAACTCACAGTAATGTGCAGTGTGAATGAGTGTATAACAGAGCTCCACAGCAATAAAAAAAGGTAATGTACCAATATCAGTTTATTCAAACCCCCTGCATATCATTTTACACCCCCAGTACATGATTTTACACCCACCAGCATAGCAATTTACACCCCCAGTAAATCAGTTTACAGCCCCAGACCCCAGTATATCAATTTACAGCCCCCCAGTATATCTATTTACAGCCCACAGACCCAGTATTTCAATTTACAGCCCCCCAGTATATCTATTTACAGCCCCCAGACCCAGTATATCCATTTACAGCCCCCAGACCCAGTATAGCAATTTACAGCCCCCCAGTATATCTATTTACAGCCCCCAGACCCAGTATATCCATTTACAGCCCCCAGAACCAGTATAGCAATTTACAGCCCCCCCAGTATATCTATTTACAGCCCCCAGACCCAGTATATCCATTTACAGCACCCCCAGTATATCTATTTACAGCCCCCAGACCCAGTATTTCAATTTACAGCCCCCCAGTATATCTATTTACAGCCCCCAGACCCAGTATTTCAATTTACAGCCCCCCAGTATATCTATTTACAGCCCCCAGACCCAGTATTTCAATTTACAGCCCCCCAGTATATCTATTTAGCCCCCAGACCCAGTATATCAATTTACAGCCCCCCAGTATATCTATTTACAGCCCCCAGACCCAGTATTTCAATTTACAGCCCCCCCAGTATATCTATTTACAGCCCCCAGACCCAGTATATCCGTTTACAGCCCCAGACCCAGTATAGCAATTTACAGCCCCAGACCCAGTATATCTATTTACAGCCCCCCAGTATATCTATTTACAGCCCCCAGACCCAGTATATCCATTTACAGCCCCCAGACCCAGTATAGCAATTTACAGCCCCCCAGTATATCTATTTACAGCCCCCAGACCCAGTATATCCATTTACAGCCCCCAGAACCAGTATAGCAATTTACAGCCCCCCCAGTATATCTATTTACAGCCCCCAGACCCAGTATATCCATTTACAGCACCCCCAGTATATCTATTTACAGCCCCCAGACCCAGTATTTCAATTTACAGCCCCCAGTATATCTATTTACAGCCCCCAGACCCAGTATTTCAATTTACAGCCCCCCAGTATATCTCTTTACAGCCCCCAGACCCAGTATTTCAATTTACAGCCCCCCAGTATATCTATTTACAGCCCCCAGCCCAGTATATCAATTTACAGCCCCCCCAGTATATCTATTTACAGCCCCCAGACCCAGTATTCAATTTACAGCCCCCCCAGTATATCTATTTACAGCCCCCAGACCCAGTATATCCATTTACAGCCGCCAGACCCAGTATATCAATTTACAGCCCCCAGACCCAGTATAGCAATTTACAGCCCCCCCCAGTATATCTATTTACAGCCCCCAGACCCAGTATATCCATTTACAGCCCCCCCCAGTATATCTATTTACAGCCCCCAGACCCAGTATATCCATTTACAGCCCCAGACCCAGTATATCAATTTACAGCCCCCAGACCCAGTATAGCAATTTACAGCCCCCCAGTATATCTATTTACAGCCCCCAGACCCAGTATATCCATTTACAGCCCCAGACCCAGTATAGCAATTTACAGCCCCCAGTATATTCTATTTACAGCCCCCAGACCCAGTATATCCATTTACAGCCCCCAGACCCAGTATAGCAATTTACAGCCCCCCCAGTATATCTATTTACAGCCCCAGACCCAGTATATCCATTTACAGCCCCCCCAGTATATCAATTTACAGCCCCCAGACCCAGTATAGCAATTTACAGCCCCCCAGTATATCTATTTACAGCCCCCAGACCCAGTATATCCATTTACAGCCCCCAGACCCAGTATAGCAATTTACAGCCCCCCGTATATCTATTTACAGCCCCAGACCCAGTATATCCATTTACAGCCCCCCAGTATATCTATTTACAGCCCCCAGACCCAGTATATCCATTTACAGCCCCCCAGTATATCTATTTACAGCCCCCAGACCCAGTATTTCAATTTACAACCCCCAGTATATCTATTTAGAGCTCCCAGACCCAGTATATCCATTTACAGCCCCCAGACCCAGTATATCCATTTACAGCCCCCAGACCCAGTATAGCAATTTACAGCCCCCCCCAGTATATCCATTTACAGACCCCAGACCCAGTATATCCATTTACAGCCCCCAGACCCAGTATATCAATTTACAGCCCCCAGACCCAGTATAGCAATTTACAGCCCCCCCAGTATATCTATTTACAGCCCCCAGACCCAGTATATCCATTTACAGCCCCCAGACCCAGTATAGCCATTTACAGCCCCCCCAGTATATCTATTTACAGCCCCCAGACCCAGTATTTCAATTTACAGCCCCCCAGTATATCTATTTACAGCCCCCAGACCCAGTATATCCATTTACAGCCCCCAGACCCAGTATATCAATTTACAGCCCCCAGACCAGTATAGCAATTTACAGCCCCCCCCAGTATATCTATTTACAGCCCCCAGACCAGTATATCCATTTACAGCCCCCCCCAGTATATCTATTTACAGCCCCCAGACCCAGTATATCCATTTACAGCCCCCAGACCCAGTATATCAATTTACAGCCCCCAGACCCAGTATAAGCAATTTACAGCCCCCCAGTATATCTATTTACAGCCCCCAGACCAGTATATCCATTTACAGCCCCCAGACCCAGTATAGCAATTTACAGCCCCCCCAGTATATCTATTTACAGCCCCCAGACCCAGTATATCCATTTACAGCCCCCAGACCCAGTATAGCAATTTACAGCCCCCCCAGTATATCTGTTTACAGCCCCCAGACCCAGTATATCCATTTACAGCCCCCCCAGTATATCAATTTACACCCCCAGACCCAGTATAGCAATTTACAGCCCCCCAGTATATCTATTTACAGCCCCCAGACCAGTATATCCATTTACAGCCCCCAGACCCAGTATATCCTTTTACAGCCCCCAGACCCAGTATAGCAATTTACAGCCCCCCAGTATATCTATTTACAGCCCCCAGACCCAGTATATCCATTTACAGCCCCCCCAGTATATACTATTTACAGCCCCCAGACCCAGTATATCCATTTACAGCCCCCCAGTATATCTATTTACAGCCCCCAGACCCAGTATTTCAATTTACAACCCCCAGTATATCTATTTAGAGCTCCCAGACCCAGTATATCCATTTACAGCCCCCAGACCCAGTATATCCATTTACAGCCCCCAGACCCAGTATAGCAATTTACAGCCCCCCCAGTATATCCATTTACAGACCCCAGACCCAGTATATCCATTTACAGCCCCCAGACCCAGTATATCAATTTACAGCCCCCAGACCCAGTATAGCAATTTACAGCCCCCCCAGTATATCTATTTACAGCCCCCAGACCCAGTATATCCATTTACAGCCCCCAGACCCAGTATAGCCATTTACAGCCCCCCAGTATATCTATTTACAGCCCCCAGACCCAGTATATCCATTTACAGCCCCCCAGTATATCTATTTACAGCCACCAGACCCAGTATATCCATTTACAGCCCCCAGACCCAGTATATCCATTTACAGCCCCCAGACCCAGTATAGCAATTTACAGCCCCCCAGTATATCTATTTACAGCCCCCAGACCCAGTATATCCATTTACAGCCCCCCAGTATATCAATTTACAGCCCCCAGACCCAGTATAGCAATTTACAGCGCCCCCAGTATATCTATTTACAGCCCCCAGACCCAGTATATCCATTTACAGCCCCCAGACCCAGTATAGCCATTTACAGCCCCCCAGTATATCTATTTACAGCCCCCAGACCCAGTATATCCATTTACAGCCCCCCAGTATATCTATTTACAGCCACCAGACCCAGTATATCCATTTACAGCCCCTAGACCCAGTATATCCATTTACAGCCCCCAGACCCAGTATAGCAATTTACAGCCCCCCAGTATATCTATTTACAGCCCCCAGACCCAGTATATCCATTTACAGCCCCCAGACCCAGTATAGCAATTTACAGCCCCCCAGTATATCCATTTACAGCCCCCAGACCCAGTATATCCATTTACAGCCCCCCAGTATATCTATTTACAGCCCCCAGACCCAGTATAGCAATTTACAGCCCCCCAGTATAGCAATTTACAGCCCCCAGACCCAGTGCAGCAATTTAAAGCCCCCCCCAGTATATTAATCTACACCCCCTCCCATTAGTTTATTCACACCTGGTAATAAATCTCCTCTCTGCCTCGCTCCTCCATCGCAGCGGGCTGGTGGCTCCTCCTGCAGTTGTTTTCCTGGGCTATGTGGATCACGTGTGGGGGCGGCGCCAAATTACACAGTGTGCCTGCTCGTGTTAAGAATGTGGGATGGGACTGAGACAGGCACACACACTGCAGCGCCGCCGCAAATCTGATTTTTCCGCCCCTCAAACTGGCAGCAGGCCAGGACAGTAAGGCGGCCGCCTGTGCCGCCTTACATTAGCGCCGGCCCTGAGCACTGGGGCTACCGAACTATAAACTGCCTTTCCACCTCTACTGTAGGGAGGATGGGCGCACAATGGCGGCTGTTCTTGCACAGGTCCACGGGGGGGCGCTGCATCCAACTGCATTTTTGTCAAAAGTCATGCCACCTGTTGTTCAGGGAATGCCAAATTGTCTCCGCTCCTTGGCTGCCTGTGCCATGGCTGTGGAAACAGTTCAGTCCTTAACCTAGGTACTGACACGATTCTCCATACACAACACAATGTCTTGCATGTACTTTGAAACCTTTCTACCCAGCACATTTCTTCCCAACGTTTGTCTGGTTATGAAACTGTACTAACTTCTACCTCCAATTTGTCTGTTAAATACTCTTCTGTCACTTCTGGTCCTTCTGCTGTTCTTAACGCTCTTCTGCGTCTACGCGAAGACCATGAGGAGCCTCGCGAATTACATGATTGACTTCCGCTCATTCAACTAACGACCTCTCCTAGATCTGATCTTTCTGACACTCCTCTAGAAGGTCCTGATATTCGTCATATCTTTGTTGATGGCTCCTGTTCTCGTCCTTCTGATTCACAATATCTGACTGGTTATGCTGTGGTTGAATTGCCTGACATTGTGCATGAATCTGCTTCCATTCCTTCAAATTCTTCGCAAGCTGCGGAACTCTTTGCTTTAACAGCTGCATGTAAACTTTTTAAAGATCTCCCTGTCACCATTTATACTGACTCTCGTTATGCATTTGGTGTTGTGCATGATTTTGGTGCACTATGGCATCGCCGTGGTTTTACTACGGCTGATGGTCGTCCTATTTCTCATTCTGATCTGATTTCTGATCTCCTGTCTGCTATTCTATTACCTTCTCGTCTTGCTGTTGTCAAATGCAAAGGTCATGATCCTGTTGACTCTTTTGTTTCTCGTGGCAATCACTTTGCTGACGCTAAGTCTAAAGCTGCTGCTCTTTCATCTCCTACCATTTCTCTTGTTCCTCACCCTCCAATGGTCACCTGCTACCTTTCTCCTTTTCTGCTGCCCCAGAAATGGATGCTTAAAGAACTCCAGGCAGGTGCTACTGAAGCTGATGTTTATCATTGGGCCTCAGAAGGCCTTGTGAAGTCTCAAGAAATTCCGCCTGATGTTAGAATTTATGAGAAAGGAGGGAGAGTGGGCCTACCTGCTGCAGCAGCGCCAATCTTTATTTTTTCTTTTCACGGTCCTGGCCACAGATCTCCCAAACTCACATACAGCGAAATGGCTAAGCATTTTTCTGTTTGTAATCTTAAGGCTATGATTAATTCCCAACTTTCTCGTTGCCTTATATGTGCCAGAAATAATACACAGGGCCCAAAAATTAAAACTCAACACCTACCGCCAGCTAATGGTCCATTCCAGGAACTCCAAATTGATTTTACACACATGCCCACTGCAAAAGGTAACCTGAAATACCTTCTGGTAATAGTTGACAAGTTTTCTAGATGGCCTGAAGCCTTCCCTACTGCAAGAGAAAATGCCAGAACTGTTGCCAAAATTCTTTGTAAAGAATTAATACCCAGATATGGATGCCCCATATCTATTGATTCAGATAATGGTCCTGCCTTTACCTCCAAGATCACACAGGAATTGGTAAAATTAATGGCCATTCAATGGAAGTTTCATTGCCCATACCATGCGGAAAGTTCCGGAATCGTGGAACGGCAAAATAGAAATATCAAAAATAAACTTAGAAAAGCTACTGAGGGTACCTTCAAGAACTGGCCGGATTACCTTCCAGCCATACTTGCAGAAATAAGAATGACCACCCATTCTGTCACTGGTCTCTCCCCTTTTGAAGTTCTCATGGGAAGACCCTGTCCTACACCATGGATTCCTAAGCAAGGTCCCCTGGTAATGTTACCAGGTGATCTGGATGAATTTAGAGAAGCATATGTTACTCAATTGCTTAAAACATTGCATGATTTCCATAGAATGGTCTCCTGCTCTTTTCCGCCTCTCTCCACAGATTCTATTCAACGTTTTGTTCCAGGAGATCGAGTGCTCGTGAAGGCCCTGCATCGTCACAAAACCATTGATACACCATATGGAGAGCCGACTACTGTCCTTGCTGTGACCAGAACCACCGTGCTGACTGATGAATCACCTTCCTGGATCCATGCATCAAGGATAAAGAAAGCGCCATTCATCCCTGATGACTTCATTCCTGAATCACCTGTGAACTCAACCCCAGACGTGGAATCGCTGACCCCTGCTTCTAGATGACCTCCTCCTGTGACGTATCCCGCTGATGAATCTGGAGTGTGGGCCTCAGCAGTTGTAAGCCCCTGCTAACCTGTTGGCTGGTTTCCCAGATGAAGAATCGTTTCCCCCCAATTTATTTTTTATGCCTATTAACTGTCCTATTCAACCTGAAGAGTAGTACTTTTTTCCTCATTTATACAAACTGTTTATTTTTTGATGAACTTTCCTTTTTCACAAAGTAATACATATTGTATTAACTGTGATTTTACACTTGCAGTGTCTATTGCTAGAACTACTACCAAGATGTTTTGCTTTTTCCAAGAACTGTTTTATTTTTGTTACATAGTATTACATAGTATTACATAGTTATATAGGCTGAAAAAAGACATGCGTCCATCGGGTTCAGCCTCTCCCACATCACCTACTGCTGTTGATCCAAAAGAAGGCAAAAAACCCAGTCTGAAATATGCAACATACCGGGAAAAAATTCCTTCTTGACCCCAGAATGGCAGTCAGATTTCTCCTTGGATCAAGAAGCTTTTACCCACATATTAAATATTATAACCCTTAATATTCTGTGTCTGCAGGAAGTCATCCAGTCGTTTTTTAAAAGTCTGTACAGACTCTGACCCAACCACCTCAACAGGCAGAGAATTCCACAGCTTTATTGTTCTCACCGTAAAATAACCCTTCCTATGCTTTAAGCTAAATTTTCTTTCTTCCAGTCTAAATGGATGACCCCTTGTCCTATGTATAGACCTGTTAATGAATAGGTTATCAGACAATGGTTGATAATGGCCCCGTATATATTTATATAAGGTTATCAGATCCCCTCTAAGGTGCCGTTTCTCTAAACTAAACAGGTTTAAGCTTGTTAGTCTTTCCTCATAACTTAACCCTTCCATTCCCCTTATTAATTTAGTTGCCCGTCTCTGCACTTTTTCTAACGCTATAATATCTTTTTTTAACCCTTTCGCTGCTGAGGCTTTTCACACCTCTGTGCTGAGGTCATTTTTACCGGTTTTGCTCATCATGTTTAAACGTGTTTTGAAGGCTTATTTTAGTATATGACCCAGACATATTATATATCGTTCTTTCCGTCAGACTCGGTAGATTCATAATATGTCATTATTATATGTATATGTTATGTCATGTCTGTATATTATAACAAAAAATGCAATAAAATATGTATTTTCAATAATTTACAACGTGTAAAGTGTTTTTTTTCACATTTTAACATGCGAGCAATTGCGGTTATATTTTGTATGGGGTGCGCTTGTTAAAAAAATTAGAGATGGGGTCTCGTTACATTTTTTTTTGGGGAAAATTACACGATTTTTAACAAACGCACCGCATACAAAAATTGTTAGTGCAGCATCATTGTTCACATTATAATTGAAATGGGAACAATATTGCTGCCTTAACGAACCAAAAAAAAGAAAAAAAATGTTTTTTTTTTTTTATAATTTTGTTTTTAAATATATTTTTATTTTTATTTTTAATTTTAATTTTTTTTAAAAAACTTTTTCACTATAGTGTTTGGTATCGTTGGAACGGCCATGCTCTGGTTGATCCAACCATACCAAACTTTAACCCCTAGCTGCCACGGATCGGGAGATAGGGAGTTCATTGGAACTCCCTATCTCCACCGTTGGTGGCAGTTAGGGGTTAACTCTAGGACTGGCGTCATCGTGCTATGCACGATGACGCCAGTCCTCAGGGGGAGTTCCCGGAGGCTTGGCCGACATCCAAGATGTCGGCCAGCTCCGGGAAAGGATCACGAACCGGCACTTTTCAGCGCCGATTCGCGATCCAGCTCCCCAGGGGTTAATGCCAGGCACCATTTGGAAGGGCAGGCTGTGCCCTTCCAAATGGTGCCTGGGTTAACCCCCGCAACGCCGCCGATCGGGAGGGAGAGAGGTCTGAAGGACCTCCCCCCCTCCCTTTCAGGCGCCTCCTCCGCACATGCGGGGGGGGCCCCTGAATTAGGTGTCATCGCGCTGCCGCGATGACACCTAATTTCATCTGCGGCGGTTCCGGATGCTGGGCTGACATCGAGGATGTCAGCCCGCACCGGAGGGGCCAGCGATCGGCCGGAACCCGGCCGAATGCTGACCCCAAAGGGAGGACGCGCTCAGCGCCTCCTCCGCACAGCGGGAGCCATGTGGAGGACGCGCTGAGCGCGTCCTCCACATGGAAGTGGTTAAGACAGGTGCCCAAAATTGCACGGCATATACAAGGTGCGGCCTGACCATTGATTTATACAGAGGCAAAATTATGTTTTCATCCCGTGAGTGAACTCCCCTTTTAATGCATGCCAATACTTTGCTGGCCTTGGCGGCTGCTGTTTGACATTGCACATTATTACTTAGTTTGAAGTCTATGATTATTCCCAAATCCTTCTCCTGCTTGGATTTCCCTAACTCCGTACCATTTAGGGTATAAATTACTTGTGTGTTCTTCACTCCAAAATGCATAACTTTGCATTTATCTAGATTAAATCTCATCTGCCATTTAAGTGCCCAGTCCCCCAATTTATCTAAATCCCTCTGCAGCGAAGTAACATCCTGCTCACATTGTATTACTTTTCCTAGTTTTGTGTCATCTGCAATCACTGATACATGACTTTCAATGCCTATCTCAAGGTCATTTATAAATAAATTGAATAGTATTGGTCCTATAACAGACCCCTGAGGGACACCACTTACCCCTGGTGTCCATCTTGAAAATGTACCATTTATGACCACTCTCTGTACCCTATCTTTTAGCCAGTTTTCTATCCAAGAACAAGTATTTTCATATAGACCAATTTTTCACAATTTAAATAGTAACCTTTTGTGTGGAACTGTGTCGAAAGCTTTGGCAAAATCTAAGTAAATCACATCCACTGCGACCCCCTGATCAATACTTCTACTTACTTCCTCATAGAACGTAATTAGGTTAGTCTGACATGATCTGTGTTTCATGAAACCATGCTGATTTTTGCCAATTACATTATACCTCCCTATAAATTCCTGAATATTATCCCTTAGTAACCCCTCAAATACTTTCCCAGCCACAGATGTTAAGCTCACAGGTCTATAATTCCCAGGCACAAATTTTAAACCTTTCTTAAATATAGGGACCACGTCAGCTTTTCTCCAATCCTCTGGTACTATTCCTGAAAGAAAAGAATCTTGAAAGATTAAGAACAGAGGTTTACATATTTCAACACATAGCTCTCTCAGTACTCGCGGGTCAATTCCATCTGGCCCTGGGGCTTTATTCACATTCACATTGTTTAATTTCTGCACAACCTTGTCCTGAGTCAACCAGTCACTTTGTATTAGTAAGTTTTTATTAATGAATTTCATGTCTCCTGTTATAGGTTTCTCTTTGATAAATACTGAAGAAAAATAATCATTTAAAATTTCTGCTTTATCCTGATCTTTAGTTAACAATAACCCTGACTCAGATTTTAGTGAACCTACATTTTCACTCTTGGGTTTTTTAGAATTTATGTACCTAAAGAATCTTTTAGGGTTGGTCTTGCTCTCTTTGGCTATTTCTTTTTCATTTTCTAGTTTAGCCCATCTAATCGCATTTTTACATGCTTTATTGGCTGCCCTATATTTTTTATAGGATGCCTCAGATTTATCAAATTTAAAAGCTTTAAATGCCTTCTTTTTATTTTTCATTTCCTTAGTTACCTTCCTACTAAGCCACATTGGTTTCAGTCTGTTTCTTTTATATTTATTAACCAGTGGAATATATTGTGACGTGTACTTTTCTAGTGTTAGTTTGAAGATATTCCACTTATCCTCAAATGTCATCAATGTGAAAACAACAATGGGTCAAATTAAGAAGACCACATACACCACCCTCCTTCATTAACAAATAATCAAGGGCCATACGATTCTGAATTACTGCATCTCTAATCTGACGTTGCTCAGCAGAAAGAACTGCTAGAGCATGTGTAGTGTGATTAAACATGTCATCAACTAAGTCTACAAAAAGGTTCATTTTAGAATACAAACGAGCAACACCATATGCGGGTAGAAAGATTCCACCAAATCGCTCTGCCTCAGAGGTTTTGACAGATATGGAGGAGCGACGAGAGTGATGTACAGTGTTATGTAGGTCAATGCGCATACCAGACGGAACATAAGGGTGAATAGTATGAGATGGACCAATAAGACCCAAAACACATTCACCAACATAGGTTCTAGGTATTACCAAATATGCCCATTTACCACATAACCAGTAAAAAGGGGGGTTAAGGGGCAAGGTAGCATAAGCATCAATATAATATGTTGCAACCATTATCATACTAGAATATGTGCCATCTTCCACTTGCAAGGTCCAATCTTTTGGACTGTTGGAATCATGTAAGTTAAGTCTCCCAAAAGATGCTACATTCCACACAGTATTTTTAAATAAAACATGGGTAGCATTAATTTGGGATGCGTTAATACATCCAAACATGAAATCAGCATAGTTGGCATTGCCAACACTTACAGGGAAAGTTTTATCCATCCATTTCCATAAACTTACACATTTATCTGGTATACCTGGGTTAGAACAAAGGGGGAGGACACTAACTTAGAATGCCAAGGGGTGCTGAACCAGGAAGAAGAACTATTACCGTAAAGAAAGGAAACACGAAAAGTGGCTTGTAGATTCAGCTCAGAATTATTAGGGACATACATATGATCCATTATAACCTGGCAAGGAGGTTCCTTTCTGTTAGGTTCTGTTGAAGGCATTCTACCAGTAATGTTAAATCTCATTCGTATCACTGCAGTACCACGATGTTCCTGTAAGAGGGGAGCACGTATAAAAGTGGCACTTGGATTGTTAGTAGTTTTAGAGAAAGTAGGCAGTGTAAACAAATCATCATCAAAAAGACTAAGATTCAAAGCAACTCCTTCATACAGTATACCATATTTAGAACTAGTCGGTTTGGCCATACATATCCAGCAGGACTTGTTGAAACCTGAAAGTTCATATATAGTCTGAGCAGCATATGCATAGTTATTAGGTCGATGCAAGTCTCTTTTAAAACGCATATTAAGAACTGGGGGACGAGCAAAGGAGATATTGTGGGGACCTACAATATCTTCCCAAAAACATCTGTGATAGTAGCATGAACTACCAGTAAGTATGATGAAATAAATCATAATGATTAAAAGCGAACCAACAATGCTTATGCTACCTTGCCCCTTAACCCCCCTTTTTACTGGTTATGTGGTAAATGGGCATATTTGGTAATACCTAGAACCTATGTTGGTGAATGTGTTTTGGGTCTTATTGGTCCATGTCATACTATTCACCCTTACGTTCCGTCTGGTATGCGCATTGACCTACATAACACTGTACATCGCTCTCGTCGCTCCTCCATATCTGTCAAAACCTCTGAGGCAGAGTGATTTGGTGGAATCTTGCTACCCGCATATGGTGTTGCTCGTTTGTATTCTAAAATGAACCTTTTTGTAGACTTAGTTGATGACATGTTTAATCACACTACACATACTCTAGCAGTTCTTTCTGCTGAGCAACGTCAGATTAGAGATGCAGTAATTCAGAATCGTATGGCCCTTGATTATTTGTTAATGAAGGAGGGTGGTGTATGTGGTCTTCTTAATTTGACCCATTGTTGTTTTCACATTGATGACATTTCAGGTGAAGTTTCTCAAGATATACATGATATTGAGGAAATTCAAACCCAACTCAGGAAAGTATCAAGTCCCTTAGATGGATTTGATTGGACCTTTGGCTTTAGTTCTATTTTTGGTAGCCTAGGTCCAACTATTTTACATGGTTTAATGTATCTCGTTATGATTATTCTTGTTATTGCCATTTTTTACAAATTGTTGATGCTGTGCCTTGAGAAATGTTGCGTTTCTAACTCACCTATGATGCCAGCCCCACCTATACTTCCACCCCCACCTACTTTGATTCCTCTTCAACGTTCCACTCTTATGAGTAATTACTAACCTCTCTTTTTCTTTTTTTTATTTCTACGTATTGGAATGATTTATAGGTATAATATGATGACAATGTAACCCCACTTGTAATAGGTTCACTAGTTTAGTTTAGTTTAGTTTTCCCTTTTTAATTAATGATCACGTGATTCGTGATCAAAAGACGATTGAAAGGAATTTTGAAATATGGTAGCTAATTCACTGTATACATATTTCTATATTCTAGTAATATTTGATAGCTATATAAATATATAGGGCCTGATTGACTGCTCAGCAAATACATAATGTGTTCATGAGGTAATGCTGAGTCTGGTCTTTCTCTTGGCTTCCTGTATTTTATTAAGGAGTGCAAATTTTCTATTCAACTCCACTTCCTCTTGAAACTAAAAAGGCTGGCTGGCCGAGAGGAAGGGAGGGACACAGATGTTTAATTGTTCATATATCCTATGAAACATTCTTATTCCAAGAACAGGATATAGCTGTGACATCAATTTAGTCTTGCCTACTAGGCAAGGACAGGAAATGTTTGTGTAAGTCTAGGTACTGCCCAAAGTAGAAAAAACATGTTTCCTATATTACTGATGTATTGATTCTTTATTGGCTTGTAATCCATGAATTTGTGACACTCCTATTTTGACAAAACTGACTGAATGTATGAAATTTGCCCCAGAGTAATAAGAAACACCCAAGACAGAATTTGTGTCCTGGTCTTTTATTCTCACTCGAGTTGTTTCCTGTATGGTCACTGGGTCTGGTGACAAAGCAGCTATCTCTATCATCACTGGACCGTGGCCATTCCTGTGATATTCTTGCCGAATACATATCATTCGGCAAGTTTATTCAGGAGAATCCCCTAGGCTTCAATGTTAAAAATATTCCCGTTTTAATTCAATATCTAATAAACCGTTCATTATAAAATTCTGCAGTAAAGAGTCTCTTTATTTATCGATTTTTTTAGGATATTTTATGCATTTTTCTGAAAAATTTTATTTTTTTAAAAGTCCGATTTTGTTTTTAAGTTTACTTATTTTTTCTGTAACAGCCCTTTTTATTATCATTCCCTGGACCTCAAATGTAAATTTCAGACATTTTCGCTCAGTAGTTTCTTTGCAAACAGCGTTTCATTTTCAAACATTCACACAAACTGTTTTGCTAATTTATTCACTGCCTCGTCTGCGGTTTAGGCTGCTTCGCTGCGTGTGATCGGCTCCTGCTTGGGTTTTTCGATGGGTTAATCCAGATGTTTTTGGGGGTTTTCGGCGTGCATTAGGTGGGTTTTGCGGTTCGTTTTCGTTGGGTTTGCGGTAGCTTTTTCCTGCAATTCGGGGGCCCTGTGGTGCTTGCTGAATCTACCACAGGGTCACCGAAATGGGATCGGCAAAAGGAACCGAATTGAAGAGAACGAAAAGTCACCGAATGTGCGGTGACTTTTCGAATCTCTTTGAATTACCCTGGCAAAATAATTATCACTTAGACAACACACTGATAATCCATCAGCATATAAAAAATACATTATCTTCTTCTTTCTTTGTCTTCCGTCTTATTGGTTTAAAATAACTGTTTTGTAAAACTGACATATCTTATTTCCAAATCAATGATCTTCTTTAATCGCATGATTTATCGATGAGTTGTTGATAAATTAGAATGTTTTATTGCCTGGTGTCTGATAATTCCTTTTTATCCGGTTGATGTAACATTGTAATGTGAAATGATAATGTGTTTGAGTAAATCTCCTTCAATTCGAACAGCTTTATCAATATTGTTATTCCATCTAGCTTGATCAAAGTTGGTATGCATAGGTAATTTTCACCTAAAGTAAAAAACTTTGGGAAAAAATGTATTATTAACCTGTCAAAAACGTTAAAATTTATATGGTTAAAATACTTTAAAATGGAGAAAAAATGCAACACATTTTTGGACACAATGAAAAAGGAGTGGTCATGAGAGAGACAAAATGGAGGGGGCTAGGAGAAGAATGTGAAAACCTTTTTTTTTTTACTTTTGCAACGGTCACCATCTTTTTTCTAAAATGCTCTTCAATTCAAATAAAAAAACACATAACAAAAAATATCATAAACTGGAAAAGAAAGTATAGAAGGGTATGTTTAAGAATTGACATGTTAACTAGCACAAAGTTCTCAGAGGAAACTCAGAGAAAAACTCAGAGATTCTTAATAAACATCCAAAACTACAATCTTTATTAAGGATATTGGTTAAAAACAAACATTAAAACGTGAGGTGTTTGTGCAGCTATTTTACAACCTGTTTTATTCCCTCCCCAAGAAAATTCAATGGGGCACAGTCATACGTTGTTGCACTTCACACCAAAAGACAAAAACATCAGACAGCAAAAAATAAAACTAGATATATGGCTACTAATGCAGAAAAAAAGAAAACAAACAATACTCAGGATACTAAACTACAACCTTCCATCTCCCTTAGTCAACAAAAAAATCACCTGAAATCTGCCTAATTTCCTTTGTACAGCGCTACAAAACCTGTAGGCGCTTTCCATTAAACTTTCACTCAAATCCTTCAATATTACTTTATCCTCTTAGATTGTAAGCTCTTAAACAGGACCTCTTTGCCTACTGTATTATGATGAACATCATATAATATATATATATATATATTCCAGTACACAGGTTACAAAACCTGTAAATTACCTCAGTCAGCCATTTTGGCAATTATTCAATAGGGGACTCAAATATTACTATAATTATATCTTTAGTAGAGATTATCAGTCGTTCAGCAACAAAGAAACTACACAAGCATGCTTGTCCCTTATACAAAACATATAACCTATATTAAGGTGTGGTCAATCCCTTTGTGCTGGACTCAAACAAAGACCAGAGGAGAAAAAAAATAACCGACCACACCACACACTTTTGGGAAAATTTATAACTTATATTAAGGCAGATTGACGACGTCCATCACCTTGATACACTAGTTTTATTTATATATATCATACATCAACTTTTGTCATCCCTTCACACTTTAAATCCAGCTCAAACAATTCCTTTGTTTATTCCACATATATACACAGCCAAACCGCGCCCAATTCCACAACAGTTACATTTTTATAATGCAGTAACAGTTCCACAATTCGTTTATCCAACTTGCATTGCTAAACCGCACTACAAATTTAGTGTAGATCATGAAGAGAGATAAGGAACAATTGAAGAGAGAGAAGTGAAGAGAGAGAGGAGAAAAATAAACTTATCGCAAACCTGAAGTAAGGGAGGGCTATTTCTTTTACAGCTGCTGAGGGGGAAAAGGGACACACGGATACTGGCAAAGCGACACATTCCAAAGGAAATCAGTCCCTATACACACAGAAACACAGACAGCTGTACAGTGTAATAAAATACAAAACATCAAAGATAAACACATATATTAATTAGTAAAGACAAACAGTGAAATAAACAGATGGAATCAATAGCAAGAAACAAAAGAAAAAAATTAAACAAAAACGAACGTGAAATCTGAAAGAAAAAACTGTTTGCAAATCCTTTAGAATCAGTTAGGTTTTAAAATAAAACAGCGTGCAAACATACAGCAACATGCGTAAAAAATGGCAAGAACGCAAAAAATTGTAATAGCGTGTAAAAGAAAATTGCTCTTAATGAGAGCACAGGAAACCATCTTGCTATATAAGAAGAAATTAGACAAATCTAATCAATTAAAATAAAATGCTCACAATTACAAGCAGATATGGACGAGCCAGAAACTCCAGAACACAAAGGAGCTACACTACGGACACACTGACAGATAAAGACAAACACATTTACTCAAACGCTAGAAATGTCTTTCAGTTTCCCGGGTGAGTGACATAACGAATACTCAGCACTAGAACTTATCAGGGTACATCAACATAACGAGTGAGTCACCGCTCATTAACAGCTCTCTATCAGGTGAGTTAAGATAAACAAACAAGCATAATATAACAGCAAGTGTAAACAAAGAAAAACAGAGCGTCCTACAACACATTGACTCTCACAGCCATGGAAGCAAAGATTCTTTTATCTATATAGGCAATTGTTTAACATGAAATAAATCATATCAGACAATTGAATTATTAGATCCCACTTCTGGCACCAACTGTTAAATTTAAATTCTAATATAATTACCATATATGGATGACATAAACCTTTTTCAAGTTTCTTCTTATATATCAAAATGGAAGTAAGATGCTGCGCTATGCTGCGCCATTCTGCGCTACGCCATGGCGAGAGACACCAAAATCAGTCACAAGCAATGCAACTTCAGGTCATGTCTAAATATCTTTTGTTAGACAGACTGTTTTATTAGATTTCAAAGAACTTATAGCCAATCAGCATACAGATACATTTCCACGTCAAAGTTTATTACTACATATGATTCAGAGATGATTTTTTTAGCTTCCAGTGTCCACACACCCTTTCCTGCACAGACAGGAAATCGGCTAAATTCCACAGTCCAACATCCTATGTAAGAAATGACAGAGTTTGACGCTCAAAATGGGAGGGGGGATTTCACAGCCCATTTCATCAGAACAGGCTTTTCACACTAATGCATATTGAAATATGGTATGTATTTCAATCACAGGACATTAAAAAACTACCTATCATATTAAAATACCTTTCAGTCAGCAGTCGCGAGTTGGCGGCTGCATCACCTGCAACCGCGATCACATCACGTGGGGCGTCTGCTGGCGCTGCTGCGGCCAACCGAATCTGGTAAACCATACCAAAGAGGTCCGGCGAGTCTGGGGGAGAGTTTAAGGGCAGTATTACAAGGTTGGTGCTAACTTAACCAGAGCTGTTGTAAACTTAAAACCTCCATAGGCTATAATGGCTCTGGTAAGTTTACAACAGCTCTGGTTAAGTTAGCACCAACTATGTAATATGGTCCTAAGACGTGAACTGCCACCCGGTTTCACAAGGGCAAGCAAGTCCGTCACGGGGACTGATTCCGGGACCCCGCGTGTGCGGACGTTGCGTCGGCAGTGTCGGGTCTCCAATGCCTATACGGAGCGAGTCAACATATCCACCTGAGATCGGAGGGCGCTCACTTGGAACGATAGGATCACTTGTTCCCCTGCCAGATCCGCGGATTGGGCCTGGAGTGCCACGACCTGGGCGCAGACCACCTCCACCTCAGCGCGGACCCCCGACAGAGCAGTAGACCAAAGGGTTTTAATTTCCTCAATGAATTTCCTATAATCCCCCATAGTAGTGGGGCGAGCGTCATCTGCAATAGGAATAGGATCCAGAGCGAGGCAGGGAGAGGGTATCCCAGGATTTTTCAAGGTTTCCAATTCCAAAAAGGGGCCCTGTGACGGCTGGCGCAGGTCTCCGGTAACAGGCTGGCAGGTAGATCTTTGGGTCAGGTCCCTCACATCAAAAAGTGACTGGTCATCCTCCGAGCCCTCCAAAGATGAGTCCGATGCAGTCACAGGCGTCTCCAGGGATGCCGCTGCCGCTGCCTCTGCCACCAGAGCCTTTTTTCTTTCTTTCTGAGCCCGTTTGCGCGCAGCAGAGCTCAGTGGCACCCCATATTGCACCAGGGGGGTCGGGTCAAGCCAGTTAAATCCAGGTTTGGCCATGACAGGTGCTCTGCCCCTGATGAGCCATATCCCTGGGGAAGGCTGGGGGAGAGAGCCAGTGCTCCAGAAATGTCGCCACCCCGTAGGGAATCCCTGATGTCAAAAATGATGAAATTACAGCAGCGCACTCACTGCATGCGACCTCTCTCCTCCGCTGCTGGCCACGCCCCTCATAATATCCTTTCTTAAGACAGGTGCCAAAAGAAGGCAAAAAACACAATCTGAAATGCTCGCCAATATGCAACACACTGTGGAAAAAATCCTTCTTGACCCCAGAATGACAGTCAGATTTCTCCTTGGATCAAGAAGCTTACTAACATATTAAATATTATAACCCTTAATATTCTGTGTCTGCAGGAAGTCATCCAGTTGTTTTTTAAAATTCTGTACAGTCTCTGACCCAACCACCTCAACAGGCAGAGAATTCCATAGCTTTATTGTTCTCACCGTATAATAACCCTTCCTATGCTTTAGGCTGAATTTCCTTTCATCCAGTCTGAATGGGTGACCTCGTGTCCTTTGCATAGTCCTGTTAATGAATAGGTTCCCAGACAATGGTTTATAATGGCCCCGTATATATTTATATAAGGCTATCAGATCCCCTCTAAGGCACCATTTCTCTAAACTAAACAGGTTTAAGCTTGTTAGTCTTTCCTCATAACTTAAACCTTCCATTTCCCTTATTAATTTAGTCACCCGTCTCTGCACTTTTTCTAGCACTATAATATCCTTACTTAAGACAGGTGCCCAAAATTGCACGGCATATTCAAGGTGCGGTCCTACCATTGATTTGTACAGAGGCAAAATTATGTTTTCTTCCCGAGAGTGAACTCCCCTTTTAATGCATACCAATACCTTGCTGGCCTTGGCGGCTGCTGTTTGACATTGCACATTGTTACTTAGTTGGAAGTCTATGATTATTCCCAAATCCTTCTCCTGCTTGGATTTCCCTAACTCCGTACCATTTAGGGTATACGATGCTTGTGTGTTCTTCACTCCAAAGTGCATAACTTTGCATTTATATAGATTAAATTTCATCTGCCATTTAAGTGCCCAGTCGCCCAATCTATCTAAATCCCTCTGCAGCGAAGTAACATCCTGTTCACATTGTATTACTTTTCCTAGTTTTGTGTCATCTGCAAACACTGACACATGACTTTCAATGCCTATTTCAAAGTCATTTATAAATAAATTGAATAGAATTCGTCCTATAACTGGCCCCTGAGGGACACCACTTACCACTGATGTCCATCTTAAAAATGTACCATTTATGACCACTCTCTGTACCCTATCTTTTAGCCAGTTTCCTATCCAAGAACAAGTATTTTCATCTAGACCAATTTTTCTTAATTTAAATAGTAAACTCTTGTGTGGAACTGTGTCGAAAGCTTTGGCAAAATCCAAGTAAATCACATCCACTGAGACCCCCTGATCTATACTTCTACTTACTTCCTCATAGAACGTAATTAGGTTAGTCTGACATGATCTGTGTTTCATAAAACCATGCTGATTTTTTGCCAATTACATTATACCTCCCAATAAATTCCTGAATATTATCCCTTAGTAACCACACAAATAATTCCCAGTCACAGATGTTAAGCTCACAGGTCTATAATTCCCAGGCACAAATTTTAAACCTTTCTTAAATATAGGCACCACATCAGCTTTTCTCCAATCCTCTGGTACGATTCCTGAAAGAAAAGAATCTTGAAAGATTAAGAACAGAGGTTTACATATTTCAACACATAGCTCCCTCAGTACTTGCGGGTGAATTCAATCTGGCCCTGGGACTTTAGTCACATTCACATTGTTTAATTGCTGCAAAACCTTGTCCTGTGTCAACCAGTCACCAGTCAACAGGTCTTCCTTACGAACTACCGTCCCAATGAATGCGTATACACATTCCAGGGTTAGGGGTTCGGTTCCCATGGGATTTTGGATGATACAGCCTGTAGTAGATGCCGGTAATGAGAAGGTTCCCTGTATAATGTAGGGACCCTGATCTTTTGGTGAGGGTTTTTTCCTGGGTACCGATTTTAGGTGTGTAAGCACCACTGGTCATGAAGTGCTGCCTGGGAGTGATGGGAGTTGTCCCTGGGGTCTGAGTGTTCTTGATCTGCATAGGAGTAGGAATGTCTGACTCCTCAAGCATAGTGGTCTCATAGTCTGTAGGACCTACAGGGTCGTCCACCTCTTCTAAACAGATCACCAGAGACTCCACATGCCTGGGTTCTGTTGGGAATGGTTCTTCTAGGAGCAGGTTTTGGTGTAGGAGGCTTCCTGGGAGCAGGTTTAGGTACTGGAGGTATCCTGGGGGAAGATTTGGGTAAGCGTGCCAGCTTAGGTACATTAGGTTTCCTTGTAGCTGACTTTAGCACAGGAGCTTGCTTGGAGGTAGCTGTAGCAGGTGTAAACACATGAGCTTGCCTTTTGGGGAGGTCTCCCTTGGCAGCTTGAGAGCCAATGATCTGATCCTCCACAATACATGCAGAGGTTGGAGGTCTGACTCCGGGCACGTTCCTCTGGAGTCAGCGGACCGTAGGTTCTCTTTACCGGAGGAACACACACCTTAGCAGATGGGTTCCTTAGAAAGTCTATCAGCTTCCATAAAGCCTCCTGTATCACACACAGCTGCTACACTATATTATCCCAGACTGGTAGAAACCCTGCAGGCTCAGTAGCCAGTGTTTTGGCCACGCTCTCTTTTCTCAGCGATGGGTTGGGAGGATTTTGGGCAGGATGTTCTTCTGCGCAGAATTGGGATGGGATGGAAGAAAGGAGTTTCCCCAGTTACACGTAGACCGATGAAAAGGGATTTGTTTTTGGAGCTGTTAGGGGTGCTGGAACAGGTTTGTTTTTCTGTTTTTAAGACCATTTTATTCTGGATAGCAATTGCATTTTGTTTTTACAGGGCCTTGAGGTTGGGGTAATTAGTGACACAAGACTCCATGGCTCATTCAAGTAAACGCTATGCTTATGTTATGATTTTCGCAGGGTAAATAAGGCTTTTTCTTGCCTCTTTATAAACACAGATCAGAAGGGTTGGCGGCTTCTTTTCACTTTGTGGGTGGTTGGGGGTCCTGGTTGTCCGTTGGCGTTAACGTTGCAATATTTCAGCATCGCACACAGGACTCCTTTTTGGTTCACAGTTCAGGTGATCCTGTAACTAGGTATCAGTTTGTTGCTATCTTTAGAAAATGCATCTGTTTACTTGGGCGAGATCTAGGGATGTGCATGGCTGAAAAATTTGTTTCCTTTAGTTTCGTTTAGTTACATTTTTAAATAATTTTGTTTTCAGAATTTAGTAACTAATTTCATTTCGTATTTCGTTTAATTTCGTTTTGTTTTTCATATCAATTTCGTATCGATTCGAATTTCATATATCAATTCGATAGTTGATATCAATTTTAATTTTGGATCACTAAATAACGCCCCAATTAATCAAATTCTGCTGTTAAAAGAAAAGCTACGGTTAAATTTTAAGCTGTGTCACAGATTTAGTATTTGAGTCAAATTAAACAGTGAAACAAAATTAATTTGTTTCATAAAGTCCTTTGCTGACTATTACTTGTATTTTAAGTTAAGATCAATTCGATAGTTGATATCAATTTGTTAGTTCATTTCAAATTCGATAGTTGATATCAAATTGATAGTTAATTTAAAATTCGATAGTTGATATTAATTTGATAGTTCATTTCAAATTCGATAGTTGATATCAATTTGATAGTTAATTTCAGATTCGATAGTTGATATCAATTTGATAGTTCATTTCAAATTCGATAGTTGATATCAATTTGATAGTTCATTTCAAATTCGATAGTTGATATCAATTTGATAGTTCATTTCAGATTCGATAGTTGATATCAATTTGATAGTTCATTTCAAATTCGATTGTTGATATTAATTTGATAGTTCATTTAAAATTCGATAGTTGATATCAATTCGATAGTTCATTTCAAATTCGATAGTTGATATCAATTTGATAGTTAATTTAAAATTCGATAGTTGATATTAATTTGATAGTTCATTTCAAATTCGATAGTTGATATCAATTTGATAGTTCATTTCAGATTCGATAGTTGATATCAATTTGATAGTTCATTTAAAATTCGATAGTTGATATCAATTTGATAGTTCATTTAAAATTCGATAGTTGATATTAATTTGATAGTTCATTTCAAATTCGATAGTTGATATCAATTTGATAGTTCATTTCAGATTCGATAGTTGATATCAATTTGATAGTTCATTTCAAATTCGATTGTTGATATTAATTTGATAGTTCATTTAAAATTCGATAGTTGATATCAATTCGATAGTTCATTTCAAATTCGATAGTTGATATCAATTTGATAGTTCATTTCAAATTCGATAGTTGATATCAATTTGATAGTTCATTTCAGATTCGATAGTTGATATCAATTCGATAGTTCATTTCAAATTCGATAGTTGATATGTATTTGATAGTTCATTTCAAATTCGATAGTTGATATGTGTGATGGAACCGTTCTCTACCATCTGTCCTGACTCTCCAGACACCCTTTCGTTGCGGTCAGCCCGGCTACTGGGAGCGCTGTCCTCAGCGCCTCGAGCAGCTTGACCCGCCTGCTTCTGTTCCTCTGCCCTGGAGCCGTTAGGAATCTCCAGAAGGCCGCTCGGTACCTTCTGAGGGTGATAGTGTATAGTGTAGCGTCGCTGAAATAAAAACACCAGGCGCGGCTGTATGCTTTATGCTTTAAAACAGGATTCTCTCTCTCTGAGCTCTGAGAGTTCTCTGACTTTTTAATGAACAAAACGCCACCATTTATGCTGAAGTCCAACAGTCATAATTTGCATAAAATGACGCACCTCGTCCTACCCATACTAATTACATTATGTCAGTTATTTACAATAAACATTCTTTACATTCTTTAGCCTTCAGCTCACACAACATTTGTATATCCATTGTTCTAACACATCAGATTAAACACACACTATCAGAGATCCCTTGAATTAAACATGCAGCTAGATAATGGGAAAAGCCCTGGTGCATAAATTACACAGCAGTAAAGCTTGTTTACTGTTTTACACAAAAAAACATTTACCTACAGGAATATAAGTATTTTTAAAACTAAAGTTACGCCATTTTACACTAAACTAAATTAAACTAAAACCAAACGATGTAAAATATATCTAAAATCACACGATACAATTGAACATAAAGTCTCTTGGGGTTTGAAGCATGGAGCGTTACATCAGCTCCATGACAATATGTATTTGAGAGTTCATTTCAAATTCGATAGTTCTTTTCAAATTCGATAGTTGATATCAATTCGATAGTTCATTTCAAATTCGATAGTTGATATGTATTTGATAGTTCATTTCAAATTCGATAGATGTATTTGATATGTATTTGATAGTTCATTTCAAATTCAATAGTTGATATGTATTTGATAGTTCATTTCAAATTCAATAGTTGCTTGATATTAGGGTTGCACCGATACTAGTATCGGTATCGGTGCCGATACTGGGTACTGCAGGAGTACTTGGTACTCGTGCAGTACCCCCCGATATTTTTCCCGATACCGGAAGCTGGCATTGAGCCGGCTTGCCGGCATCAGAGGGGCTGGGGTGGCTGTCCGAATGCTCTATCGGCATTCGGACATGCCCTGCAGCTGCTCACTGTGTTTATACTTACCTTCCTGAGCGACACCGGGAAAGTCTCTGCGAGTGCGCTCGTTGGAAGGCCCCCCAGCCGCGACCATGTGGGACCATGTGATCACGGCTAGGGGCCTTCCAACGAGCGCGCGCGGAGACTTTCCCGGCGTCGCTCAGGAAGGTAAGTATAAACACAGTGAGCAGCTGCAGGGCCTGCCCGAATGCCGATAGAGCATTCGGACAGCCGCCCCAGCCCCTCTGATGCTGGCAAGCAAGGTCGCGGCTGGGGGCCTTCCAACGAGCGCAGGCGCAAAGACTTTCCCGGCGTCGCCCAGGAAGGTAAGTATCATCGCGGAGAGTGCGGGGGGATCCGTGAGCTGGGGCAAATCCATGTGTGAGCTGGGGCAAATCCATGTGTGAGCTGGGGCATATCCATGTGTGAGCTGGGCCAAATCCATGTGTGAGCTGGGGCAAATCCATGTGTGAGCTGAGGCAAATCCATGTGTGAGCTGGGGCATATCCATGTGTGAGTTGGGGCAAATCAATGTGTGAGCTGGGGCATATCCATGTTTAAGCTGGGGCATAACCATGAGATGGGGGCATATCCATGTGTGAGCTGGGGCATATCCATGTGTGAGCTGGGCCAAATCCATGTGTGAGCTGGGGCAAATCCATGTGTGAGCTGAGGCAAATCCATGTGTGAGCTGGGGCATATCCATGTGTGAGCTGGGGCAAATCCATGTGTGAGCTGGGGCATATCCATGTTTAAGCTGGGGCATAACCATGAGCTGGGGGCATATCCATGTGTGAGCTGGGGCATATCCATGTGTGAGCTGGGGCATATCCATGTGTGAGCTGGGGGCAGTATCCATGAGCTGGGGGCAGTATCCATGAGCTGGGGGCATATCCCATGAGCTGGGGCAAATCCATGTTTAAGCTGGGGCATAACCATGAGATGGGGGCATATCCATGTGTGAGCTGGGGCATATCCATGTGTGAGCTAGGCCAAATCCATGTGTGAGCTGGGGCAAATCCATGTGTGAGCTGAGGCAAATCCATGTGTGAGCTGGGGCATATCCATGTGTGAGCTGGGGCAAATCCATGTGTGAGCTGGGGCATATCCATGTTTAAGCTGGGGCATAACCATGAGCTGGGGGCATATCCATGTGTGAGCTGGGGCATATCCATGTGTGAGCTGGGGCATATCCATGTGTGAGCTGGGGGCAGTATCCATGAGCTGGGGGCAGTATCCATGAGCTGGGGGCATATCCCATGAGCTGGGGCAAATCCATGAGCTAGGGGATATATACATGTGAGCTGGGGGCATTTTTATATGGTCTGTTCTTATTGGAAAGCGTCACATGACATTAAAGTATCGGTACACGGTATCAGTGAGTACTTTTAAAAAGTATCGGTACTCGTACTCGGTCTTAAAAAAGTGGTATCGGTGCATCCCTAGTTGATATCAATTTGATAGTTCATTTCAAATTCGACAGTTGATATCAATAATTCAAATTTTTCTTTGATGATGATGACAGTGTAAAATGAAATAAATTTGTTATATACCATCTCGTTTCAAATTCGTATCGTATCGATTCGTTATTCGGAAATACTTCAGAACTACGAATTATCAAATTTCGTTACAAATTCCGAATTTTTCTGAAACTAATGCACATCTCTAGCGAGATCCACCTTTGTTAGCGCCACACTCCTTTCGTATCGGGCAGCTATGGAAGCGGCGGGAGCAGGAGCGTCGGAAGACATGCTGCGCCGGATGGTGTGGATCCTGGGCCATTCTTTTGTGCATTGGGTGGCGAAGCGGGCAGAGACATAGACCCCTATTACATTCTTCACGCTAACGGTAGCGCTCACCTGCATGAGCGCTACCGTTAGCTGCGGTATCTGCCGCATATTACAATCCAAACGCAAACGGGTTAAGAAACCCATTTGCGTTTGGGACCTCGCGCTGTTTAGCGCGAGGACACTGCACTTTGCGCTCCAAATACTTAACATGGGGAGCGCAAAGCGTTAATCAGCGCTGGATTACAATGTACCAGCGCTGATTAACGCCTGGCTTTGGTCAACAAAAAGTTAACTAGAGCCAGGACCTGGTGTTAACGGATTCTGCTGGTGCAGAATCCGTTAACACCAGCTTAAAAATAAAAAAAACAAAATCCCATTCTTACCCTCTGTCCCGCGTCGAGGACCGTGCCTCCGGTCGCCGCCACCGGCCGGCGGGAGCAGGGAAAGGCGGGGGGAAAAAGTCTCCTCCGTCTTTCCCTACATATCCCTACGCCGACCGGCCGGATCTCGCGATGCGAGATCCGGCTGGTCACGTGACCAGCAGAGGGGAGCTCAATGGAGTCGTATGGACTCCATTGAGAGGATGCGCGTGGCTGCACTCAGCGCTGCCGCGCGCATCCTGATTTTTAACGCTCGCTAACAATGCAGGCAGCATTTTTTGTGCCTGCATTGTAATCTGGCGTTAAAACGCGGGCGCAAGGGGGGAAACTGTGGGCACAGTTTTTCCTCCCCTGCGCTCGCGTTTTAACGCCAGGAGCGTAATAGGGGCCATAGTCTTTTGACAGGAACCTGGGCTTCTCTGCTGATGTGGTAAAAATGCATTGGATGGGCATTAGGGGTTTACGATGGGTGGGGGTTTTTAGGGAATGCTGTTTTTTGTCCCGTAGGGTCCCTAGGCAGATTACTTTAATTATTCATGTGGGGGGAAAATGATCATGGTTTTTTGCGCTCAGTTGATTTAATCTGGGTACATGAAGCAGGACTTGGCACGTTGTTTTGCTTTGTTCGAGGGAGTTTCTTTGGTGTGGTCCAAGAAATCGTACGTATAGCGCCCAGGCTGGGATGACTTTTCTGTTCCCAAGGCCATTGATAGGGCTCATAGAAGTTAACCAGGATGTGTCTAAGTTTGTAGAGAATTTATAAGGGGTCTCCATCTGTCATCTTGAGCTGAAGGGTGAAAATAGGGACATCATGAGAGGGGACGAGATCCACTTAACTTTTATTGGCCTGATCAGACCTGAGTGGTGTCGAGCAGGCACAGTCGGTGGCGGGGGGGAGAAGCAACCATTGAGTATGGGGCAGCCCCTGGCTTTGTCAGTTTTTCCTTGCCAGCTGGAATCCAGGTATTGTAAAACACCTACGGGTGGGCCTTGGGGAAACGAGTCCCACTTGATTGGGGGTTCAAGCGGGGTTACGAGCTTCTGGTTGCAGATGGGGATCTGTCTACTGCTGGGAATGCAGTAGGGTCAGTAAATTAAGTAAGTAGCACCACACATTATTTGTTATAAGTTATCATTCATAAAACTGTGGCCTATGCCCTTTCCAAGTATTCATGTCTCTGTGTGTTATTCAGAGAAGGGGCTGGGCATGGGTTGTTGGTAAGGTAACAGGTCTACGCAGTCAAGCAATCCCCTGGATCTATAAGGAGGAGGAGCATAACTATTGGCCTGTGCCAGACATTAAGGATGTGTGGATTGGCTTAATGAGGTGCAACAATGTTGCACTTACCAGTATATAGGTGTTGGGAGGGGAGAGCTATTGCCTCTTTGATTCTTGCCAGCGTGTCAACAGCGTCAAGAGATGCCCACTCAGTGTGGTATGATATCTTCTGTATTTTCGTGTTGCAGCTGTAGTTAGGCGGGTTTTCCTTGCCTGCTGGAATCTAGGTATTATAAACAGCCTACGGGTGAGCCTTGGGGAGATGAGCTCCACTTGATTGGGGGGCAAGGGGGGTGATAAGCTTGCGGTTTCAGATGGGGGAACTGCCTACTGCTAGGAATGCAGTAGGGTCGGTGAGTTAAGCAAGGAGCACTGCAGGTTATTTGTTATAAGTTATCATTAATACAGCTGTGGCCTATGCCACAGGTCTAAGCAGTCATGCCTGTGTCTGTCAGTATGTAAAACAAACCAGGATACTGCACATTGATATGTGGGTATGTGGTCTGGGGGTCCCTGTAGAATGTATAAGCAAGTTTGGTGACCACCCAAATCAAGGATTAAGAGGGCTTTATTCCACCCAAGTGGACCCGGCAATGTTTCAACGCAGAATGAGTCTGTGTCAGCTTGTCGCTTATGATTCTCATCTGGAATCAGTATTTAAAAAAAAAAAAAAACACAGCTCTTAGAACCAGATATAAATTTGCAAAATTACTTAAATAATCTATAATAATAATAATCTCTTGTCCTGCAGTGCAGAGGACAGCACAACCCACCACGTGTTCTTCCTTAGAACACTGAGACACAGCCTCAATGCGTGTGTATGACTGGATGCTGACCCAGCTGTGTGACGCCATTAGAGGGAGACCTCAGTCATCCTTCATACGTACAGTGTGTATACTCTACATAAAAAAATATGCTGTGCGACGTTTGAGTGTTCGGGTTTGGCTTGAAGGAAAAGTGGCAACCCTAGGAGGCAGGGGTATAATGAAGCATACCAACATATTCTGTAGCTCTGTACAATGGGACAAACAAATAAATCAATAAACACATGGGGTGGGGAGGAAGACCAGCAGAATACAGGAAGGGGAACTGGGAAAAGCAATATTATTTGGCTGCAGAATCAAAAGGGGAGGAGGACACAGAAAAAAATGTGTCTTGCCTAGGGTGACTAAATTACTTGCACCGACTCTGTATGAAGGTGCATAAAGTAGGGGCAGAGGTATAAGGAGCAGGGCACAGGAAAAAGGTTTAGCTTATGCGGGGGTACATAGAAATAAGGAATCTCAGGAGCAAGCAAGGGGACTTGGCAAGAAGGGGCAGCTTGAGAAGGAGGCAGAATAAGGGGGAATCAAGGCCAGCATGTACTGTGATTACTCTGTATGCCCCCCCACACACTTTTAATGGCAGTGGGGTTGCACTGAATTGGTTGAAGGGAAATCCCAAACCAGTCATTAAATAAAAAGCAGAGCGCTCAGAGTCATAAAATGTAAATTTATATTCAGGATTTGTATTCAAATTAAAAGGCCCAAGCCTTTTTCCTGGGTCAGGAGGATGCAGCTAGGAGTTGGCATTAGTAAAGTGTTAAATGGCTGAGTGCTTGGGGCCCTGAGTGTGTTTCCGTGTGGCACACTTCATGTTAGACACAGGGGATTAGCGCTGCTGAGGGGTGCCGCCTCTGATTAGTTCGGCTTTAATTTACCCGTTCTTTGTTTACGATTCAGAGCCCTCCATTGTGCGTGCAGGGCCGCTGCTGCCGGCAGGTGTTAACGATGCAGAGCGGCATCTGTGGTGCATATCACAATGACTTAACCCTCCCATGTCTGAGGCAACATTTCCAGACTCCTTTACCCCATCTGATATCCCCCTTTGCATGACGAGGGCAAGAACAAACCCCCCACCTCCAGATATAGGTTTATAATTATTATTATTCTTCATTTATATAGCGCCACAAATTTTGCAGCGCTTTACAATATCAGTGTACAAGGAGTTGATACATGAGAATACCACAGATGGATGATGGCCTGATTTAGGGGGACCCTATTTCCAAGGGAACCTACAATCTATGAGATGTACTATGAGAAGTATTTTTGTAAGGTAGGCGCATCCATATCGTTAGGTGTCTTGCCCAAGGGCACTCGCTGGTGGCGTCTTCTGAGTGGGATCGGGTTGTCTTTCCATGATTGTAGATCAGTGACCTGGTGGTTAGGTTGAACCCGCTTCTTGTAATGTTGAGACTTCTCCAGAATTGTAATAGAGGGATGTGCTGAATGGTATTTTAACTTGCTTCTCCACGTTCGAAGGGTAGAGATGTTGCCAGTCCACTGGACTCCACAGCCAATATTGTATGGTAGGCAAGTATGTACCTTTATATGTCTTGCCCAAGGACACTTACTGTAGAAGTGCTATAATAAATGTTAACAAAAAATCACGTGGCATAAATAAAATGCCTTTTTTAAACTGGGTTATATAAATCCTTTTGACAGGTCATGATATCATGTAAAAGATCTAGTCAAGAATGGTTGAAACCTGTTACTGTTTGCCTTGACATTGGGAGGTTGGTTTAAAACTTTAATGGCCGTTTTTAAGTAAACTAAAACCTCTGTTTTTGTATAGCGTGGGTATATGGGATTCCAGATGATAATTTGTTGGTATCTGTCTTCATGGTATTGTTGTTGGCCGGTGTATTTCTTAGTGACGGATCCAACATTTTGCGAGATAGTTATGGTCATTGTGCTCAGTCACCAATATTAAATCATGTCTATCATACTCACCTGCTGCTCAACACCATTGTCTGCCTCATATATGTCGACTTGTCTGATCTCATCTCATCTCATCTCAACATTGGCAGCTCTGATTGGATCTCAGAATGCTGTGCCACTGCTATTACCAAATGACTGCGCCCTGTAGGTATGAATTACAGGTGTTTTTTAAAAGGAGTATGATCCAGTTTATTAGAAATGGAGCTGTTAGCTTACATTCTGTGTTGGATTAGGTTACCCTGGTTCGTTGGGTCCACTTATAGAACCTGATAGACTTGAATGCCATGCCATCACATTCATCTAACAGATATTCTGCATCCTTGGATAGTCACACTTAGGTATACAGTGTGATTGTAACTGAATTAAGATTTGCCTGTCTTCCAGTCACTATTGGAGCTGGTTTGTGATGATCTTGCTCTGGACGTTTGTAAACATACTTTCAGGTTTTATCATACGTTGTAAAGTGCTTTGATATTTTCCCAGTCGGGAGTCTTATTCCCTAAACCAGGGATCAGCATCTCTGGCCCCTCAGATGATTCTGAACCACACTTCCAATGATTCCCTGCTCATTTATTGCATTCAGAGAATTCTTGGAGTTGTAACTCATCAACATCTGGGGGACAAGAGTTTAAGATACCTGTCCTAAACCCTATACAGGTTAAATATTTATTATCCAGAATTCCAAACTCTGAAATAGTCCAAAATATTCCCTAGTGAATGCTAACATTAGAATTCGGATGTGTAAGCATTATCGCCAGGACAACCGACTCTAACGCATGTCCCCCATATTACCTTCCTGACATTAAACTGATAAAAAATCGCTTATCGCATCGGTTTTTGCACTAGCTTCCGCGAGCTTACTGTACTTTGCGCATCCTATAGTTAACATGCGAGCGCAATCATTAATTAGCATTTCGATAAGTAAGGTATTACAAAGTGCTACAAATAGTTCCCAGTCTCCCTCTGCGATCACTCCGCAGTGCTGTGCGATCTCGAGAGATCGGACCGGAAGGGCAAACCTTTATGGAGTCCTATGGACTCCAGGAGGTGATACTCATGGCGGTGCGGAAGTGCTACGCGAGTACCTCAATGGTTATCGCTGCTTTCCGAGGAGAAGTGCCCAGCTAGCGCCTGCCCTGGAATATCGTGTTAAAATGGGATCGCTGCTGGGAAACCTGCAGACGCACATTTTCCCCATTAGTGTCCCCATTTCAGCGCGCGCCAGGGTATAGTGCTCAGGATTTCTTATTAGCACCGTCCTGACACTAAAAGTGGAAAATTCTACACCTGACCTTGGGCTCTATTACATTCTTGAACTGGAAAAACCCAAACTAATGGGTCTAAGATGTTTTTAAGGCGCTAAGAATGAAGTTGTTATATGAAAAGATGTATGCAGCTCACCAATGGGTGTATCCCTCACCCACATACAAATAAAAGAAACAAATTTACCAAAAAAGTAAACCAGGGAGCGCAAAAAACAGACACTTAGAAATAATCCCCTGTATTATTTGTTTTATCAGTATTAAATCCTTTTATCCCATTACGTTTTCCATTTCACTCTGTCCATATTTTTTTGGATCTGGTGTTTCCTGAAATTCAAGAGGGGTGAAGACCCACCCTTATATGGTCTAAGGCTATCTATACTGAGCCACCCTCCAGGAGGCTCTTAATCACGTGAGTGTATCTGTGCTACCTTTCTTTTTATATGAGCTTTACAATATTACGCTATACATTTTTTACTTGTCCGAGGTTCTATCTGCCACATTCCTCCTCCTCGATATAAGAGAACAAAAGAAGAAGAAAGAAGCAGAGAAATTCCTTCTGGACTCTGTGGGTGAAGCCCGCCTTGAAGTGGCTTAAAGACGCTGACAGAGAGCCTTCTAGGCTCCATCCTTGTGAGTGTGAAATCGCCACATTTATATTGTTCATTTTGATTCTTTGGTACCGCACAAATTGTGTTTTTTATTGGAATCCAATAGGTATAAGCTATATCCATTTTGGTACACACCAAAGATGAGTATTCTCCTTATTACATTCCATCTATTTCACCTGGTGTGAGTGTTCTAAGTGTCTGTTTTTTGCGCTCCCTGGTTTACTTCTTTGGTAAATTTGTTTCTTCTATTACATTCTTCATGCAAAAATGCACGGTAAACGCATGAATTTTTGCGCGAAGCGTTAAGCGTTAACGCGTGTAAATTAACGCTCGTATTATAATCCTCGCGCATTATTTCATCTATCAAAAAATAATGTGCGTAAAAAAGACACGCAGAAACTTTGCACATTAACTTTGCACGCAGAAATTGGTGCGCGGACTGTTTTTTCACGCGATTCAGACAATCAGAATTAAGAACCTTAATTGTCTCCCGTTAAGTTTTTGCGCCTGTCAAAGTCAATCTGCGCATATATGCTGCATCAAAAAAAAAACACGCACAACTTCTCCATTCTGTTGTTTGGATATGCGTAAAATGTGTAACTATACTGTGCTGTATTTTTATTTTTGGCCTGGTGTATTTGGGTTCGGCCAGGACGTTCAGATTTGCCGTTACCACCAGCTTTTCAAAGACGTTAAAATTATGCGCGCAAACGTTGTCCATTAAATTTTGCACTAAGATTGTAATACCATGCGCGCACCAGCGCACAAACGCATTTATGCTCACAATGTTAAGTATAGGATGCGCGCAGTACATTACGCTCGAGCAGGGTTCGCGCAGGTTCACCCGTGGTAGACGTTAACGCGCATATTTTGCGCGGACATTGTAATACGACGTTCAGCGCAAAGGGTTTTGCCCCTCGCGTTAATGCGTTTTTGCGCATTGGAGAAGTGAAAAATCCATCAGGGTTATTCAAAAAGATTCTAAAAGTCACCGCACGTTCGGTGACTTTTCGTTCCCCGCACTTCGGGGCGATTCGGCAATCCTAGTACACCAACCCAGCGGTGTATTCAGCAAGCACCGCTGGGCCCCAGCAGTGCAGGGAAAACCTGCTGCAAACCCACCGAACACTCACCGCAAAACCCGCCGAACACTCACCGAACACTCACCGAAATCTGCAGAAACAGCTGGATTAACCCCGCCGAACACGCCAGAGAAACTTGACTAGCCGCTGATCACAGCGCAGAGAAGACGCAGTAAAAACCAGACACGCAGACGAACGAGGTGAAAAAAAAAGAAAACAGTACGCTTGAAAGTTTGGAAATTTAAACGCTGTTTGCAAGAAAACTACTGAATGAAAATGTCTGAAATTTACATATAAGATCCTATGAATGATAATAAAAGTCTGTTACAGAACAAAGAAAAAATGATTTAAAAAGGAAAACGGAAAAGAAAATTTTGCCAACAAAATCCCGAAAAATGCCTAAAAGATCCTAAAAAAATCTAAAAATAAAGATACTTTTTACTGCAGAATATAATAATAAACGGTTTATGAAATATTGAATTAAAACAGGATTATTTTTAACATTGAAGCCTATGGGAATCTCCTGATTAAATCTGTCGAATGAAAGCACCGAACAGCAGGGCATTTCGGCAACTTTTCCCTGCTGTGTTGTGTCTCTCAATAGACGAAGGATGAGGATTTCACTGCCCTCGAACAGGCACCGAACAGGCACCATATGTGCAGGCAATTTGCCAACATTTGGCGAACTGCCTGCTCACAGAATAGCCGAATGGCCAGAAAAGGTAACCGTATGCTGAATTTCAGACCCTGCAGGTCATTATTGCCAAACCAGAAAAATTCTCCCATTTATCTCACTTTCCAAATCTGCTATTTGGTCTAGATTGTTCTCTTCTCCTGCAAATTCTCCTGAGTTTCACCTTTTAGTGAATAAACCTGTGTTTTCTCAGTATTTTGTTGCAGGTTTGTTGCTCCCCTCTTTCTTGGAACATGCTGGGATTGCAGTCAGATGACCAGACGCTTTGGGAAGCTCCAATGCACCTGTAGGAATTGCAGTTCAGTCTTTGCCAGGATCATGGCCCAGACCATGAACTCAGAGAGCCAAACCATCAGGGTTATTCAAAGAGAATCGAAAAGTCACCGCACCTTCGGTGACTTTTCGTTCGCTTCAATTCGGTTCGATTTTGCGATCCCATTTCAGCAACCCTGCGGTGTATTCAGCAAGCACCACAGGGTCCCTGAATTGCAGGGAAAAGTCACTGCAAAAATCCGCAGACAACTCACCCCAAAACCCAGCGTAGGCACACCAAAAACCCGCAAAAACATCCGGATTAACCCTGCCAAAAACGCCGGAAAAACCCGAGCAGGAGCCGATCACACGCAGTGCAGCCGCTGGAAAAAGCCGACACAGCAGACGAATGGAGTGAATAAATTAAAAAAAACAGTACGCTTGAATGTTTGAAAAGTGAAACGCTGTTTGCAAAGAAACTACAGAGCGAAAATGTCTGAAATTTACATATGAGGTCCAAGGAATGATAATAAAAAGGGCTGTTACAGAAAAAATAAGTAAAGTTAAAAAAAAGAAAAAAAATACGGAAATTATTTTAAAAAAACAAAACGAAAATTGCTTAAAATATCCTAAAAAATCTATAAATAAAGAGACTTTTTACTGCAGAATATTATAATGAACGGTTTATTAGATATTGAATTAAGACAGGAATATTTTTAACATTGAAGCCTATGGGATTCACCTGAATAACACCAGAACCCAAATAAATGGGTGAAAGATGTTAATAAGGCGCTAAAAATTATGTGCACACAAATGGATGATTGCAGCTCACCAATGGGTGTATTCCTCACCCACAAATACAATAGGAAAGGGGATATGCCAAAAAGGCAGATCAGGGAGCGCAGAACAATTACAATGCTCACATCAGGTGTATTAGAGGTAAAATACAGAAAGTGTACTCATCTCAGGTGTGGATCAGTGGAAGAAATAACAACATATACCTATGGATTAGAGAAGAAACAAAAGAAAAAAATTGCGCAATACCAGGGGTAAAATTGAATATGAACAGAAAATAATGATTGCCCACTCACAGAGGTGGAGCCTGTGAGGCTCTCTTGTCAGCGCCTGCAAGCCACTTGAGAGGGGGGGCTTCACCCACAGAATCCAATAATTGTACCACGCTTCTTAAATTGGCATACAATCCTTCTTGGCCGGAGTAGTAGAATGGCATAAATGTAACCTCGGACAAATGGAGAATATATAGCGTAATATTGCCGTGTAAGTGTTATATAACAAATAAGCAATAGCACACTCACGTGGTATGGAGCCTCTTATTAGAGTGGCTCAGTAGATGAGGCCTCAGACCATTTTAGGTAGGTCTCACCCTTCTTGAAACTTTGTGGATAGCGGGAACGCAGATTCCTGGATCTCAGTTGTTTAGAAAAGTATTCATATGCAATAAAAAGTAAAATTTAAAAAGTAAAATTTAATCCAAATAAAAACAATATAAGAATACAAAGAATGGGGAAAATAAACCGAAACGCGTTTCTCCTGCCGTTCTGCAGGCTTCCTCAGTCGGTAATGGCCCCTTGAGTGTCCATACATGATGTTAAATAGTGTCCCAATAATTGGGAAAAGCATGTCTCTGGCGTGCGGTTCACCGTTGTTAGCAAAGCGCTTCATAACTTCCGGAACTTCCGGTTTGCGTGTCAGCTACCGGATGTGTATCTGCGAGCCAAAACGATGATTTCCGGTTTGCACTTGCGGGTCAAAGCAAAGGTTTCCGGTTTGCGTTTCACGCGTCGGGGCTTCCGATTGGTAGAGTGGGAGCGGAGACCTGCATGCTTCTGTTGATGGCTAAAAAATCAAAAAATGGGGAAAAAGGAGGAGGAACCTCCAAAGAGCGAGGGGAGAAGGATAAAAAAATCTCTTATCCAGGAGCAGAGAGTCCAGCAATCATCACATAAAAAGGTCCAAAAAGAAAATGTACAGAAAACAAAAAGAAAAAATGAGAAATATATATTATACAGACTTCATGAAAGCATGGACTGATACTGTATACAACACAAAGAGTAATACCAGTGACAGAAAAAAGGAATGCTCCAAAGTGGCTCCATACCACGTGAGTGTGCTATTGCTTATTTGTTATATAACACTTACACGGCAATATTACGCTATATATTCTCCATTTGTCCGAGGTTACATTTATGCCATTCTACTACTCCGCCAAGAAGGATTGTATGCCAATTTAAGAAGCGTGGTACAATTATTGGATTCTGTGGGTGAAGCCCCCCCCTCTCAAGTGGCTTGCAGGCGCTGACAAGAGAGCCTCACAGGCTCCACCTCTGTGAGTGGGCAATCATTATTTTCTGTTCATATTCAATTTTACCCCTGGTATTGCGCAATTTTTTTCTTTTGTTTCTTCTCTAATCCATAGGTATATGTTGTTATTTCTTCCACTGATCCACACCTGAGATGAGTACACTTTCTGTATTTTACCTCTAATACACCTGATGTGAGCATTGTAATTGTTCTGCGCTCCCTGATCTGCCTTTTTGGCATATCCCCTTTCCTATTCACCTGAATAAACCTGCCGAATTAAACCACCGAATGGCAGGGCAATTCGGCAACTTTTCACTGCTGGGTTTTGCTCTCTGAATAGCCGAAGCATTGCTTCTCTATGGGGATTCACTGCCCTCGATCAGGCACCGAACAGGCACCGTATGTGCAGGCAATTCGCCAACATTTGGCGAATTGCCTGCTCTCTGAATAGCCGAATGGCCAAGAAAGGTAACCAAACGCAGATTTTCAGCATTCGGTTACCTTTCGGCAGCCATTCGGATCTCTTTGAATAACCCTGCATGTCAGACACTGTGCCCATGGAGCACAGGTATTTCGCAGACCAGAGGCACATCGGTTGGACGAATAAGGAACTTTAGTCTGGAATATGGTATTAAAGCATCCCAGAGGAAACAATTGGGCCTCAATTGCCAAAAAAATACGATGTATAGAATTCCATTATCATGTAGCAAAACAGGATCATATTTTGGTTTTCCATTATAGTTGAGTGAATCACCGGATAATTAAAATAATAGCATTGGCTTCTGCTCTACGAAATATTTTTAGATAAACTCGCCATCAGATTAAAGGGATAATCTAATAATATAAGAGTTCACATTTTTGCCCTTAAGTAATGGGGCACATGCTATTGACAGCCTCTGCTAAATTATTATTATTAATTCTTATTAGGTGTGATTTTGCTCAACTTTTGTCCCTCGTCTCGCGCAACTCCTCCTCTTTGGCTCATGAACTCCCAAACTCAGAAGTCCATGAAGCTAGTCTGCTCAATTCGCATAGCGTTGGAGCTGCAAATTGTGCACCGTTACGGACTTGTTCACTTTACATATGCATGTTGCGTAGCGCATGTGTAGAGCAAAGAATAGGAGCTCTGTGCATTCGCCGATTCGATCCATCACTGCCTTTCTGAGAATACTTGTTATAGAGGGCAGTTTCAGAGTGCATTCTGTGTGCTGACATCACTAGTGACCAATCTGGTGACCGGCAGCCGGGAAATTCAAAATCCAGGTTACTGGTGACGATGGGCAGGGTGGGGAAACTCCTCCACTTCACCCATTGTTTTCACCCAATTGGGGCAACAGGTAGGGAGTGGGGCACTGTACACATCCTGACCACTTTAAAAAGATACAGTGGTCAACTCAGTATGAGTAGAGTGTTGCTTTAAATCAAGCCCTAAGTGGGTTGCGTGGCTCTGTTTTACCTTCTTCAAGTACAAGCTGGTGGGCGAGATTTTTATCTGAATTTATTCATGCAGGAATCGGTCCTTGGTATAGATATATAATTTTGGATATTATACTTTTCCACCGGGATCTCTGAATTCCTTATTTTTTATCTCAAGCCTTCCGTCTGTGGTGGAATGTTGTTTCTGTCGAGTTTCGGGACCTTAAGTGTCCCTGCTCTCATTATGTATTAGATTGTGAGCTCTGCTGCCCTCCTGTCCCTGTTTAATGTAATATTCTCACTGTTTCCCCAGAACTCAAACCCAGGTGTTACAGCAATTCACTAAACCATCAGGGTTATTCAAAGAGAATCGAAAAGTCACCGTACGTTCAGTGACTTTTCGTTCACTTCAATTCAGCACGATTTGGCGATCCTATTTCGGCGACCCTGCGGTGTATTCGGCAAGCATCACAAGGTCCCCGAAGTGCAAGGAAAACCTGCCACAAGCCCGACAAACACTCACCGCCAACCCACCATACACTCACCGCAAAACCCGCCGAACACTCGCTAAAACCCGCAAAACAGCTGGATTAACCCTGCCGAATACGCCGGAGAAACCCAAGCAGCCGTCGATCACAGCACAGAGCAGCTGTCGGAAAAAGCCGACACCGCAGACGAATGGAGTAAAAAAAAGAAGTTTGCTTTAATGTTTGAAAAGTGAAACGCTGTTTGCAAAGAAACCACAGAACGAAAATGTCTGAAATTTACATATAAAGATCCAATGAATGATAATAAAAAGGCCTGCTACAAAAAATATATATATATATATTTAAAAAAATGGAGAAAAAAAATTTGCAAAAAAATCCCAAAAAGTGCCTACTAGATCCTAAAAAATCTATAAATAAGAGACTTTTTACTGCAGAATATTATAATCAACGGTTTATTAGATATTGAATTAAAACAGGAATATTTTTAACATTGAAGCCTATGGGATTCGCCTGGATAAATCTGCTGCATGAAACCACCGAACAGCAGGGCAATTCGGCAACTTTTCACTTCTGTTTTTTATTCTCTGAATAGACGAAGCATCGCTTCACTATGGGGGTTTCACTGCCCTCAAACAGGCACCGAACAGGCACCGTTATGTGCAGGCATTTCGCCAGGATTTGGCGAACTGCCTGCTCTCTGAATAGTCGAATGGCCAGGAAAGGTAACCGTACGCTGAATTTCACTGTTCAGTTGCCTTTTGGCCACAATTCCGATCTTTTTGAATAACTCTGCATGTTCTGCTGGCGCTTTATAAGGGAATCACACATTTTAGGCCAAAATGGCTAATTATGAAAATCTTTTATTCCTTTAGCTTGACTATTTTGACCTGAACGTCAAATTCATATATTCATATCCGTTTTTTAAAGAGAGAGGTGTTGTGCTGTGGAGATTTCTTTAATCTTTGCTTTGAAATGGTAAGACTAATTTGTGATGAACGCCTAGGCGGTGGATCTGTCCTTTGAGGGGGTGGGGTGGGTGTGCATCGATGGAGGAATTTCTCTAAGAATAAAACAATAGCTGACACTGTAATAATTATACATCCCCGGTCCCCATCACACCTCCACGTATGACCCTCCCTCCACACGCCTCTCCTTCTCCAACCCGTAGATTAATGGCTCACGCCTTTGCCAAATACAAAAAAAGTTGCTAGGCAACCATCCAGGGTTGCTATGGCATTTTAAGTAGAGCATTTGGACCGCTTGTGCGTTGCTGCTGGGTCTGGCTGCCGAGTGAGCAGCGTGGATGCTGTTAAGGCATGCATGATACAGGACGCGTGCCGCCATCCGCATGCTGTGTCCCCAGAGCTCCGAGGGCCACACATCAATATTCATTGGGCAAAGCCGGCAAAGGCAATTAGCTACTCCACTGCGCAGGTTCCCATCGTTAACCCCTGTGTGAGGCTGCTGGACCACCTTCGCCATATTCTCCTGTTCTGTTAGTTCAGCCTTTGTAGAGTTAATCACTATTTCACCAGGGATCCTGGTTAATGAAACAGAAATCTTTCTGCTCTCCTCCTCCTCTTCCCTTCCTGCAGGTTCACTTTCTTCTCCATTTTATAAATATATATATACACACACACCATACATTATCCTGATATATATGACTGATGGGGGGGTATACCACACAACGTTGATTGGAAAACTATGATAAATTGTTTAATGCAGAACAATAAGTTGCCTCTTTATCCTGTTATCTCCACTCCACAAATTCTCATATTTCTCTGCAAAGTCCATCAAAATCCACAAAAAACAAAAAGCCCTCCAGATTCCTTAATCAAAAGCTGCCAGTTTTCTATTCCCTATGCTACCCTGCCTTTAGGTTTCGATATCTCATTGATATTTCTATTGCTGAATCAGGTATAACTCATTGATAATGTGGACATGTCAGGATATTAAGTGCTGTCTGTGTGAACCATACCTATGTGTGCATGAGTGGCTCTGTTAACCTAACCTAGTGATGCTCTCAAGGTGTTTTTGAACTACATGTTCAATGATGCTCAGCCAGCCATCGGTGACTAAGAGGCATGGGACATGTAGTTCCAAACATCTGAGGTGCCAAGGTCCGCCACCACTGACCTAACCATATGTAAATATAAATGGTGGTATGAGTGTGTGCAGGGGGAGTCCCTGGTGTGCCCAGGCACACCCTATTGTTGGGTGACGAGGTCCTCTTTATACTCTTGCATTCATATTTTAGATGTCCCATTTTTGGTTCATGACAAATAACATAAAAACTGTCTATATCTTTGATTACAGGCTTGTTATTTGTAATGAAAAATTTGCATTTTGTGTAAAATCTTCTAAAACATAAGTTTTCAAATAATAAATGTTCCATGGGTACACACCCTAATGTAACGAGCTGCGCACGCCACTGGGTATGAGTGGTGGGGGTGTCTGCTGACATGATCTTTGTGTTCTTTATATTTGTATTTATTGCATCGATGTAATATCGCCTGGTGTGTATGTATTAATGGAATGTCATCATATACCTTACATAGAACCAGGTCTTTTTTTATATACTGTATATGTTCATGTAATGTCTGTGCTTGTATGTGTTAATGTAGTGCCTGTGTACATACGCTGTCGTAAATCCTCAGTGTATGTCTTAGTGCAATGTCACTACATGTTTTTAAAACCACAGGGTATGCATAAAGTGTGTGCCTCGCATGTGACTAGGGGTATTTATGCTTGTGTATTTTGTGTGTGTATATGCTGTTCATATTATGTCAGTGAGGACCTCACATGTGACCAGTAATATATGTTTGTGTGTGTATGCAGGGCTAGGTCACCATAAGAGCTGTTGAAGCAGCAACCCCAGAACCATGATGAGGGATATGGCAGCATAGGCACAATGAGAGTGAGAAGGGTGGGGCAGAGACATGGTTGGGGTGAGAGGGTGGGAAATAGGTAATATGTGGAAAGAGGGTTGAAAATAGGCAAAATATGAATGAGAGGAATGAGGCAAAGCTATAGTGGAGGTTAAATGTTTGGGAAATAGGCAGGATGTGAGCCAGAGGCATAATGAATGGGAGAGGGGGCATCAAATTCTTTAGCTCCAGCTCCATGAAGCCCTTAATCTTGCACTCTCTGTATGTGGTAATGCATGTGTACATGATGTTTGTGCATTATTTACGGCCTGGGGTATTTAGATGCTGGTGTTTTCAGCTTGTCCTTGTGTTTACAGAAATTCTACAATCTTGTAATTATTGTGAAAACCTTTTTAATCAACTCACTTTTCATTTAACCCATAATCGTTTTCAGAGGGAATCAGCTCTGACCCGCTTACCATTTTAGATGTAGTCAGGACTTTAAGAGATGCCAGATTTTTTAAAAAATGAGATGCCTACTAGTCCCTCCCCTGACCTGGTTCTAGTTTTTGCTGGAGGACACATTTCAAGCTGGCCCATTCCCCCCTGACGGTGTGTCCACTCATCTGGAAGTAACGCGCAAGCATGTTCGCTTGTGCGAGTGTGTATGAGCGCAATAAACCCTGCAGTGAAAATTACATGGGGGGGTGCATGCGACCTCATGTTCCATCTGATCCCACACACATACACCCCCACCCATCCCTGCAAGGGTTAAACACAACTCAGCCTCCTTATGAAAAGACATAATCAAGTTCCCTTATGTTGGTTTATTGCACTGACTATAAATATATTTCAACACGTCGCCCTTGATACGTCTACGAAACCCTTTACCGTTATCCTAAAATATGCATCACTGGAATCTCATGCCCTCCTGAGGTGTCAGCATTCAGTGGTTCTATGTTTGGCACCGAAAACGTTAACATTGTGTCCCTTATACAAAATATTTCCATATTAACAAATTCTGATTAAAAAAAAAGAAGAAAAGGTCAGAGAGAGCCAAAGGGGAAGAAATGGACTGAAGCTGTCCGATCTGATACTCTGAATTTGAAGAGTGACCCGTGAACTTGGACCTAAGGGGAACAGCCCCAGCACCAGCCTCAGGGGTCTTGTATTATGTGAGTGAGGTTTCATTAAACAAGGAACTGTGCAAAAATCTAATAAACTAATTACATATCTCGCAGGGACATGCAGTCAGTATAGACAGTGCCTCACCAGACAAAAACCCCAAATGGTGCTCACCCCAGTGTGGAACAGGAGAGCATACAATTACAATGACATGGAAGGGGATGTATCTTCGACTCTGCACCCAAAAATCACTTCACCAGCCATGCTCTTCTGCCCATCTGACAGCCAGTGCCTACATAGCCATTGACCTCACTGCATGTCCTTGATATCTTTGGGGTGACACGTATTCTCAGGCCTCAGGTTCCAAGTGCTCAGTGTGTAATGTGAGGCTGGTATTGTACATAACCTGCTGGACCAAATATAGACAGATCATCTTATGATCTTCAATTTTATCCAAATTGTACTCTAGCTACTGCCAAATGCATCTTGATTCTCTTTAATCCCTGAAAGAGGTTTGGCAAATAATGAAATCGTTTTCCTTTTTAGCTGAAAGACGTACAACCTTTGTGTTTTAAATCTCCCTCTATCACTCTGTGAGCTTGTTGTGCAACTGTAAACTCTTGTACCTTGTTCTTTCCCTCATCTTGCTCTGGTTCTCTCTCCACCAATCCTTCCATGTACAGGCCTGGAGATCCACTGATTAGATGAAACTCCAGGAGTTATTATTTTTCAAATGTCAGTATTATAATATAGTGTTACATTTGCAAATAAAAAATTTTCGTGGGTGGGATTTTGCAAAATGTACATGTTTTGGGGGACAGACTTCTGTTTTATTTTTTCCTAGTGAAAATGGAAATTATTCTGAAATAAAGATCACACCCAACATACATTTTTTAATTGTCAGAATTCGTTATCGTATGAAAAGAAATTGTGGTTTTGACCTTAGTGAATTCTCACATTTCCCATTATCTTTTAGTAAATAAATCTCCCATGTGAGTCGATTCAGACCAGCCCAGAGGACATTTGTTAGACATTGAAAAAGCTTTCTACGTGCCCGGGTTGTCATTGGATTTGTTGCCCAGCAGGTGACAATGAGCCGTCCTTCCACATCCACTCCTTGTCCTCGTTCCAAGGAGATGCTCTACAGAAGGCTTTGCTAATCCCCCCTTCTCAGGAGAGGATCAGATTAGGGGGGGGGGACTGACCATCCATCTGTCCCTGTAAGAGCAAATCAGGACAGCCTGAGATCCTCCAATAGATGAGGGGATTTCAGGTTTGTAGATGGGTGGAGGACAGGGAGCCCCGTTCCTGGTGTAATATTAAAAATAAAATCTTTATCTTTGAATGGAATGCGAATCCTGCATATAATCCACTATTCTCTTGGTTCACAGGGCACTTCACCTGATCGTAAAATGCTGAATAATCCAATGGAAGGCGCCACTACTTACATAGTAATTAGTTGTATTATTACATGGCATTATGCACAGACTGACGACTGGCATAGGACTCATACATCTAAAATAGTACTTTCTTATATTCAGTATATATTGCACATTGCTAAGAATTTGGATTTATTAAAGTCACACCATTATCTCCATTACAAGTTGCTGTGTGCTTTATTTGTTCCCAGGAAACATGTCGCTGACATATGACTGCTCTCTCGTTCCCGCACTTCCCTGCATTTGGAAAATCAAAGTTCCCCACCCGGCGGTGAATTAAGCATTCCCCGTAGGGTCCCCGGAGTGCAGGTAAAACTCGCTGCAAACCCGTCGAACACCAGCCGAAAACACACCGGAACCGCCGCAAAAACACGCCAGAAAATTAAACAAGACGCCGATCACAGTGCAGACCAGCCGCTGGAAAAAGCCGGCAAGCTGACGAATGGGGGTAAAAAAAAATACGCTTGAAAGTGTCAAAATTAAAACGCTATTTGCAAAAAAACTACTGAACGAAAATGCCTGGAATTAACATATCAGGTCCTATGAATGATAATAAATGGTTTGTTTCAGAAAAAAGAAAAGACGCTTTAAAAAAAAAAAACCAGAAATAAATGTTTACTAAAAAAATCCTGAAATATGCCTAAAAGATCCTAAAAATATCTATAAATAAAGAGACTTTTTACTGCAGATTAAAATAATAAACGGTTTATTAGATATTGGAAGGAATATTTTTAACATTGAAGCCTATGGTATTCGCCTGAATAAACCTGCCGAATGAAAGCACCGAACAGCAGGGCACTTCAGCAACTTTTCACTGCTGTTTGGTGTGAATAGATTAACCATTGCTTCTCTATGGGGGATTTCACTGCCTTCGAACAGGCACCGTACTTGCTGGCCATTCGCCAAAATTTGACGAACTGCCTGCTTTCTGAATAATCGAATGGCCCCAAAATGGCACCATCTTGGCGAATTGCCTGCACATACGGTGCCTGTTCGGTGCCTGTTCGAGGGTAGCGAAATCCCCATAGAGAAGCAATGCTTCGTCTATTCAGAGAACACAAAACAGCTCAGAAAAGTTGCTGCCCTGCTGTTCGGTGGTTTCATTCGACAAATTTATTCAGGCGATTCCCATAGGCTTCAAAGTTAAAAAATATTCCGTTTTAACCCAATATCTAATAAACCTTTTAACCACTTCAATGCTATGGACGCGCTCAGCGCGTCCAACCGCATGTAGCGTTCCATGCGGTGAATGCGCTGAGCGCGTCCTCTCTTTGGGGCCAGCGTTCGACCGGGTTCCGGCCGATTGCTGGCCCCCCCGGTGCGGGCTGACATCCTTGATGTTAGCCCAGCACCCGGAACCGCCGCCGGAGTAATTAGGTGTCATCGCGGGGGCGCGATGACACCTAATTCAGGTCCCCCCGCATGTGCGGAGGAGACGCCTGAAAGGAGGGGGGAGGTCCTTCGGACCTCTCTCCCTCCCGATCGGCGGCGTGCAGGGGGTTAACCCAGGCACCGTTTGGAAGGCACAGCCTGCCCTTCCAAATGGTACCTGGCATTAACCCCATGGGGGCCGGATCACGAATCGGCGCTGAAAAGCGCCGGTTCGTGATCCTTTCCCGGAGCTGGCCGACATCTTGGATGTCGGCCAAGCCTCCGGGAACTCCCCCTGAGGACTGGCGTCATCGTGCATAGCACGATGACACCAGTCCTGGAGTTAACCCCTAGCTGCCACCAATGGTGGAGATAGGGGGTTCCAATGTTCCCGATCCGTGGCAGCTAGGGGTTAAAGTTTGGTACTGTTGGATCGGCCAGAGCATGGCCGTTCCAACGATACCAAACACCACTGTGAAAAAAGTTTTTAAAGAAAAAAAAATTAAAAATAATAAAAAAAAAATATTTCAAAAATAAATTATAAAAAAAATAAACAAGTTTTTTTTCTTTTTTTGGTTTGTTAATGCAGCAATATTGTTCCCATTTCAATTATAATGTGAACAATGATGCTGCACTAATGATTTTTGTATGCGGTGCGTTTGTTAAAAATTGCGTAATTTTCCCCCAAAAAAAATGTAACGAGACCCCATCTCTAATTTTTTTAACAAGCGCACCCCATACAAAATATAACCGCAATTGCTTGCATGTTAAAATGTGAAAAAAAAACACTTTACACATTGTAAATTATTGAAAATTCATATTTTATTGCATTTTTTTGTTATAATATACAGACAGGTCATGATGTATACATATAATAAGGACATATTATGAATCTGACGAGTCTGACGGAAAGAATGATATATAATATGTCTGGGTCATATACTAAAATAAGGCTTCAAAACACGTTTAAACATGATGAGCGAAACCAGTAAAAATGAGCTCAGCACAGAGGCGGGAAAAGCCTCAGCAGCGAAAGGGTTAATATTATATTCTGCAGTAAAAAGTCTCTTTATTTATAGATTTTTTAGGATCTGTTAGGCATTTTTTGGGATTTTTTTGGCAAAATTTGTTTCCCTTTTTTTTTTTCTAAATCTTCTTTTCTTTTTTCTGTAACAGCTCTTTTTATTATCATTCATTGGATCTTATATGTAAATTCCAGGCATTTTCACTCAGTAGTTTTTTTGCAAGGCAGTGTTTGCAGCGTTTCAATTTTCCAACTTTCAAGCGTACTTTTTTTATTTTTTTCACCTCCTTCGTCTGCATGTCGTTTTTTTACGGCAGCTGCTCTGCGCTGTGACCGGCAGGTAGTCGGGTTTCTCCGGCGTGTTCGGCGGGGTTAATCCAGATGTTTTTGCGGGTTTCGGTGGGCGTTCGCCAGGTTTTGTGGTGACTGTTCGTTGGGTTTTGCGTTGAGTGATCGTCGGGTTTGCGGTGGCTTTTCCCTGCACTACAACGTCCCTGTGATGCTTGCTGAATACACCGCAGGGTCGCCGAAATAGGATCGCCGAATCGCACTGAATTGAAGAGAATGAAAAGTCACCGAACGTGCAGTGACTTTTCGATTCTCTTTGAATCTCTTTGAGATGAACATAGCCAATCCAGAAAAATTCTCACGTTTATCTCACTTTCGAAATCGGCTATTTGCTCTAAATTGTTCATTCTACTGGCCAGTGGCGACTCTAAGAACAATATTTAGGGGGGCACATAAGATACCACAGTCAAAACTGGGGGGGCAATAATAATTTTTGCCACTAAATCATACCACTGAAAAAAACTAAGGGCCCTATCACCTGGTGTGAGCTAAAACGCCATCGCTAAAGGAAAAATTTAGCGTGAGTCGCTAAAACTTAGTGCCCGACAACCTACTAACAGATCACCTTGTCCGCGGGAGTTTGTGTACAAGGTGGTATACAGGGTTATTCACAGAGCGTGAAAAGCAGGAGAATGACTGGAGAATGAAAAATTCTAGGTCAAAATAGCCAAACCATAAAAATTCTCACTTTCCAAATTGGCTATTTTGACCTAGAATTTTTCATTCTCCATTCATTCTCCAGTTATTCTCCAGTCATTCTCCTGCTTTTCACGCTCTCTGAATAACCCTGTTAGTGTTTTTTTCAGTTCGGTTCGTTTTTTTCGGCCCTTTTTTTTTCATTTCGGGTCGTCTCGGCAGGTTTTCGTTTCGTCAGTTCGGGTCAATTCGGCAGTCTGTTTCAATGGGTTATTTTGTTTATTTCGTTTTCCCGCTTTTGTGAGTAATAGTAAAAAATAAATGATAAAAAATTTATTTTGTAACAAAATGAACTGAAACGAAAAAAACGTAACCAAAATGATCTGACATGAAAAAAAAAGAACAAAATAATCTAAAATGAAAAAAAAACCCAGAACAGGTCACTTTTTATTTAATTAATGCAGATGCTTCATGTGCCCCTATATAAGGCTAGGGTCAGACGAACGCATTTTTCGCGTCGACCGTGGAAAAGTGCGGTCGAACGAACGGACATATTTTTTCACGGAATACGCGGTAGCGGTCATACGATGCGCCTTTTCGTCCGTGATTTTGTACGGATCATCAATAAAACACTTTTTGTGTCTGGACGTTATGTTGGCCGGACATTAGCAGCGTCTGATGTCTCCCAATCACACACACACGCCGCTATGCGGCCGCAGCGCACTCTGTACGTCAGTAGTAGCGGTTTGACGTTCTCGAAAAAATGCGTTCGTTTGCCACTTGCGTTGCGCGGACGAACTTTCGTGCGGCCGTACTTCGTGTGTTCCCCGGCATTGGACGTCATTTGCTGCTAGCACGGCCGTGATTTTGTGCGGCTAAACGCACGTTAAAGCTGCGTTCGTCTGACCCTAGCCTTATATATACTGTATATTACAGGTAACTTTATAATTAATGCAGATGCTGTGCCCCTATATATATGTATTACAGGTCACTTTATAATTAATGCAGATGCTGTGCCCCTATATAATGTGTATTACAGGTCACTTTATAATTAATGCAGATGCTGTGTCCCTATATAATGTGTATTACAGGTCACTTTATAATTAATGCAGATGCTGTGTCCCTATATAATATGTATTACAGATCACTTTATAATTAATGCAGATGCTGTGCCCCTTTATAATATGTATTACAGGTCACTTTATAATTAATGCAGATGATGTGCCCCTATATAATGTGTATTACAGGTTACTTTATAATTATTAATTAATGCAGATGCTAGGCTTTTTTCCACCATAGCTTTCAATGTTAAAACAAATCCCTGTTTTTAAGTGTTTATTAAATATTTCTAAAACAATTTATTATTTTCAATCGCAGCAAACAGCCATTTCTTTTATTTATTTTTTAGGATTATTTTTGCATTTTTCGGGAATTTTGGGTTATTCTTTAGGTTTCCTAAGTAATTTTAAAGAAACTAGCCTTTTTTCCATCATAGCTTGCAATGTTAAAAAATCAAATTTTTATTAAATATATCTTAAAGCATTTATTTTTTTCACTTACAGAAAGAAGTGTCTGCATTTATTTATTTGTTAGGATTATTTTTTCCATTTTTCGGGAATTTTGGGGTTAATATTTAGGGTTCTTCCCAATTTATTTTAAATGTATAACGAGGTCTGTTTTTTTCTTTATAGAACACATACAGCTGGATTATCTTCTTACAGTCCGTCCGTATGTGTTCTGTTCAGCAATGAATTTTGATACAATACATTTTGTCAGTATCAGTAACATGGATAGTAACAAGCCTGCCGTTATCCATGGTGCTGATATGAAGAAATAGATCGATAATGTGTTTCACCATCGGCCACTGTCCATGGTTCTGACTCAGATCAGAACCATGGACAGTAGCCGAATATGAAACATGCTATCGAATCGATCTATTTCTTCATATCAGCACCATGGATAACGGCAGGCTTGTTACTATCCATGGTACTGATACTGACAAAATGTATTGTATCATAATTCATTGGTGAACAGAACACATACGGACGGACTGTAAGAAGGTTAATTATAAAGTGACCTGTAATACATATATTATATAGGGGCACAGGCGGCATCTGCATTAATTAAATAAACAGCCTGTTCTGTTTTTTTGTTTCGTTTTAGATGATTTTGTTCTTTTTTTTTCATGTCAGATCATTTTGGTTATGTTTTTTTCGTTTCAGTTACATAGTTACATAGTTATATAGGCTGAAAAAAGACATGTGTCCATTGGGTTCAGCCTCTCACACATCACCTACTGCTGTTGATCCAAACAAAGGCAAAAAATCCAGTCTGAAGCGCTCGCCAATATGCAACACACTGGGAAAAGATTCCTTCTTGACCCTAGAATGGCAGTCAGATTTCTCCTGGGATCAAGAAGCTTACCCACATATTAAATATTATAACCCTTAATATTCTGTGTCTGCATGAAGTCATCCAGTTGTTTTCTAAACGTCTGTACAGTCTCTGACCCAACCACCTCAAGAAGCAGAGAATTCCACAGCTTTATTGTTCTCACCGTAAAATAACCCTCCTATGCTTTCATCCAGTCTAAATGTGTGACCTCGTGTCCTGTGTATAGTCCTGTTAATGAATAGGTTTCCAGGCAATGGTTTATCATGGCCCGTATATATTTATATAAGGTTAGCAGATCCCCTCTAAGGCGCCGTTTCTCTAAACTAAACAGGTTTAACCCCTTCCCGACCGCTGACGTACCCTGTACGTCCTGTGTTCGGGTCTCCCTTAGACCCGATGACGTACAGGGTACGTCAGCGGCGCCAAATCCCCTCCCGCCCGATACTCACCTCCCTCGTCGGATCCCACGTCGATCTGACAGGGAGGAAGCCTGCCCATGTGATTTACATGGGCAGGCGAGGCTGATGACGTCGCCACGCTGCGTGGTGACGTCATCAGAAGGTGCCCCCATGTGTTTCAATGGAGGGGAGGGGGGGGCTCCTTCGGAGCCCTCTATCTCCCCAACCATTGAAGCTAGGGAGATGCCGTTTGCACCGCTGGAGAGGGGAGAGCCTCCCCTTTCCAGCGGTGTATGGCATTAACCATTTCGCCGCCGGATCACGTTGCGGCGCCAATTGGCGTCAAAACGTGATTCAAACCTGGAGGGGGGCTGACATCTTGGATGTCAGCCTAGCCTCCAGGTCCCCCCCCACCCACTGACAACCTCACCATATGTGTGAGGATGTCAGTGGGCCAGTTAACCCTCTAGCTGCCATGTAGAGATAAGGGGATCCTAAGGATCCCTTTATCTCCCGATCCATGGCAGCTAGATGGTCATATTTGCCATCATTTGAAAGGCCTGATTATGGCCTTTCAAATGATACCAAACATGACCAGGTTTGGTTTTAAAAAGAAATGTAAAAAAAAAATTAAATAAAAAAAAATAATAAAAAAATTAAATAAAATAAAAAAATGTTTTTTTTTTTAAAGTTTTTTTGTCTGGGGGGAGTTTAATTAAATAGGACCTAGGCTGTCATCTAAAAATAATTAGCACAAAATGGTCAGAATGAGCGCAGCGCACATAGGTGAACTGGCTCAGCAGTGAAAGGGTTAAAAGGTAAAAACATGTAAAAATTGGGTATTTATATTCTCGGGATAAAATTTGGAAACTATTTAGCCGGGGTCTTTATTGGTGGTTATAGCTTTAGGGGATTAAATTACGAAAAAGTGTGTTTTTTACCATTTTTTTCATCATATTTCATATTTTTTTATATTAAATTATTGGATATGATGGAAATAATGGTATTTCTAGAAAGTCCATTTAATGGCGGGAAAAAGGGTGTATAATATGTGTGGGTTGAATAAACGAGTAAGAGGAAAATTTGATCTAAACACGAGCAGCGCAGAAACGTAAAAACAGCAGCGGTCACTAAAGGACGGATTTGTGTAAAACCGCCCGGTCACTAAGGGGTTAAACTTGTTAGCCTTTCCTCATAACTTAAACCTTCCATTCCCCTTATTAATTTAGTCGCCCGTCTCTGCACTTTTTCTAGCGCTATAATATCCTTACTTTAGAGAGGTGCCCAAAATTGCACGGGATATTCAAGGTACGGTCTTACCATTGATTTATACAGAGGCAAAATTATGTTTTCATCCCGAGAGTGAATTCCCCTTTCAATGCACGCCAATACCTTGCTTGCCTTGGTGGCTGCTGTTTGTCATTGCACATTGTTACTTAGTTTGAAGTCTATGATTATTCCAAAATCCTTCTTCTGCTTTCATTTCCCTAACTCAGTACCATTTAGGGTATAAGTTGCTTGTGTGTTCTTCACTCCAAAGTGCATAACTTTGCATTTATCTACATTCAATTTCATCTGCCATTTAAGTGCCCAGTCACCCAATCTATCTAAATCCCTCTGCAGCGAAGTAACATCCTGTTCACATTGTATTACTTTTCCTAGTTTTGTGTCATTTGCAAACACGGATACATGACTTTCAATGTTTATGTCAAGGTCACTTATAAATAAATTTAATAGAGTTAGTCCTATAACAGACCCCTGAGGGACACCACTTACCACTGCTGTCCATCTTGAAAATGTACTATTTATGACCACTCTCTGTACCCTATCGTTTAGCCAGTTTTCTATTCAAGAACAAGTATTTTCATCTAGATCAATTTTTCTTAATTTAAATAGTAGCCTCTTGTGAGGAACTGTGTCGAAAGCTTTGGCAAAATCCAAGTAAATCACATCCACTGCGACCCCCTAATCTATACTTCTTCTTACTTCCTCATAGAATGCAATTAGGTTAGTCTGACATAAAACCATGCTGTTTCATAAAACCATGCTGATTTTTGCCAATTACATTATACCTGCCAATAAATTCCTGAATATTATCCCTCAGTAACCCCACAAATACTTTCCCAATCACAGATGATGATGATACTTTCCCAATCACAGACATTGTTTAATTGCTGCAAAACCTTGTCCTAAGTCAACCAGTCACTTTTTATTAGTAAAGCAAAGAAGGAGATCAAACAGCGCTGCTGTAAATCAAGGTGCACTAGTGCCACCTCATTTATTAGAAAAATAATCTATCCATTGGGGAGAGACGTGCCCTGAAAGAATTGAGTAATAATAAAAAAATCACCATCAAGCCAGCTGATAAAGGTGGCTTGGTGGTGGTTCAGAATACCGAGGACTATCATGCAGAAATCACAAGACAACTGTTTGATAGAACAAACTATAAAGTTCTTAAATCTAATCCTACTGCCCAAATTATCACCTTGATCAGAAATGTTGTACAGACAGCTCTTGATGAGGGGACCATTTCAGATAGTACTGGACAATTTTTGTGTACGAAATTCCCTACCATTCCCGTTTTCTATATTTTGCCTAAAGTGCATAAGGGGATACTCCCGCCACCGGGGCGCCCAATTGTGGCAGGCACCGACTCTGTCTTTCAGCCTTTGGCTATGTATGTGGATCAGTTTTTACAACCTCTGATACCCAAAGTAAAATCATTTTTGAAAGATACAAAAGATTTCTTGTTGAAGTTACGTGATTTGACATTACCAATGGATTCGATTCTTGTTACACTTGACGTTAATAGTCTTTATACGTCTATTCCTCATAATGAAGGCCTTAGGGCCGCAAGAAAACATCTTGCTGAATCGGCCATCTCTAGTAAAATGTTAGACTTTGTGCTAAGTTTATTGGAGATAGTTCTGAAGAAAAATTATTTTAGATATGGCACTATCTTTTATGAACAGAGTAAGGGGACCGCCATGGGTGCCAATATGGCACCAGCATATGCCAACCTCTATATGTCTTCCTTTGAGGATGCTTACCTTTGGTCTAATAACCCATTTCTGGATAAGGTATTTACCTGGTTCAGATACATTGATGACTGTTTTCTTGTTTGGAGTGGCAATGTATGTGAGTTACACCAGTTCCATGAGTTTCTTAACTCCAGGAACCCTAAAATTGCCTTCACTAAGGAATACAGTCATGAAAGCGTACACTTTTTAGATGTACTGGTTTATAAGGAGGGCAATAAACTAGCCACTGATCTTTATGTTAAACCCACAGATGTCAACAGTTTTCTTGATTTCTCTAGTTACCACCCTGTGGGACAGAAGAAATCTATTCCTTACAGTCAGATGTTACGTGTTAAACGTATTGTGAGTGATCATACCAGACTCGACACTAGGCTCCATGCGTTGAGTGTTAAGTTTCGAGATAAAGGTTATACTAGAAGAGTTTGAAACAAGCTCAACTTAAAACTTCGGGAGTCACTAGAGAGGAACTTCTATGTGACTCTCCTAAGAGGAAAATGGACCGGGTTCCATTTGTGAGTACGTTTTCACCTCTCTCTAAAGATATCAAAAAGATTATTAGATCCAACTGGCACATTCTACAGAATGATAGAGAAGTGGGTCACTTGTTTTCTACACTTCCTGTATTCGCTATGCGAAGGACTAGGAATATACGCGACCAGGTTGTTAGAGCCGACTCTTCTCTTAGAACAAAACAAACGTTTCTCTCAACTCCTGTTCATGGTACATATCCATGCTTACAGTGTAATCACTGTAATGGCATCATTAAAGGCGATACGTGTACTCACCCCCGTACGGGTGAAGGTATTAAACTAAAAGGTTTCTTTACCTGTCAATCTGATTTTGTAGTCTATTTCTTGAAGTGTCCTTGTGGTTTAGGGTATGTTGGCAAAACCACAAGGCCCTTCAAGGACCGCATTTCAGAGCACAAGACCTCCATTCGTAGCCTTACATCTGATCTTCCTGTAGCTAGACATTTTCGAGAATTTAGACACAATGTCTCACAATTACGCTATCAAATTCTAGATAGGATTCTTCCCTTATCACGGGGTGGTGATCGAGATAGGCTATTGTTACAGAGGGAGGCAAAATGGACGTATGTGTTGGACACAATGTCCCCTCATGGTCTCAATGAGAAGCTTGAGTGGCACTGTTTCCTATAGCTACGCCTATGAGGCATCTGCAGTCTAGGTGAGCTGTTCTTCCTTCCTTCCTCTGTCATGACCCTTCTCCCTACTTAACCACCTTATGTCATTTGCTGTGTTTGTATATCTGTTCCTCTTAGGACATATATTGTTCCTTTTTTAGATTTTTAGCGTATGCTTTGTGGTTTATTTTACTTTATGCTTTATTACACTTGTCACTTTGGTCATTTTTTTGCAAGGTTAGGCAAAGTTTTTGATTTATTTCATTTCTACAGATTGGACCTGTGCTTTGGTCCTTCCAGACACCATGGAGATGGAGAGATCACTATGAGAAGTTTAAAACCACAGCGTTGTATTACTGTCCATTGAATGTAAACATCCATTGAGGTTATCTATCTGCCGATTGGTTCTGAGTATCATGTGGGCATTGCGCGATTTTGCGCATGCGCGATTCCGCTCTTGTCGGCTTCACGGGGCGGATCCTGACTGGTGCTCATTTCCTATATCGAATGTCCGCCATTGTTATAAAGCCGGTTGGCGTTTCTATCGCAATATGAACTTTTGTGAAGTCTCAGTTACCTACAAACGGTATGAAACTGTTAATGAATGATTATTTTATTATTGTCTCCATGTGGGTGTGGAATTTCTGTACCGCCTACCCTGTATACGCAATGTATATAAAGGGTCTATTCTGTATTGTATGTATTGGGGCACTTTGCACTGAGGAAAGGGTTGTATCCCTGAAACGTCTGTATGTGTGGTCTCTTTTCTAATAAATGAGGTGGCACTAGTGCACCTTGATTTACAGCAGCGCTGTTTGATCTCCTTCTTTGCTTCTCTGGATTCAAGTTTCCCTGTGGATTGGAATGAACATATGGGACTATATCATCCTAGCAGCAGCTGATAAGTATCTCTATTTGTCTTTTGGGTGCTATAGATGCCTGACCCTGGATATTTTTCTCTTTTTGTAGTCGACTTTTTATTAGTAATTTTTTATCAATGAATTGCATGTCTCCTGTTATAGGTCTCTCTTTGATAAATACTGAAGAAAAATAATCATTCAAAATTTCTGCCTTATCTTGATCTTCAGTTAACAATAACCCTGACTCAGATTTTATTGAACCTACACTTTCACTCTTGAGTTTTTTTGAATTTATGTACCTAAAGAATCTTTTAGGGTTGGTCTTGCTCTCTTTGGCTATTTCTTTTTCATTTTCTAGTTTAGCCCATCTAATCTCTCTTTTACATGCTTTATTGGCTGCCCTATATTTATTTATTTATTTATAAAGTATTTTACCAGGAAGGATACATTGAGATTTCTCTTGTTTCAAGTATGTCCTGCTTTATAGGATGCCTCAGATTTATCAGATTTAAATGCTTTAAATGCATTCTTTTTATTTTTTATTTCCTTGGTTACCTTCCTACTAAGCCAAATTGGTTTCAGTCTATTTCTTTTATATTTATTAACCAGTGAAACATATTGTGACGTGTTCTTTTCTAGTATTAGTTTAAAGATATTCCATTTATCCTCAGTGTTTTCCCCATGAAAGAGTTTCTGCCAGTCAATGACATTGAGAGCTTCCTTTTTTTAATAAAGTTGGCCTTTTTAAAATTATATGTTTTAGCATGCCCCATATGAATGTGTTTTTTTGAGTTTATTTCAAAACACACCATATTATGGTCACTGTTTCTGTTACATCCTCAGCCCCTGCTGTGCTGCCTGTGGGGTCTGGGCAAGGTTCTGTGCCAAGAGCTGGCCGAATGCCAGTATCAGGAAATGGCCGAGCGGCATCCGAGGGGGCGGGGCCTGGCGTGGTCATGAGGAGCCGCGGGGTTTAAAACAGGGAGCGAGGAGTTGCCTCGTTGCCCTGTCGTGGAGTTCTGTTCCCGCATCGCTAAGCTGATTCCATTGTTGATTCTGTTGCCGACCCATTTCTGTATACGATTCCTGGTCCTGATTTTGACCTGGCTTGTACCTAACCATTCTGTTGCTGCTACGATTACGATCGCCAGTGTTGTACTTTGGTAGATTTAACCCCATGTGTGCCGCTGGGGCTTTCACTAGTTATTGGGGTTTTGTCCCATCTCGTCTTGGGGTATCATCTGTGGTTACTATACCCGACCAAGGGCTCATGATTCGTTGCCACGAATTTATATGAAAACCGCGATTGAAAAATATTGTTTATGTTCAGCATATGTGTATTGTTCGCAAACCAACACGAATACCCGATACTGTATCCACTGTGAACCCCTATGCGTGTCTATCATCTCTGATAAGTATAAGGTACCGTTGACCTGCTCTAGCTTATCAGCGAACGTTAAATCTGCTCATTTTCTGACTGCCCTGCAGTCTATACAATTCATTTACTGTCTGCAGTATCTTTGTGTTTCAGAACGTGCTCTAAATTGTCTATCGGTCTTGAAACCTTTAGTACTTAGTAGCAACTCAGATGTTCACTCATAGTCCCTGACTTTAGAGTATAAATCTTTGTATGCCAAGTATTGTGTCAATGTCAGGCAGATATTTCGGTCCTTAAAGATCTCAACCTCGCTACTCTGTGGTGGGCGCTACTACGCCCATTACAGTTTCCCTTACATATATTTGAGAAAAATCCACATTATTTGTTATAACCAGATCCAGACAGTTATCCTCTCTAGTTGGTGTACCTACCAGTTGTGTCATGAATAGGGATGAACTCTTCGGTTCGGCCCGAACTTTGGTTGTTCGAAAGTTCGCGAACTTCAAACTTTTTGGGTGTGTTCCGTTCGAGTTCGAAAAAAAAAGACATTTTGAAAAAAGTATAGAAAATGCTTAAAAAATACTATAAAATCTAGAAATAAAGAGACTCTTTACTGCAGAATATTATAAGCAACGGTTTATTAGATATTGAATTAAAAACTAATGTGTACGTGCAAAGATTCTCAACTCTAAATGACCTCTGTTCACAAACAGGCATAAACACCAGGTGTTTTTAGTCTGTTCTAATGAATTTGATACTTTGTATGTATGTAGACTATACTGAGGGGTGTGGTGTCTGCTTTTGAGAAGTGTTAATTTCTCTCCTCTAATATTTTTTTTCTTTTTTGAAAGGATTTTACCAGGAAGGATACATTAAGATTTCTCTTGTTTTCAAGTATGTCCTGGGTGGCGAGTATGTACCTTTAGGTGTCTTGCCAAGGACACTTACTGAAGAGGTTGCTCGCTGGGATCGAACCCATGACTCCACAGGCTCTCTCCATGCAGAGCAGTGACATTACCTCTACTCCACCCAGCCGGTTTTCTAATGAGCCCAAACACGATCATGTAGAAAAAATACAAAATTTCCTCATTTCCCGCTTTTAACATTTAAAGCAATGTTATTTCTCACCTCGGGATTAAACATTCACAGGGTTATTCAGAGAGCGGTGAAAAGCAGGAGAATAACTGGAGAAGTGAAAATTCTAGGTCAAAATAGCCAAACCAGAAAAATTCTCCCATTTATCTCACTTTCCAAATCGGCTATTTGGTCTAGATTGTTCTCTTCTCCTGCCAGTTCTCCTGGCTTTCACCTCTCTCTCAGGGTTGTTCAGAGAAAGGTGAAAACCAGGAGAATGGCAGGAAAAGAGAACAATCTGGACAAAATAGCCAATTTGGAAAGTGAGATAAGGCTAAGGTCAGACTACCACATTTTTCGCAGCGACCTTCAAAAAGTGCGTCCGAACGCATTGCCGTATTTTTTCACGGAATGCGCGAAAACGGGCATACGATGCGCATTTTTGTGCGTGATTTTTTACGGATCCAAACCAGGAAACTTTGGGTGTCTGGACATTATGTTGGCCGGACATGAGCAGGGTCTGACTTCTCCAAATCACGCACACACGCCGCTAGCAGACGCAGCGCACTCTGTACGTCCGTACTAGCGGTTCTGCGTTCTCGAAAAAATGCGTTCATTTTCCACTTGTGTTGCGCAGCCGGACTTTCGTGCGACCGTACTTCGTATATTGGCCGTCATTGCCCGTCATTTGCTGCTAGTGCGGCCGTGATTAAGTGCGGCTAAACGCACGTTAAAAATTCGCTAGTCTGACCCTAGCCTAAATGGGAGAATTTTTCTGGTTTGGCTATTTTGACCTAGAATTTTCCATTCTCCAGTCATTCTCCTGCTCTACACTGCTCTCTGAATAACCCTGTCAGGGTTATTCAGAGAAAGGTGAAACTCAGGAGAATGACTGAAGAGAAAATTCTAGGTCAAAATAGCCAAACCAGAAAATTCTCCCATTTATCTCACTTTCCAAATCGGCTATCTGGTCTCAAATTTTCCATTCTCCAAAAATCAGTAAACTTTTTCTGCGTGTCCGAAAATGTCTCCTCTTTTCATACAGACTGCCGCCCCAAGCAGTTGTTTATGGATAGATTAAAGGAAAAGCATTTACCGTCATTTGAAATGTCATTTTTTGGTTTTTACATATTTCTATACATCCTTTTATATATTATTATTATTATTCTTTATTTATAAAGAGCCAGCATATTCCGCAGCGCTGTACAATAGGCACAGTATAGACAGGGTTACAATACATTGAACAACATTTGACAAACAGTACAGGAGGAGATGAGGGCCCTATTCCCGTAGGAACTCACAATCAAGGAGGGTTGGGGTTGGAAACAGGAGGAGAGGACTGTAAGGTGAGAGTGATTGATGGTTGCGTCAGTGAGTTGGGTGGTAGGCTTCCCTAAATAGGAACGTTTTAAGGGAGCGTTTGAAGGAAGAGAAGTTAGGGGAAAGTCTGACAGTACGAGGGAGAGCGTTCCAGAGAGTGGGGGCTGCGTGTGAGAAATCCTGCAGTCTATCATGGGAAGAGGTGATGCGGGGAGAAGCTAGGCGCAGGTCACTGTTTGACCTTAGGGAGCGGGCTGGGGTGTATTTGGTGATTAGTGAGGACAGGTAGTGGGGAGCTGAGTTAGTGAGGGTTTTGTAGGTAAGGATAAGGATTTTGAACTTAATCTGCAGTGGATGGGGAGCCAGTGAAGGGACTCGCAGAGGGGAGCGGCAGAGACAGAGCGGCGGGTGAGGTGAATTAGCCTGGCGGAGGCGTTCAGGATGGATTGTAGGGGGAGAGGCGGGAGAGAGGGAGGCCAGATAAGAGATTATTGCAATAGTCGAGTCGGGAGATTACCAGGGCGTGTATGAGTTGTTTTGTGATGACAGCGGTAAGAAATGGCCGAATTCTGGAAATATTACGCAGTTGGTATCGGCAGGAGGAGGAAAGAGACTTGATGTGGGGGATGAAGGAAAGAGCAGAGTCAAGTGTAACTCCAAGACAGCGAACTTGGTTTGATGGGGAGATGGTGATACCCTCCACCGTGATAGAGAAGTCAGGAGGTGGGGAGGCATTGGAGGGAGGAATAAGTAGGAGCTCAGTCTTTGACATGTTGATCTTTAGGTGGTGGGAGGCCATCCAGGAGGAGATGCCAGATAAACAGTCACTGACTTTTGAAAGGACAGGGGGGAGAGATCAGGGGTAGAGAGGTAGATCTGAGTGTCATCAGCGTAGAGGTGGTAATTAAAGCCAAAGCTGTTGATGATTTTGCCCAGGGAGGAGGTGTAGATGGAAAAGAGCAGAGGACCAAGGACAGAGCCTTGAGGTACACCAACAGATAGAGGCAATGAAGAGGAGGAGTTACCAGCAAAGGACACACAGAAGGACCTGTTGGATAAATAGGAGTCAACCCAAGCAAGTGCAGTGTCACCGAGACCCAGAGAGTTGAGGGTCTGTAGAAGGAGGGGGTGGTCAACAGTGTCAAAAGCAGCCGAGAGGTCAAGCAGGATGAGAATAGAATAGTGGCCGTGTTTTTTAGCAGTTAGGAGGTCGTTGGTGACTTTGGTGAGGGCAGTTTCAGTTGAGTGTAGGGGACGGAAGCCAGATTGCAGGGGGTCAAGTAGGGAATTGGAGGACAGGAAGAGGGAGAGGCGGTTGAAGACTAGTTTTTCTAAGAGCTTAGAGGTAAAGGGAAGCAGGGATACAGGGCGGTAGTTGGATGGAGAGTTGGGATCGAGGGATGGTTTCTTTAGTAAAGGGGTAACTAGCGCGTGTTTGAAGGCGGATGGAAAGGAGCCAGTGGAGAGAGATAGGTTGAAGATGTGTGTGAGAGCAGGGGTGAGGGAGGAGGAGAGGGGAGGAATTAGATGTGAGGGAATGGGGTCGAGCGGGCACGTGGTGAGATGTGAGGAGGACAATAAGGAATTGACTTCCTCCTCAGTGGCTGGGAGGAAGCGGCAGAGGGTGGCAGAGGGGACCTCTAGGAGTGGAGGTGGCAGATAACTATCTTGTGTTGGGATGTTGCTTCTGATAGTTAGAGTTTTACTGAGTAAGTAGTCTGCCAGGTCTTGAGCGCTGAAGGCAGCTGAGGGGGAGGTGCAGGTGGGTAGAGGAGGGTGTTGAAGGTGGACCAGAGCCGTTTAGGGTTGGAGGACCGCGTAGATATAAGAGATGAGAAGAAGGATTGTTTGGCCAAGTGGAGGGCAGAGGTGTATGACCGGAGAATAAACTTGAAGTGAACAAAATCAGCTTCAGAGCGGGATTTCCTCCAGGCACGCTCTGCAGTGCGGGAGCATCTTTGCAGGTAGCGAGTTTGGAGGGTGTGCCAGGGCTGAAGCTGGCAGCGTGGGCCTTACAGAGTCGAAGAGTTGCGAAGAGTGTCTAGAGCAGAGATAAGAGTAGTGTTGTAGTGATTAGTGGCAGCATCAGGGCAGGTGAAGGATGAGGTGTGAGGGAGGTGGTGAAGTAGATTGGAGAATTGATGGGGATCCACAGCATGTAGATTTCTGCGAGTGTGTGTGCGGGGTGGGGGACCAGGGTGTTTAGGAAGTCCAGATAGGTTGAAAGAGAGAAGGTGGTGGTCAGAGATGGGGAAAGGGCGACAGTTGAACTCAGAAATGGAGCAGAGGTTGGAAAAGACAAGGTCAATAGCGTGACCATCGCGGTGGGTAGGGAGGAGGGAGGATTGTGTGAGTCCAAGGGAGGATGTGAGTGAAAGAAGTTTGAGGCAGCAGGGGCGGAAGGATCATCAATGAGAATGTTGAAGTCCCGAGAATTAGGCATGGAAGATTAGAAGACAGGAAGTGAGAAAGCCAGGTAGCAAAGTGGTCAAAGAACTGGGAGGTTGGTCCCGGTGGGCGGTAGATGACTGCCACCCTGAGAGCCAGAGGAGAGAACAGGCGGATGCAGTGTGTCTCGAAGGAGGAGAAGGAGAGGGATGGGGGTGGAGGGAGATGCTGGTAGGTGCAGGTGGGAGAGAGCAGGATTCCGACCCGCCACCATTTCTCTCACCCGGTCTGGGGGTATGGCTCAAGTGTAGACCGCCATGTGAGAGAGCAGCAACGGAGGCGTGTCAGAGGGAGTTAGCCAGGTTTCAGTTAAAGCTAGGAGGTTGAAGGAGTTTGAAAGGAAGAGGTCATGGATTGCTGTGAGTTTGTTGCACACAGAGCGAGCGTTCCAGGGGCGCAGGAGAAAGAGGACAGGCGCTGAGGGATTATGGGAATGAGGTTGCTGGGCTTGCAAGGAGGTGATTTATGTGCGATGGAGATAGGATGAGAGGGAAGTATTGGATGTGTTGTGGGGCCAGGGTTAGGGGATATGTCACCTGCATAGAGTAACAGCAGGAGGGTGAGAAAGAGAAGGTGGGAATGGGATTTGTGGGAGTGATTGGCAGCACGAGAGTTAGAGGGAGACCATGTTCTGAGGAAACAAAGGAGCTCATGTGAGGCCATTGTGTGGGAAGAGAGGACTGAGGGAGAGATGCAGATAGTGTAGGGGTCGGTGGTAGAGGGGCAGGAGTTCAATTTAAGGAAAAAGGTAGAAGTGAAGAGTAGAAGCGTGAGAGAAAGCATGATATAGATGTGGGTTTACCCAGAGTAAAAAGTGGGCCTTGCAGTTCCTTCCTCCAGTTGCGTAACTCCAGGAAATCAACTCTAAACGTCCACTATATATATATATATATATATACATATATATATACATCCGAATGTGTGCAAGGCATCATGAAATCTGAGGATTACCAAAGGATTTTGGGTCGCACTGTAGAGTCCAGTGTCAGAAAGCTGGGTTTGCTTCCGAGATCTTGGGTCTTCCAGCAGGACAATGATCTCAAACATACGTCAAAAAGCACCCAGAAATGTATGGCAACAAAGCGCTGGAGAGTTCTGAAGTGGCCAGCAATGAGTCCAGATCTAAATCCCTTTGAACACCTGTGGAGAGATCTTAAAATTGCTGCTGGAAAAAGGCGCCTTCCAATAAGAGAGACCTGGAGCAGTTTGCAAAGGAAGAGTGGTCCAAAATTCCAGGTGAGAGGTGTATGAAGCTTATTGATGGTTATAGGAAACGATTGATTTCAGTTATTTTTTCCAAAGGGTGTGCAACCAAATATTAAGTTAAGGGTGCCAAGAATTTTGTCCAGCCCATTTTTGGAGTTTTGTGTGACATTATGTCCAATTTGTTTTTTTTCTTCCCTTTTTTTGTTTTGTTCCAATACACACAAAGGGAATAAACATGTGTATAGCAAAACATGTGTTACTGCAATACTTTTCTGTGAGAAATACTTGATTTTCTGGAAAAATTTCTGGGGTGCCAACAATTTCGGCCATGACTGTATATATCATAATAGAGCCTGCTGCAACAGCAGCGACATTGCGGACCAGATCCATTCCTATGGTGTATGGGGCCAAGAGAACACCTGTGCTGCATTGCTTTCAATTGCCTGTTAATTTTGGACGAGGACCTGTTTTTTCAGTTTATTTGTAGCTAGCACCAGGGTTGAGCAGTAGGTAAAATTTTGCGAGTAGCTTCCCTCAAAAAATTAGCGCAGGCAAAGTGATCTGTTAGTTGCAAAAGTGCTAAAGATCTCTAGCGCTCCCCATGTTAAGTATAGGATGCGGAAAGTACCTTAAGCTTGCGCTACAAATCGCTAATAAAAACGACGCGCTAAGTGATTTATACTGTTTGTAGCGGGAGTCAAATGATCTGTTGGTCAGGCACTGGACTGAATTTACCTGGCGCTATCGCAAAAACTTGCTGACACTAGGGTTAGCTCACACCAGCTGATATAGTGCCCTAAATAAGTATATATAAATAAAATTCCAAAACCCCAGAGTAATCTGATGCAATGATACCTTTTTATTGTACTGATACATAAATTCAATATTTTATTTGGTGCAGTTCGGTGGTTTTCGCCAATGTCCGATAACTGCTTCAGCGACTCCAATTTTAGCAAATTACAGTGACCATTCGCTAAATAGGGAATTTGCAATATTTTCGGTGAAATTAATAATTCCCCGAAATGTGACGAAAAGCAAAGGATCTAAAGATGAATAGACCCTTTAGATTCTAACTTCCATAAACCCAGGGAAATGCAATAAAAATAATAAACAGTGTGGCATGTAGCTAACCCCAGTATGGCATTAACCCCTAAAATGTCATATATCAAGGAAAAAAATAAAATGTATACTGTGAGGGATGAAGCCTACCCATTAACCCTTAATACACAACTAAACCAAGGCAAAACCTAAAGTAATGCACAATCAGGGTTATTCAAAGAGAGTCGATGTGACCCCGAATTGTAACCGAACGCTGAATTTCAGCGAACAGTGCCATTTCGGGGCCATTCGACTATTCAGAGAGCAGGCAATTCGTCAAATTGTGACGAACTGCCTGCACATACGGTGTCTGTTCATTGCCTGTTCGAGGGCAGTGAAATCCCCATAGAGAAGAAATGCTTTGTCTATTCAGAGAACACAAACCAGCAGTGAAAAGTTGCTGAAGTGCTCTGCGCTGTGATCAGTGGCTGCTCGGGTTCAGTGGCGTAGCATGGGTTGTCAGCGCCCGGGGCCAGCCAAGAATTGTGCGCCCCCCCCAACCTGTGGACACGTTATCGATATTGCCCCAGCTCTCACATGGATATTGCCCCAGCTCATGGGATTTGCCCCAGCTCACACATGGATACTGCCCCAGCTCACACATGAATATTACCCCAGCTCACACATGGATATTGCCCCAGCTCTCACATGGATATTGCCCCAGCTCTCACATGGATATTGCCCCAGCTCTCACATGGATATTGCCCCAGCTCTCACATGGATACTGCCCCAGCTCTCACATGGATATTGCCCCAGCTCTCACATGGATACTGCCCCAGCTCTCACATGGATATTGCCCCAGCTCTCACATGGATATTGCCCCAGCTCTCACATGGATATTGCCCCAGCTCACACATGGATATTGCCCCAGCTCTCACATGGATATTGCCCCAGCTCTCACATGGATATTGCCCCAGCTCTCACATGGATATTGCCCCAGCTCACACATGGATATTGCCCCAACTCTCACATGGATATTGCCCCAGCTCTCACATGGATACTGCCCCAGCTCTCACATGGATATTGCCCCAGCTCACACATGGATATTGCCCCAGCTCTCACATGGATATTGCCCCAGCTCTCACATGGATATTGCCCCAGCTCACACATGGATTTGCCCCAGCTCACACAAGGATATTGCCCCAGCTCACACATGGATTTGCCCCAGCTCACACATGGATTTGCCCCAGCTCACACATGGATTTGCCCCAGCTCGCACATGGATTTGCCCCAGCTCTCACATGGATTTGCCCCAGCTCTCACATGGATTTGCCCCAGCTCTCACATGGATTTGCCACAGCTCTCACATGGATATTGCCCCAGCTCTCACATGGATTTGCCCCAGCTCTCACATGGATCTGCCCCAGTTTACACATGGATTTGCCCCAGCTCTCACATGGATTTGCCCCAGCTCTCACATGGATTTACCCCAGCTCTCACATGGATTTGCCCCAGCTTACACATGGATTTGCCCCAGCTCTCACATGGATACTGCCCCAGCTCTCACATGGATTTGCCCCAGCTCTCACATGGATATTGCCCCAGCTCTCACATGGATTTGCCCCAGCTCTAACATGGATTTGCCCCAGCTCTCACATGGATTTGCCCCCAGCACATGGATTTGCCCCAGCTCTCACATGGATTTGCCCCAGCTCTCACATGGATTTGCCCCAGCTTACACATGGATTTGCCCCAGCTCTCACATGGATTTGCCCCCAGCACATGGATTTGCCCCAGCTCTCACATGGATTTGCCCCCAGCACATGGATTTGCCCCCAGCACATGGATTTGCCCCAGCTCTCAGATGGATTTGCCCCAGCTTACCCATGGATTTGCCCCAGCTCTCACATGGATTTGCCCCCAGCTCTCACATGGATTTGCCCCAGCTCTCACATGGATTTGCCCCAGCTCTCACCTGGATACTCGGGCCAGCTCCGGCAGGGGTTGAGGGGGCCCAGATGCCGGGCAGCGCGAGAGTGCCTGCCCGGTCCTGAACAGTCCGTCCTGTTGAAGTGGATGCGGCTGCGTGCGTGCGTGCGCAGGTCACGTGGTCCGGCCAGTCAGGTGGTACAGAGACTCAGTACCACCTGATTAGCCGGACCACATGACCGGCTGCGCCTGCACGCAGCCGCCTCCCCTTTAACAGGACGGACTGTTTAGGACCGGGCAGGCACATTCGCGCTGCCCGGCATCTGGGTCTCCTCAACCCCCGGGCCAGTTTTAGGGGCGCAAATGCGCCCCTAACAAAACTGCGCCCGGGGCCACGGCCCCCCCAGCCCCCCCACGCTACGCCACTGCTCGGGTTTCTCCAGTGTGTTCAGCGGGGTTAATCCAGATGTTTTTGTGGGTTTCGTGAGCATTCGCTGGGTTTTGCGGTGAGTTTTCCCTGCATTACGACGGCCCTGTGGTGCTTGCTGAATACACCGCAGGGTTGCCGAAATGGGATCGCCAAATTGCACCGAATTGAAGAGAACGAAAAGTCACCAAATGTGTGGTGACTTTTCGATTCTCTTTGAATAACCCTGAATGTAATATACAGTATAGTCTGAACGTTCACCCGTTTACTGCTGAACCATTTCAACCAGGTGCAAATGTTTACGTGCATCTTTTTATAAAAAAAAATTGACTTTACTTTACACTGAATATGGTCATGGGCTATGGGCACAGGGGGATACAGAGATCCAAATATGTGGGGGAAGCTGGATGCTGATTTCTGGTTGGCAGGCGCATGAGGGGAGAGCAAGGAATAACCTAGGGGGCAATAGCCCCCCTTGCCCCCCTGTAGAGCCGGCTATGCTCCTGGCAATTCTCCTGCTTTTCACCTCTCTCTGAATAGCCCTGATAATTTTTATTTTCCATTAAAGGGGTTATTCAAAGAGAGCCGAATTAACCACCGAACTGCACTGAACAGTGAATTTCCCAGTACGGAGTAATTCCTTGGCAATTTGGCTATTCAAAAAGCAGACAATTTGCCAAATATTGGCAAATTGCCAGCGAAATACCATGCAATTCGGCAGCAGTCAATTACCCCACAGAGAAGTAATGATTAATCTAATCAGAGTACACCGAACAGCCCCAAAAAGCTGTTGAAATGCCCAGATTTCCCATACGAATCCCATAGGTTTCAATGTAAAAAATTCCCTATTTTTATAAATTTTTTATTCAACCATTTATTCTTTTCATTTACAGCAAAAAGTCCCTTTATTAATAAATTTTTAGAATTTCCAGGCATTTTTTTTAACTCCTTCACGGCGGAAGATGTGTGGGGATGGCATCTGCTAAGGGGGCTCCCCGCCTAATACTTACCTTTCCCTCCAGGGTCCCGCAGTGGTCTGCCTTCCTTGAAGGCAGACCCCAATTTTATACCACCACCCTGTGCACTGACGTTATTGCAACGGCATGGCCTTTCCAATAATACCAAACACGACCATGTTACAAGTAGAAAATAAAAAATAATAATAAAAGAATAAAAAAATAATAAAAACAGTGTTGTTTTTTTATTAATGCAGCACTATTGGTCATATTTCAATTATAATGTGAATAATGGTACTGCACTAACGATTTCTTTTTCGGTTTTAGCTAAAATCACGTAATAATCACGTAATAAAGTAACGGGTTCCCAGTTCTAACAAGCGCACTCCATAGAATATAATAACTGCAAAGGTTCGGATGATAAAATGTGAAAAAAATTATTTTACATGCTGTAGATGATTGACATTTTAATGGAAATTCTATTTTTTGTACATTTTTTGTTATAGCATTCTGGCAGAGCATGACATATACATATTGTAATGATATATTATGAATTTGTCTGGGTCATATAGCAAACATGACTTCAAATTGCATTTAAACATGATGAGCAAAAACAGTAAAAATTAGCTCAGCACACAGGGGTGAAATGGTCCAGGAGTGAAGGGGTTAAATGGCATTTTTATTGTTAATCATAGGACCTTATATAATTTCCGTGCATTTTCATGCAGTATTTCTTTTTTGAAACGTATTTTAAAAGTTGCCGTTTGTTTTTTTTTTATCCCTGTTCAGCTACTGGTCTGCTAACAGCTTTTTCTCACGGTATTCGGCGGTCTGTTTAGCGGGTGGTTGTAGTCATTCGGCAATCTGTTTGGTGCATCGTCGGCTGTGGCTGCGTTCGGTGGTTTATCGGATTAGTTAAATTGTTTATTCGGCAGTTTAACGGATGCGTTTGGCAAATCGATTCGGCACACTTTGGGACCCTGTGCTAAATGCTGAATTCACCGCAGTGTCGGTGAATTCAGCTCCCTGAAGTGCGCTGAAGAAAGAGCACCTAAATTTCAATGCTCTTTGAATAACCATCAATACCACACATGCAGTGTCTGGGAGCACAAAAAATAAAGAAAGATCACACAGTTGTGTATCCTTAAACCCACACAGAGTAAAGGGAAAAAAGGACTTAACTTGATGATTCAAATGTAATCAAAGTTCTTCCCAATAGTTATATGCCCTTTAAAGGAGAACATAAAGACACCAATCGCGCAGTAATAAGTACATAGAATAATAGTGCATATATATGTGTGTATAGTCACACTCACAAAGGAGGAGCCCCAAATTGGCTTGTTGATTGCTCTTCTAAGCCTCTTATGGGGGGCCTCTCCCACCACTCTGTTTTATATTGGAGTTTTATATTGTCATGCAAAATGCAAGAGCTGGCCTGGGTCGACTTATTTTTGGGACTTCTTGGGTTACTCATGGAGTTCCTGGCTGGAATCCTGACATAGGACATGGTGTACTGATTGGCCAATCCAACAGTGGAGTTTGCAGAGAACTGTCCTGTCTCATGTGGAAATGAATTGCCTCAAAAAGATGTAAAACGTAGATACCGGTAGTATACTACCATCAGCACATCTGAATTAAGAGATAAGATCAAGTTTAATTTATGTGATTTAGAGCCTCCTAAGTCCGGTGGCTCTATAAATGGGCGTATGGACCACTTGTGTTCTCTGAGGGGGAGGGGTTGGGGGCCACCCCACTCAATATCACTGACTCAATATCACTGCAGACACTGGTCCGGTGGATTGTCTGAATATATGTGGCTCCAAGATGTTCCCTTAGTCGAGTACCACAGATGAAATCAGTAACGAGGCGAAATAGGTATGTAACTGGGATTAATTTGCCAAATAAATAAACACAAATAGTTAAAAACAGCTTAAAAAATACAAAAAGATAAATGAGGTTACTAATGTTTAACTCAGTCTGACTCTAAACACTGTGTGCTACACACCGACCAATTAAATGACTTGTCAATCGATAATGAAAATAGTTGACAACTATTCTCATTATCGATTAGTTGTCAATTAATCGATTACTTGTTTCAGTTCTAGCATAAATAGAGTCTTATTATGTGTGAAGTTGGGGGAAAAGTGGTTAACATCTAAGTTCTTATATGAATGATAAGCCCCATTAAACTCCTCAAAACAAGCCTATTGTCACTCTTTTGCCTTGAGGGAAAGCAAAATGAAACTTCTAGGGTAGGATTGAGACATTCAAACCTTAGGTATAAAATTATACAGCAGGTGTTTGATTTCGTGCTCAAATTTAATTGGCTTATGTAACTGGGAATCACTTCCTATATATGTGTAAGAGGTTTTTGAGTTTTACTGTATAATGGGAATCATGAGTAATTCTACATCCAAGTGTTCTTGTCAATCACTTGGCATGCAGCCAGCTTGCTGACATCTGTGAGATGAAGAGCCACTCTACAGGAAAGTTCTCTGCAAACTCCACTGTTTGATTGGCCAGTCACTCAGTTCACCATGTCCTATGTCAGGATTCCAGCCAGGAACTCCATGAGAAACCCAAGAAGTCCCAAAAATAAGTCGACCCAGGCCAGCTCTTGCATTTTGCATGACACATCCATTATATTCTGTGTAGTCTGATGTTCCTCTGACCAAATGTATTCAGCAGAGCTTCTGATTAACTTCCAATTTATGGGCAGTATACCCTCTTCTCAGTGCTCGGTTCTTGAGTCCCCTGCCTGGAAGTGGTTCTCCTGTTCGAAGCTGTTGCCCAAACTGTGTGGTGACTCCTCTGCTCCATTTTACTGTGAGTCCACTGGTTTACCAGTAGTGCCTGTATGCCAAGTGTTCCTGCCTAGCAGTACCTGTTGTGACGTAGGAGTGCATGGACCTGAAGGCATATTTGTAGGGTGCAGGCCACATAATCCATATTATTTCATTGGCCTCTGTTGTGTGCAGAATGTTTGTGTAATCTGTGTTATGTAGGAATAATGTTATTTATTTATTTATAAAGTATTTTACCAGGAAGGATACATTGAGATTTCTCTCTTTTTCAAGTATTTTTGTCTGTCTATTGTCTGGTCCATGTGTATGTTGTTATCTTTCTGAGAGGATTAGCCTTCCAGCCTACCCTTGTTTTAGGAATGTGTTGATATCTGAATAGTTTGTAAATCTGCATTATCAGGCAAATACTGCCTCATTATCTGTTTGCAATCACAATGGCCATTGTTCTGCCTCATTTAGACATGTTATGCAATGTGTATTTCATTGTCTGTCTCTAATCTAATTATGTTTCCCATTCCAAAAAGCAGAAGGAACAGAAACACGAGAATCCCTCACAACAGTTTCTAGGGGAGGTGTTTGTTTCCCATAATGACCCATATTTGACCGTATAAATATGTGTGTCTGTTGCAATTAAAAGAGTTCCATTCTGACCCTACATGCAGTCACAACTCATGGTGTGGGTAGCAGCAATATAAAGTGGGAGCTGTTCCAAAAGAAATATCCAGATCTACAGCCACGGTTTAGTTCGGGGGATGCTAGCAAGGCTCTTTACGTGTACCCAACTTTAAGCTGTGGCTAAGGACTGGAGAAAGGCACGAGAGTCATGAGGAAAACACAGGGGCCCAGCAAGGAAGTGTCATTGACAGATGTGACCCGGTCAAGTACTGAGATCTGTTACCCCTCACTGCTGTGTACTGCAGCTGGCAGTGCCATATCACCCTGACCAGCAATGTATGTGATCTGCTCAGTGGTGCCTGACAAGTCGCCCTGCTAAGCAGTGCAATGGGATCCTACCCAGCAGTGTACCTGAGTCTGACCAGTGGTGCTTGCCAGGTCATCCTGCCCAGCAGTGCGTGTGGTCCTGCCCAGCAATGCATGTGATCCTGCCCAATAGTGCCAGCCAAGTCATCCATAAAGCTATGCCTTGTTATTCTTCCCAGCAATGCCTTGTGTTACTGCCCAACAGGGTCAGGGCCGTCTTTAATATTAACCGGGCCCTGGGCAAATGTTTTCTTGCCCCCCATGCACTTTTGCACTCCACCCCAACATCCTGAAAAAAGAGGGGGGAGCCACACATAAGCTTGTCTCAAAAAACTATGGTGCTGGAACTGGGTAAGTACAATCATTAAGGGATGAGATATCACATTCATCTTAAAGACCAAAATGATGTCTAGCTCTAATGGCATATCGGTTTTACAGGTTCACTTAAAGGCCCAGTCTGTTCATTTTGAGATTCTTTCATATACACAGAGATTCCCCCAGAATGCCCCACTCCATCCTCTTTCCAATTTAAACTTTTAAAATCAATCTGGCTAATAAAGTATGTTTAGTTTTTAATGTTTAATGTTTGTCTATGTATACCTAAACCAACAATTTATCTGATTCCATAGAAGCCTGTTGCATTATACTTATCACAAGTACCGGCTGGGTAACCGGTAGAGGTAACATCACTGCTCTGCCTGGAGAGAGCCTGTGGAGTCACCGGGTAAAAATCCTTTCTCAATAAATAAATAAAAGTATTTACTGTTTCCATTGGCTCTCTAAACGAGAAAGCAGCGCAGACCATTTGTTGCCTCAGTATCGATAAAAAGGCCCACCAAAATCCTCAGCACCAGGCCCATGATACTCTTAATCCGGCCCTGCTTACGGACCTTGATACCTTTCTCCTCGCCTTGCAAAGTGTAATGGCAGCTTATAGGGCAGTTTCGTATCGCAAAATGAATTTCAAGAAGACCCAAGCTCTTTCTGTTAATCTCTAGAGGCCTGCTCTGTCAAGAGTGAAGGATATCTATCCATTTGATTGGCGAGATTGCTTTATGTCATATCTGGAGATACGGATAGCGGCCTCCGTTGACTCCATCTATACAGTACTTTAACATAATTTAAAGTGTTAAGTGATATTGAAACTCTTTTACTGTCTTGAGACCTAAACTGGCTGTTATGGCTGGGACGGATAGTGGCAGTGAAAATGACAGCCCTTCCAAAAATTCTTTATGCTTTCGACCCCCATCTCGTGCATTTTTTTAAATCCTTGGAACGGATAGTTACTGCCTTTATCTGGTATTAAAGACGACTGCGTATCATTTGCCCAAGTTGACCAGGCAGGTGTATGGAGAGGGCTGAGTATTCCTGATTTTTATCTGTTTTATAAAGCGGTTCATATATCTGCCAAGCTGTCATGTTTCCATTATAATAATTGTCCTCAGTGGGTGGGTATGGAAGCAGAGGCCTACTGTCCGTAAGAACTGCGGGCACTACTTTGGACTCTGCTAAGTGCCCACCCGCGGTGGAAGGACGCTCCCATGTTCCCCATGACCACGGTGTCTTTGGCGGTATGGGATTCTTTGTTCTTGAACTTTTCTAGTACCGGCCCAATTTCATGTGCATATGTTAAATTTCCCTACTCTCATGGCGAGATATAATAATACTTACTTTTTCTCTTACCATCAGCTCCATACTTACCACTAAGGCTTTCTAGCTTTTTACTCCTTCCATAAACCAGCTTTGATGGTGTCTGAAAGTATTTGCACCTCTTCTCATTTGTTGCGCAGTTTAATTTATATTGGTTATTACTTAGCCTCCTCAGGCCATGAACTTCCACTACGGAATAACCAAACTTTATGGGAAAAGGATCTGGGTAGGAGTATTAATTCTGGAGAATGGGGCAGGTTAATTTGTAGAGATGTGCGGGTGACAAAAAATGCTACTTTATTAGAGACCTGCCACAAGGTACTTTATAGGTGGTACTGGACTCCAGCTAAGGTGGCGAAGTTTACCGGAGAGTCTTCTTTGAAGTTTTGGAGGTGTGGGACAATGGATGCTTCTTATATTCACATTTGGTCGCAATGCCGAATTGTCGGCTCCTTCTGGACTCAAGTAGTGGAAGAAGCCTCAAAAGTTGTGGGAACTGAGATTTCTTTCACTCCAGATTTCATATTGGTCGGGTTGAGAGGCCCGGTGCTCTCCCAACAGCAAACCAGGATGTGGTTCCACGTTGTGTCCACGGCCCTATTACTGAGAGCCTTTAATTGGAAAATGGTACCTCCACCCACTGTCTCTGTTCTCACTACTCATCTGGAAAGATTTTGGGGATATGACAGATTGGCCAGTCAATTACTAGATCTGTCACCTCCCAAGCATGACCCGTGGGAATTATGGGATCTGTACTTGATTAAACAATGTATATGAGGGGTAGCCAGGGACTTGTGAGAAGGCACAAGGGAAGGGGGGCCATCAGGTGTGCCACAAGGTGCTACTGCTCCTTTGGGAATTATGCTATTTTATTTTACTCCTGGACCTTCCGTGTACGACTTAAGCGATGTTTTCTCTAGTGTAATGTGCTGCTTATTTGTTTGATGTGTCTTTTTATGTTCCTTTCCCCTTCGCCTCCCCTATTTATTCCTGTAACCTTGATCAAAATTTAATAAAAATGTATACTTTTCCAACAAATAACACATCTGCTAATTCCTCCTTCATCCCAAACTTGCCAAGCATCGATCACTCTCATACCATCTCATCAGTGTATACTTCCCAACACAGCCCACCAATCTCATAATCCCTCAGCACCCAACATCCAACAGTACAGATGAACCCAAGTAGGCCAACCAGTGCATCACTGCTACCTACCCTTTACAACTCAGAAAGATCAATTACTGCTGACTTATCACCACAAACCACCCATCAATTACTGCTATATCAACCCTCTCCACTGGCTCACCACTGCTCAACACCCATCACTACCCCAACCTGCAACACCCATCAATACTCATCAACCAATCATTACATACCACTTCATTACTAACTCCACTAGTGCTCCATCTCCATCAATGCCCACAATGCATCATAAAACTGGTTCCTCACTTTAACCATTCCATTCATGCTCACTTTTATAGGTGCTCCTATAAAGTTGGCAATGTCATCTCACCCCTGTCCAGCATCACAACACTGCCCCATCCCATTAGTTCCATTAATAGCCCCATCTGCAGGCTACCCTGCATCCCAGCATTGCCCTATCACACTATTGCTAACAGTCTCCATTGCCTGGTCTCACCTCAGCCCCCATACTAGGCATGTAGAGAAGTAAGTCACACTTGGAGCAGCAGGAAAATAATGGATTCCTCCCAGGGTTACAATCCACTCTTTATTCTGCAAAGCGTCAGCTTGAAGACAATTCGCAGTCATAAGTGGACTTAAAATGGGGCAGAGTGCAAAGCTCTCCTTGGAGTTAATGGTAGGGGGTAAAGCGTGGGAGGGAAGGGAGATTGTTTGGGTTCTGGGGGATGGAGAGCATTGAGCAGAGGGGTATTCAGGGCCCATTACCATTCTGTTTTTGTTAGTGTTTGAGAGGAGGGCCTCCTCTATTCATATCAATCCTTTCCACTCATTATGGAGGGAAGGACTCTGCAGGCTCCCTGGATGGTCCTGCACTAATAATCTTGCGTTTGGGGAGGTGTCCTCTCCTTTCAGAGCCACAGATTGCTGAGAGTCCTCAACTGGCAGCTCTTTACAATCTGTTTGCAAAGTTCTACTTTTTTATGAAGCCCTCCACATGCGGCGCGATGTATGGCCAAGCACAACATTATTAAATGGCCTCATCTGAGAGGGAAACAGAGGGTAGGAGCAAGGGTTACAGGAAAAGGGCCATCAAAGGATCAGGGAGAAAACTAACATAAATAGGAAGGAAAAAGACACTCGGGGCAAAAAGAGAGGTAGAAAAAGAAGAGAGAATTACAAAGGGAGGACAAAGAGCTGAATATTACATAACTTATGCATAAAGCGTCAGCTCCACGGGCACAATTATTACATGATATGCAGCTATCATATTATAAATACTTATTACACTGGATACAGTAATCACATTGTGTACAGTTAATACACTGGAAACAATTATAACAGTGTATACGTTATTACATTATATGCAGCTGTCATGTTGGATATACTTATTAAACTGAATGCAATTAAAAGAGTGCATTCAGTTGTTACACTGGATGCAGTTATCACAGTGCCTACATTTATTACCGTATATGCAGCTGTCGTGCTGGGTATTACATTGGATAGAATTATCACAATGTGTACAGTTATTGCACTGGATAGTTATCAGATTGCTATACTTATTACATTAGATACAGTCATCATATTAGGTAAAATTGGACATAGTTTTTATTATACTAGGTCAATAATTGTATACAGTAATTTAATTTAGCCAGTTATGTTGATGGAAATAATAAATCAGATATATTTATGACATTGTGCTATATTGCATGGCTTATACTGTAGTTATCGCACTGGTTCTAAAGTGTTTGGGGAAATTCTGACATATACAGGGTTATTCAGAGAGAGGTGAAAACCAGGAGAATGATTGGAGAAGTGAAAATGCTAGGTCAAAATAGCCAAACCAGAAAAATTCTCCCATTTATCTCACTTTCCAAATTGTTCATTCTCCTGGCAATTCTCCTGGTTTTCATCTCTCTCTGAATAACCCTGATAGTATATGGTAGATCCACATGTGCTGATCTAATTATTTCAGTCCAGACTACCTTATTTAAGTGAGGATCATGCCTTGCTAGGGTGTTCTGTATTGAAGTGGTAAGGAGACTGCCATGCTAGACAACTGTTGGACATGTACCTGGTTACTACTGGTAAAATACCAGCTTCTGGATTTCTCCACTGTCACTACCTACCTGAGTTACCTGCCTGCAACTCAATGTGCTAGACTGGTAACCTGCAAGGTTACTGTGTGTTTTTCCTGCATTGCTTCTCTGCTGTTACTTGCCAACAACAACACCCTCCATCCATTGCTGTATTGCACCTCTGCAGCATCTGAAGCTCCTGCTACTCCACTGATAACCAGAAATACTACAAGAAACTGGAGCACCCAGTTGCTACAGTTGGTTAGGTATGTAAAATAACGTGATACAATCTTTATGGAAAATAAGTAAACATTAATGAAAAAACAGACAAACATAAATAACCCAAATGAAAACAAAGATGATAAATTAACTCCAAATACTTCAAGATGTGACATGCACACTAAGATATGTCCTTAATACATTTAGGCAGATCCTAAAGGGTAAAACTTGTAAGTACTATAAAAGAGACCTGTACAGGGAAAGAATAATGGAAAAATATACTTCAATAAATAATTCCCTAATTTCAATCCTATGTCTCAGTGATTTCTACTCTCTTCTTACAGAATATCAGTGTGCAGACACAAAGGCAACAAATAAGGCCCTAAAGAATAACACTCATAGGTAATCTAAAGGGGACCTGTACAGGGAAGAAGGAATTATTAAATATACACCAATAAATAATTCCCTATTACAGATCCTGTAGCTCAACGATTTCTGTTCTCTCCCTACATGTTCCTTATTAAAGCTGGTAAAGCAACAATAGTGTACAGACACAAAGGCAACAGGTAAGACCCTTGAATGAATGGATAAATATCCCAATAGTATGCAGACTGAACTAATTACACAAATTATAGAGATCAGTTAAAATACAAACTCCACTAAAACCACTGGTGTTAGGCCCACCATTGTGTGTTCAATAGTAAGAAAAAATGAGGTTTGCAAGGGTTCTCAAGAAGAGCAACGGCACTAGTGGCCTGCTCTACGGTGGGGCACGCTCAGGCCTCGCAAGGTTTTAGCTCGAATGTGCCATTATAGGGATGACTGCTCCATATGTAAATCAGACTGATATCACCCAGAAAGGGTGGCCAGCACTAAAATGCCAAGGATGTCATCCGTGCACGAGAGGTGCAGCAACTCACCACGATTGTTTCGGCTTTGTTGGGCCTCGTCAGGAGGGTATAGATGACACCCCTCTAGGCACCTCGAGCAAGGGGTCCATATCTGGATTACCCTGTAAATTTAGTGAGAAAAAAGAGGTTTGCAAGGGTCCTGAGGACGAGCAATGGCACAGTTGACAGGGTAATCCAGACGTGTACCCCTTGCTCGAGGTGCCTAGAGTGGCGTCCGCTATACCCTCCTGATGAGGCCTAAAAAGGACGGGACCGATTGTGGGGGTTGCTGCACCTTTCATGCAGGGTTGACATCCTTGGCATTTCATTACTGGCCCCCTGTTCTGAGTGATTGCATATCTGATTTTGCATATGGAGCATATTCTGGAACCCCAGGGTCATGTGCAAGAAGTGAATGCTACATGCTGGATATGATTGAAGTCAGATAGCTTTAATTCATCCCCTTTTGAAAGCACACAAAGTCCTTTGTATTTTCGTCACCTTATTGGGGAAAGTAACAGCAAATAAAAGGTGTCATGTAGGAAGAGAGGGCTTCTCATGTGTACCTTGTTATGGGAGGATGGTAAAAACAGGATGCAATCATCCAGTACAGACAGATGCTTGCTGATTGCCACTGTGGTAAGACTGGGGGATAGGCTGCTTGCTGTAGCACGAAATGGGGCTCGACCAAACTATCAATGTGCGTTAGACAGGGAGAGTGGAATAGTCCATTTTAAGTAAAAGCATAGGAGGCAAACAAATAAGGAATCTGGTTCCATGACAATCCCCTGTCTAGTATCTGTAGATACCACTATTCTTAACCATGCGGAACATGTGAGAAACAAGGTAACACATACATCGTATATTCACAACAATAAATTAACAGTCTGGAACCGCTTTCTCCAAGTCTCTTACAGCAATCGTTGTTTTCTGGGTGCACCTTCAGGATAGCTGAATGCATCACCATGTATCCCAGTCCTTCTCTCTGTTGTAATCCACTTTGGTATTTGTACAAGTCCTTTGAATTGAAATCCCTGACTGGATTGGGGATACCTCCAATCTTCTGTGTATGGAACATTTCCGGTGTCAGAATGCTTGGCGATCCCGGATCTGTAGATCCTGGAGTTAAAGGTCTAGATTGAAAATCTCTTTTGGGATCTACGAGTTCAAAGTCATCAGACAGGATTGACGTTATGCCATTTGCCTGTTTCAGGAACATTGGTTCTGTAAACCACAATGTATCCTGTATTTGTGTTACAGGCACTGATCTAGTCGAACCTCTGCAGGATTCTGATCTGTGATCACGTGATTTCCCTGCGCATGTCCGGAGCGTGTAAGGGGGAGTTGTTTTCTTGTATGTTGAACATATTAAAGAATTGTGACCTGACTAATGATCGGATGCTCTAGTCGTCGATGATCGTATACATTCTTATAGCTCCTTTGAGTTGTCCCTCTGGGTGTCCCTCAAGGTATATCTTGGAACAAGATCTTCTATCGTCTCCTCCACAGATCTCGGTGCATGTGGATAGGGGAGGCGTACTATCTTCTTCTTTCTCCCTGCCCTGCCTTGTCACAAGGTTAGAGGTCTCGACCATTTTATGCTTAAATGTTTCATGGGTGTAAGGCTGTCACATGTCTGTCTCTGTTACACTCTTCACATTTTATGGGTTCCTTACACTCCTTGGATTAAATGTTGTGGTAATATTAGCATTAGGGATGACCCTGACCCCTAACTGCAAACAGCAGGTTCTCCTCCATTTTTCATCACATTCACAATCTTGGTGAGAAACAAGGGGGGTGTTTGTGAGGGTCCTGAGAACGAGCAACAGCACAAATGGCCTGCTCTACGGTGGGTGCCCGCTCAGGTCTCACAAACAAGGTTTTAGCTTGATTGTGCCATTACAGGGATGAATTTTCCATATGCAAATCAGCCTGCTCTCACCCAGAAAGGGTGGCCAGTGCTGATTGCCAAGGACGTCATCCCTGCACGAGAGGTGCAGCAACCCCCGACGATCGTTTCGGCCTTATTGGGCCTCGTCAGGAGGGTATAGCTGACACCCCTCTAGGCACATCAAGCAAGGGGTCCACATCTGGATGACCCTTTACAATTGCAGTGAGAAACAAGGGGGGTGTTTGTGAGGGTCCTGAGAACGAGCAACAGCACAAATGGCCTGCTCTACGGTCTTTACTACTTTTCTATCATGTCTGCATTTTTTTATGAAACAGGTTCTGCTCCTCTTTATTAAAGGAGAAGGATAAAATGATAACATTATATTGTAGATTGTATAGAAAAAGGAGCAGAATGTGTTGATTTTGTTTAGGGGTTACTCTAACTCTAAGACTAATCCTAACTTTGAAACAAGCACAAATAAAACCCTAGAACTAACTCTAACCCTAAAACAAGCACACATGTAACCCTAACCCTAGAAATAACTCCTACCATAAAACAAGCACATATGTAACCCTAAACCTAGAACTAACTCTAACCCTAAAAGTAACTATAAACCTAAAACAAGCACAAATGTAACCATAACCCTAGAACTAACTCTCACCCTAAAAGCAACACTAACCCTAAAACACGGTAAAGCGTGCTGATGTCTCCTCCCTGGGACCGCCCGGTAAGCCGCCAGTTGTCTGTGAGAAAACCAATGTATCACATCTGCGCATGAGCACGCAGTCCCAATCCGTCGCTCATTGTGCGCAAGCGTAGGCCATTAGCGCTGTGCAATTTTAGTCCTTAATGGGCACAAATTTCGTGGAAAAGCTCAGAGATTTCTGGGTTTTGAAGTCACTAAGACAGACTGCACGCAGTGAGGGAGAAAAAGGTAAGTAAAAGACTGGAAAAGGGATAAAAAACTCTAAAATAATTGGGCAGAGGCTGCCATCAGCATTTGCCCAATTGTTTAAGGGAGAAATGGAAACTGTATTTTTTAATAGAGTATTCTTGTAATTGTAATTCTCTGATAGGACTGACTGACACAGTAACAATCATATAGCTCTGACACAGTAACAATCATATAGCTCTGACACAGTAACAATCATATAGCTCTGACTGACACACATACACTCACATAGTAACACTTAAAGCCTCTTCCTGACCCTCACATTCACATGCAATGTCTCTGACTCACACAGTAACTCTCCCTCCCTGCTCCTGGGTGGGTCAGGGTGGGTTTCATACCCTCTTGCTAACCTGGCTGTCTTCTGCAATAAGCCATATTCACTCTGCAAGCAGCATTTTAACCCCTTCTCGCCCAGTGGAAAAGGCTTGGGATGACCATTGATTTGCAGGCCGATTTCTCCTTTGGAGGTGCAGGCTGATTCAAGGATCTGCACTCTTAGTGAGAGTTTAAATTTGGAGGCGTGGGAAGGGTTTTGATCCCCTCATGCCCCCCCCCTCACCCTATGATGCTGCAGGTTTACTGTCCGTTGGATGAAGAATTGAATAGGTATAGATCAGATTGTGATTCAGTGATGCCCCCCACCATTCTTGCTCTCCTCCTTCCTCCCCCTCCTTTTTTCTTTCTCCCCCCTCTCTCCTCCTCGCCTTGTCCTCTAGATGGAAGATGTAGGGGGCAGCAGGCACAGGGCTGGGGGCACAGTCTGCCTGCACATCCCACTCCTCTTCTTACTGTTGTATTCCTCCTGATCTGCTATAGCACGAAGAGAAGGATTTGACGTATTTGGATGGACTGGGACAGACCCCCTCCAAGAATCAGTAAGTGCTTTGTAGCTTTATGGAGGGTATACACAGACTGGTGGTTGGCATTGATAGAGCTTTTGGCCAGGCAGAGTGTTGGCTGGCATGAAGGGGTTGTTGGCAAGCATTCATAGGTTAGATTAGCACATTCATAAACTGCTGGTGGGCATCCTTAGCTGCTTGCTGGATATCTCTTGATCCTGGGCATGCCTTTATTGGTGGTATCACAGACTGGTTATAAAGGGGGGTATACTTAGACTGGGGGGGTTACACAGTGGTAGGAATTGGTGGGAATAAAGGGACACCAGTACAGATACAGAAACTGATGGGGTTATAGATAGATAGTGGGTATACTCAGGTAGTTGGTCGGTATACAGAGACTGGTGATAATAGGCACATATAGGTCATCTAAGGACTAGGTGGACATTTATGGTGGTATGCATGGGCTGGGTGGAGGGCATGCACACTGCTCTCATGGGTACCTGGTAAGCAGGTGCTCAATGTCACAATAATTCAAGTTAAACTGGGTGTAAGAGTGTCACCACGTGGTATATCTCATGGGCTAACCTGGAGGCTTGAGACAAGCTCTGGGCAATCGTTGTGGGAGTTTAGTGAGGGCACAAGGTCATCCTGATCAGCAGACTGGGACAAAGCCTGCCTCTCCTCTGCCCTGGGCCTCCTCTCCCTCTCATCTCCTCCTGGGGGGCTTTGCATGGTGTAAAAAGCAGATGATTCCTCATGTACTGTCATTTCATGGGATGAAATATGCAACTAAATTATAAGGATGAATTAAATGGCAGCATTTCTTGTTAGATATATATGTTTTCACGTCTAGTGTATGCTTCACCTATAAATTCGCCATTGTTTGGGGGCAGATTGTGCTGGGTGGGGGTCTCTGGTACATCCTTCAGACAAATCCTTCTCCAACTCCCCCACTGCTTCCTTTGTTTGCCCCAGCCTGTTAATGGGGGTCTTTAGCATGTGTATTACATCAATCTCAGTATAAAGAACAAGTCCACAGACTCCCTCCTCAGTCCTCACCTGCACAAACAGACAGAAAAAAATATTATTATTACAAATTTAACAGGAGCAATTCTCTTTAAAAGGGTTTAATTGTCGAATATTTAAGCAGTCCATTTTTTAATGTATATTGTACTTTTAACCATTATTATTATTGTAGTATTTGCAGTTGAGGATAATAAATAATAATAATAAGGCTTTTCTAAAACATGAAAGGAGTGGGGGCTTCTGAGGGGGTAATATGGGTTTGATTTAGCTGACAGTATTACATTATTGAGTTGAGTACCCATTAATTCTCATTTTTATTTACTTGTGTGTGTGGAGGAGGTGGGTCCAGTATTGAGACATAAGTAGAGAATTATAAATATATATATATAACATATATTTACTGGGTGCCCCACTTAAGACACATTCTGATTGATGATGGCCCATGATTAAAAATAATGAATTATATTGTATAATATAAAAATGATAAACAAATATCTTCTATTCTAGTACAATGACAGACTGCTACATAGTATCACTGTCCTGGGTTCTGTTTGGCCATCAGTCAGGGGTTAATCTTGCATGCTCAGAGTAACCCTTTCACTGCCAGAGGAGGAGAAAGTTCAATCCGCTACACACACACACACACACACCCCCCACACCCCCATTAACAGATCTGGGGATCCTTCTCCTGCCAAAGTAGGATAATAAGAAGGGGTTCAGTGACAGGTGAGGGATTGGGGATGGTGTGACTAATATCTTTATACATGTCCCTGGACCTTGGTGTATGTTGGCTCCTTGTAACCCAGCTTATAGTATTCTTAACAGCAGGAGCAGGGACTCAGGGAGTGTTTTATTAGGTCCCCATTGATGTCCCCACCTCATACCTGGCTCTGACCACAGGACTTGAAGATACACCCCAGCACCATTCCAATGACAGGTCACTTTTTTTTGTTTGGTCACTGTCCTTGGTAGTTCTTCTCAGACTTGAGTAATGTAAGGAAGAGGAGCACTCCACAATGACAGGCACCCCAAAACAGAAAGGGTACACTCACATTAAGTGCACTCCAAACTAAAAATAAGAGTTGATCACCCAGTAATCTGAAATAAGAATGAAACGGCCCATTAGCTGGTGAAGGCCTCACTGACACTGAGACAATATGTGCTTAAATTCCTCCATAATTCAGGTGTTCTTCATATCTGTTCATAGAGTATCATGCAGCAGCTCATAAAACACCATGTACTACCTACAACTCAAGGAAAAAAATGATATATATAAAATGAAGTTAATAATTGTGGAAGACATTTACACATCCCAGCAATTCAGAGAACTGCTTTACAGAGCTCATGTACTACATTCCCCATATGCAGCAAAGGTACTGTGGGAAGGATGTGCAAATAATGTCCACAATTTACCACTTTTTTTGCATCCTGGGTCTGTTTTAACACAGAACCCTCCTGCAGTGTGTGTGTGTGTGTGTGTGTGTGTGTGTGTGTGTGTGTGTGTGTGTGTATACAGTATATATGTATCACGAGTATTTTGGCATCTGGACTAACACGGCCTATTTAATCTATATGTATATATATATATATGTATGTACAAATAGTTTTGTCTAGGTGCACACAAAGACTAAATTAAATTAATATATATATATGTATGTATATCTATATATATCTATATATATATATATAGATTAGATAGGCCGTGTTAGTCCAGATGCCAAAATACTCGTGATATATATATATATATACACACACATACATACATACATACATATATATATAAATATAAATATAGTGCATATTTGATTTGTGGTGGAAGGCAAAAAATGAGATAAAAAGTCTGGGCTGCAGTTCTTTGAATTGCTGTGATGTGCAAATGGCGTCTGCAATAATAAACATATATATATATATACATACATACATATTACAAGACTAGGTTAAAGAAGAATAAAATTATATATATATATAGATACATTACTGAAGAAATATTTCCTACATTTCCTAAAATTATAAATAATAAAGCATATATATAAATTAGCAAATTATAAAATATATAGTATATAAATATGTGATAATATCCTGTTATATATATATATATATATATAAATTCTACAATATTTATAGCGTACATAGAGAATACAAGATAATGTCTATATATAGATCACAGAATAATACAAGATAATTGCATAAGAATATACACAGTATAGATCTATATATCAGAAATATATATATTTATTTATTTATAAAGGATTTTACCAGGAAGGATACATTAAGATTTCTCTCGTTTTCAAGTGTGTCCTGGGTTCAAGAACATTGAAGTGTTACAGAAATACAATATATATATATATATTTATTTATTTCAAAGAAAAATAAAATATCTATGTATGGATCAGTATATATCTATATATTGTAACATACATATTGTGCCATACAAGTTTTTGTATGATGTGGTTGATTCTACTTCACATCAGAATGATGCAGATAATGATAATTGAGATATAAACTATATGTAATCATACCATAGATTCATATAAGGATGATAATGCGTATGTGTATACATATAATATACTGTATACATAATATTATGGAAAAGAGGAATATATATATATATATATAGTGCAAAATAAAGTAGAAAAAAGCTGTAGAAAGGGTTTTATCTGTAGTGTTGTGTAGTTATAATATATTGTAGCAGAATATATATTCCACTTATAGTTCAGTCTGACCAAGGTCAGAGGAATTTAGGATCAACTCGGAAATTAAAGACAATGAATTATAATATTTCATCTAAATTTTCTGATTTAAACAAAATGTAGAGAAAAGGGGATAAAAAAAAGAAAGAAGTTAGAAATAAACGGAATAACAATATTATTTAATGATCAAACAATAACCAACTCTTTCGAGTAGGGAAGATATAAATATTTGTTTTTCTCCACAGCTGCTGAATAACTAAACAATTAAATGTATCATAGCATAACGTGATGCAATGTGATATAATGTGATATACACTATAACAAAAAAATAGGAATTTATTTATCTGTGAATGGTAAAATGGTTCATTTCCAGCAATACGTTGTAAAACCACCCTTTCCCTATAATAAATGGAAGTAAAGACCTGGACAGGGGTCTAGGACAGCTGGAGAATATACAGGGAGAACCCCCAATTATATGGGGAATAATAATAAAGCACAGAAAAGGAAAGAGAAGAGGAAAACAATGCCCTGCATTCTGTTACATAATGTCTTACACCTCTGAGTTTATATACACAGTGCATAGACACCATATACATTTATTTATAAAGCATTTTACCAGGAAGGATACATTGAGATTTCTCTCGGTTTCAAGTATACATGATGTATGCAAAGAAAGATATACTGGGTATGTAATATGTAATGTGCTCTGACTTCTATTTGTGGGTATACAAATATATGTATATTCCATACCACACGTTATATGTGTGTGTATATATATATATATATAGTATGGAATATACATATATTTGTGTATATAAATATATATATAATAATTTTATTACACGTTTATAGTTGTAGTTTCAAACTAAATTCATATTAGTATTCAATGCACAAACACACACATATATATATATATATATATATGTATAGCCATAATGTTTTTTTTATTATTTCTCCCTCGAAAGTGTGGATGTATAGAATAAGCATTAGGTGTAATAATGTCAGGCAGATGGGGTAGAGAACATGTAAAGGTATGGTGCTATTTGTGCAGAATGGATAAGGGGCAGTATTCTGCATCATCAGGGTTTACACTCAAGTGCAGGACAGACAGATCTAGAGACAGACAGATCTAGAGACAGACAGATCTAGAGACAGACAGATCTAGAGACAGACAAAGAAGGGCACAGCTTGGGAAATGATTTGATTTGACTGACAGACGAAACAGATTAGACAGACTGACAGACTGTGGATATAGAAAGTAAAGCAGATGGTGCAGGACAGACAGAGCTAGATAGAAAGTAAACCAGATGATGCAGGACAGACAGACATGCTGCATTTAGCCCCTCTCACTTAGAGCCAGGACCCCTGTGACAAACTACATGCCCAGAGAACTGTCCTGGTCGGAGGAGGATGGGGATGAGGGGGGGGGGGCTCCCTTGTCTCAAGGACACCTCTCTCTGATGGGATTTGAGGATGATGGGGTGAGGGGGGGTCCTTGGGTGGTGACGTCACCGGCTGTCGGTGTAATCCTCTTGTTGGAGCAATCTGGAGCTGCTCGAGGGCTGGTTGGGCAGAGGAGGCTCTAATCCCATAGACAGGATGAGATCAGGACCAGGCGCAGACCCAGACCCCCTCTCTGTAAGGAAGATCAAGAGGAGAGGGATAAATGCCCCCAGCCTCTTCAAAGAGACGAACAGAGGGCAGGAAGGAACTGGAGGGGCTACCTGTGCTCATACCATGGAATGAGGATCCTTTATTTTTCCTTATTTACCTCCTTTATGATGGAATTTAAATTTCTATTCTGGGCTTTGGAAGTGATGTGCTCCGTGGATGTGATGGATGCACCAGGACCCAGGAGATGATCAGGTTCATTCAACCTCCGTATCTTCATGGCCAGCCTCTTCTCTTTCCTCTCTGCTCCTTTGGGAACTCTCTCTGGTGGCACCATCATGTCCTGACCATTAATACCCCTCTTTACTGCCCCATCAGGCTCCCGATTTGCCCTTTAATACCCCCTTCTCCTAACCCATCATGCTCCTCTCCGGTCCCTTATTGCCCCGCTCTAGTGTCTCATAATGCCCCTCTCTTCTACCCCTTTAAATCTCTCTCCTGTCCCTTAATGCCCATCTCCTTTCCCCTCACACTCTTCTCCTTCCACATCATGTCCCTGGTCTGTCCCTAAAAGCTCCTGTCACCAGTCCCAGCATATCACTGTTTTGCCCCTAATACCCGCTTACCTGCCCCATTATGATCTCTTTCCTATCCATTAATACCCGCTTACCTGCCCCATTATGATCTCTTTCCTATCCATTAATACCCGCTTACCTGCCCCATTATGATCTCTTTCCTATCCATTAATACCCGCTTACCTGCCCCATTATGATCTCTTTCCTATCCATTAATACCCGCTTACCTGCCCCATTATGATCTCTTTCCTATCCATTAATACCCGCTTACCTGCCCCATTATGATCTCTTTCCTATCCATTAATACCCGCTTACCTGCCCCATTATGATCTCTTTCCTATCCATTAATACCCGCTTACCTGCCCCATTATGATCTCTTTCCTATCCATTAATACTTGCTTACCTGCCCCATTATGATCTCTTTCCTATCCATTAATACCCGCTTACCTGCCCCATTATGATCTTTCCTATCCATTAATACCCGCTTACCTGCCCGTTATGACACTCTCCTGTCTATTAATGCCCATCTAGCACCATATCCCACAGTCCTGTCCATTAATTTGCCCCTTTCATGTCCATATCCTCTCTCCTGTCCATCAAGTCCCTCCTACCTCACTAAGCCCCCTGTCCTATACATCCCCCATCCATTTTTCCCCAATCCTGCCCTTCTCTCCTGTCCCACCATATCACCCTCCTTTAATGTTCTACTCTATCAGGTCCCCTGTACAGTCCAATATAGCTGTCATACCAAGTCCACAGCCCCATCTATAACCCATTGGCATCATTAGATTGCTCCATGCACTAGGATCAGAATGTTGCATTGTGGTGGCACTATGAATCCAGATACATTGTGAGTTTTACATTTTTTATGCATGATAAATGGTAGCCCTGGGGGGGGGGATGCAGGGCTTAGGACCCAAAATGACTTAGATGTTTGTGTATGAATTGTCCAGGACGGTTTGTGTGTGTATATATATATATATATATATTAGTATATATCAATGTGAAGGTATGCACTCAGCCTATGCTAATCATAACAGACAGGTGCTTCTTAAGACAAATAAATACAACATACCAAGTATGCATATACTCCTTTTCAAAGATCATTACATCGAACAAAAAACAATATTTAAAATCTTTTCAAAGATTATAAACACCTGCCTTAAAGAACTGAAATGGAATACTCATACCTTGGTATATATATATATATATATCACATACACGGTTATCTCATACAAATCATATTTAAGTGAAGTGCACATTATATAGTGTGTTGTATAGATTGGTCTCAATAGCAGCCTTATATAAACTGCATGATAAGGTTCGAGTGCCACCTCCCATAGCTCTGTATATACTGTATATATAGTTAAATGCATGTTGTGTTTAGCGTAATCCTTTTTTTTTACCTTTTGATTGAAGACGTTTTTCTGCGTTCCTTTTTTTCGAGATAATCTTTGTAGGTTTGTTTATCTTTCATCCTTTCAATGTTTTTGCTTCCTTTTGCACAGTGCATATATATATCTATATAAATCTACATATCGATTTGTAAATCCCCAAAACATAACTGGTATCTGACTACTATTAACAGAATGAATAGCTTAATCTTAAAAAATGGTGACCCCCCTACATCCCATGTGCAAGCACAAGCTAAGCATTATTTCACTGTCTCATTGGGTTGTACTCAGTGGCTTGCATTCCTATGGTGCGCACTCTGCATCACAGACCACACGTTCATACTCCTGACATTACTTCTAATAACACAGTCCATATACACAGTAAAATGGAGTATGAATATGGAAACGGTGACCTTCCATAGCCTCTGTTGACCCCCACCATCAATTGCCCCAAATTTAGGGTGACTTTTACTTTGGTAGAGCAGCAAAGAACCACCCACAGAAATGCAGAAACCCTCCCTCCATATTAGTTTTCCAGGGTCCATCCCATGCTCAATGCATAATACAGAATTCAACCGCAGAGCTCTTCTCACTCTCCGAATGCAGCACATTTGAAACCCTCCAATGTAGGGTGACCCAACATTCCAACATGCAGAGACCCTTGGCCCAAAATCCCGCAGTGCATGGATTTAAAGACATCCCAGTTAAGCCTTTTTGTACACCATCCTCGACCTCTACCCATTAAGGTACCCCCTCCCCGCCTTAACGAGACCCCCTCTGCGTGTTCACAGCGGACCTTGATTTAATGTCTATACAATTAAGGCACGCGGTGAATGCCAAGAGAGGTGCTTCCAAGCTGCTGCAGGAGGGGGCCAGAGGCCTGGGGCTTGTTGGATGGTCTGAGGGTCCCTTGAGACCTCTTTTTTGCCCCCCCGCAAAAAAAATCTCTATTTGTTTTCAACCAAAATTACTACAAGATTTGGCCATACTTGATGCAAAAACTACCCACATTCCCGCTCCACGGTAGATAAACGTTTCAGTTCCACAATATACTGGACTGGAAAATAAGACAAAGGAATCTCCTCCACTTTCGGCCATTTTATACAGCAAGCCGGGGGGGGGTGCAGTGACAATCACGACTCACGATCCCCCGATAAATATGGAGGCCGGGGTTGCAGCGAATTGCGTCAGGGACACAACACCGCAACCTTCAGCCATTGAAAGAAATGCACAATTTGGACAGAATGGTGGCCATTCCACTCAACCTCTTCAAAGACCATCTCGCAATGTTACCTGCGCCGTGAAATATTTATTAACTTGCTCATTTAATGCCTGTGTCTGTAATCGTGTTTCCATTACATTAGTAACCTGTGTTATCAGTTTCCTTTTCCTCCATAGCATGAAGACCCTGGTGTCCTGCTTAATAAAGGTGAGCAACACAGTGGATAGCGTGGTCATGGGAATATTTACCTGAGCAGAAAACCCAGAACTGAAGGGAGGTATATGCAGACATGTTGCAGGGTGTCGTGCATGAATGAAGGGAGGGAATGTTTATTGTAGGTGGGCAGAGAGATGTCTTGTAGGTTACTATATGTGTGTATGAAGGACTGGATTTATTGCAGTAGGCAAAAGATGTCTTGGAAGCGTGTGTGTGTGTGTGTATGAATGAAGGAAGGGAATGGTTATAGTATGTGGGCTGAGAGATGTCTTGCAGGCAACTTTGTAGGTGTATATGAAGGACTGGATCTATGAAAGTAGATGGGCGAAAGATTTCTTGGAAGCAGCTGTGTGTGTGTATGAATGAAGGAAGGGAATGGTTATAGTAGCAGGGTTATTCAGAGAGAGGTGAAAACCAGGAGAATGGTTGGAGAAGTGAAAATTCTAGGTCAAAATAGCCAAACGAGAAAAATTCTCCCATTTATCTCACTTTCTAAATCAGCTGTTTTGACCTAGAATTTTCACTTCTCCAGTCATTCTCCTGGTTTTCACTGCTCTCTGCATGTGTCTTGAGATATGTCTTGTAGGCAGGTCTGTATGTGTAAATGAAGGAAGGGGATTATTATAGTAGGTGCGTACATGTCTTGTAGGCGGTGGTGTGTCTGAACGAAGGAATGGAATGATTATAGTAGGTGGGCACAGATATGTTTTGGACACGGCAGTAAAGTGTATGAATGAAGGAAGTGAATGATCATAGTACTTGGTAGAGAAATGTCTTAAAGGGAGTGATGTATATGAATGAAGGAAATTATTATAGTATATGGGCAGAGAAATGTATTGGAGTAAGTAATGTGCATGAATGGGGAAGGCGAGATGAAGACATGATTAACAGCAGAGCCGTACATGAGAAAAGAAACCTATGTTTGAGTGTTGCGGGAATAACAGGGTAAACTTGTATTGGTGACATGATGAATAGGAAAATATGGGTTGTAATTGAGTTGAAAGCAGAGAGTTACACATAACTGAGGAAGTTATGCTTAAGACAGTAGTGCGAATGAATGATGGGGTAACGCAATATCAGAGACCGTGATGGTTATGAATAAGGGAGGAATAGTTTATTGGGAGGCCTTGATCGGTTGGAATAAATGGAAAGAGTGTTGCTTAGGTGATGGCGATGGCGATGTGCAAGAATGGGGGAAATACGGTTACTTAGGAGGCAGGGAGTGCTCTATATCGATGGAAAATTTATGTTATGCTCGAGGCAGTAGTGTGTGTGTGTGCATGTGTGTGTTTTTTTAATGATAGGGCAAAGCTATGGTCGAGGCCTGGATGAAGCTGGGTATATTCTGCTGGAGGCAATATTGTGTATGAACTAGTGACAAGATAAATCTTTGATGTATTTGTTCATGAATATGTGGGGGTCAGTGTAAAATGCATATTCACAGGGAGAGGGGTAAAGTTGTGTGGAGCCAGCATAGAGCTTAAATCACAGTGAAAATACTTATTTTTGAGGTAGTGATGTGTATGAATAAGAGGGTTAGTGTTATGTTGGAAATATTAGCATGTAGGCATAATGGAGTTGGTGCCATTTAAAGAGAAGCTGTGTCGGTATGGAGGTTAGAACCTGTTTTGAGTGATTTTTGTGTATGAATAATTGGACTGGAAGTGTATTGTTAGGGCTAAATTTGGAAAATGGAGTAGAGATGGAATAACTGGAAATAACGAGAAAGCAGAGATCTATTAGAGTAAACTATGCCTGAATATTAAGGTAGTGTTGGACAGTATGTATGTTGTGGATGAATAATGTAAATTGTGATGTGGCCGAATTAGTAATACTATGAATAATGAGGGAAGCGATTGAGCTTCCCATTGCATTATTCACACATATCAAATCCCTAATGTCAGGAACAAGAGTGATCAAATAATTTTAGCATATTGTGTGACTAAGACAGTAAGAAGGTGAAGTTTTTGATGCACTGTAAGGGTATTGGACTCATTGAGGTGTGTGAATAAGGAATGGTAGTATTACCTGAGGAAGTGATGTGGAGGAATAATTGGGGGATACTAATTCTGCTGCTGTATATGAATGAGTCAGTAAAGGAGTTACTGATAAGCATGGAGTAATGGAAGTAGTAGGATTATGTCCATATCTGTGATACATCCATAGACTATCTGTAGAACTGCAGGCAGTACTATGCAAGAATAACTAGAGGAGTGTCAGGATTGTAAGAATAACAAGAGTATGGCTGTTTTGGAGTTACTGGAATAGGTAAACAATTGAGATAGAAACGTGATGGAGTGGTCGATGCTGCTGAATGTTATGTAAGAATTGATATATAGTGAAGTGCGTGAATGAAAAAGGGACAGAGTTTTATAATCTATAAACAGAACTAAATTGTGTCACTGATGTGTGTGGGAACAATGGAAGAAAATTTGCGTTAGAGTTACTTTTCTGCGTGAACACAGCTGATTGCAGTGTTAATGGATACCAATAATGAGAGCAGATTGAGTAACTGTGCTGTCCAGGTCTACGAGGGGACAATTTGGTTAGCTATATGTTCTGAAGCCATTGGGGCATATTAATAATGGTACTAGAAATGGAGTCAGTGGGGAGGAGGAAGGAGAGGTTGTTTGAGTTAATTGCTGTGCATGAGTAACGACGGTGGGGGTGAGATGACATTTACATGGGCAGAGGGGACTGATGTGTGCTTAACACATTTGAATGGGTGAATGATAACAGTAGACTGATTGGTTATAGAGTAGCATAATGGGTTGGATAAAAATCTTTGACGTGAATGAATAATGCTCACGAAGTTGTGTTGGAGGTAGTGTTGAGCTTCAAAACGGGGTTACGTTTGTGTGGGAGACTGTGATGAGCAGTAAAAGGGTTACAGTTGTGTTGGAAGAGGTGACAACGAGCATGAATAAGTGTTCACAGTGATGTGGGAGGCTGTGATGAATTCACTTCATTCTCATAACTTATGAGTGATGAAAGAGCAGTAGAAGAATAAGACTTGAGGAAGTGATGGAAGTGGCGCAGTGTAGGTGACGGTTTCCTGGGAGCAATGGTGTGTATTTATGATTTATTTTTGGATGTGTGAAGTAGAAGCTGTGACGGAGGCGTGATTGGATAATGTTGGGGTTACAGACTATGTGAGACTATACATTTAGTGATTGGAATGTAAGGTCTAATGTTACTGTTGGGTTAAAAATGCAGACGAGTTAATGTTTTGTTCATTCTTAGGAGTTTGGATAAGGACTAGATAGTGAGGGGTTAAGCATTTTTCGATTCTTAGATCCATTACTGGTTCCACTTAGCAGATTGTTCTCCATTGCCAAAACAATAGGAACTCTTGGAAGCTTTAACCATGGGGTGAATTTGCAGCTGACAGGCTCTGTGAATTCCATGTAAACTTGTTATTTCTCTGGAACCAGACCAACAGATGCCTCATACAGTCCCTTCCTCTGCCAGAGCACTGGTTCTTGCCATACCCATGCCCTCTTCATCGGTATTCACAACATTAACACAGTGCAGTAAGGATGACTTCAATCATGACATGACAAAATATACAAGATTTTACTCCATTTTAATACAGCTCTAAAGACTTTAAACAAACCTGTCTTAAGAATTATCGATGAGGATTTGTCTTACAAAATCTGATCAAACATTGCATAAATTTGCCATGACATCATCAGGTCCTCTCCTTCATAACCCAATGTCTACTCTTATGACGAGAACTCCCCTGCATGGCACATATGTCATCTTGGAGCTCCCTGCAGATCAAGGTTAAAGAGGTCCTGTGACAACCACTAGCTGACTTGGGTTTGGAGGACCTGGATATGCTTCCACATTTGCTCAGACTCATCTGTGATCTTCTCCATCACCCCCAAGCATAACTTGGAACATGTGTGTTTTGGGAGAGAGCAGTGCCTATGGGTTTATGTACATGTATATTAAATGTGAGCTATTTATGAAGTGGTATGCTGATCAAATCTGTTTTAAAGCTTTATGTGGGTCGAACAACCTATTTATGTGGCTATCGGGGAAGGGGGGAGTCATTTCGAGCCTCTGCTGAATTTTTTAACATGTTTTTCTCACTTTCTGAGATGCCGCTTTCCTCTTAATGTGTTTTTCCTTCACACTACAATTCCAAAAATAAATGGATTGACTATGACTCATTCCGCCTGTTGTGTTTTCTTTATTTGTGTGTGATGTGGATGGAGGGTTTAATAAACAGAAGGATGCTCACACACCTCTGTGTGTCTGGTTACCATTATTATAGTTAAGCCCGATGACATCACAACTCTGAGGTTGCAAAAGGTGAGGCTCCAGGTAATACCTCTAGATATTCTAATAGGAATATTGACTGTAACACAGATGTCAATACCTGTGATATAACATTTCCATTATTACTTCCTCCTTTCTCCATACTGCATGGATAGATTAGATGTATCACCATTGTATGGTCACAGGAGTACATCCAGAGGCTGAAGATTTCCATGTGAAACCCTGGACTCCTGGGACTGAAGGAAATACAGCATTGTTAGAAAATTCTAGATGTAACCCTACTTCTCTTCTGCATAATTCAGACATATCTGTAGATATCAGGCTCCCAGTATTGTGTTCTCTCCGTGTATTGTGTGTAATGCAAACATATCATTAAATACCAGACTCCCTGTTTTGTCTTCTCTGTGATACTGTGTGAAGCATATATCAGCGGACCCCAGACTTCCTGTATTTTGTTACATACCAGTGAGTAAATCCATCTTTTCAGTCCATCTCTCAGTTTACCCTCAAAGTGTGGGAGCTGCCATCTTTAAATCCACTTTGGTCAGAAGCTCCAAATCAGGAACACTACATGGAATAAGGCATTTTCATTAAACATCATCATCACCACCACAGTTTCTTCCTTTACCTACAGATTATTCTCCTTGGTCTCTCTTTAGGTTAAAAGATGTTGCCACACTTCCAGCCCCATTAGTAAATCACTGACATGTGTTTACAGAAGGAATTTCAATATCCACAAAAAATACCTAAGAACTGGAGTTTGGTTTTCCATAGTGATTTTTAGTAAACCAATCACTCTCCTAGATCGCTACTTGATGATAGAGGTGTCATTATCGCCAAGATGACCTTCAGTACATGGCTCCATGGACACGAAAAGAGGAATAAAGGGACATTCCAGTCACTATTCAATGTTATTTTAATGGTCATGTTGACTTGAATGGCCTCTCCCACTTTCACAAATTTGTCCTGGAAGGCTGATTAAGCTCATTGAGTGAGTTTCCATGCACAGAAAGCTGTAAATCACTGCTTGATAATCAGCCTTCTGGGATTCAGGTTAAAAACGTAAAGCTCTGTACATTCCCGATCAGTCAATGCTTCTCAATGTGCTCACATTAAGAGCCTCGGAGAAGCTATGGATGCAGAAGAGAAAAGCACTGAGACAAAGACCAGCACTACAGAGGTGGTGAGATCTGCCCACTTACACGCTCTGACCCCAGATAAGCCCACTGACTCCCCCAGAACCTAGATCAGCCCCGTGACTTCGTCAGATCCCAGATCAGCCCTTTACACTCTCAGACCCATATCAGATCTTTACACTCTCAGACCTAAATCAGAACTTTACATTCTCAGACCAAAATCAGACCTTTACACCCTCAGACCCAGATCAGACCTTTACACCCTCAGTTCCGAGATTAGACCCCTTGTACCCTCAGCTCCACAATCAGTCCACATGCAACCACAGCGCCGACTTCAGCCCCCTTACACCCTCATAACCCTTATCAGCCCCCTTGCCCCTCAGATCCCAGATCTGTCTCCTTACACCCTCAGACCCAGGATCAGCCCCTATGCACCCTCAGACCCCAGATCAGCTCCCTGTCTCTATAGCTAACCCTATGACTAAATGTAATTCAAAAATTAACCCATTCCTAAAAGTAAAGCGAACCCAACTCTAAAACTAACCCTAATCATAGGCGCTAAGTTAAAGCTTTTTTAGGTGGTCATGATGCCCTGAGTATGCCCTTTTCCTTCGCTGCCCCCTCCGCTCAGCCGATCGGCTGAAACAGCTGAGAGACGCGGAGGAATTTACTCCGCCCTCCCAGCTGTCAGTCAGCAGAGCGGGATTCGTATTTCCCGCTTCTGCAGACTATTGCCGAGTAGGAGACGTCATCACGCTTTCAGTAGCTGGCGGCAGCGGCTGAGATTAGTGTTGCGCGCATCCTCTTGCGCGTAACACTAATCAAAGAAGAAGATGGAGCCGGGAGGAAGCCTGCTGATTGGCTGGTTTACGTGAGAGGCGCGCATGCGCGCTTCTCACGTAAACCATTAGCCAAGTTGAAGATTTCCCACGACGGGAGCGGAAAAGGAGGGAGGTGAGTATAAAAAAAAAAACCGCCATTGGAAACAAGTGGTTTTTAGGGTAAGTATTACATAAAAAAAAAAAATACTGAATAACTAGGTAGGTATAATATAATTTAAAAAAAGGGGGGGGTGATTTTTAGCCTAGAGTGTTCCTTCAAGAGTAACCCAGGAGTATAACCCTAAGGCAGTTGGTCAGCAAAATTGTCATCCAGAGCTTTTAGACCACGTTGCCCTAATGCTCAGCCACTCATGAGATTGACAGCGACGACGTCATGTGAGTTCCAAAGTATCCTGAGGGTTAAGGTTGCTGACCTCTGCCCTAAGGAATGTAAGATATATACCTATAACTAGATATGTAAGACTTTTTATGAAAATATTTTTTTTAGAAAAACTTCTTTAACCCGAACCAACAGATTCTATGCATTTTTTGTATGCGAGGTCATTACAGTTCAGTGATGCACACTTCATTTCTAGGCATCAGATTCTCCTCCATTTTTAGAAACAAGCTTCCCCACTTACAACTGACACCTACAGTTTCCCATTTCTATACTAAGTACTAGTTCTACACCTGCCATGACTCCTATCAGCCCTTCATTAAAGACTAATTAATTGCCCATGTTAAAAGCTTAATTTCTCACCTACTACCGGAGGTCCTGTAACTGGAAGGATGCTGGTTTTCTGAATTGTAAGGTCTTGCCTCTGTTTATTTATCATTCTGTTTGTTTAATTTTTCATTCTTTAAGGTAAAGATTTGCAGGAACTTCTGGCACTATATAAATGACAATAATATTATTATTAATAATAATAATAATAAACAAACGGACAAAAGGAAATTCGGCCAAAAGCATAAGAAGCGTTATTTTACGGTGAGCACAATAAAGCTGTGGAATTCTCTGCCTGTTGAGGTGGTTGGGTCAGAGACTGTACAGACATTTAAACAATGACTGGATGACTTCCTGCAAAAGCATAATATTAAGGGTTATAATATTTAATACTGTATGTGGGTAAAAGCTCCTGGATCTAAGGAGAAATCTGACGCCATTCTGGGGTCAAGAAGGATTTTTTTCCCAGTATGTTGCATATTGGCGAGCGCTTCAGACTGGGTTTTAGCCTTCTTTTGAATCAACAGCAGTAGATGATGTGTGAGAGGCTGAACCCGATGGACGTATGTCTTTTTTTCAGCCTTGTAACATACAGGGTTATTCAGAGAAAGGTGAAAACCACGAGAACTGGCAAGAGAAGAGAGCAATCTAGACCAAATAGCCGATTTGGAAAGTGAGATAAATGGGAGAATATTTCTGGTTTGGCTATTTTGACCTAGAATTTTAATTTCTCCAGTCATTCCCCTGAGTTTCACCTTTCTTTGAATAGACCTGTATGTAAATTAGCTGCCGGAAACTCAACACCTGGTGTTATTAAATAGCACCTTAACACCACACTAGAAACAAAAATATTATCCAGACAGGACCACATTATTAATATGCAGGGAAACACTTGAGATGGGTGAAGCCCACAGAATGGATGATGATGGAGCCCGTGCAAGAAATGCTACATATATATACGAATATATATATGAGAGAGAGAGAGAGAAGAATGCATGAGTCTGCTCTTAGAAAATTTTAAAAACATGGAATTGGATTCTTCTGAGAAGCACTGAGAGTGACAGCAGAGGTTCCTGTTAAAAACTTTGAATATAAAGACATTAATCTGAAACACAATAGGTGGAATTAAAACATGAGATTAAAGGTAAGGATATCAGTGGGTGTCACATGATCACATCCTCAATATGCCATTGGTGAGGGATTTTAAAGAATCCAGTATCTACAGACTATTTCTCACCAGCAGCAAATGGCACTAAACATTTCACGATTCTGTCATCAGCATGTCCAGTCCAGTCACAGAAAGAAGATGTTTCCCGAACTGTAACACAATACCTTGTCTATGGCGCCACTATCTATTGGGCCACAATCAACACAATTACAAATATTTACATAGCACCAACAAATTCAATAAAGCTGCACAATGGGTAAGACAAAACAAACCAAATTAACAAACATTTTAGATACACTGAGAACAATAGGAAAAAAGGGCCTGGCTCCAGAGCTTACTATCTAAGAGAAGAAGGGTCCCATACAGAGAGAACCAGACAACTGAGAGAAAATAGAACAAAGGTTGGACTGCATTTCTGGGATGCATTTTTGTGATGAGGAGTGGATTTAAACACGAAAATGTAAGGACTTATTCACCAACAGGGTTATTCAGAGAGCACCTAAATGTAACCGACATGCCAATGACATGATTCGCTGCACTTCAGAGAGTCCGATTTGCTGACCCTGCGGTGAATACTGAATTCACCGCAGGGTCCCCGAAAGTGCAGCGAATCAGCCGCCGAACGCCACCTCAAACCTGCCGCTGACAACCCACCGGACAGCTGCCAACCGCAGCTGATGAGCCGCCTAGCACAGCGCCGACTAGCCACGGAAAAGAGCCAACAAGCTGCCGGACGGTTAAAAAAACAAAACGATTGAAAGTACCAAATTTGAAACGAGGTTTGCAAAAAAAAGTACTGGATGAAAATGTCTGGAATTAACTTCTAAGGTCTTATGAATAATAATAAAAAACATCTGTTTCATTAAAAAAAACAAACGCTATTTAAAAAAATCTGGTTTTTTTTGGGCAAAATAAGCCTGAAAAATCCTAAAAGATCAATAAATAAAGATACTTTTCACTGCAGATTTAAAGAATAAATGTTTTTTTAGATGTTAAATAAAAACGGGAATATTTTCAACATTGAAACCTATGGGATTCGCCTGATTAAACCTGTCGAATGAACCACCGACCATCAGGGCATTTTGACAACTTTTCACTGCTGTTCAGTGCTCACTGAACATATTAACCATTGCTTCTCTATGGGGACTTTCTCTGCCGTCGAACAGGCACCATATTTGCAGGCAGTTCGCCAAAATTTGTAACAAAAATAATAACAAAACGAGATGTACTGTATATGATTAATTAATGCTACATTTATTAAATAACATTTGACAGTGAAAGTCACTTTGGACAATATATCAGTTTGCTGGGAGGGGGAATGCGGTGCCACAGCGGTGCCAGAGTATTATTATAGATTTATCTTAGAAACAGCAGAATATGAGCAACCTCTGGACTCACGGAGAATCATCCTCCAGCTCTCCAAAAAGAAAGATCCCCTGTGGAGGAAACCTCTGGAGAACTGTGGCACAAACGAGCACCCTTTTGTCTGGGCACTAAGGGGGTTATTCAGCGATCATCGAAATGTCACCGACATTTTGGTTCTCTCTCATTCCCACACTTCCCTGCACTTTGGGGAATCAAAGTTCCCCATCCTGCGGTGAATTCAGCATTCACCACAGGGTCCCCATAGTGCAGGGAAAACCCACCGCACACCCGCCGAACAACTGCCGAAATCCCAACAAAAACCTGTCGGAACCGCCACGAAAAACATGCCCAACACATTGGAAAAAGCCAACGAGCCGCCGATCTCAACGCATACCAGCTACCGGAAAAAGCTGACAAGCTGGCGAACGGAGTAAAGAAAAAAAAAATTATTGAAAGTGTCAAAATTGAAACGCTGTTTGCAAAAAAAACTACTGAATGAAAATGCCTGGAATTTACATATAAGGTCCTATGAATGATAATAAAAAGGTCTGTTACAGAAAAACCCTAATCAATTTTTTTTTTTTTAAAAACGGAAGAAAAAATTGCAGAAAAAATCCCCAAAAATGCTTAAAAGATCCTAAAAAAAAATCAATTAATAAAGAGACTTTTTACTGCAGATTAAAATAATAAATGGTTTATTAGATATTGGATAAAAACGGGAATATTTTTAACAATAAAAAAAGGATTATGTGCAGGCCCTAAATTGAAGAATTATTAACTCCCTTTGCTCAATATAAGAGAAGGGAGAGGGGAAAAAAAGGGGGTGAAGTATAGCCCGTATTATGCTGGCTAAGGCTAGGGTCAGACTAGCGCAGTTTTAACGTGCGTTTAGCCGCACGAAATCACGGCCGTACTAGCAGCAAATGACGTCCAATGCCGGGGAACATACGACGAACGGCCGCACGAAAGTTCGTCCGCGCAACGCAAGTGGCCAACGAACGCATTTTTTCGAGAACGTCAAACCGCTACTACTGACGTACAGAGTGCGCTGCGGCCGCATAGCGGCGTGTGTGCGTGATTAGGAGACGTCAGACGCTGCTAATGTCCGGCCAACATAACGTCCAGACTCAAAAAGTGTTTTATTGATGATCCGTACAAAATCACGGACGAAAAGGCGCATCGTATGACCGCTATCGCGTATTCCGGGGGAAAATACGTACGTTCGTTCGACCGAACTTTTTCACGGACGACGTGAAAAATGCGTTCGTCTGACCCTAGCCTAACTGGAACAGAAAAAACACAGTAGAAAACACTCTTCTAAAACAAACTGCATCAAATAGTACAAAAAAAGGGGGGTATGTGAATGCAGATGGCGCAAGATAAGTAAATTGGTATAAACCAAAGCTTATTTCACATAATACATCTCAATAAATAAAATATAATGTCTCTTAATTCAAGAAAAAAAAATATATAGTCCGCTCCTGGGGGAGTATTTACTCAGCTTATGGAGAGGATGGGGGTGAAGATGACCGCTTCTCAGCCTCTGATGAGGATGGGGGTGAAGATGCTGAGAAGCGGACATATTCACTAGTGATGAGCCGAACACCCCCGTGTTCGGTTCGCATTCGAACTCGAACAATTTCAAAAGTTCGGTTCGAATGCGAACACGATTCGAACTCAATGCAAGTCAATGGGACTCGAATGTTCGATTTTTAGAGTGCCCTCCAAGAGGGCATATATGCAAGATATTTGCCATAAAAGGTGTATGGGGGTCCGGGTAGTGCCCTGGGGGACAGGAAACAAAGACAAAAAGTTAAAAAAAAAACGTTTTTAACCCTTTCGCTGCTGAGGCTTTTCCCGCCCCTGTGCTGAGGTCATTTTTTACCTGTTTTGCGCATCATGTTTAAACGTGTTTTTAAGGCTTATTTTAGTATATGACATCGACATATTATATATCGTTCTTTCCGTCAGACTCGGTAGATTCATAATATGTCATTATTATATGTATACGTTATGTCATGTTTGTATATTATAACAAAAAATGCAATAAAATATGTATTTTCAATAATTTACAGCGTGTAAAGTGTTTTTTTCCACATTTTAACATGCGAGCAATTGCGGTTATATTTTGTATGGGGTGCGCGTGTTAAAAAAATTAGAGATGGGGTCTCGTTACATTTTTTTTTGGGGAAAATGACACCATTTTTAACAAACGCACCGCATACAAAAATCGTTAATGCAGCATCATTGTTCACATTATAATTGAAATGGGAACAATATTGCTGCATTAACAAAACAAAAAAAAAAAAAAAAAAGTGTTTATTTTTTTTATTTTTTTTAATTTTTATTTATTTTTATTTTTCTTTTTTTTTTTTTTTTTACAATTTTTTTTACTTTCATGTTTGGTATCGTTGGAACGGCCATGCTCTGGCCGATCCAACGATATCAAAATTTAACCCCTAACTGCCACGGATCGGGAGATAGGGAGTTCATTGGAACTCCCTATCTCCACAGTTCGTGGCAGTTAGGGGTTAATGCTAGGACTGGCGTCATCGTGCTACGCACGATGACGCCAGTCCTCTGGGGGAGTTCCCGGAAGCTTGGCCGACATCCAAGATGTCGGCCAGCTCCCGGGAAGGATCGCAAATCGGCGCTTTTCAGCGCCGATTTGCGATCCAGCTCCCCAGGGGTTAATGCCAGGCATCATTTGGAAGGGCAGGCTGTGCCCTTCCAAATGATGCCTGATTTAAGCCCCTGTGAGCCGCCGATCGGGAGGGAGAGAGGTCCGAAGGACCTCCCCCCCTCCCTTTCAGGCGCCTCCTCCGCACATGCGGGGGGGGCGCCTGAATTATGTGTCATCGCGGGGGCGCGATGACACATAATAATGGCGGCCACTGCTCCGGATGCCGGGCTGACATCCAGGATGTCAGCCCGCACCGGAGGGGCCAGCGATCGGCCGGAACCCGGCCGAACGCTGACCCCAATGCGAGGACGCGCTCAGCGCGTCCTCCGCATACCAGCGGCAATGCTGAGGACGCGCTGAGCGCGTCCTTAGCATTGAAGTGGTTAAAGGAACAGTGAGTTCTCCATGAAATAAAGGTTAAGAATAAAAATGAAAAATTCCTTCAAATATCGTGCCTAGGAGGTCCCCAAAACCTGCCCGTGAAGTGGCGAATTTGTAGGATGTATAGAAACATTTAAAAACAAAAAAATTACATTTCAAATGACGGTAAATGGTTTTCCTTTAATCTATTCATAAATAACTGCTTGGGGCGGCAGCCTGTATGAAAAGAGGAGACGTTTTAGGACACGCAGAACAAGTTTAGTGATTTTTTTGGCTAAATTATGGTGAAACTTATGCAGGCTTTGGATGAAAGTAACAATAGTTGCTTTAAAATTGGGCCTTTAGTGTCGGTAACAGTGCCATCACACCGTAACCCCTCAGTGGTATTATAGAAGAGTGCAGGGTTGGACCCTGCGGTCAAATATTAAGATGATATGAATCTGGTATAGGCGTCAGTGGCAGTGCACCCAAATATTTTACCTTTGGTGGCAGCAAGTGCCTTCACACCGTAACCCCTCTGTGGTATTGTGGAAGAGTGCAGTGGTGGACCCTGCGGTCCAATATTAAAATGATCTGAATCTGGTATAGGCGTCAGTGGCAGTGCACCCAAATATTGTGCCTGTAGTGGCAGGAAGTGCCTTCACACCATAACCCCTCTGAGGTATTGTGGAAGAGTGCAGTGGTGGAGGTTTTGGTAATGCAGAAGAGATCCCCGATCTATTCAGTTACATCAGCAGCTATAACAAAACCGGGTCAGCAATGTTTAGGCACTTGTACTGCGCTGATAAATATACAAACACAAAAATAAGGACAGCGCTCCCACGAAAAGTTATATCTTTTCAACCAAAAAGAGATTGCGACAAAAAATCTTTCTGCTTTTTAACTGCACAGTCTATTATTTACTACAAAAGTCTTATTTAAAAAAAAAAAAAAAAAAAAATCTTAAAGGAAAAGTCACCGGTAGAGAAGAAATCTTCACACGAATATATAAATGGGACCACTCCCTTGAACTTTCAGTTTCTAGGATCGTCTTTTCATCCAATAAAGGGCTCCAAACATTCAATTCGCCCTCCTGGTATGTATCCACAGTGGAAAGAAGCCTCAGCACAAATCCACACCTCCTCCAGAGATGCACAGGGAACACTGATGAATCCCTGGGTGGGGTTAACCGTTGCGTTGCTGCAGGAATCTCTTCAGAAAATTCCTCAGAGAAAACAAAAGAACAATAGTGCAGCCAGTTTTTACAGGGACAGAGTATAAAAGTATAAGAGTATAAAGTATAAAATGTTTGGAGCCCTTTATTGGATGAAAAGACGATCCTAGAAACTGAAAGTTCAAGGGAGTGGTCCCATTTATATATTCGTGTGAAGATTTCTTCTCTACCGGTGACTTTTCCTAAGATTTTTTTTTTTTTTTTTTTTTTTTTTTTTTTTAAATAAGACTTTTGTAGTAAATAATAGACTGTGCAGTTAAAAAGCAGAAAGATTTTTTGTCGCAATCTCTTTTTGGTTGAAAAGATATAACTTTTCGTGGAGCGCTGTCCTTATTTTTGTGTTTGTATATTTATCTTGCTTGTTAGTTGGACAGACTAACCTTATAGGATTCTAGCAGCTCCCTTTTGTATACATATACCCTATTCCTTCTCTTAGCGCCACAGTAGTCCTACGTTGTGTTTATTCTTATCCTATTCTGTCCAAGGACTACAAAGGCAGCTGGAAATGGCACTTAATGATTATAGGTCCAAGATTGGGCTTAATATAGATGAATTATTTGGTGATATTATACCCATTGCACCAAACACTACAGTTCCTGATTTAAAAGAGCTTATCCTTTCTCTGGAAAAGACGCTTATTAAAGAAATTAAATCAAAGTTGGAGGTTGCTACTCTCCAAAAATACTTGAGGGAGAAAATTTCTCCAAGAGGTTTAAGATTTTTTAAAATGCCCACCTCTGATAGGGATAATACCAGCTTTCTAGAGGGATGGATTAATCTGATGGACAGTTTTGCAGATCAGACTATGAATTATATAATAAATTTTCGAACTCTCTCCTTAATTGAGTTAGAAGCCAAAGCTAACTCTCTTTTGGAGAATATACAGTCTATAGTGGAGAACGATGACTTTGCCCTTATTTCAGCGGATTTGGAACACACTCTGGGGAAGGTTTCACAAGATGTGATGGAAATCAAAAAGAATAAATATGGTAGAGACATAGAAGATTATAAAACAGATAGAGTACATGAGAAATACTATTCTTCGAACAATAATAGGTTCCCATATAGGAATTCCAAAAGAAATAAATTTTCTCGGTATGAACACAATAACGATTTTTATCATGCTCCCTCTAATAGCAACCCCAATTTTACCCCAGTTAGAGAGAGACCGACTCTATCAGTCTCGTGTGAAGAACCTCAAGCTCCCATTGTGGTTGCTAAGGTCTCTACTGAGGTTATTGAGATTGCTACTAGTGTTTTGAGTTTACCATTGGAACCTATTCTTGTTGATGGTGAATGTAAAAACACTACTTCACAAAATGAAAATAAAAGTATAAACTTGGGTTTACCTGTTTCTCCAGTGGCATCCACCTCATATGCAGATCCTAAACTCTCATATGCTCCGGTAAGGAGAAGTTTGTACGAAGAGAGAGAAAGGAAACAGGCAACACTCCCCCAATATCAATGGGTCTCTAAATGGAATAAAGCCAGACTCCCTAATGGTGAAACTTCGACTTCCAATAAATTCCAACCCCTTGTAGATGTTTCAGAGACGTTTTTTCCAGGGGACCCCAACTTGAAACCCCTGGGGCCCGAAAAGATCTTTCTCCCAATGGAAAAAGAGAAAAATACTTCCTTCCCAGAACCACAAACAAATTTGGCCCCAAAGGCTATGAAAAGACCACTAGAAAGAACAAGCGGGGGACCAGGGCAGGGAGAACCAAGAGGGGTGAGAAAAAAGATAAAATAGTTAATCCATCCTCAACTCCTGGTAACCCTGAAAAGAATGGTATTTTCAATTTGAGTGAACATGTTCTCACCAATTCAGAAAAAAAGGTTCTGAATAAAGGCTTGAAATTTGCTCCTAGTGTTAAGGTAAATAAATTCAATATGTATATCGACCTAAAGAAATTTCAACGGAAATTATGTTTGAAGAAATTTTTTGCTAAAAATCCTGTTGAAAATTCTCTCAATATTCCACGATATGTTCACACAGATTTAAAAGAAACCTCTAAATTTTTCCCTAAACATCTAATATCTGACGAAATGAAGATTTTTGAACGCCTTGTACTGAAAGATATTGACAAAATTAGTAAAGAGAAAATTTCTTTCAACCTTACAAGAAAAGAAAGAGATGCCCTTGATAAATTGAATAATGACCCTTCCCTTATAATTAAACCGGCTGATAAGGGTGGAGGGATAGTTCTTTTAAGTATGGAGAAATATAACAATGAAGCGATGCGGCAATTAGACGATCGCGACACTTACTCTCTTTTGTCATGCAATCCTATGGAAAAAAACAAGATTGCATTGACTAACCTCTTAAAGGAAGGGAAAGACAGTGGCATCCTAACAGAAAAAGAGTACCTGTATTTGAATATTCCCTTTCCTAGAATTCCTATTCTGTATTTACTTCCAAAGATACATAAAGATTTAATAAATCCCCCTGGAAGACCCATTATATCTGGTGTACATTCACTTACCAGTAGATTGTCGCAATATATCGACATCCTTCTACAGCCTTTAGTCAAAAAGATCCCTTCGTATCTTAAGGATACAATCCATCTATTACAAATTAGAGACAGTAGTATGGGATCCATCGTATATCTTAGTCACCTGTGACGTTCGTTCATTATATAGTATTATCCCTCATGATCAGGGTATTGAAGCAGTCCGTTTTTATTTAGAACAAAATTCCGAGTTCGAAGAACCGCAAATTAGATTTATCTTACTAGGTATAGAGTTCATTCTCAATAATAATTTTTTTGCTTTTAACGATCAGTTTTATCTTCAACGGAAAGGTACGGCGATGGGGACCAGGTTTGCGCCTAGTTATGCAAATCTTTTCATGGCTTTCTGGGAACTCAGTTGGATGCCATATTGGGCGCAACACCTGGTCCTCTACCGTAGATATATTGATGATCTATTTTTTATTTGGAAAGGAGGGGATGATGTATTGAAGAACTTTATTGATGGTCTGAATTCAAATAACAGTGGTATTGTTTTAGAGACCCACTCCCATAAAAGTGAAATACATTTTTTAGACTTAACCATTTTTATTGATGAAAGTTGTGTTAAAACTAAAACATATTTTAAATCGGTGGATGTTAACAATTTTATCAGTTTTTCGAGTTGCCATGCTAAGCCGTGGCTAAAAAGTGTTCCTAACAGTCAACTTGTAAGAATTCGTAGGAATTGTACCGATGTTACCCAGTATGACATTCAATCCCAAACTTTGAAACAGAGTTTTATTGAAAAAGGTTTCGATGGGGCCATTCTAGACGATCTTGTTATACAGACTCGAGAGAAAGATAGAAATGAATTTATTCAATATAAAGTTAAGAACGATGATTTTCAATCTAAGGTCCCCTTCTTATATAATTTTAACAGTCAATCCGCGAATATTAATAAAAGTATCCGCAAACACTGGCACATTTTATTGGAAGATCCGGCATTGGATGATTTTATGCCCGATCGGCCACAAATCATTAATCGGGGCCTCGAATATTAAACAAAAAATTGTTCACAATATAAAAACGAAGAATCTGCAGAATCCTTTCAATCTTAAAGTAGGGTTCCATAGATGTGGTTACTGCCTTGCGTGTAGAAACTTGCACCTGAAAAAGCAATATTTTAGTACGTTTGAATTCAAAGAGAGTTTTAAAATCCAACAAGTTATTGACTGCCGGTCCAAGGATGTTATTTATGGACTTATTTGCCCCTGCCATCTATTATACGTTGGCAGAACCACACGCCAGCTGTATGTGCGGATCATGGAACATGTGCGCAATATTCGGAAAGGATACGAAAAACACTCTGTATCGGCACATTTTTTAATGAAACATAATAAAGACCCTACAGGTCTCACTTTTTTTGCTCTTAAAAAAGTTCAAAAGGATTGGCGGGGAGAAGACTTCATAGGTAAAATCGGCGCGAGAAGAGATGAAACTCATCTATAGGTTCGATTCCCTGATTCCCAGGGGTCTCAACTCTGATTTTGAACTTTGCCATTTTTTATAACTTACTTCCACCTATACTTTTATAATTTACCTACCTTTTTTTAGGGCTCTCTATTGCCCATTGGTTTTAGCTTCTTTTATTGCCTCAGGATTTCCTATATTAGTAATCATTTTTGCAGACTTTTTTTCTTTTTAGGGCTCTGTATTGCCCATTGGTTTTAGCCTTCAATATTGCCTCAGGATTTCCTATATTAGTGATAATTTTTGCAGACACATTTTTTTCTGTTTTGCATTTTTTATTTTGTATTTTTTTTTTATACTTGTTTTTCTTTTTTTAGGGCTCTCTATTGCCCGTTGGTTTTAGCCCTCATTATTGCCTCAGGATTTCCTATATTAGTGATCATTTTTACAGACACAATTTTTTTTTTTTTTTTTTTTTGGGCTCTCCATCGCCCATTGGTTTTAGCCTTCATTATTGTCTCAGGATTTCCTATATTAGTGATCATTTTTGCAGGCACATTTTTTTTCTGTTTTGCATTTTTTATTTTGTATTTTCTATTTTATTTTGTAATTTCTTCTTTTTTTTTTTTTTTTTTTTTTTCCTCACATTTTCATCATTTTGATGCACTTTTTTTGTTTATAGGACTGATTTTATTATTTTTTTGAATTTTCTTTGCCTTTATGGCGGTAGGACCTCAAGAGGTGATCGAAGAGCAGCGATCTATATATGTAGTGTGTTAGTTTTATATATTAACACTGCCAGTTTTGTGTATTTTAAAACTTGAAGAGGGCGGGCCTTTTAGGTTGCCAGCTCATTCAATAAAGATCTGTTTAAATACACCGGATGACCAACGATAAAATGGATTAGCCATATCCACTATTTTTTAAAATTTTGTGTTCAGATGGTGTTGAGTTCTGGGGAGAAGCTTTGGATTTGTATATGTATTTTGTTTATTGACTTTTATAAACACATTTATATGTTTAATTGTATGTATTCCAATTTGGAAGTGGGCGGGTTACTTGGGCTGCTGGCTCATTCACTAAATGTCTTTGAGTATATAATGAACCCCTGTTTTGAAATGTACCCTTGTTTGTCTGTTTTACCACTGAAGAAGCGCTGTAAAGCGCGAAACGCGTCTGGTTCCTGTCTTTTTTATCACTGATATTTCATATTATTGGAATAAATGTTTTATTATTTTCACTTGCTGACTACATTGATGACTCTAAACTGAGATGGCTTTTTAAGGGCTGTGCCACTTCTTACAACCCTATGCGAGTTTTCCCCGAGCCAGGCTAGGCTCTGAACAGGGTAAGTTTATTACCATATAAAGGTTTTATACTCTGTCCCTGTAAAAACTGGCTGCACTATTGTTCTTTTGTTTTCTCTGAGGAATTTTCTGAAGAGATTCCTGCAGCAACGCAACGGTTAACCCCACCCAGGGATTCATCAGTGTTCCCTGTGCATCTCTGGAGGAGGTGTGGATCTTGTGCTGAGGCTTCTTTCCACTGTGGATACATACCAGGAGGGCGAATTGAATGTTTGGAGCCCTTTATTGGATGAAAAGACGATCCTAGAAACTGAAAGTTCAAGGGAGTGGTCCCATTTATATATTCGTGTGAAGATTTCTTCTCTACCGGTGACTTTTCCTTTAAGATTTTTTTTTTTTTTTTTTTTTTTTTTTTTAAATAAGACTTTTGTAGTAAATAATAGACTGTGCAGTTAAAAAGCAGAAAGATTTTTTGTCGCAATCTCTTTTTGGTTGAAAAGATATAACTTTTCGTGGGAGCGCTGTCCTTATTTTTGTGTTTGTATATTTATCTTTGCTTGTTAGTTGGACAGACTAACCTTATAGGATTCTAGCAGCTCCCTTTTGTATACATATACCCTATTCCTCTCTTAGCGCCACAGTAGTCCTACGTTGTGTTTTTACTTGTACTGCGCTACTGTATATGGTGAGAATTGGCGCACACCAGTAGCAACAGGAAGCAAACAGAACAGGCAGGGAATACAGAGAGAGAATAGCCAAATGGTAGGCAAAGTCGGCAACAGATCGGGTCCTCAGAACAAGCAGGGTCAGTAACAAGTATACAAACTGATTCGGTAAGCTAGTGATGCGGGAATAAAGGCTGAGACACACTGAGCGTGTAGCGATGCACAGCATAGCGAAGCGAAGCGAAGCAAACATTTTGCAGGCTTGACTTCACCCCGCTCCGCCTCGCAGCGTGTCTACACTGCATTACGTTTGCTTCTCACCGCACTGGACAGGAATCCACTAACTAAATTAAAATGTACACACAAAACCGTTTTATTTTCACAAAGCACATGTTATATAGGCAAAAAAAGTTTCTACTGAATAAAATACATCAAAAATTAATGTTAATTTAATAGGAATAGTATAAAAATATAAAAAGAAGGTAACCCCTGATCATATATATTTTAGGGACACGGAGCGCTGTGTATAGAGTAGGGACCTCAGACCATATATACACATACGCACATGGGGGGGTGGCATGTGGACAATCTCAACTAAATGCGCCCCCCCCCCATTTGGCTGATCCCTCCAGAAGAAATGTTGAACCCGACAGAGCTGAGAATAAATATATTATTCTCTGCTCTATCGGGTTCAACATTTCTTCTGGAGGGATCAGCCAAATGGGGGGGGGGTAATTAGTTGCCAAAATGTGTGTGTAATACAAGTCTGGATATATATATTTAGAAGATATATCTTATCTATATATATATATATATCATACCTGCCCTTACCTTCCCCTATAAATTTGCTAAAAATATACACAAAAAACAAACAACCCACTGCCTGAGACCCTGCGCAGCCCACATGCCACCCCCTCTACCTGGCTGAATGTATCTAATCTATATAATTAAATACAAGCAGCAAGGTAGAGAAGGAAAAAAAGTTTTATTTTATGTTCCCGGGGACATTTAAGAATGTCCTCGGATTTTATTTTTTTTAGAAATGTGTCACCTTACCTTAGCCTGGTGGTCAGTGGGGATTCCCTGGATCCTGGTTGTGGGGGGGGGGGTCTGCCGTGGCCGCAGGTGCAGTGGCTCCCTCCCTGCACTGCCTGTCTCTGCCAAATGCACCCGGGCGGCTAGCCCGCACAGTCGCAGCTCAGTCATCCAGCGGCCGCATGCTCCTCAAGGGGATCCTTGGGAGGCCCCGGCAGGCTGCCCTCTACAGTGCCTGATTAGAGGGCCGTGTCTGCCTGATGTTTTAGTAACAAGAATGTTTTATCCCATAGGCTTCAATGTTAAAAATATTCCCGTTTTAATTCAATATCTAATAAACCGTTGCTTATAATATTCTGCAGTAAAGAGTCTCTTTATTTCTAGATTTTTTTAGTATTTTTGAAGCATTTTTTATACTTTTTTAAAAAAAAATAATTTTCTAACTTTTGGCGAACGTCCCAAAAAAGTTCGAAGTTCGCGAACTTTCGAACAGCTGATGTTCGATTCGAACTCCGAACAGATCCGAACCGAACGCTCATCCCTAATATTCACCCCCATCCTCTCCATAAGTTGAGTAAATACTCCCCCAGGAGCAGACTATATATATATTTTTCTTGAATTAAGAGACATTATATTTTATTTATTGACATGTATTATGTGAAATAAACTTCGATATTTAAGGATAGGGTCAAACGAAAGCATTTTTACACGCGAACGTAAAGAAGTGCATCCGAACGCATTGACGTATTTTTTCATGGAATACGCGAAAACGGTCATACGATGCGCATTTTTGTGCGTGATTTTTTACAGATCCAAACCAGGAAACTTTGGGTGTCTGGACGTTATGTTTGCCGGACACGAGCAGCGTCTGACGTCTCCAAATCACGCACCGCTATGCCGCTGCAGCGCACTCTGTACATCCGTACTAGCGGTTCTGCGTTCTCGAAAAAATGCATTAATTTTCCACTTGCGTTGCGCGGACAGACTTTCGTGCGACCGTACTTCGTATATTGGCCGTCATTGCCCGTCATTTGCTGCTACTGCGGCCGTGATTAAGTGCGCCAGAACGCACGTTAAAAGTGCGTTAGTCTGACCCCAGCCTTAAACAACGAAACAGAAAAAATGCGTGACAACCGTTTAAAAATAAACAATAATACGTATCTTAATATGCTCTAGGAACGTCTCCTCCTCTAAACGTTCAAGTGAAATCAGGTAAAAGTATGGGAAGAGCAAATCTAGATAAACGATAAAAATAACATGGCGTAATAACGTCACAACAATGACATATCACACTTGCCCCCTAAGGGTTGCACTCACAAAATTGTGGAAATATTCAGGCACATCAATAATGGTTGCTATCTGTTATCCCACTCTGGTCTCTTTTTGGAGTTGCCGGGCTCGGGACATATCCTCCATGTTGCTTCCTTGGTGGGAAAAGAAAAAACAGCTGCTGCCTATTGAAAGCGCTGGTGTAATCACCATATGAAGTCCCAAAAGTCAGCAGAAGGACATATACACTGACTCATCCGTTATTATGATGGAACTTTATTAAAACAATAAAATTGGGTGGAATCACCAAAGATTCAACGCGTTTCGTGGTCTCTAACCACTTCCTCGAGAATCTGACTGTCCATTGTCTCTTACCCACTTTTTATAGCCCCCCGTTCGCGGTCTCTATCTTCCTCGATCATCCAATTCACCGTTGTCTCCGCCCGCTAACCGGAAACTCCAGTCCTTCACTTTAGTTTTTCATAACCAATCAGCGATCGCTATTTCGCGCATGCACGCGTGCTCCGATAACCATCTTGGAAGTCCCTTTAGCCCGGCCTTCTGCTTGTCTCAATCCTCGCGCTGTACTCTTTTCTCACGCATCTCGGAGCCAACTAGTTTCAACTTCATATGCCTATAAATGCATATATTAAAACCTCTGGCATTTTTCTGGCACTTTTCTGGCACAAAAACCCCCCAAAAAACAACAAAAAATATATATAATAACAATTAAAACAACCTAAAATTAATGCACATGAATACGGATCACCTATAATGGCCATCTCGTATATTCCACAGACAATTAGCAATATCAATTTCTGAATTTAAATGCCTATAAATGCATATAACAAAACATCTGGCATTTTTCTGGCACTTATCTTGCGCAAAAACTATTAAAACATCCTAAAATTAATGCATACGAATACGGATAACCTACAATGGCATTCTCGTATATATAATATAAAAAATATACGTATAAAAACTCTGATAATATTTATAAAATGAAACAATATAATTATACTAATGTACTTCACAGACAATTAGCAATATCGATTTCTGAATATAACCCCCCATGCTGCCACGTTCTTAATTTATAAATCCAGTTACTTTCTCTCCTAGCTAAAATCTTAATCAAACCTCCTCCTCTCCAATCGGGGGACACTGATTCGATACCCAGCCAGATTAAATGATCTTCTTTAAATGCAGGACATTTCCCACAATGATTAGAGACACTGTGTTCAATTTTTAAATTTCGTTTCGGGGTTTTTTCGGATAGTTTTTCTTTCGTTTCGGATCATTTTGATTCGGTGATTTGGATCGATTCGGTGATTCGGATCGATTCGTCAATTTGGATCATTTCGGCGATCCGGCTCATTTCGGCGATTCGGATCATTTCAAGTGATTCGAATTAGTTGGTTTTTCGTTTTTTTATGAGTTATTTCGTTGTTTATTGCTGATTTAAGAATGGCAAGTAGATTACAACCAATAGAATGAAAGTTTCTTTACTTAATTATTCTTTTAGGATTTCTTAGGCATTTTTTGGGTGAAATTTTAGGTTTCACAACTTTTTTTAAAAGAACCAAGGCTTTTTAACCCATAGGTTTCAATGCAGCATATGAATCCGCACACTGCTGGGCAGCGCCTCTCTGCAGAATAATTCAGCATATGAATCCTGCCGGGCAGCGCCTCTCTGCAGTATAATTAATGCAGCATATGAATCCGCACACTGCTAAGCAGCGCCTCTCTGCAGTATAATTAATGCAGCATATGAATCCGCACACTGCCGGGCAGCGCCTCTCTGCAGAATAATTCAGCATCTGAATCCACATACTGCCGGGCAGCGCCTCTCTGGAGATTGATTCATTGAATCGGATCGGTTCATTTTTTGATCAGTTAGTTTTTCGTTTTTTATGAGTTATAATTAATGCAGCATATGAATCTACACACTGCTGGGAAGTTACTGGCAGTGTGCGAATTCGTATGCTGCATTAATTATACTGCAAAGAGGCGCTGCCCAGCAGTGTGCGGAATCATATGCTGAATTATTCTGCAGAGAGGCGTTGCCCAGCAGTGTGCGGATTCATATGCTGCATTAATTTTACTGCAGAGAGGCGCTGCCCGGCAGTGTGCGGATTCGTATGCTGAATTATTCTGCAGAAAGGCGCTTCCCAGCAGTGTGCAGATTCATATGCTGCATTAATTATACTGCAGATAGGTGCTGCCCGGCAGTGTGCTGATACATATACTGCATTGATACATATGGGTTAAAAAGCCTTGTTTCTTTAAAAAAAGTTAGGAAACCTAAAACTTCACCCAAAAAATCCTAAAAAAATAATTAAGTAAAGAAACTTTCATTCTATTGGTAGTAATCTCCTTGCCATTCTTAAATAAGCAATAAAAAACGAAATAACTCATATAAAAGCAAAAAAACAACTGATTCGAATCACCTGAAATGAGCCGGATCGGCGAAATGAGCCGGATTGCCAAATGAGCCGGACCACCGAAATGATAACCCGAATCGCCAAAATGATCCGAATTGCTGAAATGATCCAAATCACCGAATCTAATCGATCCGAAATTTCGGATTGATCCGAAATTTCGGGTGGTCGATATTTCATTTTCGGAAATGCTCCCGAACCACGAAAATGGTGAATTTCGTCCGAATTTCAATTTGGATTGAAACGAATTGCACATCTCTAACAAATTGTAAGGTCCCCCGTTGGAACTTCCAAAGCTCCAAGGGACCTATTCCACAGTTGACGGTAAGATAACTACTGAAGACGTTATATGTGTTATCTTAGTGTTGGGAATCTCTATTCCACTGTTGATACTGGACTTGTAGCTTGAGCATAGTAAGTCCCTCCTGTAAATTAACATTTCCTATACTCCTATACTTTGTGTATGAGGAATTAATTTGCGCCTGAGACTAGAAGAAAAAGCTATTCCATGGTAGCTCTTTCTTCTGTCTTGGAGCCGGTATTTCTTAAAGAAATACTGGCTCCTAAAACCTGGTGTTAAGGGATTTTGCATTTGCAAAATCACTTAACACACTCCAAAAAACACGGGAAAAAAACCCTTAACTCTCTTGATACGGGGGAGAGTGCAGTGTGATTGGCCGCTTCCTCTTGCAGGAGCAGCGGGTGACTGGGAACAAATAGTTCCCAGTCTCCAGCTGCCGCGTGATCCTGCAAATGCGAGCTCTTGGCCTGGACGTGCTGGACTACAGGATGAAAAAAATGTGTGCAATAAAGATACTCAGGGCAGGGCCTCCCGCTAGTTGAGCTAGGCACCCACCTAGGGATGACTGCCACCTATGGTGCAGCCAGCCCGACCCAGATTCCGCATTGCACAGCTTATGAGTCGCACAGTTATCAATTTTTTTTGAGGGGGTGCAAGTAGCTGGTCTGGCCTAGGGTGCAAAATACAGGTTATTCAAAGAGAATCGAAAAGTCACCGCACGTGACTTTTCTTTCTCTTCAATTCGGTTTGATTTGGCGATCCCATTTCGGCAACCCTGTGGTGTATTCAGCAAGCACCACAGGGTCCCCGAATTGCAGGGAAAAGTCACCGCAAACCCGCCGACAACTCACAGTAAAACCCGGCGAAGGCACACCGAAAACCCGCAAAAACATCTGGATTAACCCCGCCGAAAATGCCAGAAAAAGCCAAGCAGGAGCTGATCACACGCAGCGCAGCCGCCGGAAAAACCCGACACCGCAGACGAATGGAGTGAATAAATTTAAAAAACAGTTCGATTGAATGTTTGAAAAGTGAAACGCTGTTTGCAAAGAAACTACTGAGCGAAAATGTCTGAAATTTACATATGAGGTCCAATGAATGATAATAAAAAGGGCTGTTGCAGAAAAAATAAGTAAAAAAAAAAATTCGGATTTTTTTGCAAAAAAAAAATCCTGAAAAACGCTTAAAATATCCTAAAAAATATAAATAAAGAGACTCTTTACTGCAGAATATTATAATCAACGGTTTATTAGACATTGAATTAAAACAGGAATATTTTTAACATTAAAGCCTATGGGATTCTCCTGAATAAATCTGTGGGGATTCACTGCCCTTGGACAGGCACCGAACAGGCACCGTATGTGCAGGCAATTCGCCAGGATTTGGCGAATTCCTGCTCTCTGGATAGCCGAATGGCCAAGAAAGGTAACTGAACTCTGATTTTCAGCGTTCGGTTCCCTTTCAGCAGCCATTCAGATCTCTTTGAAATTCAAACCTGAATGTCTAGCACCGGCCCTGGATATACCTGAAAAGGAAATAAGCAGTGTAATATTACTTGACGGTAAAGCCTTTTTTACCAAACCTACGTATCCAGCCTTTCTAATCCTGAGGTTCTAGCAGACTGTGGTCCGTTCCGGCATTGGAGGGATTTGCGTTGTTCAGTTGTCCCAGAATGATCTGTGGGTGATTTAAGTGTTGTCAGACACTAATATGCGCATATTTACTTTGTGAATGCATTTACCAATACTGTTCCTTACTGCTTGTATGGTCTGTTAAGTTCACTATGGACTCCAGGAGTTAAGTGATTTATTGTGTATTTTTAGTATTGGTTTTATTCACTATGGACTGATAACTGCGGCACATGGTGCTGCTGCCGGTATTAGGTTGCTTCTCCTGTTTCTACAAGGCCAGGAGCTAACACGGAATAGGTGCGGTAAAAGGGAGACAGTAAGTAAAATCTGCTAGGGCAGATATTTTTTACTGCCTGTCTCCCTTTATGTGGCACCCATGGAATAGGGCCCCGAGTCTTCAGACATCCAAATGACATGATCGCTCAAAGCAGTAGCAACATCCTGATACAAATCATTAATCCACCACCTCCACTCCCCTAAGCCCCCTCTGCTGCTTTCTCCCAGCCACTGAGGAAGAAGTCAATTCTTTACTGTCCTTCTCACATCTCACCACGTGCCCGCTTGACCCCATTCCCTCACATCTAATACCTTCGTCACCTCTGCTCTCACACACACATCTTCAACCTATCTCTTTCTACCAGCTCCTTCCCATCTGTCTTCAAACATGCACAGGTTACCTCTATACTAAAGAAACCCTCCCTCGATCCCAACTCTCCATCCAACTATTGTCCTATATCCCTGCTTCCGTTTACCTCTAAGCTCTTGGAAAAACTAGTTTTCAGCTGTCCCTCTTACTGTCCTCTAATTACCTACTTGACGCCTGCAATCAGGCTTCCGTCCTCTACACTCAACAGAAATTGCCCTCACCAAAGTCACCAATGACCTTTTAACTGCTAAAAACCACAGCCACTATTCTATTCTCATCCTGCTGGACCTCTCAGCTGCTTTTGACACTGTCAACCACCTCCAGCTTCTAAAGACTCTCAGCTCTCTCTGTCTCTGTGACACTGCACTCTCTTGGATTGACTCTTATCTGTCTAACAGGTCCTTCTCTGTGTCATTTGCTGGTAACTCCTCCTGTACAATGCCTTTATCAGTAGGTGTACCTCAAGGCTCTGTCCTAGGTACCCTGCTCTTCTCTATCTACACCTCCACCCTGGGCAAAATCATTAACAGCTTTTTCTTTAATTACTACCTCTATGCTGGTGATACTCAAATCTACCTCGTCACCCCTGATCTCTCTCCTCCTGTTCTCACCAAAGTCAGCGACTGTTTATCTGGCATCTCCTCCTGGATGGCCTCTCACCACCTAAAGATTGACATGTCGTAGACTGAGCTCCTACTAATTCCTCCCTCTAATGTCTCCCCACCCCCTGACTTCTCTATCATGGTCAATGGTATCTCTATCTAAAAAATTAACAATTGACTCTACTCTTTTCTTCATCTCCCGCATCCAGTCTCTTTCCTCCTCCTGCCACTACCAATTATGTAATATTTCCAGAATTCGGCAATTTCTTACCGCTGACGCCACAAAGCAACTCATCCACGCCCTTGTAATCTCTCGTTTTGACTATTGTAATAATCTTCTAGCCGGCCTCCCTCTCTCCTGCATCGCTCCCCTACAATCCATTCTGAATGCTTCTGCCAGGCTTATCCACCTCACCTGCTTCTCTGTCTCCTGTTCCTCTATGCGAGTCCCTTCACTGGCTCCCAATCCACTGTAGAATTCAATTCAAAATCCTTACCCTGACCTACAAAGCTGTCACTAACTTGGCTCCCCAATACTCTAATCACTGAATAAACCCCAGCCCGCTCCCTAAGATCAAACAGCGACCTGCACCTAGTTTCTCCACGCATCACCTCTAACCATGATAGACTGCAGTATTTCTCATGCACAACCCCCATTCTCTGGAACGTTCTTACTCGTACTGTCAGACTTTCTCCTAGTTTCCCTTCCTTCAAACACTCACTTAAGACATTCCTATTCAGGCAAGCCTACCACCCGACTCACTAAAACACCTCACTGTCCCGACCAGTCCATAACTCTCACCTTGCAGTCCATCACTCTCACCTTGCAGTCCTATCCTCCTGTTTCCACCACAACCTTTCTAAATTGTAAGTTCCCATGGGAATAGGGCCCTCTTTCCTCCTGTACTGGTTTGTGAAATGTTGTACAATGTATGGTAACCCTGTCTACATTGTGCCTACTGTTCAGTGCTGCAGAATATGCTGGCGCTATATAAATAAAGAATAATAATAAAAAAGCAGATCTCGTTCTCTGACATCCAAACCAGCCGCAGGTCTATCACATCCAAATGAGACATAGACCTCTTTTATCCAAAAGAAGTGCAAATCTCTCACATCCAAATGAGGTGAAGATTTCTGCACCATGAAGAGCATAGGCGTCTCTATAGGAGGGCCAGAGGGGAAATTGCCCCCCAGGTTATTCCTTACCCCCCCATCAGGGATCGGCATCCAGCTTCCCCCAATTATTTAGACTGCTGTGTCTCCGTCCCCATGTGTTGTATATGGCAGATCAATGTCATTAGAAAGGGCAGAGTCTTGCCTTTCCAATGATACCCAACATGACCATATTCAGTGTAAAGACAAAATCATAAATAATAAAATAAAAACGTAACAATTTTTTTTTCACAGGGTTGAAATGGCTCAGCAGTGAAAGGGTTGATGGTCAGACTATAGGGGTTATTCAGAGACAGACGATCTGGCCCTGAAATGGCACCAAACAGGGAATTTCCTATAGGGGTTATTCAGAGGGCAGGCAGTTCCAGGTGCGGACTGATCCATCGGGCACTCGGGTGCTGCCTGAGGGCCCGCGGGTCAGTAGGAGCCCAGTTTTGTTGTAAGGCAAGCTCCGACCACGGCGGCGCACTACCAAACCGCCTCGTCGGCGGTGCTGCAGCGTGCAATATGATTGAAAGTGTCAAAATTGAAATGCTATTTGCAAAAAGACTACTGAACGAAAATTCCTGGAATTTACATATAAGATCCTATGAATGATAATAAAAAGGGCAGTAAAAAAACCAAAATAAAACGGTGTTCTCTGAATAGATTTACCATTGCTGCTCTATGGGGGCTTTCACTGCCTTTGAACAGGCACCATACTTGCTGGCAGTTCCCCTAAAATTTGGCAAACTGCCTGCTCTCTGAATAGCCGAATGGCCAAGAAATAGCACCGTACGGGGAAATTCCCTGGTTGGTGACATTTTGGGGCCAGATTGGCTCTCTCTGAATAACCCCTTTAGTCAGAATCTCACATGTGATTGGGAGATAAGCTAATGTTGAAGCAAAAGTTTCCTTTACGGCATCGTAGGTGTCATCACTAGTAAACCATAGCTAAATTCCATTCACATGCAGCTAAATTCATATGGGGCAGAGAATTCTTCTCCTGAGGGAAATCCAGGGGCTCAGACAAGGAATCAGCCCCATTGTAATGCTCTCACATGTGCCTGTGAAATGAATTGGCCACTGTATATAACCAGCTCTGCAGCCACATTTAACAGATAAAAGAAATTCATAGATTTGTCTTCTAGTGCCCCCTGCTGTGTAGTATGGGAACAGCACTCTCTGTTCAATAATCAGTTACAAGGAGATTTCCCCATTTCATATATCCTTCCATCATGTCTACAGAGCTACTCAATCCTCATAAATCCCATCATCATGTGTACAAAACTATTCAATCCTTACAGGCCCCTCCATCATGTGTAAAGAGCTCCTCCATCCACAGAAGTCCCTCCATCACTTGTACAGAGCTTCTCTATTCCCCTCCATCATGTCATCATGTGTAGAGAGCTCCTCTATCCCCACTGGTCCCTCCATCATGTGTACAGAACGTCTATGCTGCCACAGGTCTCTCCATCATGAGTACCAAGCTCGATTATGAAGTTATTATGCAAATACCGTGACTGTGTTTGTTTACGGTATTATTGCACTGGTTAATACTTTTTGTTTCCCGTTTCTACCTCTGACCTGGATGCAGTTCTATCAATCAATATGATTTGTCACGCTAACAGCTTGTAGTGTCTTCATTTCTATACAAGATTGTAAGCTCAAGCAGGATCCTCCTACTGTTCTGTGTGTTTAACTCTTATGTATATTTGTTATTCTGTCTCACCCAATTGTACAGCGCTACATAACTTGTTACGCTTTAGAAATACTTGTAACTGATACAAGCTCCTCTATCTTTATGTTCCCTCCGCCATACAGACCTCCTCTTACCTCACAGGTTCCTCCATCAATTGTCCTATCGTTAAAGGACCCTCCATCATGTGCACAGCGCTGCTTTACTCTGAGGTCCTTCCATCAGCTTCTCATATCGCACAGGCACCTCCATCATATGTACAGAGCTCCTCATATCTCAAGTTCCCTCCATCATGCGTACAGAGTCCATTGATATGAAAAAGAGGTACCCAATCAAGGGAAGAGTCCATGATGAGGATAACCCTAGGCACATCGGCCTATAACTGATATACAAAAACAAACAAAATTTAAAAAAAAACTAAAGGTGATGGACTCGTGATTACAAAAATCTAACCTTTATTGCTTTATACAGAACTAGGTGGAAAGCCTGCCCAGAGGGCAGTCTATTGTTAAGCGAAGCAGCTCACATGGGTATATTTACCCCAGATCACATGGGTATAATTGCCCCAGCTCACATGGGTATATTCGCCCCAGCTCACATGGGTATAATCGCCCCCAGCTCACATGGGTATATATTCCCCCAGCTCACATGGGTATATTTGCCCCAGCTCACTTGGGTATATTTGCCCCCCAGCTCACATGGGTATAATTGCCCCAGCTCACATGGGTATAATTGCCCCAGCTCACATGGGTATATTTGCCCCAGCTCACATGGGTAGAATTACCCCAGATCACATGGGTATATATTCCCCCAGCTCACATGGGTATATTTGCCCCCCCAGCTCACATGGGTATATTTGCCCCCCCAGCTCACATGGGTATATTTGCCCCCCCAGCTCACATGGGTATATTTGCCCCCGCTCACATGGGTATATTTGCGCCCCAGCTCGTAAGGGTATATTTGCCCCCGCCCACATGGGTATATTTGTCCCCGTTCACATGGGTATATTTGCCCCCCAGCTCACATGGGTATATTTGCCCCCCAGCTCGTATGGGTATATTTGCTCCAGCTCACATGGGTATAATTGCCCCCAGCTCACATGGGTAAAATTGCCCCCAGCTCACATGGGTAAAATTGCCCCTAGCTCACATGGGTATTATGGCCCCCGTTCACATGGGAATATTTGCCCCCTGCTCAAATGGGAATTATTTGCCCCCAGCTCCCGTGGGTATAGTTGCCCCCAGCTGGTATAGTTGCCCCCAGCTCCCGTGGGTATAAGTGCTCCCAGCTCACGTGGTTTAAAGTGCCCCAACTAAGACGCTGGATGCGCGCGCAGCCTCTACCTGTCGGCCGTGCGCGCATCCAGGAGAACAGGAAGCGCGCGCAGCCGCCGGATAGAGGCTGCGCGCGCATCCTGTAGAGCCAGATGCGCTCAGAGCAGACGGCGATAGGCAGTGGCGTAGAGTGGGTTGTCAGCGCCCGGGGCCAGCCAAGAATTGTGCGCCCCCCAACCTGTGGACACGTTATCGATATTGCCCCAGCCAGCTCACACATGGATACTGCCCCAGCTCACACATGGATATTGCCCCAGCTCTCACCTGGATATTGCCCCAGCTCACACATGGATATGCCCCAGCTCATGGATATACTGCCCCAGCTCACACATGGATATGCCCCAGCTCATGGATATGCCCCAGCTCACACATGGATATTGACCCAGCTCTCACCTGGATATTGCCCCAGTTCACACATGGATATTGCCCCAGCTCATGGATATACTGCCCCAGCTCACACATATGCCCCAGCTCAAGGATATGCCCCAGCTCACACATGGATATTGCCCCAGCTCACACATGGATATTGCCCCAGCTCACACATGGATATTGCCCCAGCTCATGGATATTGCCCCAGCTCATGGATATTGCCCCAGCTCATGGATATACTGCCCCAGCTCCTGGATATACTGCCCCAGCTTGTGGATATTGCCCCAGCTCGTGGATATTGCCCCAGCTCGTGGATATTGCCCCAGCTCGTGGATATACTGCCCCCCAAGCTCTCATGGATATGGCCCAGCTCAGACATGGGGTGGCTGTTCGAATGCTCTATCGGCATTCGGACAGCCGCCCCTGGAGCTCCGTCTCCGGCATACTTACCTGCCTGAGCGGCGCAAGGAAAGTTTCCCCGCTTCCACTCGTTGAAGGACCCAAGCCGCGGTCACATGGGACTCCCACGTGACCGCGGCTTGGGTCCTTCAAAGAGCGGAAGCGAGGAAACTTTCCCTTCGCCGCTCAGGGGTTGGATGCGCGCGTGGCAGCCGGGTAGAGGCTGCGAGCACATCCGGCTCTACAGGATGCGCGCGCAGCCTCTACCCGGCTGCTGCGTGCGCATCTTGTAACCGCCGCGGCAAGCGCACAGCCGGCTCGTGCCGCGGCGGTTGTATGCGCGCGCAGCCAACCGCCGCTGGTTGCGCGTGCATGCGCAGTAGGGGTTTGGCGACGGACACGCCAGCCCTTACTCTTTTATAGTATAGATGAAATAGGAAAACACATAAAAAAACTAGATTTCAGAGTACTCTGTACAGCCATTAAAAACAAAGGATGTGTCGATATTGTGATATTAGCTCAGAAAACGCAATTTATTAGGAGAGAAATGTATCCAATAGATTTATTAGGTACAGTGTAAGCTGAGTTTCAAGGGTTTGTGATATATCGGTGTGAAAAACAATTGATGCCTTGTGCTGGAATAGCTATGCTGATATCAATGTGCAAACCCCTATCGTAATGAGTTTTATATCTGTTTTCCTATTGCATTTTATATGAAACAATAAAGGTTATATTTTAGTACTCACGAGTCCATCACCTACAGAGTCCATTGGACTCCATGGAGGTCTGCGCTGCGAGCCCTGTGTGATCTCACTCGTGCAACACAGAGTGATCGCGGAGGGAGACTGAGAACTATTTCTTCCAGTCTCACTCTGCTCCCTGGGACGAGAAGTGGCGGATTGGGCCACTGTTCTTGAAGCGGGAGGAGAGGTGAGTATAGGATTTATTGAAATGATATTTCAAATGCGGAATAAATTAGCACCAGCTTTTAGGTGTAGCTAAAATTTGGGCTTGCGCATCCCTACAGTAATTAGTACTAGGACTTTATAATACCTTACTTATCCAAATGGCTATTTATAGCACTCTCCGTGTTAAGTACAGGATGCGCAAAGTACAGTAAGATTGCGGAAGCTAGCACAATCACAGATACGCTAACGGATTTCTTACGAGTAAGGCTAATGTCAGATGAACGCAGTCTGAGTGCACTCTGCGTGTGTGCATAACGGACAGACATACTGACAGAAGATACTGTAGACACCACACGGTCCATTTTTTTTGACGGACGTAGAAAAAAAAAGGGAACTATGGGAAATAAAATTTATATGAAAAATGATAAAAATTTGAAAAGGATATGAAAAGCCATTTTGTGCGTCAAGGTGCTGGACGTCGCAAATGCGCTGCGTCTGACATCTCATCACTCACACAGAACGCTATGCAGACGTGGCGCACTCTGCGTGTCCATGGTAGCGGTTTTACGTTCTTGCCTAACTTGCTTCCGTTTGCCACGTGCATTGTGCGTGCCCAGTTCCGTGCGCACGTACTTCGTGTGAGGGTCTCTATTGCTCATGATTCTATGCTACGACGGACGTTAAACTGTGCGGCAACACGGACGTGATAACTGCGCTCGTCTGACATTAGCCTTAGGCGTCAGTAAGGTAATACGGGTGACGTGTTAAAGTCAATTAAGGCTAGGGTCAGACTAACGCATTTTTCACGTCTACCGTCAAAAAGTGCGTTGATGCGTCCGAACGCATTTTTTCACGGAAGACGTGATAGCGGACATACGATGCGCAATGTCGGACGTATTTTTTGACGGAGCTAGAAAAAACAAATGGACGTGATGTTGGCCAGACATGTGCAGCGTCTGACGTCTCCTAATCACGCACACACGCCGCTATGCCGACACAGCGCACTCTGTGCGCCAGTACTAGCGGTTTCACGTTCTCGAAAAATGCGTTTGTTTGCCGCTTGCGTTGCACGGCCGAACTTTCATGCGGGCGTACTTCGTATATTGGCCGTCATTGGCTGCTACTACGCCCGTAATAAAGTGCGGCTCAACGCACGTTCGCACTGCGTTCGTCTGACCCCAGCCTAATCAGGACAGTTGGGAGTGATGTGCTTCCTGCCATCATGTTCATGCTTGATGTATAGTTCTAAGAAAAATGTCTGAACTCTATAATAAATAACAATTAATAAACCAACTGCAGTAGCCCTCTTTTACTCTGAAACCCAGGATATTTGTTGGAACTGTGAGAGGAAGAAAGTGTTAACTTCAACTTTCCATTCCTTATTCATGAATTCAAAAAGGATTTCAATACCTGATCTAAGTCTGGGATATGTCTCTGTTGTCACTTTAATAATAATCAGCTCTACTAGAGCCTCCTACTGGCCTAACAACAGGCTACAGCTATCACATTGTCACATGGGAGTCTGTGTTTCTGTCCATCATAGGGATGTTCCTTACTGATAATGAGTAAACATATGGCTTTTTGCCCCCACATGGCCATAAGGAAATCCAGCTTTAGAGTTGTTCATTATAGTCAGTTAAATCCTTGTTTCATGTATGTCCTGTTTCATCCCCAGCCCATATTAGACTGGAATCTAATAGCAGAGACATCTCTCCTCCTGTGTTCAGAGCCAGACTTAAAAAAAAAAAAATTGTCCCAGGCAGTTGCCTTAACTAAATCCCACAGGGATGTGCAAAACCAGCGAGGTTTGTTATGTTGGTACTCCACTAGATGAACACCTACAGGGTTATTCAGAGAAAGGTGGAAACCAGGAGAACTGGCAGAAGAGAACAATATAGACCAAATAGCCGATTTGGAAAGTTAGTTAAATGGGAGAATTTTTCTGGTTTGGCTATTTTGACCTAGAATTTTCACTTCTCCAGTCATTCTCCTGAGTTTCGCCTTTCTCTGAATAGACCTGTGAGTTTGCGTGGGATGCTGGATCCATGAAATAAGAGAGAATTCATCCCCAGGAAAAAAAAAACTACAACAGTAGCAATGCCTAACATCAGAAGTCGCCCAGCCACGCTGGCTGGTCATAGGCAAGAGGTAAGTAGAGAGTATAACAATTGTCCCATCTCACTCTGCCACACACTCCCATCAAACTCCAAAAATCAATCCCATGACTAGTACTCTGTGTCCGAGCTCCCAGCCACACTTACTTCCCGTAACAGTGGTGTGTTGAAGGAGGAGGAGGGATCAATTCACACTCAAGCCACCAACCAACCCTGTGACGCGCAATATGAGCACAATGACAACTATTGGCTAGTGAGGTATGCACTAACTGTGCATTCCTGACCTAGGACATGAAGAGCTCAGTATGAGTGACAGCTTTTTGATTTCCCCTCTGCTTGGAGGGTGGAATAAGCCTTCAGGGACACCTGCCCGCGGAGGGAGGGAAGACACTCAGGCCATTATGACCGTTCATATCACATTGGATCAAAGGGTTTCCCTTTAATAATTTATCAAATAAAGTAAAATTATGGAGCCGTAACTCATTTACTTTGATGCAAAAAGTAAAACCAATTGTTCAGAGGAACCAATAGTTCCACTTAGCGGTCCCTTCGACATTATTCATATGTTGGGCTTTTGCAGCCCCATATATGCAGAAATACCAAAGCCCCTGTGAGAATAGGCTTGACACATGAATATATAGTAAAAATTAACCTTTATTGGACAAAATTAAAATGATTTACAACTAAAAATTGTTTTAGTTGTGAATCATTTTAATTTTGTCCAATAAAGGTTAATTTTTACTATATTCATGTGTCAAGCCTATTCTCACAGGGGCTTTGGTATTTCCAAAAAGTAAAACCAGTTTTAGGGGATTTTCCCCATGTCAGGGTATGGGAACGCAATGCTCTCTATACCTGGGAGATAATTTCCTTCCACAAATACAAAGTGAGGAAATTCATCTTAGATAAATATCCAGTGACCTTGACATCTCTACAAATGGCAGCAAATATTTACCGAGCTGCGCACGGGGCGCTGATGCGTGACAAGCACCATTGTTTCACTAAACTGAGGTTTCTGGAGTAACGTAAAAACATTCGTAACTGCAGAAGAGCCACGTACCTAATACACCCTGCTTGGGCATGCCTCTAGCTTACATTTACATGCTCTTCAGGCTGGCACAATGTGCCCCAAGAGTGATCTGGTAAAATATGCGAAATGAGGAGCAATCAGAAGAATCTCAGCTGTTCTCATTGCAACTGCCACTGAAAGATAGAAAATGGAAATCCAGTAAGTAAGGGCTTGGGAAGCCAAGAAGTCATGTAGCCGTGGGCTCCTAGAATTTAACATCTAACTCCGACATTTTTGGGTTGTTTTGCCTAAGTCTATGTAGAAAGATTGCCTGGGTTCTGCGTTTCATCCTGGCCTCAAAGTCGGATCTACATTTGTAACGTCAGAGTTATACAATTCTTGATTCCACGCCTCCTGCCTTTGGGTGTGTCACCCTCTTATATATTTATATACAATTGATTTTCTTACACTTCAGGTTGTATTTTTGTGCATTCCTCATTCTCTGGTCCTCTACCACTGCAACATTAACCCCATCTCTACCATGATAAAATATACTCAATCTTCAAAAGCTCCCAGCGATTGAGTATATTCTACCTGGAACAATGCAAAAGAATGCTGTGTATTGCAAAAAAAATTTGTTTGCAAATCCAGAATGTTCCCCAAAAGCTCCAGCATCTCGGAAATGACAGCCGGTGTGTTGAAATAGTGTGAAAAGCTCTGAGTTACGATTCTTCATCAAGGAAACTGGGAGCCCAAGCTGTAATGTATATGTAGTAGCACTTATTAGTCAGAAGAGGGAGCTGCTTGGCAAACAGGGCTTACCTACAGTGACAATCTGTAGTAGAGACACCTCTGAATATTTTTAATGTGTGGGTGATCAAATGTGATTGATGGAACAGCAGCTATGGCAGAAAGTTTAGTCAGTTATTGCGAGAGGCACTGGCCCAGCTGGATGGACCTGGTTCTCCACAGGACAAGCTGGGATGGAGGGATTTTATCCGCTTTGAGATTTGGAAAGATACTCTCCAATGGGAGAAGAAGGACTATTGTGGAAAGATCCTCCCCACTGATGAGAAAATGTACTGGCACCAGTGGGACTTGCGTGTGCCTTTTCTGGGAGAGCAGCCCCGAGAGGAATGGCTATCTGAACTAGATGGATTGGTCCAGACAGAGTTGACACTGGACGTTGAATACAGGGCTCTCCAATGATATACAGTCAAAGATGTGGGGAACAGACAATCAAAACAAAAGAAAAGGGGGGCGTGTCCGGCGGCCATTACGAGCGGACGCGAGTGATCTGAGCTCCGCAGCGGCGCCCGGCCGTTTTTACAATCCTGCAACTTTACCTCACTTGTTGGAGGCATCGGAGACCACTGACACCTCAGAGAGGCAGGAGGGAACAAGATGCCACCTCCTAAGGCTCCAAAAGCACCGGACCAAGGCAGATCAGTACAAAAACTGAAACGCCGCGAGATCCAAGATGGCGGCTCCCCGGGATCCTCATCGGACTGCATGGGCGATGCAGAGGACGTGCAGATGCGAGATGGCTCTCACTCTACCCCGGTCACGGAGAAACAGATTCAGGCGCTCCTACAAGACCTTAGGACAACTATTCAAGCGGACTTCCGAGCCATCACAGCTGACATCCACAGGGACATAAGGGATCTAGGTGATCGCGGTGAGCAGGTAGAGACTAAAACTGATGAGCTGTGTCTAGCTCACAACGAGCTGATAGACGCACACACGTCCCTGAAACACTCCCATGAGAAACTTCTTCTTAAAGTGGCTGATATAGAGGACAGATCAAGACGCAATAATATTAGAATAAGGGGGATACCTGAAACAGTGCGACAAGAAGCTCTAACAGATTATTTGTACGAATTATTCCAGGTGCTTCTGCCCGACGTGTCCCGTGAGCAATTCCAGCTCGATAGAGCACATCGCCTTCCTAAACCAAAATCCCTGCCACCTACAGCACCCAGAGATACCATCTTATGTGTACACTTTTATCACGTAAAAGACGCATTGATGGCTGCGTCCCGTAAACTGTCCCCGTTGCCAGCACCATACGCCGAGCTGTTATTGTTCGGGGATCTCTCGGCATATACCATGGCCCAACGCAAGGAATTTCTCCCGGTTACGAAAATACTGAGGAATCGTCAAATACAATATCGGTGGGGCTTTCCGGTAAAACTTCTTCTCTGGCACCAAGGAGCTCTTCATGTCATGTACACGGTTTCTGAGGGGATGAAAATGTTGGTCGAGTGGAACCTGTTGGAGGAATATACCCCGCCACAGAAAGAGACCTCATCTCCATCGAAAGTCTCACCAGAGTGGCACAGGGTTAAGTGATATCGGAGATGGAATAATGGTGGTATGTGTATGGAGATCTGCATGACCATTTTTGGCCTTCCTTACGATCTAGTCTTGGAGGACTCCTAGAGGTATTTATTTTTGGACGGTTGGGCGCCGTGGCGTTCTTCACTGAGTAAATACTTTGGAACATGTTTGGGACTGCTCGATGGGTCCCACGTGATGCACCGGACATGTGTATGGAGACTCCCCCTCTCCCCCCTATCCGAAGGGGTTGACCGTACGGTTTTAGTAGGGTCCAGGAGATTTATTGTATATATTTTTGGTTATTTTTATGTTTTTTTCTTGTTACAGGTCCTGTTGACTTGGTCTATGTTGATTTTCTCTTCCTTTCCCCTCGGCAGCTGTAGAGAGTGTGCTGCTCATCCCTTCCCTTACAAAACTCTGAATAGTAGAACGATATCTGTAGACTCTGGGCGTAATGGTACCATTAAACCGCATCTCCCCTTCATAGAGAGGGATTTTATCTTTCATGAAAATAATCTCCCTAAATGTTAAGGGGCTGAATGCCCCCCATAAACGGCATTCCCTATACGCAGATATTAAGAAGGAGACGCCCGATGTACTCTGTCTCCAGGAGACCCACTTTAGGCGACTTGACCATCCACGACTGAATGTCCCTCATTATAAGACCCAGTTTCATGCCACGTCCCCAACAAAATCAAGAGGCGTATCTATATTAATACATGATGGGGTTTCATTCTCATTGCGCCGCGTGATTCTGGATAGTAACGGGCGTTATGCAATACTGATTTGTGACATTAACCATCAGCTTTACACATTAGTGAATGTTTATTGTCCCAACACTGACCAGACCCAGTTTCTTCGACGCCTGTTGATTAAATTGACAGAGACTCAAATGGGCAATCTCGTGATCTGCGGAGACCTTAATATCGTCCTAGACTCTTCTTCTTCTGCCACTAACCGACAAAGGGCGCAGTTACGAGCCAGGACCAAATTGCTGTCGGAATTTGGGCTTTATGATGTGTGGCGAATGTTTCATCCGGGGGAGACTGACTATTTGTCACGGATGGCTCTGTTCTGGGGCGCCTGGCAGCAGATTCCTCGCTGCTCGCTGGCCAGGCGCCGAATAATAACGCCACCGGGTGCGCTCACGTGGGACGCCGGGGGGCGGAGCCTGGCGTTATGACGCGGACCCGCCGGGTTTAAAACCCGGCTTCACTAGTTCGCCGGTGCCCTGACGTGGTATTCACTTCCCGCAGAGCTCTTGTGTTTTTGGCTAATATATCTGTGTCTGACCTTGCTTCTGGCTAACGAACGATTCTGTGTATGACTCCTGGCATTGGCAAACGAACCATTCTGTGTATGACTCCTGGCATTGGCAAACGAACCATTCTGTGTATGACTCCTGGCATTGGCAAACGAACCATTCTGTGTATGACTCCTGGCATTGGCAAACGAACCATTCTGTGTATGACTCCTGGCATTGGCAAACGAACCATTCTGTGTATGACCCCTGGCATTGGCGAACGAACCACCCTGTGTATAACCCTTGGTATTGGCATTTACTCTTCTCACGGTTCTGCTCTTAACTTTGGTACCGAGGTCAGTCTATGTGGCACCCTAAGCACACATCAGGCTACTCTGATATTACTAAGGTCCTAGGGAGAACGAGTACTCTATTCTGTACTTCTGTCTGGTGTTTACCCTTGCTTGTCTATTGTCTGGTTAATTATCTATCTAGTTGTGCCGACCATTCAAGGATCGGAAGGGTAGAGAGCGGTCTACGTAAAGGGACCACTATCTTGGTATTAAGGGGGATTCGTGACAGTAACTCTGTCTGGTATTTACCCTTGCTTGTCTATTGTCTGGTTAATTATCTATCTAGTTGTGCCGACCATTCAAGGATCGGAAGGGTAGAGAGCGGTCTACGTAAAGGGACCACTATCTTGGTATTCAGGGGGATTCGTGACATTACGTCAGGGCCAATGGATCCCGCAGACCTCTCTAACCAGTTGGCACGTATCGCAGCCAGACAAGAGGAGCAGGACCATAGGATGGACCAGATTTCTCTCGCTCTACAAACCCTGTTAAATCGGTCCAATACTGGTACCACAAACCCTCCAGACCCAGTATTGCCTAGAGTCAGTTCGGTCTCTCCTGAGAGACATAGGCTTAGTATGAAGGCACCCTTACGCTATGATGGTACACCAAGCTTATGCCGGGGTTTTCTGACCCAACTCGAGATCTTGTTTGAGAACAACCCAGGGTCTTGTATATCTGATAAAGCCAAAGTAGGCTATCTGATTAATCATTTAACAGAAAAAGCTTTATTATGGGCTACGCCGTTGTGGGAAAATAAGAAACCCATCATCTATGACTATGAGGGTTTTACCTCTGAGTTAAAACGTACCTTTGATCCCTCTAGAAGGGCTACCAATGCGGGTAGGTCCTTGTTTCACATTAAACAAGGTAATAGGAGGGTCTCCGACTATGCCATAGAGTTTAAGACTTTGACGTCAGAGGTGCTTTGGCCGAATGACGTTTTAACCTTAGCCTTTACCGAAGGCCTGAACGAGGCTTTTATGTTTGAGCTGGCTCCCTTAAAATTACCAGAAAATCTGGACCATTTGATTGACTTTTGCATAGCCATGGACGATCAAATTAGGGAAGGAGACACACCCAGAGACAGACCCAGAAGGGTCTTGCCTCCTTTACCCTTATTACCCAGACACACCAGTACGTCAGGTAACCCGGAGAACGCAAAAACAGATATGCCAGTCATTGAACCTATGCAAATAGGAAAAACGGGTATTTCGGAGGCTGAAAGAGCTCACAGAAGAGAAAAGGGGCTCTGCTTCTATTGTGCAGGGGCTGATCATTTCCGCCTTCAATGTCCTCAGAGACCCAGGGTTAACAGGGGGGAGAGTGGCAAATCGGGTCAAAGAACAGCCAATACCCAGGTTATCGGTTCTCTTTATGCCTCCTTTGTGGATAGTGAGAAAAAAAAATCCAGGATTCTGTTACCGATCTCCCTAACCTGGGAGGGGGTTCACCTCAAGACTGAGGCGTTCTTAGACTCTGGGGCCTCAGGTAATTTCATGGATAAATATTTTGCTGCCAAAAACCTCTTACCTCTGGTTCTCAAGGAAAAACCTCTAATGGTGGAGGCCATAGATGGTAAACCCCTGTCATGTCCACATATCACTCACGACACTGTCGATGTATGTATGAAAACAGGAGTTTTACACCATGAAACGATAAGATTTCAAATTATTGAATCTCCCTCATGTCCTGTCGTTCTTGGGTTTCCATGGTTAACAGAGCACAACCCGGTTATTGATTGGGTCCAGAGAGACATAAAATGTTGGGGTCCTAATTGTCAGTCTAATTGCCTAGGCAGGGTCAATGTGATTGGTAGCCTCAATATTGCCACAGCCCCTCCTTTATCCACAGAGGTCCCTGAATGTTATCTGGCATTAAAGGAGGTGTTCTCTAAAGCCAGGACTGAGGTCCTACCACCACATCGTCCATATGACTGTGCTATTGATTTACTCCCCGGTACGATGCCTCCTAGGGGACATGTATACCCTTTGTCACAAAAAGAAAACGACATTATGGAGGAATACATAAGGGAGAATCTAGAGCGAGGATTCATTAGACGGTCCTCCTCTCCAGCAGGAGCAGGTTTCTTTTTTGTCTCCAAAAAAGAGGGAGATCTGCGACCTTGCATCGATTATAGAGGTTTGAATAGGATAACTATAAGAAATGTATATCCCATACCTCTCATAACAGAATTGTTCGACCGATTAAAAGGGGCCCGTATATATACGAAGCTCGATTTACGCGGAGCTTACAACCTGGTTAGGGTTAAAAAGGGAGATGAATGGAAAACGGCTTTTAATACACGTAGCGGGCATTATGAATACCTGGTGATGCCCTTTGGATTATGTAATGCGCCAGCCGTTTTTCAGGACCTCATAAATGACACCCTAAGGGATTTTCTGCAAGAATTCGTCATAGTATATCTGGATGACATCCTGATATACTCTCCTGATGTGGAAACTCATCACGCCCACGTGAAACAAGTGTTGAAAAAACTATTGAAGGCTGGATTGTATTGTAAACTAGAAAAATGTCTATTCGACATAGTAACAGTGCATTTCCTTGGTTATATAATAACCCCTGAGGGTTTTCAAATGGACCCTAAAAAACTCTCAGCAATTCTTGGCTGGCCTCTACCCCAAGGGCTTAAAGCCATCCAGAGGTTTCTGGGGTTTACTAACTACTATCGGAGATTCATTAAAGACTTTTCAGCCTTGGTAGCTCCCCTCACGGCTTTGACAAAGAAGGGGTGGGAAATCAGAAATGGACACCTCAAGCCACTCAAGCCTTTGAGGCACTTAAACAAGCATTCACTACTGCCCCTGTTCTCCGACATCCAGATCCGGCTCTGCCTTTCCAAGTAGAAGTTGACGCCTCCGAACTAGGTCTTGGTGCAGTCTTGTCCCAAAGGGAGGCACCCGACAAACCCTTGCATCCATGCGGCTTCTATTCTCGGAAATTGTCCCCGGCAGAGAAGAACTATGACATTGGAAATAGAGAGTTGTTAGCAGTCATCTCGGCCTTGGCAGAATGGAGATACTTATTGGAGGGGTCTAGGGACCCCATCGTTATCATAACCGATCATAAGAATCTCACGTACATTGGAGATGCTAAACGTTTAAATTCCAGACAAGCGAGATGGTCATTGTTTCTTTCAAGTTTTAATTTCGTGCTTACCTATAGACCTGGGTCCAGAAACATTAAAGCAGACGCCTTATCGAGACAGTATGAATCTTATGAACATAATATCCTAGATCAGCATCCCATTGTACCCCAGGAAAGGATTATAGCCTCTACCACAATTAGTGTCTCGTCTCCTCTAGTGAAAAGGTTGCAGACCGTCCAGGGTGCAGCTCCTGGGGGGAAACCTCCCGCGAAACTCTTTGCACCTGAGAACGAAAGAGAGGAAGTACTTAACGTTTATCATGACAATAAAACCTCTGGGCATATGGGTATCACCAAAACAGTGGCTAGTATCAGTAAACTCCTCTGGTGGCCCACGTTGCGCCGAGACGTTAAAGATTACATAGCTGTGTGCGAGGTGTGCACAAGACATAAAAGTCCCAAAACAGCACCCATTGGTTTACTCCAGCCTTTGCCGATCCCCGAACGCCCATGGTCGCATGTAGCCATGGATTTTATAGTAGATTTACCTGAGTCAAGAGGGAATACAGTTATACTTACGGTCATAGATCGATTCTCCAAGATGGGTCACTATGTGCCTCTTCGGAAACTACCTTCGGCAGCCGAACTGGTGCCCATATTCATTTCCAACGTGGTTCGCATACACGGTGTTCCTCTGGAGATTGTCTCTGATAGGGGGACACAATTCGTCTCCAGATTCTGGAAAGGGTTTTGTAAGAATGTGGGGATAGACTTATCCTTCTCTTCGGCCTATCACCCCCAGACCAACGGAGCAGCAGAACGAGCCAACCAAAATATAGAGAAATATCTCAGGTGCTTTATATCAGAACAACAAAATAACTGGTCAGACCTGTTACCTTGGGCAGAGTATGCTTTGAACAGTGCAGTAAGTGAATCCACAGGACATTCCCCTTTCTTCACTGTTTATGGTTTTGATCCTCCCGTGCTCCCCGCTACGTTTCCTGATACCACGATTCCTGCTTTGGATGAGCATTTGGCATCATTGAAAGACTTGGGAGAGAGTCAAACGGGCACTGGAAGAGAGTAGTGCCATCCAGAAAACCAAGGCCGACAGACACAGGAGGCAGGCACCCGTGTATCAAGTTGGGGACAGGGTTTGGCTTTCTTCACGGAATATCAAGCTCTTAGTGCCTTCCATGAAGTTGGCACCTAGATATATCGGCCCCTATAAGATTCTGCGGCGACTCAACCCTGTCTCCTATGCTTTGGCGTTACCCCCCATATCAGGATACACAATGTGTTCCACGTAAGCCTTTTGAAACCGTTGTTGTGTAACCGGTACACCAAGGTCCGTGCTCCACCTCCTCCTGTCTCTGTGGAGGGCCAGGAGGAGTACGAGGTTGAGGCCATTCTGGATGCCAGAAAGTCTAGGGGGTCCTTACAGTACTTGGTCGATTGGGTGGGTTACGGTCCAGAGGATCGTTCTTGGATTCCGGCTGCAGAGGTCCATGCCCCTCGGTTGGTGAAGGCCTTCTATTTGGCGCACCCCCGTGCCCCTGGGGGTCGTCCAGTGGCCGCCCGTAGAGGGGGGGTTCTGTCACGGATGGCTCTGTTCTGGGGCGCCTGGCAGCAGATTCCTCGCTGCTCGCTGGCCAGGCGCCGAATAATAACGCCACCGGGTGCGCTCACGTGGGACGCCGGGGGCGGAGCCTGGCGTTATGACGCGGACCCGCCGGGTTTAAAACCCGGCTTCACTAGTTCGCCGGTGCCCTGACGTGGTATTCACTTCCCGCAGAGCTCTTGTGTTTTTGGCTAATATATCTGTGTCTGACCTTGCTTCTGGCTAACGAACGATTCTGTGTATGACTCCTGGCATTGGCAAACGAACCATTCTGTGTATGACTCCTGGCATTGGCAAACGAACCATTCTGTGTATGACTCCTGGCATTGGCAAACGAACCATTCTGTGTATGACTCCTGGCATTGGCAAACGAACCATTCTGTGTATGACTCCTGGCATTGCAAACGAACCATTCTGTGTATGACCCCTGGCATTGGCGAACGAACCACCCTGTGTATAACCCTTGGTATTGGCATTTACTCTTCTCACGGTTCTGCTCTTAACTTTGGTACCGAGGTCAGTCTATGTGGCACCCTAAGCACACATCAGGCTACCTCTGATATTACTAAGGTCCTAGGGAGAACGAGTACTCTATTCTGTACTTCTGTCTGGTGTTTACCCTTGCTTGTCTATTGTCTGGTTAATTATCTATCTAGTTGTGCCGACCATTCAAGGATCGGAAGGGTAGAGAGCGGTCTACGTAAAGGGACCACTATCTTGGTATTAAGGGGGATTCGTGACAGTAACTCTGTCTGGTATTTACCCTTGCTTGTCTATTGTCTGGTTAATTATCTATCTAGTTGTGCCGACCATTCAAGGATCGGAAGGGTAGAGAGCGGTCTACGTAAAGGGACCACTATCTTGGTATTCAGGGGGATTCGTGACACTATTCTTTTTTCTCTCAAGCTTATAAAACATACTCCCGGCTAGATTACTTTCTGACCAGGGGGGAGGGGTTACGTGGGATTCAGGACTGTATCATAGGACCGATATCCTGGTCAGACCATGCCCCGGTGACTTTACAATTGGCGGACTCTTACTCCACAAGAGGTAATTCGACTTGGCGTCTGAATGATTCCCTGCTGTCGCGTCCCGAGGTGGTGGAGGATGTGCGACATACTCTGACTCACTATTTTTCAGAAAACCTCACACCGGAGATTAGTCCTCCCATATTATGGCAAGCACACAAAACAGTGGTCAGGGGTGTGTTGATTAAATGGGGCTCCCACTTTAAACGCCTACATCATTCCCACAGATTAGACCTTTTGCAGCAGATAGACCAGAAGACTACCGAACATAAACTGCAGCCTACTGATCAGTTGCTGTCTGAATTAATGGACTTGCGCAATCAACTGCTAGATTTAGACAAGCGGGATTACGTGTGGGCGGCGCGCCGACTCAGGGCCAAATACTATATCTATGGCAATAGACCTAGTAAGATGCTAGCGAATCGACTGCGAGCGCGAGCGACAGCGTCGAGGATTGGTACCATGGTAGATGCAGCGGGTGGTTCTCGTCATCAAGCGCAACATATTGCGGATTGCTTCGCAGAGTACTATCTTAAGCTATATATCTTGAAAGATGATGAACATACTCATCAGCCCACCGTACGGGACATAGTGCCCTTCCTTCAGGAAATAGGCCTACCGTCCCTTACTGAGGATCAGCAGCGGTCCCTCTCCTCCCCGATATCCCCCTTGGAGATCTCTGATGCGATTAAGGCCCTGCCTGAGGGGAAAGCTCCGGGCCCGGATGGCTTTACAGCCCGATATTATAAATCCTATATGACTATATTAACCCCCCATATATTGACGTTGTTCCGATCTGTGTTTTCCTCGGGACAGACGCCGCCGGAGTGGCTAGCAGCCACGATTGTCACTATTCCGAAATCCACTCCTCCGGCGTCTTCCTGCGCTAAATATCGACCTATATCTCTACTAAACGTGGATGCTAAATTATATGCGAAAGTCTTGGCCCTTCGGTTGTCGCACCTCCTCCCCCACCTCATATGTGATGACCAAGTAGGATTTGTCACAAATAGACAGGGAACTGATAACACTTTTCGACTTCTGAACTTAATAGAACGGGTTACGTATCTCTCCACACCGACTTTGATATTGTCTTTGGATGCTGAGAAGGCGTTTGACCGCATTAATTGGTTATATATGAGACATGTTCTCCAAAAATTTCATTTTCCCCCTGACTTTATAACGGCGATAATGGCTCTTTACTCTAATCCTGTGGCGAGGGTGCTGACTGCTGGCTTCATGTCTCGGCCCATTCCAATTTCGAATGGAACGAGACAGGGTTGCCCCCTGTCACCGCTCCTATATGCCTTGGCTCTGGAGCCATTGGCTCAGGCGATACGACAGGACTCGAATATTACTGGAGTTCCCATTGGCCCCTCGTCTTGTACCATTAGCTTGTTTGCAGACGACATCTTATTGACACTGACTAACCCGACTGAGTCTCTCCCACACCTCCATCAGATACTGAATGACTATGCTAGAGTATCTTATCACAAAACAAACATGGGGAAAACGCAGGCTCTCACTTACGCAGTCCCACAGTCTGAACTTAATACACTACGGGCGACATACGACTATGAGTGGAGATCTCAATATCTGACCTATTTGGGGATAAAAATTGCTTTTAATAAACAAGACCTATTCCTCCTTAATTATCATCCGCTTGTAGCCCAATCTAGAGCTTTATGTTCGCAATGGTCAAAAACTGAGGTATCGTGGTGGGGAAGAATGGCCTCGGTTAAGATGATGCTTCTGCCTAAACTGTTATATATATTTAGAGCACTCCAATAGCGACACCACCATCCTTCTTTAATACCCTTCAGTCAATCTTATCGAGGTTTGTGTGGCGAAATAAGAGACCCAGAGTGAAGATGTCTACGCTACACCTACCGCAAGATTTGGGGGGGGGGGGTAGGACTCCCACATCTTAAACTATACTATTCAGCTGCGATATTGTCGCTTGTGGGTAGGCTGTTGTCGGGAGCGGTGCTCCCTGGCTGGGCAGGCCTCCTGGGTCCTCAGTTCCTTCCCTATGCCGCTGATACTATCTTCTGGCTCGCAAGAGCACGCCGCCTCCATAAACCACACTTGTTGCCGAGCGCTACCCTACTAATACAGACCTGGGATAGGTGGCGCATCCACCTGACGGCCACACACCCCTTCTCCATGGCCACACCCATTAGGGTTTTTAAAGAGTTAATACCAACATTTAATCCCCATATCTGGCGTTCCTTCTCAGTATCTCGACTGGGTCAGCTGTTCTCTCCACAAGACATCTTATCTTATGAACAACTTCAGGCTAAATTCTCTGCACAGAAAGATTTTCGATTCCCGTATAGGCAACTCCGCTCTTATCTCTCTGCATCGGGAGCCCTAGGGGCATTAATTAACCCTAGACCGATTATGTCCACATTTGAATCCTATTGTGTGGACCAAACCACTAATTCCCATGTATTGGCATCTTGCTACCAATTAATGATTAAACCCACCCTACATCATAGGGAGAGGTTCCAGAGAATGTGGGAGAGAGACATTGGCAGGGAACTGTCCTCCGAAGAGTGGACGCGCTGTCTCGCATTTGATAAAGGCAAATTTAGATGTGCCTCCCTTATGGAGGCGAGGAAAAAGTTGCTCTATCGCTGGTACATCACTCCAGATAGGGGAAGGCATGTGACACCGGGTTCCTCGGATGTGTGTTGGCGCTGTGAATCACAGAGAGGCACTTTCTTTCACATATGGTGGACCTGTCCACTTCTCCGGACGTTCTGGAGTGATGTGAGTAGCATTATATACAGGGTGGTCCCCAGGACGGTGGAGATGACTCCAGAATTGTGCTTGTTACAAATGTTTCCCTCCAGTCTCTCGGTCCCTCTTCGGAAGTTGTTGGCCCATATATTGACGGTGGCGACTACTCGCCTGGCATCCAGATGGCGATCTTCGGAGATCCCGGGGATTAGGGAAATCACTGACCGCCTTAATGATATAAAAGGGTTGGATGGCATTGCTTACTCGGTGGAGGGTCGTATGAGCACTAAAAGGGACCCATGGTACCTATGGGAGGTGGCGGCGGCGGCAACAATGTTCCCCTAAAACTTCGTTTGCGATACTTATAATGTATGATGTTAGGAATTGTACACTCTCTATGTAATATTTTCAGATGTTGCTTTGTGTAAGTGTTCCCCCCCTTATTTTGTTTCCCTTTTTTCTTTTTGTACCCCTTTTGTTTTGGAAAAATCGAATAAACTTTAAATTGAAAAAAAAAAGAAAAGTGAACCCCGTTGCTCAAAGCACCAAAAAATGCAGTCCCAAACTACACCAAATAAGTAAGAAAAAATACAGAGGGCAGGTGCTCGGGCGCTCCCACGTTCCCGGGTAATCACAGGTACCAATAGCCCTCAGCGGTTAGCCCTTCGTGTAGCCTTGATGTCCTTTAGGAATCCCGGGTAATCCACAGGTCCTGAGTCAAAAAGCCATGACACCCAACCTGGGTGTCCATAAATATGTCCATAAACAGTAGTCCTCGTCTTTAGGGGTAAATCTTCTTAAAAATGCAGATGAAGTATGCACTGTAGGAAAAAACACAAAGAGGACCAAAAAATGCGCAGTATGATAACACCCCAAATGAGAGCAATTTATATTGATATTTCACTCACATTCTGGGGAGCCCACAACCGGCTCCTGGGAATAAAGCAGGCAGGGACTTTATATTAGGTGCCCATAGACCCTCCAATCGTTTTCTCCAGAATTCGTCGAGAGAGAAATGCTGTAGGGAAATCAACAGAGACCAAAAGAGCACCTCCTAGTGCGGTAAATTACAAATGATTTTGTGGTTTAAAAGAGCGCCAAGTTTAAACTCACAAGCAGTTGAGCCTCTATTGGCTCCATCACAATGCGCACAGGGAGTTATATAGGTGTCCCCAAAACCTTCTTTGCAGGGTTCAAAAAAGGCAGACACGATTAAGTTCAAAAATAAAAACATTTATTAAAATAGATCATATCTACCAGACCAGGACGCGTTTCGCCAACAGTGGCTTCCTCAGCTGGATATTACATGTCTACTCTTGCTGCTGCCTTCATACAAAATGCATGATTTGTTAAGCAATTAAAAGATTAATTAAAATTGGCTGTGATTGACCTCAGGTGTAGTTGGATCACGCCCGCCATTTTGCGCATGCTCAGAGGCTCCGCGGGTCACCCTGGAACGCAGAAACAAGATTTTACATAAAAAATATATTTAAGCTGTGCCCGCCATTTTGCGCATGCGCACTTGTCTCGCGTTCCAACCTGGAACGCGGAACTCCACTATACTCCCACTCGGTGCTTATAAGTCTCCTATGATCCACATAGCACCTAAAAGAGTGGTCTCAAGGATAGCTATCCTTAGTCTGGACGGGGGCACAGACTCGGAGGCTATTAAAAGGGCTGGCATATGGAATATAATAAATGACACAGCACTACATTATATAAATAATGGAATAATAATCACAACGCTGTATAAACTGTAGATCGATAATCTAATGCTATATGGTATCATAGCGCTACAATTACATTAGTAGTATACACAAATAAATAGTTATAACATATGCGCCGTAACACCATGTATTACCTCAATGGCATGAATATTTAATTATATTAAGGGCTAATATATTAACCCCTTAAGGACGGGAGTAATTTTACAACTTCGGCGCTGATTCGGAAGTAGAAGTTTGCTGAGCTCATTTTGACCATTTTTAAGTCACGTATTCTTATACCACCCAGACAAATTATATATCGTTCTTTCCGTCAGACTCGGCAGATTAATAATATATCATTATTATATGTATATGTCATGCCCTGCCAAAATGCTATAACAAAAAATGTAAAAAAATGTGAATTTTCAATAAAATTTCAAGCTTCCACAGTGTGTAAAGTGTTTTTTTTTTTAATTTTTATTATCCGAGGCTCTGCGGTCATATTCTATTGGGTAGATTTGTTAAAAAAATTAGAACAGGGAACCCATTTTTTTTTTGGGGAGAAATTGCGTGATTTTAGCTAAACACCCCAAAAAATAAATCATTAGTGAAGCATCATTGTTCACATTATAATTGAAATGTGAACAATAGTGCTGCATTAAAAAAAACAATTTTTTTTTATTATTATATTTATTATTTTTTTATTATTTAATTTATTATTTTTTTATTATTTTTATTTTTACTTTTTTTACACTTTTATTTTACTTTTACCATGGTCCTGTTTGATATCATTGGAAAGGCCATGCTCTGGCCTTTCCAGCAATATCAGCCATGACCCCCTAGCTGTCACCGATCAGGAGATAAAGGGGTTCAAAGAACCCCCCTATCTCCTGCAAGGGATTTCCATAGGAAATCCCTTTGCAGCTAGTCGGTTCCCGGTTAACTGACATCGCGCCATGCGCGATGAGTCAGTTGACCGGGGGGTGACCCAGAGGTGGGGGCTGCCATCCAAGATGGCGGCCCCCACCGGAAATAGGCCGCGATCGGGCACAAATTAGTGCCCGGTCGCGACCTGGCAACTAAGGGGTTAACCCCCCCATACATCGCTGGAAAGGTCAGGCTGTGACCCTTCCAGCGATGCTGGCCACAGCTGCCGGGGACCAGGCAATCGGGAGATAGAGGGATCCGAAGGATCCCTCCCCTCCCCTCCAGGCGCTTCCCCTGCTCCGGCGGGGGGGGACGCCTGAAACTGACGTCATCGCGCCACCGGCGCGATGACGTCACAGCACCGGAGGAGGGATCACACTGATCTGACTCCGCGGGAGTCAGAGCAGCGTGGGAGCGACCGGAGGAGGTAAGTATTAAGCGAGGGGGGCTGTAAACGCAGAGGACGTACATTTACGTCCTGCGGCGTCAAAGCCCGCCTAATGCAGGACGTAAATGTACGTCCTGCGGCGTTAAGGGGTTAAAGTGAACAAGTGCTCGTGTAAGTATTGATTGCTATAAATTGTGCAGATGGGCACACCTTCATATCTGTAAGCCATCATGGTCGTATACCGTGATGAGTATGTGTAATAATACTAATAACTTCTAGGAGAATGGATAATCTTATAGTGGATGAATATGAAGGGAATTATTATATAGAAAACATTACTAAAAATGATAAATTGCAATAGGTGTGCATTAAGTGTGCAAATCGCATGAATAAAATACCATGGTATATATAAGTATGATCGAGACTTAATAAAGTGCAATAAATGTGCTTAACAAGTGCATACTACATAGGTCATACTGCTATAATCTAATAATGTGCAAGCTCTTATACTTAGGGCCCATCAGATTAAATTAATTAAAATAATCAAAAGATATAAAGTCCCTATGGGTCATCATTACCAATTAGATACATAAGTGCATAGTGTATAATGTAATGGGGTTAGATATAAAATGCTAATTTAGAAGTATAATTAGTGTGCACATAAATATAAGTGATGATACTGTAATCATAAAGGCCTCTGAGGGCTAATACATAATAGTTAGATATAAAATTGGTTAAAAACAGTGGATAATGTGCAAACTAGATAAAATGACAGTGCATTACATATCCAATAAAAACATTGACATTCATCTATACAGTACTGGTAACATTAAAACACATGTTGCTTATTGCCATTAATATCATCATAAAGGTAATAGAAAATTAATAAGATCTAGATCTAAAGGAAGTGAACTAATTCGAAATCATTATTTAGGCCTCCCGGCGCCAGAGTCCCTAAATCAAAAATAAGTCTCCTCTCCTCTCTCCCCAGTGCCGTAGTTTCACTTACACCTTTATTGGTGCATCTCACTTTTTTTACAGCAGAAAATTTAAGGCCTCTTGGACATCCATTATGGAATAGTTTAAAGTGCTGAGATACAGAATGTTTATCGTATAATTTGTTAATGTTCCTGACATGCTCAGAAATTCTGACATTCAGGGCCCGGCTCGTGCGACCCACATATTGGAATCCACACGGGCACTCCAAAAGATATAACACATTCTTAGAATAGCAGGTTAAGATTTTATTTATCTTAACCGTCTTCCCAGTCTTTTTATTAATAAAATTCTCAGTGTACCTTTTCTTATTCCCTGTGGATCTACAGGCCAAACATTGGCCACAACCATAAAAACCTTCTTTTACATGGAAGTGATTAACTTCCTTCTTATTAACAAATTTACTCTTAACAAGTTTCTTTTTTATATTTTTGGCCCCTCGAAAAATAATCCAGGGTTTATCTCCTATAATTAGATTCAGATCCTTATCTTTCTTTAAAAAATGCCAGTATTTTTTGAAAACCTTTTTAATTAAAACACTGTTTTCATTAAAATCACATAAGAAGGGAACTCCTTTTACCACTTCTTCCCTGGTTTAATATTGTATGAGGCTATTTCGATCAACTGTTTTCAAATCTCTAATTAATCCTTCCAATTCAACCTGGTCATAGCCTTTATCTATGAACTCCTGTTTAAGGATCCCTACCTGTTCTTCAAAAATAGTGTCATCTGAGCAGTTCCTGCGCACCCTAGTGAACTGCCCTTTTGGGATTCCCTTCAGCCATATCATGTTGTGACAACTTGTCTTATCGATATACGTATTATTATCCACATCTTTAAAATATGTCTTGGTCTCTATGGCTCCATCCCTCACGTAAATCTCAAGATCAAGAAAAGAGATTCTTTCTTTACTCCACTTCTTTTCAAGGTTTATACCCCATTACTCATTAGACCTGTGCATTCGTTTTAGTACTAAAACGATTTAGTCCGAATTTTGGGATAATTTAGTTTTAGTATAACTCAAGAGATACGAAACTGCTCAGTACAAAAAACGAAAGGAACTAAAATAAAATGCACTACATTTTAGTTTCAGTCCTTTTTGTGATATTACATTGATGAGTGAAGGAGACCAGTAATGAACACAACATCGCAAAGCTACAGAAAAGATTTGTATGCGCAATCCTTCCTGACCCCTAACCGAAAATCTGACAGTGATAGATCTCCAGAATACTCACTCGCAGCACAGACAGCCAGCACAGGAAAGGAAACCTTTTACTTAAGATGATAAAAGCAGCTGGAGAAGGAAAACATTCAAATAAATCACACTGAAAGCTAATGACAGAGGAGGGCTGGATAGTAAAAACCCCTTTATAACAAGCAGCGTTGGGAGAAGAGAGGGACTTTATAAAACGTGTGTTATCTCCCCGCCCGCTCTGCATAATAGGGGCTTAGGTCTGATACATTTTATATTATCCAGGAGCACTATCCCCCTTTCCTCATCTATAATACACGTTTTATATAAAGTCCCTCTCCTCTCCCAGTGCTGCTTGTTATAAAGTTTTTTTTTTACGTCTGATACATTTAGTATCCAGCTCTCACAGTTACTGTGTCATTATGAGCCTTCAGTGTGATTTATTTGAATGTTTTCCCTAGATTTAAAGTGCTTTATTTTATTCTAAAAATCAATTTGCACCAGTCATCTCTTCTCTGAGCTTTCAGACTGATTTACGTTAATATTTCCCTCTCCCCTGCTTTTGTATTCCTGTGTCTCCTCCACAGAGATACAAAGTTTAAGTAAAAGTTCCCTCTCCAGTGCTGGATAAGCATTGCATTCCGAAGTTCTGCACCCTCCACATGCCAATGCAGTAGGATGTTTTATACAGAGAGGGGCATTAATTAATGCAGGTGGATGTTGTATACATTATACAGAGAGGGGTATTAATTAATGCAGGAGTATGTTCTATACATTTTACAGAGAGGAGCCTTTTTTTTAGCCCTTTAAATCTAGTGGCTGTGAGCGCTGAGATCGGCTGCTTGTTATATTATTTCTCAGTACAATGTATCAGGCTCAGCTGTTACAGTAACTGACTGTAACAGCGCTCAAAGTTTCAGTAAAACAAGGAAATAATATTGTTCTAACCTCTTATATATAAAAATATTATTTACTAGTTTTACTGAAACTCTGAGCGCTGTGATGAGCAGCAGTCAGTTACTGTAACAGCTTTGCCTGGCACATTGTGCTGAGAGTGAGAGATACTGTAACAAGCAGCGATCTCAGCCCAATGAGGAGCCACTACAATAGTAATTGTATCCACTGGTTTTCGGATGAATGAAATTAGTTTTCATACTAAAGAACTGAAAACGAATTTCTTTAGCAACTAAATAAATTGCATTTTCGGACTAATCCATTAGTTCAAAACGAAATATTGTGCTGTGCACATGTCTATTACTCATTGTCCAGGCTTGATAAAAATTCTAACAGTTCTATCTCCTCTCCCCTCCATATTTATACCTCCTATAAAAAGGGACCCTGTCCTGCGCCCAGTAACGCGAACAATAGACAAAACTGGTTTCCCAGCCTGCCATATATAGGTTCGCGTAACTGGGCGCAAACCGGGTGCCCATAGTAGTCCCCCTCGTCTGGATATAAAATTCTCCATCAAATTGGAAGTAATTATTATTCAATATGAACTCTATCCCATCCATTACAAAAATCGATCTGTTTATTTTCCAGACCCCTAGACGTGATTAATTGTTCCTTAACCACTTCCATTCCTTTATTATGGGGAATGTTACTGTATAACACATTTACGTCACACGTCACCAGAAAGTATTCATCCTTCCAATGAACCTCTTTCAATCTTTGCAGTATATCAATGGTATCTTTAGTATAGGAAACTATATTCTTAACAATGGGCTGGAGAATTCGGTCGACATATTCTGACAGGTTACTGATGATTGAATTAATCCCTGCAACAATGGGTCTTCCTGGGGGTTCAATTGGGTTCTTGTGAATTTAAGGTAGTATATATAATGAAAGGGTCTTCGGATACAAGTTATGGAGAAATTTGTGTTCCTTATCAGTTATAATTAATTCCTCTTTTCCTCTATCCAATAATGTCTTTAGTCCTGTTTTGATCCCATTAATCGGATCCCCTTTTATTGCTTGATATGTCACACCATCATTCAGTATCTTCTTAACTTTTAGAACATAATTTTCTTTGGATAAAATCACCACCCCCCCCCTTTATCCGCGGGCTTAATCACGATATTCTCATCTTGCTCTAGAGCTCTCATTGCATCGTTCTCTTGTAGTGCGTGAAAAAAACGTGGATTTGGATTTCAAGGTGGTATGTATAAATTGACTATCTGTTGAGTGATGCTCTAAAGGGGTTTTCATTTAAGAACTTTTTTAAACAAAGGTTTCTTTTAAATTTCTGCAAATTAACAAAACGTCAAATTTATCCATTTTACTGGTCGGAGCAAATTTCAAGCCTTTCTGGAGCACTCGGATCTCAGATGTGGTAAGTACTTTACTGCTTAAATTAAATATTCCTTCCGAATTTATCGCCTCTCTCTCTTTTCTTTGTTGTACCGTTCTTCCTGCCCTATTTCCTCGTCTGATCTTTCCCATCTTCTCTTTCTGTCGTTTTCCCTTAATCTTGGATTTACATCCCTCGGGTTTAGATTTTTCTCCCTCTCTCTAGGTGGATTCCATAGAAAATCCTGTTCTTCCTGATTAGTGGCTAGGGCTTGAAATCTATTGGTGAGGGGAATAGGATTTTCAATGATCTCATGAAAATTATCTCTATAACCTCCTCCACTCTTACGGGAAGCTCCGGTGCTAGTGGAGTGGTGTACATTCTTGCCCAAAGGCATATTAGGGTTATACGACTGGTCAGGGGGGAAATTTCTTCTTTGTGTATGGCCCCCCCATGGATCTATTCCAAGGTCTATTGCCCCCATAGTCATTAGATATGTTGGTTTGGAAGTAGTTAGGGTAGCGGGGTCCTCTATTGTATGATTCTGGGTATCTTCTCTCCCATGTCCTAGGTTTATAAGGTTTTGCAAAATTAACATGAGAGGAAGAGGAGTTATAATTTTCGGTTCATACCCCCTATGTACGTTCCCTTTTCTGTAATCTTCAACATCTCTCTCATATTTCCTTTTTTTAGTAGATAGTACATCTGCTTCTATTTTTTGCAATTTCTCTTCAAGAATTTTAGAGATAGTAGTCACCTCATCCCTAGTCTTCTCCTTCTCTATTATGTTGGAAAGTTTCTCAATCTCTGTATTCACCTTAAGCAATTTTTCTTTTCTCTTTAATATTACATAATCCATCATGCTGACTGCGAAACTCTCCAACAATTTGTTCCACCCTAAAACAAAATCAACATCTTCTTTTTCTGAGGTTGGTGTTTTCTGAAACCTTAGACCCCTAGGTGTAATACCTTCTTTCTTATATTTTTCCAATGTTGCTATTTCTAATTTGATCTTAATTTCCTTGACCAAAATTTTTTCGTATTCAATCAAAGGTTCCTTAATATCATCAGTATTAATAGATTTCACAGTCTCTATATTGCTGTTACCAAAAAAAGTTTCCACATTGGACCCTACTTTGTTTCTAAAACTGTTTAGAGACATATTCCTGGGCTTTGGAAAACTGTTATTTGGGTATTTAGAGAAACCCCCATATCCAATATTCAGCGTGTGGGATAGATACTCTTCCGGTGGGCGCTTCACCCCCTCTTCTTTTGTTGTACTTCATTTATGGTAAATTCTCTATAGGTGTATACAGCAGCCCAGGAATATGTCTCTAAACAGTTTTAGAAACCAAGTAGGGTCCAATGTGGAAACTTTTTTTGGTAATAGCAATATAGAGACTGTGAAATCTATTAATACTGATGATATTAAGGAACTTTTGATTGAATACGAAAAAAATTTAATCCAAGATTAAGGGAAAACGACAGAAAGAGAAGATGGGAAAGATCAGACGAGGAAATAGGGCAGGAAGAACGGTACAACAAAGAAAAAAGAGAGAGGCGATAAATTCGGAAGGAATATTTAATTTAAGCAGTAAAGTACTTACCACATCTGAGATCAGAGTGCTCCAGAAAGGCTTGAAATTTGCTCCGACCAGTAAAATGGATAAATTTGACGTTTTTGTTAATTTGCAGAAATTTAAAAGAAACCTTTGTTTAAAAAAGTTCTTAAATGAAAACCCCTTTAGAGCATCACTCAACAGATAGTCAATTTATACATACCACCTTGAAACCCAAATCCACGTTTTTCCACGCAACTACATCTCAGAGGAGATGAAGGTCTTTGAAACCTTAGTTATGACAGATTTAGAGAAGATTAGTAATAAAAAGATAAAATATAATCTATCCAAAGAAGAGAACGATGCAATGAGAGCTCTAGAGCAAGATGAGAATATCGTGATTAAGCCCGCGGATAAAGGGGGGGGGGATGTGGCGATCTTATCCAAAGAAAAATATGTTCTAGAAGTTAAGAAGATACTGAATGATGGTGTGACATATCAAGCACTAAAAGGGGATCCGATTAATGGGATCAAAACAGGACTAAAGACATTATTGGATAGAGGAAAAGAGGAATTAATTATAACTGATAAGGAACACAAATTTCTCCATAACTTGTATCCGAAGACCCCTTCATTTTATATACTACCTAAAATTCACAAGAACCCAATTGAACCCCCAGGAAGACCCATTGTTGCAGGGATTAATTCAATCACCAGTAACCTGTCAGAATATGTCGACCGAATTCTCCAGCCCATTGTTAAGAATATAGTTTCCTATACTAAAGATACCATTGATATACTGCAAAGATTGAAAGAGGTTCATTGGAAGGATGAATACTTTCTGGTGACGTGTGACGTAAATGCGTTATACAGTAACATTCCCCATAATAAAGGAATGGAAGTAGTTAAGGAACAATTAATCACGTCTAGGGGTCTGGAAAATAAACAGATCGATTTTGTAATGGATGGGATAGAGTTCATATTGAATAATAATTACTTCCAATTTGATGGAGAATTTTATATCCAGACAGGGGGGAACGCTATGGGCACCCGGTTTGAGCCCAGTTACGCGAACCTATATATGGCAGGCTGGGAAACCAGTTTTGTCTATGGTTCGCGTGACTGGGTGCAGGACAGTGTCCCTTTTTATAGGAGGTATATAGATGATTTGCTATTCATATGGAGGGGAGAGGAGATAGAACTGTTGGAATTTTTATCAAGCCTGGACAATGAGGAATGGGGTATAAAACTTGAAAAGAAGTGGAGTAAAGAAATAATCGCTTTTCTTGATCTTGAGATCTACCTGAGGGATGAAGCCATAGAGACCAAGACATATTTTAAAGATGTGGATAATAATACGTATATCGATAAGACAAGTTGTCACAACATGATATGGCTGAAGGGAATCCCAAAAGGGCAGTTCACTAGGGTGCGCAGGAACTGCTCAGATGACACTATTTTTGAAGAACAGGTAGGGATCCTTAAACAGGAGTTCATAGATAAAGGCTATGATCAGGTTGAATTGGAAGGATTAATTAGAGATTTGAAAACAGTTGATCGAAATAGCCTCATACAATATTAAACCAGGGAAGAAGTGGTAAAAAGAGTTCCCTTCCTATGTGATTTTAATGAAAACAGTGTTTTAATTAAAAAGGTTTTCAAAAAATACTGGCATTTTTTTAAGAAAGATAAGGATCTGAATCTAATTATAGGAGATAAACCCAGGATTATTTTTCGAGGGGCCAAAAATATAAAAAAGAAACTTGTTAAGAGTAAATTTGTTAATAAGAAGGAAGTTAATCACTTCCATGTAAAAGAAGGTTTTTATGGTTGTGGCCAATGTTTGGCCTGTAGATCCACAGGGAATAAGAAAAGGTACACTGAGAATTTTATTAATAAAAAGACTGGGAAGACGGTTAAGATAAATAAAATCTTAACCTGCTATTCTAAGAATGTGTTATATCTTTTGGAGTGCCCGTGTGGATTCCAATATGTGGGTCGCACGAGCCGGGCCCTGAATGTCAGAATTTCTGAGCATGTCAGGAACATTAACAAATTATACGATAAACATTCTGTATCTCAGCACTTTAAACGATCCCATAATGGATGTCCAAGAGGCCTTAAATTTTCTGCTGTAAAAAAAGTGAGATGCACCAATAAAGGTGTAAGTGAAACTACGGCACTGGGGAGAGAGGAGAGGAGACTTACTTTTGATTTAGGGACTCTGGCGCCGGGAGGCCTAAATAATGATTTCAAATTAGTTCACTTCCTTTAGATCTAGATCTGATTAATTTTCTATTACCTTTATGATGATATTAATGGCAATAAGCAACATGTATTTTAACGTTACCAGTACTGTATAGATGAATGTCAATGTTTTTATTGGATATGTAATGCACTGTCATTTTATCTAGTTTGCACATTATCCACTGTTTTTAACCAATTTTATATCTAACTATTATGTATTAGCCCTCAGAGGCCTTTATGATTACAGTATCATCACTTATATTTATGTGCACACTAATTATACTTCTAAATTAGCATTTTATATCTAACCCCATTACATTATACACTATGCACTTATGTATCTAATTGGTAATGATGACCCATAGGGACTTTATATCTTTTGATTATTTTAATTAATTTAATCTGATGGGCCCTAAGTATAAAAGCTTGCACATTATTAGATTATAGCAGTAGGACCTATGTAGTATGCACTTGTTAAGCACATTTATTGCACTTTATTAAGTCTCGATCATACTTATATATACCATGGTATTTTATTCATGCGATTTGCACACTAAATGCACACCTATTGCAATTTATCATTTTTAGTAATGTTTTCTATATAATAATTCCCTTCATATTCATCCACTATAAGATTGTCCATTCTCCTAGAAGTTATTAGTATTATTACACATACTCATCACGGTATACGACCATGATGGCTTACAGATATGAAGGTGTGCCCATCTGCACAATTTATAGCAATCAATACTTACACGAGCACTTGTTCACTTTAATATATTAGCCCATAATATAATTAAATATTAATGCCATTGAGGTAATACATGGTGTTACGGCGCATATGTTATAACTATTTATTTGTGTATACTACTAATGAAATTGTAGCGCTGTGATACCATATAGCATTAGATTATCGATCTACAGTTTATACAGCGTTGTGATTATTATTCCATTATTTATATAATGTAGTGCTGTGCCATTTAGTATATTCCATATGTCAGGCCTTTTAATAGCCTCCGAGTCTGTGCCCCCGCCCAGACTAAGGATAGCTATCCTTGAGACCACTCTTTTAGGTGCTATGTGGATCATAGGAGACTTCTAAGCACCGAGTGGGAGTATAGAGGAGTTCCGCGTTCCAGGTTGGAACGCGAGACGAGTGCGCATGCGCAAAATGGCGGGAGTGATCCAACTACACCTGAGGTCAATCACAGCCAATTTTAATTAATCTTTTAATTGCTTAACAAATCATGCATTTTGTATAAAGGCAGCAGCAAGAGTAGACATGTAATATCCAGCTGAGGAAGCCACTGTTGGCGAAACGCGTCCTGGTCTGGTAGATATGATCTATTTTAATAAATGTTTTTATTTTTGAACTTAATCGTGTCTGCCTTTTTTGAACCCTGCAAAGAACGTTTTGGGGACACCTATATAACTCCCTGTGCGCATTGTGACGGAGCCAATAGAGGCTCAACTGCTTGTGAGTTTAAACTTGGCGCTCTTTTAAACCACAAAATCATTTGTAATTTACCGCACTAGGAGGTGCTCTTTTGGTCTCTGTTGATTTCCCTACAGCATTTCTCACTCGACGAATTCTGGAGAAACCGATTGGAGGGTCTATGGGCACCTAATATAAAGTCCCTGCCTGCTTTATTCCCAGGAGCCTATTGTGGGCTCCACAGAACGTGAGTGAAATATCAATATACAGTTGTGTTCAAAATTATTCAACCCCCACTGAAATTGAGTGTTTTGGCCAGTTTGACATTGATTTTGATCATTCAGTCATCTTGCTTACAATTAAATCAAAGAGGCACGTGTAGGTCAGACAAATATAACATAACATTTATAATGAAATAACCACAAATGTCTTTTCTGTGCTCACATCATTATCAGTTTTATTCAACCCCCAAGTGACATTCAATCTTAGTACAACATCCTTTTACAGTTACAGTTGTGTTCAAAATTATTCAACCCCCAATACTGTAAAGGGTTTTAGGGAATTTAGTGTACATTTGTAATTGTATTCAGAATGAAATCCTACAAGGACTTTTTAAAGAACCATATGCAACTAAAATTACATCAATTGGTTTTGTAATACAGTAGTAAATGTTTCTTTTGTGAATTCTTCATTGACACAATTATTCAACCCCTTAAAGACTACCACTCTGAAAACACTTGAATGAACCTCTGTTCTTCAATCAGGTATTGAAAACACCTGTGGATGTCACGGAGCAGCAATAAAGCATAATAAACACCAATTAGGCAGCTTTAAAATGACTGTGATACTCAGCTCCTTCTAGACATTTACTGGTGTGGTTACAAACATGGTGAAGTCAAGAGAATGGTCCAGGAAGACAAGAGAAGAGGTGATTACTCTTCACAGGAAGGGCAATGGCTATAAGAAGATTGCAAAGATGTTAAACATACCAAGAGAGACCATAGGAAGCATCATTCGCAAATTCAAGGCAAAGGGCACTGTTGAAACGCTACCTATCGTGGCAGAAAGAAGATGCTGACTTCGGCTGCTGTGCGCTACCTGAAGCATAGAGTAGAGCAAAGTCCCCGTGTGACTGCGGAGGAACTGAGAAAAGATTTGTCAGATGTGGGTACTGAAGTTTCAGCTCAGACAATACGGCGCACACTGCGTAATGAAGGCCTCCATGCCAGAACTCCCAGGCGCACCCAATTGCTGTCTCCAAAGAATAAGAAGAGTCGACTGCAGTATGCCAAAAGTCATGTGGACAAACCACAGAAGTTTTGGGATAGTGTTCTGTGGACTGATGAAACAAAATTAGAACTGTTTGGGCCCATGGATCAACGCTATGTTTGGAGGAGGAAGAACAAGGCCTATGAAGAATAGAACACCTTGCCTACTGTGAAGCATGGCGGGGGGGTCAATCATGCTTTGGGGCTGTTTTGCTTCTGCAGGTACAGGGAAGCTTCAGCGTGTGCAAGGTACCATGAATTCTCTTCAGTACCAGGAGATATTGGATGACAATGTGATGCAGTCCGTCACAAACCTGAGGCTTGGGAGAGGTTGGACCTTTCAACAGGACAATGATCCCAAGCATACCTCCAAGTCCAGTAGAGCATTGTTGCAGATTAAAGGCTGGAACATTTTGGAGTGGCCATCGCAGTCACCTGACTTAAATCCGATTGAGAACCTCTGGTGGGACTTAAAGAAAGCAGTTGCAATGCGCAAGCCTAAAAATGTGACTGAACTGGAGGCTTTTGCCCATGACGAATGGGCGAAGATACCCGTAGATCGCTGCAAGACACTTGTGTCAAGCTATGCTTCACGTCTAAAAGCTGTTATAACTGTAAAAGGATGTTGTACTAAGTACTAAGTTTGAATGTCACTTAAGGGGTTGAATAAAACTGATAATGATGTGAGCACAGAAAAGACATTTTGTGCTTATTTCATTATAAATGTTATGTTATATTTGTCTGACCTACACGTGCCTCTTTGATTTAATTGTAAGCAAGATGACTGAATGATCAAAATCAATGTCGACCTGGCCAAAACACTCAATTTCAGTGGGGGTTGAATAATTTTGAACACAACTGTATAACAGCTTTTAAACGTGAAGCATAGCTTGACACAAGTGTCTTGCAGCGATCTACGGGTATCTTCGCCCCTTCGTCATGGGCAAAAGCCTCCAGTTCAGTCACATTTTTAGGCTTGCGCATTGCAACTGCTTTCTTTAAGTCCCACCAGAGGTTCTCAATCGGATTTAAGTCAGGTGACTGCGATGGCCACTCCAAAATGTTCCAGCTTTTAATCTGCAACAATGCTCTACTGGACTTGGAGGTATGCTTGGGATCATTGTCCTGTTGAAAGGTCCAACGTCTCCCAAGCCTCAGGTTTGTGACGGACTGCATCACATTGTCATCCAATATCTCCTGGTACTGAAGAGAATTCATGGTACCTTGCACACGCTGAAGCTTCCCTGTACCTGCAGAAGCAAAACAGCCCCAAAGCATGATTGACCCCCCGCCATGCTTCACAGTAGGCAAGGTGTTCTTTTCTTCATAGGCCTTGTTCTTCCTCCTCCAAACATAGCGTTGATCCAGGGGCCCAAACAGTTCTAATTTTGTTTCATCAGTCCACTATCCCAAAACTTCTGTGGTTTGTTCACATGACTTTTGGCATACTGCAGTCGACTCTTCTTATTCTTTGGAGACAGCAAGGGGGTGCGCCTGGGAGTTCTGGCATGGAGGCCTTCATTACGCAATGTGCGCCGTATTGTCTGAGCTGAAACTTCAGTACCCACATCTGACAAATCTTTTCTCAGTTCCTCAGCAGTCACACGGGGACTTTTCTCCACTCTACGCTTCAGGTAGCGCACAGCAGTCGAAGTCAGCATCTTCTTTCTGCCACGACCAGGTAGCGTTTCAACAGTGCCCTTTGCCTTGAATTTGCGAATGATGCTTCTTATGGTCTCTCTTGGTATGTTTAACATCTTTTCAATCTTCTTATAGCCGTTGCCCTTCCTGTGAAGAGTAATCACCTCTTCTCTTGTCTTCCTGGACCATTCTCTTGACTTCACCATGTTTGTAACCACACCAGTAAATGTCTAGAAGGAGCTGAGTATCACAGTCATTTTAAAGCTGCCTAATTGGTGCTTATTATGCTTTATTGCTGCTCCGTGACATCCACAGGTGTTTTCAATACCTGATTGAAAACACTTGAATGAACCTCTGTTCTTCAGAGTGGTAGTCTTTAAGGGGTTGAATAATTGTGTCAATGAAGAATTCACAAAAGAAACATTTACTACTGTATTACAAAACCAATTGATGTAATTTTAGTTGCATATGGTTCTTTAAAAAGTCCTTGTAGGATTTCATTCTGAATACAATTACAAATGTACACTAAATTCCCTAAAACCCTTTACAGCATTGGGGGTTGAATAATTTTGAATACAACTGTAAGTTGCTCTCATTTGGGGTGTTATCATACTGTGCAATTTTTGGTCCTCTGTGTTTTTTCCTACAGTGCATACTTCATCTGCATTTTTAAGAAGATCTACCCCTAAAGACAAGGACTACTGTTTATGGACATATTTTGTGTCTACCCCACTTTCCCATGGACTTCGGTCTTTGAGCGCTGTATTGTATTTCTCATTATAAACTGGACAGGCTTTGGGCAAAATCCTAAATTATTTATTGGAAAACGTCACATTAAATAAAAGTATCGGTACACAGTATCGGTGGGTACTTGAAAAAAGTATCAGTACTTGTACTCGGTCCTAAAAATGTGGTATCGGTGCATCCCTACTATTCACTAAAAGGTGAAACTCAGGAGAATGACTGGAGAAGTGAAAATTCTAGGTCAAAATTGCCAAACCAGAAAAATATTCCCATTTGTCTCACTTTCCAAATCGGCTATTTGATCTAGATTGTTCTCTTCTCCTGAGTTTCATCTTTTACTGAATAGACCTGTATGTGTTTGTAATGCGATAAAAAAAGATTCAGACTAGGCAGGTAAATGCCTTTAACTGAAAAACTAGTAAAAAAAAACCAGATATTTCTTGACATTAAAGGGTGGACAGCAAAAGGGATGGTTAACTCGGGCTCCACAGAAACATAGAAAATGTCGGCAGATAAGAACCTTTCGGCCCATCTAGTCTGCCCAATTACATGGATACTTTACCTGTATTTATCTTTTGTTTAGGATAGCCTTATGCCTATCCCATGCCTGCTTAAAATCAATTACTGTTTTGGCCTCTACCACTTCAACTGGAAGGCTGTTCCATGTATCCACCACCCTCTCAGTAAAATAATGCTTCCTGATGTTACTTTTAAACCTTTGCCCCTCTAATCTAAGACTATGACCTCTTGTTTTGCTATTTTATTTCCTTTTAAATATACTCCCTTCCTCTACCTTGTGGATTCCCTTTACGTATTTAAATGTTTCTATCATATCTCCTCTGTCTCGTCTTTTTTCCAAGCTATAAAGTGAACTTCTTAGGCTGGGGGCAGACGAGCGTCTTCGAAGAGCGGAAGGAACGTCCTGAGAGTGGACGTTCCTTCCACTTGAAGCCTGTCTGGCCATCTCGCTGAGCGCACTCAGTGCGCTCAACGCTGCAATGGAGGATTGAGCTTTGCAGCTCCGTCAATGCGCGTCCTAGCGCTTTGACGGAGAGGGCTGCTGCACAGACACAGCACAGCTGCTGTTGCGCATGCAATTTGTGTGCGCGTAACAGCGTGTGACTGGCCCCGTCGCAGCGTCTCAATGCTGTGACGGAAACCAGAAGGCACGTCAGTACGGGCGCACATAAGTGCGCTCATCTGACCGCAGCCTTTCTCATCTGTCTGACCACACTGTTTGCTGTCCGTCGTAGCATTTGAAAAGGAGTCAATAGAGAACAACACACGAAGCACGTGCGCACTTTATCACGCATGGGCAACACATGTTGCAATGGACGCCAAAATGGCATCGACGTGAAAAAGTTACAACGGACGAAGAGAAACCCCAGCCTACAGCTTTTTCTTTGTGTCAGTACTGATGCTATACAGCCTTTTCAATCAGTTTTCTCAATGTCAGTCAAAACTAACTGATACTATAGTTTTTTTTTCCCTCAACATCAGTCATAACTAACGGATACAATGTAACCACAATCTCATCCGTTATAAAGTTATTCGGTTTCAACGGACGCACTGTGCGCAATCAGTGCGCTCGTGTGATCGCAGCCTTATGCTATTCAGTATCATGGGGCACAGTCATAAAAATCTGGACTTCCGCAAACTGATCACCAGGTACCTAAAACATTTGATGGGTAGCGAGTAAGTGCTAATGCTGCAGTGCCAACAATAGCAGCATTTCACAAAACTAAAACCACAGGAATTTGTTCCCAGTATGGTCCATATTGGCGAGCGCTTCAGACTGTTTTTTTTTGCCTTCTTTTGGATCAACAGCAGTAGGAGATGTGTGAAAGGCTGAATCCAAAAGGGACGCACGTCTTTTTTCAGCCTATGTAATTATGCAGGAGGAGCTTCACAGTGCAGCGTCTAGGATCACGAGTTGGATTCTACTTTCGTGAAATGTCAGCGTTTGTCAGTGCAGCAACAATAAAGGTCCCAGGAAAACAAGGTAAAATATCTGTTTATCTTCTCTATGTCAGAGAGAACCCTGCCCAAGTTTTGAAATGGCTAAAGACCCCATCCCCCCAGGAGACGCTGCGTTTAATCAGACAGACACACCGTTTGATAGATGGACCAGAGTTGGGTTTATTCAGAAAGACATAACATTAATATAGACTCTGGAAGGCTGCAGGGAAGAAGATGAGACGGGATGGACCTTCAAACAGAACCGGTCAGCAAGCATACAGAACCTTGCCATGTCCCGGAACTGGAAACACACAGGACTCTCAGATTAACATGCATGATACAAGGATAAAAGGGGGGGGGGGTTACATGACGTTATGGGGGCAAGTGGTAAAAGGGGGTAGAGCATGGGAAAGGATCCCTCTTTTCCCCCACATCATGGAAATGGAGAATTGAAGTACAAAGAAAGGGGATACACAATGGGAATGGATGTTAACCCTTACATTGCCAGAGGGGCTTGTTATTCATAAGTTTCACCATCATTGGGCAGCAGACCAGGGGACAAGCCACCATTTACTACAAATAGGTAGAGGTGCCCCAAAATGTCCCAGGGTCTGATAGGTGGTCCTAAGCCAATGATCATAAACCCTGGCACCACACGTGGTGTTTGAAAACCATTACCAATGACAGAGAGCTTGAACATCGTTGGTAATATAGTCCGTCCACGCACCTTTGCAGGGCCAAAGGCCCTGACTTAGGACAACCTATGTGTAGGAAGTTGGCACACTAGGAAATTCCTAGCCTTGATGACTGGGTTCCAAAAATATATATACAGCAATGGAGCTAAATCACTAATTTTGGAGAAGTACCAACGCCAGGAGCTTTTTATTTCATATTTTTGCCCCTATAACTCATTTGCCTGGTGGTTTTCTGCACTGCTCTAATTTAGCAAATAATCCCCCAGGACAAAATCTGAAATCTAGAGACGTGATGTGTACAGTGGTCCACAGCGAGAAGCTGGAGAACATTCTTCCTACACGTCGGTCTTTACTGATTTGCTTTACATTCTGCAGATCTCGGCATTGTTTTAATGAATAAGCTCCCCCCCCCCTCGCTCCTCCCTCTGGGACGGAAGAGAACATGGCTTAAAGAAGAAGAAGAAAAAAAAAGGATATATACCCAAAACGATGATAACCAGAGGATACTAGTGTAAATGACACCGATTACAGGATCTGCAAGTGCCAGGGAAAGGTGTCTCACAAGGTGACATAAGAATCGTTGAAATGATTTATGGAGAATAAAAAATAATGAATCCTGTTTTTTTTGTGAAAAACAAAGAGGGGAGGAAAAAAAACAAATCACTGACCCATGAACAGATTCTTTGGAGTTTGTCCTGCTTGATAAAGGGTCAGTTTGACCTATATTAGGCATTGTTTTCTTTTCAGAGGAAATAAAGATATTGAAAGGGGGGATGAGGGTAACGGTGAGGAGTACACTTATAGATCCTACAGGGAAATGGGGTGAACTGGCCAAAACAAGAAAAAATTTTGAAAAATGATAAGGGAGAGGGGGGTGAAAGGTAGCTGGTAGCCTGCATTAGAAGATACATAGATGCTCAAAGCTTAAATTCAGTCCCCAAGCCTACAGGCCGCACCACATATTCATTCATTCTTGAGTTTCTTTAATTTTTTTCACTGCCCAAAAGTTACTTTTTGTTTAGATCAGTTCTAGTCATAAAGGTGAAGCGGTAATCCTTATTGTTTGCCTCGAGTCTGGCGTTCCTGTAAGAAAACAGAAAATGGAGTTAATACTGCTGGACGCCAAGCCAAAACCTGGTAGAACAAGACAAACACTCCCCAATGCTCATAGACGGTGGCCCAAGAAAATCCAAGGACAAGACAAACATCCTTCCCTTTTAGGCAAAAGATAAAGAGTAAATTATAATCCCCGTCATGGCTGGCACAGACATACAAATACAAACATGAAACATAAATCCCCAATACAAACCATGTTCCCCTGGCACTAGGCAAACCCCCAGATGCACAGTGTACCAAAACCCCTAGGACAAAACCCTGGTCACTAGGCAATCGTCTACAAGCTGATACCAAAAACACAGGACAGGACAAGCCCCTTGCTGCTAGGCAAACCTCAATCTACATACCTAGAAAGTGGGTGCAGTTTGGCTCCCAGAGGGCAAACCCCTTTACCACTAACTAAACCAAAGATGACAAACTCCAGCCCACCAGATATTGATGTCCTACAATTCCCAGAAACCTTTGAATGCAATTATTGGGTAGAAAATCAAAGGAGCTGTAGTTCAGAAATATTTGGGAGGGGGTAGAGTTGGACATCCCTGAAGTAAACCTCATTGATTAGCGGCCAAAATTCAAGGAAACCATTTGGAAATGTATATTTCTGAGGTTCGTGGTTCATAAGAACAGTCTCAGCCTTTACCGGATGGTACTGAATTGACAGAGCCTGCGGACATGTCGGTACAGTGTAGTACTCCGTCCTTTGGTCTGATTTGCACCTGCTTTTCTCATACATGTCGCCTTCATAACTCAGAGTGATGTTACGTCGATTTCTAGGTGACCCATCAGATCTTTTCACCAGGTCACCTAAGGTATTGAGGAATAGACAAACCTGACCAACAGATCAGCAAACAAACAAAAAAAGTGGCTGACCTGAAAACATCACAACAACAGAATAGGAATCCTACTATTCGTTCTGACACATGGTAAAGAAAGCCGACTCCATTAATAGCAACTGTTCTTTACAAAGTAGGGTTTAAGGAAATCCACTTCCTGTTTGGTTATTAGGCAATAACGTTTTATTCTATCAGATGTAGTTAATCCCTTACCGCTGGGTGGGTGGTGCCCAGCGAGAGAGGGTTAACGCTGGCGAGGCGAACTCCCTCTCCTTCGACCCGCACACACAGCTGACGCACGGGTCACGTCATTGGCTGCAGGGGGACTGCATGATTTCAAGCGCCCCATGGCAGTGAATGACGCGCCACCCGTGCCAGTTGGTGGGCGAGGTGTACTAGTACGCCCTGCAGCTTCAAGGCCCATCCACTGCAGGGACGGCATGGTAAGCCCTGTGGCGGAAAAGGGTCAAACACACTTTGTTGTATCACATTCTGCATTAAATTATCTAGTGATGTATCATTTTTACGGCTGCTACTAACAATTATTTCAATAATTGATTAGTTGGCAGATTATTTTTTTGAGTAAATTGCTTAAAAAAATAGGTGTCTGGGGGGGTATTGCCAGAAGCCGAGGTGAGAGGAAACAGACTGAGCTCCTTCCGGAACCGAGCTTTTTTGGATGATTTTTGCATCTTGTGAGATAAATTCACATCTCACCTCGGTACTGAAGAGCTTTATATGTCAGCCGCATCTTATTGGATGACTTTCTGAGGACTGTCTCCGAAGTTGTACCGGGAGTTCTCGCATCCTCCGGCCGGCGTGTCTAGCTGCGGCTATCTTTGGGCCTTACCCCACACTGCGGAGCTCCTTCTGCTTCCCGTGTCCACCCCATATGGCAGTGAGGGCTGCGGTGATGGTGGTCCCACATCTCCCAGCCATTGTGGCTGTCCGGTTGGTGGTTGGAGAGCGCATGGGTTGGCGTCCAGAGACAAATCAAAGGCCACGAGCTCGAGCTTGGATAATTACCTGACGACACAGCTGGAGGGGGACAAGCGTCCACTGACTTAAGATGATCTGCACCGCTTTAATGCTGTGCTGCGGATAGAGCGAGGAGCGGGAGCATCTTTGACGACATTTGGCGCGGGCAAAGCACACAAGGCTATGTCCCCCTGGAGGGGGGTGAAGAACTGCGGAGCGAGTGAAATGAGTTACTGCAGGTCATCTTCTCACTGGTGGAGAAGTCTATGCTGTGAGACCCATTTCCCTGCTGGCCAACAGTTGTCTGACCAAGCGGAGTATGCTTCTGAGGTGGTGGCCCTTGCTACTGCGGACTGGTGTCCGATGGTGGTCGTGCACCCTCCTATGGTGACCGTGAAGATGACGCAGTCTGGGTCCTGCAAGCTTTGCCCCGAGCCCTTAGAGGAGATTGCTGCACCGAGGTTATTGATCTCCCTGGCTTACGTGCCTTGCCCCTTGGCGACGGGCCAGAGGGGGTGCATGTCCTTGCCTGCCCTGTGGCGCTTTGCCCACACCATTGAAGTTGCGATTCCTGGATGATGGACGAAAGAACCCCTTCATTTTCTTCCTTTTTCCTCCCCTACCCCGCGAACTGAACCCTTTTTCTAAGGTCGCTGTTTTGTCTCCTCTACTTCTTTATTTTTCCTCAGCATATTTTTTGTGATGGCTTTTGGATGACCCCTCCACTTTTCCCTCTACTCCGAGAAAGTCCTGTCTGCTGTCATTCTCAGGTCCTGCGTGACCCTTTCTCGTTTTGTGCTATACTATGTCAAAATTTTCAAAAATAAAGAATTACAAAAAAAGTGTCTACTAAGGCTAGCGTCAGACGAATGCAGTCATCACGTCAGTGTTGCCGCACAGTTTAACGTCCGTCGTAGCATAGAATCATGATCAGTAGAGACCCACACACAAAGTACGTGTGCACGCACCACGCAGTTGGCAACGGACACCATTTAGGCCTCGACGTAAAAGCGCTACGACGGATGCCCAGAGTGTGCCGCGCTGCAGCCTGTGTGCGTGATGACGCAACATCAGATGCAGCGCATTTGCGTCGTCCATCGCGTTGACGCTCAGAAGTTTTTTTGGTCTGGCTGACTGTACCCGTCATTTAATTTTAATTGGATCTTGATTCCCATATTTCCCTTTTTTTTTCTACATCCGTTAAAAAAAAAAAAAGGACCGTGTGGTATCTACAGTATCTTCTGTCAGTACGTCCGTCCGTCCGTTATGCACACACGCAGAGTGTGCTCAGACTGCGTTCGTCTGACATTAGCCTAAGGCTGGGGTCAGACGGACGCATTGATTGCGCACAGTAACGGATGCCCTTTTTTAAGTCAATGAGATTGTGGTTACATTATCAGTTAGTTTTGACTGATGTTGAGAGAAAGGAAAAAAAAGCTGTATCCAATGGTTTCTCTAGGTCTGTGCAGCTTTTTGACGTCAAATGCCATTTTGGCGTCCGTTGCAACATGCGTTGCCCGAGGGTGAAGATGTGCACACGTGCTTCGTGTGTTGTTCTCTATTGACTCCTTTGAAAAGCTACGACGGACAGCAAACAGTGCGGTCAGACGGACGCAAAAAGTGTGTTTGTCTGACGCCAGCCTTAAAGTATAAAAAATAAAAATGTGTATTAGATCTACCTGAAAAACAAACCAAAAATATGCACTATGGCAAACCATCCAAAAATTAAACTATACTGGTAAAATGCACTTACAAAGGACATATAAATATGCACATATCAGTGTCTAACGAGACTTTAATCACCCAAAGATCTCTCCAGAATATCTGGAAAGCTTAAAACAACACTGAAGTAAATAAACCCCTCCCTTTTACCCACTTAATTCTTACACAATTTACACACAAGTGTCTGGTCAGAGTAATGGATTGATACTTTGTGTGCAGCTCAAGCATGTAAGTTTCTCCCCGAATGCTGCTACAAGTGCTAGACATGATGGCATCAGCACAAAGCTAAAGTGGTCAGGGTGCGTAGAGTGTCCTTTTAAAAATAATTTTGTGAACAAACTAAGTGGGGGGGGGGGGGCACTGGTGTATTTTGGCCTAGGCCGACTAGGCCTAGGGCGGCACTTTCTAGGCCACTTTTAGGGCGGCACTTTTTTTACTTTTGCAAAGTATTTTACCAGGAAGGATAAATTGAGATTTCACTAATTTTCAAGTATGTCCTGGGTAGGCAAGGCCTAGGCTTTCACTTTCCAGTGGGCAGCAAAAAACCTCACCACTAAATAGGTTACTCACAGAGCACCGAAATGACGCCAACATTTTGGTGTTCTGTAGTTCCCTGCACGTCGGGGAATAAAATTTCCCCACCCTGCAGTGAATTCACCATTCACCGTAGGGTCACCAAAGTGCATGGAGTCGGCCGCTGAATGCTGCCACCGCAAACCCGTGGCCTGCTGTTTTCAAAAGAACTACTGAACGAAAATGTCTGGAATTTACATATAAGATCCTATGATTGATAATAAAAAGTTCTGTTACAGAAAAAAGAAAAACTGCTATTAAAAAAAAAAGGGGGGGGAAATTTTGCCCAAAAAAATCTGAAAAATGACTAAAAAGGTACTAAATCAATAAAGACTTTTTACTGCAGATTAAAATAATAAATGGTTTATTAGATATTGCATAAAAATGGGAAAATTTTTAACATTGAAACCTAGGGGGTTCGCCTGAATAAACCTGCTGATTGAAACCACCGAACATCAGGGCATTTCACTGCCATTTATCTGCTGTTTGGTGTTCTCTGAATAGATTAACCATTACTTCTCCATGGGGATTTGCACTGCCTTCAAACAGCACCGTACTTGCTGGCAGTTCGCCAAACTTGTGTGTGAGCATATCACAGAGCAGTGGTGTACTTAGGGGAGTGGCGGAGGGCGGGCCGACCCAAGTACCAGTGATTATTGGGGTGTCATTTAGGGGGTACTAGGAGGTGCCACTGTCACTGTGTGTCAGCTTTGAGCTGTGTTCTTAAACAATGAGCAGCGGAGCAGGGCGTTTGCATACGGAATAAAATCGAATAGAATAAAAATCCCCCTTTCCTCCCTCCATAGCTCCTCCCCTGCCCCGCAGCAGCTCTAGAAGAGGGGAGGGGGATGTGATTTGTGTGCAAAGAGAGAAGAGGACAGTAAACAGCAGGTAAGGGGGGGGGGTATCAGCAGAATATGAAGCCCTGTCTGCTTACTGCTGTTTAAAGTGGACCTTTCCTTAAGCAGCACTGCAGTGATAGAAATTTGTCATTGAGCTGCCTGGCTCCTGGTGAGGCTACGTGCGTGCAGGTCACGCGATCCGGCCAGTCAGGTGGTACTGAGTCTCAGTACCACCTGACTGGCTGAACCACGTGACACGCACGCACGCAGCTGCCCGCCCTTTCGTTAACACGGACTCTCACTCTATTCTGGACTGAACACCCACCGGGAAGGGAATCAAAGCCACGGTGCACCCTCTGGCAGTGGCACCCCACTGCTGACAAGATGGCTCCACGCACAGGCACAGCAGCTATCCTAACGTGGCCTGGAGGGACCTCCTGCTGAGTCCGTACACAGTCCCTGCTGACTCTGCACACAGCCCTACCGCGGACGGAGGCTGGTAAATATAGAATAAATATTTGCTGTGTGCTCATATACACTCGGTTTGCTGGGAGTTTTATTGCAGTGGATTCTGATGCACTCATACGCACCGCACATTACATTGCTGGGAGTTTTATTGCTGTGGATTCTGATACGCTGACACACACCACACATTGCATTGCTGGAATTTTTATTGCTGTGGATTCTGATACGCTGACACACACCACACATTGCATTGCTGGAATTTTTATTGCTGTGGATTCTGATACGCTGACACACACCACACATTGCATTGCTGGAATTTTTATTGCTGTGGATTCTGATACGCTGACACACACCGCACATTGCATTGCTGGGAGTTCTATTGCTGTGGATTCTGTGATACACACTGCATATTTCTGTGAGTTTTATTGCTGTGCAGTTCTGATATGCTCATACACAGTGCCCATTTCTGTGGGTTTTATTGCTGTGCAGCTCTGTGATACGCTCATATGCAGTGCACGTTTCTGTGGGTTTTATTGTTCAACCAATTAGAGCGGCTGTGATCCAGTTTACTTGACATGCGTGGCTGTTCTTCGTAAAAATGCTTGAATTTAAACATTTCATAATTTTATTTATCTCAATAGATACATTTGAAATGGTATACAAAATATACAAGTAGGCACTTGGTATCCACTTTTAAGATAGAGGAAAAGGCGGAGCTCTAAGAGGAAAAGGTGGAGCTTAAAGAGGAAGGGTGGGGATTAACCAGGAAGAGGTGTGCCCTTGACAAAACCTAAATACACCACTGGGGGGGGGGGGCCGGAGCTGAAAGGGACGGCGTTTGGGCAAAAGACTGGACCCGAGTATGGGAGGGAGTTTATGAGAAGGGACCAAACCTAAAGAGAGGGATGGCAGCTCTGTATTAGATGGAGGCAGGGAGTGTAAGGTGGTGGGACAGGTCTCCATCTCCTAGTAAGGTTAAAAAACAGTGGTACAGATCCTCCAACCAGTGGTAGTACCCCAGGATCTGTGTGATAGTTTTGCTAATGTTGTAAACTAAATAAAATCAAACTGGCTATGTCTGACATAACCCCATAACAAATCACACTGAGTACGGCAGCTGGCACGTCTTCAGTCAGCTCTGAAGAAGTTATTAACGTTTAACGCAGTCGGAGTCTAAACAGTATGTGGTGTACACAGATTAATCGATAATGAAAGTAGTTGACAACCATTTTCATTATCGATTAGTTGTTTCAGCCCTAATCATTTTATGGTTTTATTATAAAACAGGCCGACATTATGAGCCAATAAGCCTGCCAGATAAACTTTGCAGGTTTCCACAAATTGTGACAACTAGGAATCAAAACCTTCTAGAACAGGGAAGTCAAACATAAGGCCCACAGCCACATGAGGCCCGCACAGCCTACAGATCCAGCCTGAGGTCACTGTAAATCACTTCTCTCCAGTGCTGGGGGAGATTCAGACCGTGGCATGGCAGTGTCTGCCTGCATTTGTCCTTGTGACAGCATCTCAATGTCCTCAGTGTCTGTGTAATAAAAGGAGAAAAATGGCACCCACAACATAAATACTAAATAGTGCTATGGACATGTGGGTTGTTTTAAAGTCCACAGATACTCCAGATCAACAAAAGCTTCCCAGCCCACATTCTCATGATAAAACGTTGTTGATTTTGCGTTGCTGGTCAGCAATGTTTCAGCCAGCATAAAGGGCCTTTTTCCAGGGGAGATTGAAAGAAATAATTGCTGAATGTCAATCCATAAAGAAGGCCCCCCCCCCACCCCCGAGAGTACATGCCAGGAAGCTTGTCTGTATTTTGAGTGTGTATAGGCCAGGGCTTGACAAAGCCAGGAGCCTGGTAACCACTGGCTCCTAGAATTTTACTCCTGACTCCTAAATTTCCAGTTTCTTTTACACCAATCTAAAACCAGTCTTTGGCATCTAAAAACATCTAGTTGGCTTCAATGTTTTCTTCAGGTCTCCTACATTTAATGTAAATATATCCAGCCCTGGTGTATGTATTTATATATGAGGTGTGTGTGTACGTGTGCGCAGCGGGTAAATAGGGTGTCCAATGACAACAGAGCAAAGAAAATAAGTAAATAAATAGAACAATATCACAAGGTACAGTTAACAACATAAATAAGATAATAAGTATATACTGTATATCAGAGCGGCCAAACTGATATTAGAAGCAACGGTCAACACTAAGCTCAAAAAAGTAGCCAAAAGACCACATGCACAAAAAAATACCTAACAGCAAAAAGCACCAGAAATCAAAGTGATAAATAAATAGAAGCTGCTAAAATCATAATTTGGGTCGGCACAAACCAAATCCCAGACGCAGAGGCAAGGTTCCCAACGTTTTGGCGAGGATTCGCATCTATCAAGGTATACAAAATGAACGAAATGTTGGCTCCTAACTTTTGAAGCTGGTTTCTAGATTCAAAGCAAATTTGTCAAGCCCTGGTATAGGCGATACTCATTAAGCGCCAGTGTTGTAAACACAATTGAAAAATCAGCGGTATTGCAGCACCAACAAACGCTGGCATTTCACAATCCTAAAATCCAGCGACAGGAAAAGCTTCACAATTCAGGTTCTCCTGCTGCTCTTTGGATTAAGTTTTGTGAAATTGAGACGTTTGTCAGCACTGCAATACTGATTTTAGCCAGTATTTGCAACAGTGGCGCTTAATGAATAACCCCTATTATGTGTCTCCGTGGTGTGTGTGTGTGTGTGTGTGTGTGTGTGTGTGTGTGTGTGTGTGTGTGTGTGTGTGTGTGTGTGTGTGTGTGTGTGTGTGTGTGTGTGTGTGTGTGTGTGTGTGTGTGTGTGTGTGTGTGTGTGTGTGTGTGTGTGTGTGTGTGTGTGTGTGTGTTCTCTGCTGCAAAGTGGCCATGGCTTTTTATTTCTTATGCTGGGAGCTATGCAATCTGATTAACAAAAGAAGACACTCATTTCACTGAGGTGGTGTCAGTAGGGTGGCACAGGAAGCCTTGTTCAGCTATTGCTCTATGTACGTTGCAGGCACAGTCCGTTCTGGGGTTACAGGGGATAAAGAGGATCATAGTGAGATAAATGAGAGAAAGAGGGTTAACAGTTATGGGAGAAAGAGTCGCAGAGGGAAAACTGGATGAAAGTTGTAAATTTATAAATTTGGCCCTCTATTCCTACTTCAGTGGACAATTCAACCATCTATAATAAAAAAAATTTACACCTCTGCTCTGAACATTGGTGGCAAGATTTAGCAGCTTAGATGGCTGAAACTACAGGTCTCATTATGCAGTCACTCTGTAGGCCAGCCAGGTTTGTCATCACATCTTAAAAGGGACACTACCAATAACATTAGCTGTAATTGAATTACTTGTGCATTACAAACAAAACCACTTTATAAAACACATGCTGCTGTTTTTTTCTTTCTTTGAAGTCATTGCATGGAAAAAGGAAAAATAAAATTAGGTATTTCATCTGTTTCCATTTTGTGGATTTTTCCAATGATGCAACATTTAACAAAATCTGTGCAAAAGTTTTAATTAAATACTGTAGAAGCTGAACCACAGCAGTAAACAGTCAATAAGGTGGAGGAGGGAATGTTTAGATAAGGCTGCAGGTGGTGTATTGTGTTGTGTATGCTACTTGAGATAAGAGATGGCAGCTGCTGAAAGATATGACAGGGATTTTAAAAGACTTCTAATCTACCTGGTGATGTCCTTTGACTTCATCCCACACAATACAATGATGTGATGCTGCCTGACCCATAAACTCCATTCCATGCTTAATGCCACATAGAGAGGGGTCAAATGATGAAAAGATATGGGGGGGGTCGTCAGTTTAAAGCAAAATGTAACAAAATGGATGCACCCAGCAACACAGTAAAATATTTTCTTAACCCTTACCCAGCAGCGGGTGATATTGAATGCTGCAGTATGGCATAGCACGCCCTGCTGGCTTCTATGACCAGCCTCTCAACCTACCCTCCCCTGCAGCCATGGGACAACTGAACTAAGGTTGTCTACCTGCAGCTAATGATGCACACAGCGCGTTGGCGGGCCTCAATGAGGGGTAAATGGAGGACACCTTAAAACTCCTGACCTGTCATGAAGAGACAAGAGGTGGGTGTCACATTTTTATGTGCCAGGCAGAGGTTTGTGTAGAATCACAGATAAAACTAAGTAGCATGACCAAAAAAATTCTAAGGATCATGTGATTACTGGGCCCCAGGAATTATCACGCCAATGTCAAGTTGAAAAAGCAAGAGCCGGTGTTCCCCACAATGTACCAAATAAATTAAGAGGGCCACAAGGGATTGTGGCCACTTACGTTTAATTAAGGAGTCATGGAGACAAGGAAGTGAAGGTTTCAGATTTTGCCTGGTTTGTGTGTACACATGTCCATGTTCTCGCATTGGCACAGACGACATAGAGGACCAATCCATTGTAAAGTACACACTGGCATTACAACCTCTGCATGTGACCACTCAATCCAGGAAGATCGGGAGGTGGATTTTATTTTTGCTAAATTAAATTCTGGGGTGTTGTCTGTTATGGAAGTGCAATAAAAGATAGCATACACTTCTAAGCAGCAGATAAATTTTGACAACCTTTGAACTACGATTGCCAACTTTTCCTAATTTCTGATGGAAAGTTTGGATTTTAATAAAGACTCGAAGACTCATATTTGTAATCTCTTTCTGCTTTATTCCTCACAGTAGCAAGATGTAAAGCATAAGAAAAAAATATGTATCTTTCCCCACCCATGGGGACCCTCCCACTATTTCTCCAGGCCAACTGCCCAGCCATGTCCATGGCCATAAAAGGCCAAAAGGCCAAAAGGCAGGAGAAGCAAATTTTCTTTCTTGAAATGGCATACCAAAAAGGGAGAAAAAAAACTGAGCAGTAACGTCAGAAACAAAAAATCCAGCCATTAAAAAGGCAAGACTTCAGAGGGAACTCCAGAACAGCAAATCCTCAGCATCAAGAATCAAATAATATAAATATGAAGAATCAGGATTTGAGAAAACATTAGTCAGGGAACCACAACAGGCTGTCTGCATATAAATGGAACCAGAAAAAGGAAAACCAGAATTACAAACATAGTGCATAGAATTGTTTAATATGTGAACACATCCACGCCAGCAACTTCCAGCAACCATCCCGTGGCAAATAAAGAAATTGGAAAGACACAAACAATGGAGAGACCCTTGTGACGTGAAACAAAATGTACTAGACTCATAAGACCTAAGACAGCGAACAGGGCACATCAAAGGATTATGATGGACAGCAAGAAAAAAAATCATCCACAGGCCAAAACTGCCAAACTGGGAGCCCACCACACGTCACAGAGCCTCCGCCCAAAGGGACGCAGAAATCCCTCCAAATGCCACAACAAAAAAGGGAGCAGGACTTCAGCTGTGTGTGTTTTATTATACAGAAGAATCAACTAACCCACAAAGCTTTGTGAGTTAGTTGATTCTCCCACTAATAAAACACACACTTGGCAGCTGGAGCCCTGCTCCCTTTTTATGTTGTAGCAAGAAAAAACACTGATCTAATAGCTCCTCTGTGTATATGGACATATCAAAATGCACCCCATCAGGAAGAAAAGACTAACCCCCGGAAATCTAGAGCCCCAATATTGATGACATGTTTACATGAAAGCAAAACAATACACAGAGTTTAGCCATTAAATTAGAATACATAATGTCACACTTAAGATTGCTGAAGCAACTCCAATGCCCTGCCCAAAACTCCTGTACCCTGCCTGAATACTGGAAACCAACCACGCCAGCAGCTGATAGTTGATTTCAAGCAACAGCGGATGTAGAAGGTTCTATGGCTCCATAAACAGTTCCAAGGACCAAGGACTAGGGGAGCAGCCTGGGATATCTAGCGACACTTCCAGTGGCAAACAAACAGATTCACACACAGCAGGCCCTGATACTGACTATTGAGAATATGAAGAAATCTGTCAGTCTCGGGAATCCATCAGGTGTCGCCACTAAATTGGCAATGCTCGGGAGTATTGCACTTGAGCCACTAGGCTGTGGTCGAAACAGAGGTCAGAAACGGTCAGAATTTCCATCCAAATAATCCATCCACACATGGAGAAAACAAGCTTTCCATTTCTGGAAGGCTTTGTAGTGATCGGAAGCCTGATAAGTCGGCGAGTTGCAGTAGTGAGCGCATCACCTTCTGTATTTTGCATCATTTTGAAAGCGGGAAGGCTCGGTAATATGGTCTAAGAATCCTGATGGCATCCCAGGATTTACCTAAACTGGCGACTAAGAATAGGTTGCGGACTAATCCAGGGGCAGTAGGGAGGGCCTGTTGTACCTTTCTCTTGCAAAAGGAAGCCAGAGACCTTTCCTGCACCAATACTGGCTGTTCCACCAAAAACCTCAGCGGTGGTTATGTAGGGGAAGGGGGGAGTGCATCAAAAAGAATACTGGAGGTGACACCCTACTTTTCTTAAGGAAGAAAGTATGATTAACCTTACCTGCAGGACCCTCTGCCACAATGATAGCCTTTGCTTCGCCATGGTGTGGATCGGGAGAAGGCTAGGCCAACGGATCAGGAGTCAGGCACTTGTTAGTAGAGGAGTAGGGCAAAAAAAAGGAAAACCGTTTGAGAGGGTCCTGAAGATGAGCAATGGCACTAGTGGCCTGCTCTACAGTGGGGCCTACTCAGGACTCAAGGTTTTAGCTCGATTGTGCCGTTACAACGATGACTCCTTCATATGCAAATTAGACTGCTATCACCCAGAAAGGGTGGCCAGTACTGAATTGCCAAGGACGAATGGGGACCTCTGGAGGAGCGAGAAAAACTCATGAGACTGGCAAGATCGGCCCCAAAATCTGCTGGCCCTGCCAGGAGCCCAACCTGAGAACACCTTCATGGCACATTCCAATTTGTTTAGTGAGTAGAAGTACAGACATAGGTGCCCATACATTTTACAAGACTATCTCCGCAGAGGAGCTACTAACCTTTAGAGCCCATGTCCTTGTAATGTATATGCTTGTCGATCGACAGCACCACGTAGGGTAAGGGTGTCCACGTGGTGGACCTGGAGTGGGAGACCTCTGGGAGCTCAGAGGGGGGTTGGTCTGCAGATAACCTAATTTTGGCAAAACAGTGGAGGTGGCTCTTCTTCAACCAGCAGGTCTTGATCATAAAGGGGCATGAAAATCAAGGGCTTTGTCCAAATCCTCACCCTTGGAATCCTTATAGTAAGGGAGTAGGATGGAAGACTATGGCTTGACTATGGCATCACGAATTACAATTATCACTTTGCAGTCTTGGGTTCAACCTGCTAATGGCAGTGGTGCAGGGTTACCAGTCCCTCAAGGAGCATCACTGGAGTTTTCACTTTAACAATGCGATTAGACTTGGATGGACCCAATAGTGGAGTTACCACTTGAGCAGTGTCAATAAGGGGTGTGGGTGAGGCGGTATGCATTTTAGATGTCAGCAAGCGGATTCAGGTAACAGTGTTATCCATCAACCTCTGGTACAAGTCCATGAGAGACAAGACTGCAGAGGAAACCGTGTCAGATATCAACGTCCTAATGGAGGACTCTAGGGCAGTGAAGCAAGTTGTGATGTCTGACGTGCATCAGGTGTTTGGGGCCATAACTGCGGCCCGATCAAAAAGGCAGTTCAGGTGTAATGAAGTGCTGGCCAAGTCATAAGTCCCAAGTGGATGGGGACATACTTTGGACAGACTGCTTGGAAAGAGACATCTATAGGATCTCAGCAGCAGCGGTAAAATAAATACTAAGGCAGGAAAAGCCAAAATGGCGGCGATCAGAATTAACACAGAAAGGTCTTGCAAGATCCCGAATGGGGTGAAATTGGGACCACAGGCAGAGTGAAGAATCTGCGCCTGAAAATACAAAGAGGCCCAGAGAGTATGAACCTACAGTAAGAAAGGGAAAAGAGAGACAAAAAGGGGAGCGCCTGCAGAGCAATCGGAAAACCACAATGCGATTAATTGGCACCGTAAACCTACAGATACCGGTGCCAGTCCTAGGGGAGTTATCACCGGGAGTAGTCAGTCCCCAAGGAAAACACTGCAAAATACAGAAGACCAAAAGTAAGCAAGTAATACTTATCTGACCATGAGTAGCAGCAATAAAGAGGATTTGCTGCTCCTGTCTTTGCCTCTTATGAAGGAGGCTGGGGGTTGACATGGAGGATTAGTGGGAGGGTTCCTTTGAGTGGGGAAAGCACAGATGTTACTTTAACTACTTCCTGCTGCTGTGAGGAATAAAGCTGAAAGAGATTGCAATTATGAACCAAGTCATGGCTTAAAATCATACTTGTCAACTCAGAGGCGAATTAGAATATATATACACACAAATGGAAATATACATACCCAAACAAGGATGCACACTTCGCTGCTGAACCATTCCTCAGTCAATGGCAGACTTTGTATTTAACAACTAATTTTAGCCATCTGTCTGCAAGATATCCACACCCGTTATACCTTGATTTTATTTCAGCAGACCCTCCTCTAACAAAAAATAACTTTAGTTAAATTTTGAAATATGAAAAAATGGCTCTCATACAGGCCACAAAAAGTAAAATTTGTGGGTCATTTATACATTGCACATCCTAAACAGCAGCATAGGAGTCCTCCTTCACTAAAGAGGTTATTCAAAGAGCACCAAATTGGCCACTTAAATGCTCCGAACAGTGAATTTCCCCATATGGTGCACTTTCATGGGAATTCGGCTTTTCAAAAAGCTGGCGATTCGCCAAATATTGGCGAGTTGCCAGCGAAATACTGTGACAGTGAAATTCCCCATGGAGAATGGTTAAGCTATTCAAAGAAAGCCGAACCGCACCGAAAAGTTGTCGAAATGCCCAGATATTCAGTGATTTCATTCAACAGGATTAACCCCCTTGGCAGTATTCCCGAGTGTGGCTCGGGGTTAACTTTCAGTGCTGAAAGTGGTATCCCCGAGCCACACTCAGGCTGGATACATACCTGTTCTGCCCTCTCTCGCTGACTCCCGCGATCGTATTCTCCTCGGGCGATCGCAGCATTTTGCTTCCTGGTTCCCTTCTCGCGAGAAGGGAACCAGTAAGTGTGACGTCCGGAGGCGACAGCGGGGGACAGCAAGGGAGCAGAGTGTGGCTCGGCGATACCACTTTCAGCACTGAAAGTTAACCCCGAGCCCCCCTAATACCGCTAGAGGGCTGAAAAGAATTGTAACGATTCGGACATAGAAATTATGACGGAATCGTAACGCCAGGGAGGTTAAGCAGGCGCATCCCATAGGTTTCAATGTAAATAAAAATCCCGTTTATATAAAATATTTATTCAACCTTTTATTTGCAGAAAAAAGTCTCTATTATTTAGGATTTTTTGGTGAAATTTTTGATTCCAATTTTTTTTCCACATGGTGCTTCTTTATCCTGTATCAGGCCTTTTTATTGTTACTCATATTATTTCCAGGCATTTTCATGTGGTAGGTTATTTAAAAAATATCAAGAAAAAAATACTCCAGCATATGGCAATAAATTCTGGCTTTATTCCATCAACACAGCAGAACAACGTTTCGACCTGCAACCAGGTCTTTGTCAAGACTTGACAAAGACCTGGTTGCAGGTCGAAACGTTGTTCTGCTGTGTTGATGGAATAAAGCCAGAATTTATTGCCATATGCTGGAGTATTTTTTTCTTGATATTGTGTTACGTCCTTGGAGTGAGGACTTTCCAGTGGCAGCTCAAAGGTGGGTGGCAGCAACCTGAATTGAAGTTTATTTAAAAAAGACAAAACTTAAGACAGATTTTTTTTTGTTTACCCAAGTTCGGCAGGTCGACTCTTTCTCAGATGCGTTCGGTGGTTTATCGGAACGATTTGGTGGTTTTTCGATTCGTTCGGTGGTTTATCAGCAGTTTGCCGCTGCGTTCTGCGGGTTTATCAGTGGCATTCAGTGCATTGATCCAGTGCACTTCTGTGAATGCTGAATTCACTGCAGGGTCGGCAAATTAAGGGTGACGAAGTGTGCCGAAGGAGAGAGCGCTGAAATTTCAGTGCTCTTTGAATAACCCCATAAATATTTTATACAGGTCATGATTCCACAATTAGCACCATTTTATTGGCACAGGAGAAAAAAAAAAAAGATTCTATGCCGACTCTTGTTTGAAAAAAATTATATTTTGAAGTTAAACTTACGTCACATTTTTACCCATTTGTACCAGCTCACCTTTTATACAGAAAGAGAGCCAGGATAAAATGTCAAATATAAAAAGAGTGTTTTTAAAAACAATATAAAAAAATCTTATTTCCCAGAGAAGTGATGTGCAATTTTGCTCTTGAACCACAGTGTGATTAGGAGCAGGGTGGTAAAACAAAGACTTAACAGCCAACGGATGGAAGACTCCCTTTTCCCTAAAGGGTTAACTGTAACTGAGGCCTAATTGGGATTGCCCTGCCCTTTAACCTCCCTGGCCTTTATTCCGAGCGTGGCTCGGGGTTAACTTTCAATGCTGAAAGCGGTAACCCCGAGCCACACTCGAGGCTGGATACATTACCTTTAGCTGTGCTCCCTCGCCGACCTCCGCGATCGCATTCTCCTGCAGTCGATCACGGCGTCCTGCTTCCTGGTTCCCTTCTAGCGAGAAGGGAACCAGGAACCATAACGTTGCGATTGTCCAGAGTGTGACTGCGGGGGTCAGCAAGGGAGCGCAGGGCTAGGTAACGTATCAGACCGATTGTGGCTCGGGGTTACCGCTTTCAGCATTGAAAGTTAACAATGAGCCACACTCGGGATACCGCTAGGGGGATTAAAAAATTGTAACGATTCTGACATATAAAATATGTCATAATCGTAACGCCAAGGAGGTTAAAGGAGGTTTGTGTGGTTCTCTCAGTGTGCAGAGGCGGAAGGTAGGGATGCACCGATACCAATTTTTTAAGACCGAGTACGAGTACCGATACTTCTTTTCAAGTACATCGGTACCAAGTACCGATACTTTTATTTAAAGTCATATGACGCTTTCCAAAAAATAATTTAAGAATCTGCTGAAAGCCTGTCCTGTTTGTTAATATTGCAATGTATGGCCAGACACATACAGTTGCAAGAAAAAGTATGTGAACCCTTTGGGATTACGTGGAGTTTTGCATGAATTGGTCATAAAATGTGCTCTGATCTTCGTCTAAGTCACAACAATTTGAAAATCAGTCTGCTTAAAATAATACAACACAAACATTATATGTTTGAACATAACATGTAAACATTCACAGTGCAGGGTGGAAAAAGTATGTGAACCCCTAGCCTAATGACTTCTCCAAGAGCTAATTGGAGCCAGGAGAGAGCCAACCTTGAGTCCAATCAGTGTGATATTATTGGATGTGTTGCTGAAAGCTGTCCTGCCCTTTAAAAACACACACCAGTTTTGGGTTTACTGGTTTCAAGAAGCACTGCCTGATGTGAACCATGCCTCGCAGAAAAGAGCTCTCAGAAGACCTAAGATCAATAATTGTTGACTTGCATTAAGCTGGAAAGGGTTACAAAAGTATCTCCAAAAGCCTTGATGTTCATGTGTCCACGGTAAGACAGACTGTCTACAAATGGAGAAAGTTCAGCACTGTTGCTACTCTCCCTAGGCGTGGTCGTCCTGTAAAGATGACTGCAAGAGCACAGTGCAGAATGCTTAATGAGGTAAAGAAGAATCCTAGAGTGTCAGCTAAAGACTTACAGAAATCTCTGGCACATGTGTCAACAAAAATGTTAGCACATCTACAATAAGGAAAACATTAAACAAGAATGGAGTACATGGGAGGACACCACGGAGGAAGCCATTGCTGTCCAAAAAGAATATTGCAGCACGTTTGAAGTTTGCAAAAGAGTACCTGGATGTTCCACAGCACTACTGGAAAAATATTCTGTGGACAGATGAAACCAAAATTGAGTTGTTTGGAAAAAACACAACACTATGTGTGGAGAAAAAAAGGCACAGCACACCAACATCAAAACCTCATCCCCACTGTAAAACATGGCGGAGGGAGCACCATGGTTTGGGGCTGCTTTGCTGCCTCAGGGCCTGGACGGATTTGTTGTCATTGATGGAAAAATGAATTCCAGAGTTTATCAAGACATTTTGCAGAAAAATGTAAGACCATCTGTCCGCCAACTGAAGCTCCGCAGTGGATGGGTGATGCAACAGGACAATGCAGGACAAAGCATACAAGTAATTCAACAAAAGAATGGCTTCAACAAAACAAAATACGCCTTCTGGAGTGACCCAGTCAGAGTCCTGACCTCAACCCGATTGAAATTAAGAGAGCGATTCACACCAGACATCCCAAGAATATTGCTACACTGAAACAGTTTTGTGAAGAGGAGTGGTCCAAAATTACTCCAGATCGTTGTGCAGGTCTGATCTGCAACTACAGGAAAAGTTTGGTTGAGGTTATTGCTGCCAAAGGAGGGTCAACCAGTTATTAAGTCCAAAGGTTCACATACTTTTTCCACCCTGCATTGTGAATGTTTACATGTTCTGTTCAATAAAAACATGAAAACATATGTTTGTGTTGTATTATTTTAAGCAGACTGTGTTTTACAAATTGTTGTGACTTAGATGAAGATCAGAGCACATTTTATGACCAATTCATGCAAAACTCCACGTAATCCCAAAGGGTTCACATACTTTTTCTTGCAAATATATATAATATATATATATATATATATATATCACCTGGTCTAAAGTGTATAGTTAAAATACACACCTGGTCTGAAGTGCGTGTATATATTATATATATATATACACACACATACATATGTACACACACACACACACACACACACACACACACAGTGGTCTGGTGTCTGTTGGGTACACATTTATCTGAGGCCTGTGGGGTATATTGCACATTTCAGACGGGGTGTTTGTATAAAATATATATATATATATATATATATAAAATCACACACACATTTCAGACCAGACATGGGGCAGTTGTCTGAATGTCCTAACTGCATTCGGACAAGCCCCTGCAAGCTGCAGCTGACCGCGTTCATACCTTCCAACGAGCGCCGCCGGCAAAGTCTTCGAGTGGCCGCTCATTGGGAAGCCCCAGCCGGGATCTCGCGATCTTGTACAGAGTTCGAGATCTCGCGAACTCCGAGATCTCGCGAGATCGCGGCTGGGGGCTTCCCAACAAGCGGCCACTCGAAGACTTTGCCAGCGGCGCTCGATGGATTTGGAAGAAACACGGTAAGCTGCAGGGGGGTTTGGGTCAAAATCCCTACAACCAGGTTCCCTAATGCCAAAATCCCGACAGCCAACTTCCCTACACAGACAAGTCCCTGATGGCCAACTTCCAGACGTCCAAAATCCCAGCGGCTAACACTAACCCTATGCCCTAACCCCCCTAAACCTAGCCCTAACCCCGCCAAACCTAGCCCTAACCAGCCCCAAACCTAGCCCTAACCCCCCAAACCTAACCTTAACCCCCCTAAATCTAGCCCTAACCCCCCCTAAATCTAGGGTTAGGGTGTTAGTATTAGGGTTAGCCGCTGGGATTATGGATGTATGGAAGTTGGCCCTGTAGGGAACTTGGTATGTCCGGCACTTGTCCTGTCTGGCAGTTGGCCGTCGGGATGTTGGCATTAGGGAACCTGGCTGCAGGGATTTCGTCTGGCACCCGCTGCAGGGGCCTGTCCGAATGTCGTTAGAGCATTCGGACAGCCGCCCCAGCCCCTCGGATGCCGGCTTCTGGTATCGGGGGCATCTGCATGGGTACCAAGCAGTAAAATAAGCAGAATACTAGTATCGGTATCTGTGCATCCCTAGCGGAAGGTAAACCAAATTTTACTTTTATAGGTTAGCAAACGGCTTAGCCGTTCATTATGTTAGACAGGTCTGTTCCAATGTTTAGTTAGCCTATTCATCCTGGAGTAGGTGTTAATTTTGTGAAATTGTACCCTGCAATGGCTGCACAATAAAAAGCAGAACCCTGAAGTGATAATTGTGTTTCGTGATCATATCACAGGTGGTGGCAGCGGTGGGATTAATGTTTGAAAGGTACAGAACCTGTTTAAAATGGAGGATGTTTTAATGGCCTTATTGCAATCTACTGCAGTGCAGCAAGAGACCAAACAGACCCAGAAGGAAAGCAATCGCTTACTGGGTGCACAAATCTAGGCCCTGGTAAATCAACAAGGGAAATGTTCCCATATAGGGGTGGCTATCCAAACAGAACCAGACTTTGCGGACAATGGGAGTCTGAGTGATGGCACTGCAAATGACTTGCATGATGAGGAGTGTGTCAGTGACGGTTTTGGGAGCGACCAAGCTAATGATCCCTTATTACAAACTGCAAGGAGCAGAGTGGTGAAGGTAAATCGTGTGCCAGTGGAGTTAACAAAAAGAATCAAGAATGATCTTTTATACCGGGTCACCATAGAAGATTGTCAGGAGGTGGAACAACTAGTGGTTCCCTCTTCTCAAACCAGAAGGGTCTTGGACTTTGCCCACTCACATATGCTAGGTGGATACCTAGGGGTTGAGAAAACTCAGGAACGTGTCCTAAGCAAATTCTTTTGGCTGGGGGTTTATGAGGCGATTAAAAGGTACTGGGCCTCCTGCCCAGAATGTCAGTTGGTGTCTACAAAGCCAAACCTTAGGGCCCCTCTTATACCCCTGCCAATTGTTGACGTTCCTTTGGAATGGATAGTTATGGACATAGTGGATCCATTAGAAAGGTCTGCACGGGAAAACCAGTATATTTTGGTCCTTGTGGGTTATGCTACCCAGTACCCCTAAGCCATCCCTTTACGCAAAGCTAATGCTAGAAGCATTGCCAAGGAGTTGTTACAAGTATTTTCACAGGTGGGCATACCAAAGGAAATCCTTACTGATCAAGGAACTCCTTTTGCCTCCCGCCTTATGAAGAGGTGTCAGTTATTCAAAATAAAAAGCTTTAAAAACCTATGTATCACCCTCAGACAGACAGGCTTGTAGAGAGATTTAACCGTACCCTTAAGGGGATGCGGAGGAAGGTGGTTAGCAGCTATGGGAAGGACTGGAATATGAGTCTTCCATACTTACTGTTGTTTGCAGTCTGGGAGAGTCCCCAGAGCTCAACCGGCTTCACCGTTTGAGCTCCTATACGGTAGGCACCCACAGGCAATGTTGGACATTCTCAGGGAAAGCTGGGAGGAGCAGGGTGTCCCAGGGACTAATGAGATACAGCATGTTGAAAAAAATGAAAGAACAGATGGCTGTTATTGGTCCCTAGTTCATCAACACATGGAAAGTGCTCGAGAACTCCAAGCCCGTTATTATGATAAAAGAGCTGTAGTAAGGCAGTTCAATCAAGGTGACCAGGTCATGGTTCTAGTGCTGACACCAGAAAGTAAGCTTCTGACACGTTGGCAAGGGCCGTATGAGATCTTAGAGATCGGCCCTGTTAACTACAGAATCAGTCAGCCCAACCAACTTAAGAAAGAGCAGGTTTTCCATAAACCTTCTTAACCTCCCTGGCGATATTTCCGAGTGTGACTCGGGGTTAAATTTCACTACCGCAAATGGTAACCCCGAGCCACACTCTGGCTGGATGCATACTCACCTCCTCCTGCACTTCCTGGCTGTCCCCCGGAGTATGATGTATGATCGCAGCGAGCTGCTTCCTGGTAAGGCTCCCTGTGAGTCACACGATGCAGGGGGGCGGGACCAGCAGCAAACTTAGACAAATTTTATTATACACTGTATAATCCAATGTGCAATGTTTATGAACGGCCACTAGGTAGCACTACAGGATAAGAAACAGACCATACATCGTCTCACCCTTGTTTTCAGTGTTTTTTGTTGTATTTTATTGAATATCATTTGTATTATTTTGGATAATTATTTTTGGGATAAATGATTTTGTCAGGTTTCAAACTTTATCGGACTCCGTGTATTTACTATTTTTTTTTATTTATTTACAAAGTATTTTACCAGTAAGGACTCTTGATTGCACGGATTTCAGTGCGTGATTCCCAATTATTACAGGCTAACTATGTACAAAAACAAGCTTCCTTTAAAAAAAAAAAAAAAAAAGGGAGATGTTTTTAGACACGAAATTTTGAAAAAATGTGACCGCCAGGGAGGTTAAACCTTGGAAAGGCATATATATCCCTGCAGGACCATACCCAGCCTGGCCATCAGAACCCTGAACACTCCGTAACAATTTCCACGGAGCTGACATCTAGCCAAGTGGAGGAAGTGAAGGATATGGTGGAGAGGAATGCTGAGGTCTTTTCACCCATACCAGGGAGAACCTATGAAATTTCCCATGAAATAACAGAACCTGGAGCAACAGTTAATCTGAAAGTTTATAGGATCCCTGAAGCAAAGAGGGAATCTGTCAGGACAGAGGTCAGATGCTAGAAATGGGCATTATTGAAGAGTCCTACAGTAATTTGTCTAGTCCCATTGTTCTGGTACCCAAACCTGATGGCTCCATAAGGTTCTGTAATGACTTGCAGAGACTGAAGTAAGCAAGTTTGATGCCTATCCTATGCAACATGTGGATGAGCTGGTGGAAAGATTAGCCAAGGCCAGATTTCTCTCCACTCTGGACTTAAAAGGTTATTGGCAGATACCTCTGTCAGAGGGCACCAAAGAGAAAACTGCCTTTGCTACTCCTGATTCCACTCAGGTGATGCCCTTTTGGTCTCCATGGTGCACCGGACACTTTTCAGCGGCTTATGGACAAATTACTTAGAACCCATGCTCAGTATGCCACTGCATACCTTGACGATGTAATCATTCATAGCAAAGACTGGGGCTCACACCTACAGAAAGTTGAAGCCGTGCTAGATACCTTCAATAAGGCTGGGTTAATTGCTAATCCCTCCAAGTGTGATATTGGTTTAGTCTAGTGTTTCCCAAACCTGTCCCCAGGACCCTCTGACACGCCACTTTTTCCAGATTTCTGAAGCACAGCACCGGTGATATGATTTGCTACACATTGATTGCAGGATTCAGTCTGCATTTCCCCGAAGGTGATCTGCAAAATCTAGCCTGGTTGAGGGTCCCGAGGACAGGTTTGGGAAACACTGGTTTAGTTGAAGCAAAATAACTTGCTTATGTTGTGGGAAGGGGGTTAGTGAAACCTCAAGTCAACAAAGTGGGAGCCATATAGAACTGGCCTTAGCCCCCTTAGAAAGAAGGTTAGAGCCTTTTTGGGGATAGTTAGCTATAAAGCAGATAGTAAGCAGAAAAGTCCTTCTTAGATCGCCGCTCAGTGCGGTGTGAGCAACCTATCCTCGTGACACCTGACTTCGAGAAGGAGTTCTCCTTGCAAACCGATGCCTCGGGAGGTGGGTTTAGGTACTGTGTTGTATTTATGAAGGAAGCCATTACTAAGAGAACAGTGCTATGCTAGAATTGAAAAAGTATGTCTGGCCATCAAATGGGCAATAGAAACGTTGAAGTACTACTTGCTAGGTCGATGCTTTACCCTGGTCACGGAGCATGCGCCCTTGCAGTGGATGCACTCCAACAGGGACAAGAATGCGAGGATCCTGTGCTGGTTTTTGTCCCTACAGTCGTTTAAAGTTTGTGGTAAGGCACGGGCTGGTTTGCTCCATTGTAATGCTGATGCGTTGTCACGGGTGCACAGGCTCTCCGCCGTTTCCACGTCACACCCTGGTGTAGCGCTGGGGGGAATATGTGACAGTGTGATTAGGGGCAGGGTGGTAGACCATAGATTTATCAGCCGTCAGATGGAAGACTCCCTTTTCCCTAAAGGGTTAACAGTAGTCGAGGCCTAATTGGGATTGCCCTGACCTTTTAAAAGGTGTGTGTGGTTCCCTCAGTGTGCAGATGCGAAGGTAAACAAAATTTTACTTTTATAGGTTGGCAAACGGCTTAGCCATTCACCATATTGGACAGGTTTGTTCCAATGTTTAGCTAGTTCCTCACCCAGGAGTAGGTGTTTATTTTGTGAAATTGTACCCTGCAATGGCTCCACAATAAAAAGCAGAAACCTGAAGTGATATCACAGCGGACATATATATATATATATGCCTGTCGAAACCAATGCAGAAGAGTAAATATTTAAAAAAAAAAGTACACACATCAGAAAACTGCGTGCACCACTATCACCCAAAATAGAAATTAACACATTATCTATTTTTACACTCCCTGATTTCCACCATTTTGACATCTGCGATTTATTTATCCCATATAAAAAGCTGAATCTGAAATCAAACACAAAATCACTATGAAATTAATTTGGCGGCTACTGACAGATGTTCAACACCCTGATTGTCACTGACCGCTAAACGAAAATTAAACCCTTCATTTGAAAGGGTGGGAACAGCCTCTTTCAAATAAGGGATCATGTGAGATATTTCTATAAAGGAGATTGTGATATGAGCCCCTTTATATTACCTAGAATACCATTATAGTTCTAATTTTAAAACAGAAGAGGGGGTTCCCACTATATGGCGCTCCTCGCTGGAGAATGGGTGATTCTATCTGAAGAAATCCCCTTGTGTTGTGGGTTCCTGTTAATCAACAAATATCTCTAGGACGGTAAATAGAAAGCCCTTATGATGTATACTGACATGCACAAAAAACGTCAAACATGCGTATACATTAAGTGTGATTATTACAGTGGCTGGATGTAGCACAGAATGTTTCAGTCTCTGTCCCAGAGAGGGGGGGGTTTCACATTATATGTTGCTCCTCGCTGGAGAATGGGTGATTCTATCTGAAGAAATCCCCTTGTATTTGGAGCTCCTGTTAATCAACAGAAATCTCTAGGACGGTGAACAGAAAGCCCTTATAATGTATATGAATATACAATGACATGCAAAAAATATACGTCAAACATGCGCATACATTAAGTTGAATTAATACAATGGCTGGATGTAGCACAGAATGTTTTAGTCTCTGTCCCAGATTGCCATCTAGTGGTTGGTGGGCATATACCCAAAGTTTCTTTTAAAAAGCAGGCCTTGATTTCCTTCTCCTGATACAATGCATCGGTTGTTCTTCCTTGTTTTTCAATTCCTCTCTCTTGATCTTGTGCCTCCAAGACAGAGAGTTGGAGTTAGGAAAATGTATCTCAGAAAAATTCCAGAGAAAATTGGAGTGGATTGGCCACATGCACTTACGTTTAGCTCTGTCTCCCAGACGGTCTTTTTGGAATGTTTCACCAGTGTGTTCCCCTCTGGTTCGCCTTCCTCTGCTCCTGCGGTGTTCCTTTATGGAGTTATGCTTCCACGAATCCAATGTAGCCCTTTTCTGGGTGCTAGAATGGAAGTGGGGGCTGGGTTCCTTGGAATAAAAACGCTGGATGCAGGGATACGGCTAAAATGGGGTTTCAGTGAGTTCACTCACTGGAACACTTACTGCCTGACCCACTGTTCTTTTTTATTTTGTTATCACCCATTAAACCCCATTTTAGCCGTATCCCTGCATCCAGCGTTTTTATTCCAAGGAACCCAGCCCCCACTTCCATTCTAGCACCCAGAAAAGGGCTACATTGGATTCGTGGAAGCATAACTCCATAAAGGAACACCGCAGGAGCAGAGGAAGGCGAACCAGAGGGGAACACACTGGTGAAACATTCCAAAAAGACCGTCTGGGAGACAGAGCTAAACGTAAGTGCATGTGGCCAATCCACTCCAATTTTCTCTGGAATTTTTCTGAGATACATTTTCCTAACTCCAACTCTCTGTCTTGGAGGCACAAGATCAAGAGAGAGGAATTGAAAAACAAGGAAGAACAACCGATGCATTGTATCAGGAGAAGGAAATCAAGGCCTGCTTTTTAAAAGAAACTTTGGGTATATGCCCACCAACCACTAGATGGCAATCTGGGACAGAGACTAAAACATTCTGTGCTACATCCAGCCATTGTATTAATTCAACTTAATGTATGCGCATGTTTGACGTATATTTTTTGCATGTCATTGTATATTCATATACATTATAAGGGCTTTCTGTTCACCGTCCTAGAGATTTCTGTTGATTAACAGGAGCTCCAAATACAAGGGGATTTCTTCAGATAGAATCACCCATTCTCCAGCGAGGAGCAACATATAGTGTGAAACCCCCCCCCTCTCTGGGACAGAGACTGAAACATTCTGTGCTACATCCAGCCACTGTAATAATCACACTTAATGTATACGCATGTTTGACGTTTTTGTGCATGTCAGTATACATCATAAGGGCTTTCTATTTACCGTCCTAGAGATATTTGTTGATTAACAGGAACCCACAACACAAGGGGATTTCTTCAGATAGAATCACCCATTCTCCAGCGAGGAGCGCCATATAGTGGGAACCCCCTCTTCTGTTTCACTATCCAGTAGCAGTTATAGGCTCTGCTACAACCCCCTATTGGCAGCATACACGCTACTCATATCTATACCAACTCGGGAAGCGCCAAAAGGGTATCCCCACCCACATCATAGTTCTAATTTTACATGTTGTCATTTCTATGAAAACCGTCTGGCAGCTGGACTGACACAGGGACACTTGTTAAAAAAAAGCACTACGAAAGGTTTTCAAATAAGGGGTCTCATGACCACTTTGTGTATTATGGGGAGGCCACAGAGGGGATACAAACCCATGTGAATTTGGAGTTACACACACGTAATGCTATTAGAATATCACTGTTTCTGCGGCGATTGCTTGACTGTGACCGAATGTGACCCTTCTTTAGAAAAAGGTGGTTCTCTTTCCAAAATGGAAAAGATCCTGAGTTCTCTGTGAGGGGCACAAAATTGCTAAAAGTTGTCAAACCTAAAAATAAAAAAATATTCAAGTTTGTTGTCTCAGTAATAAGTTCTGTGGGGAAGACAGTTCCTGCCCTGCTAAGCACCAGATAAACAGTCAACTCTTACTGCAGATTTATTTTCAATTCTATAAAATCTGCTGCTTTACAAATTAACATGTGACATCATTAGAAAGAGCAGACTCTCCAAAAAGGGATCACTTTTTAATGTCAGTCATAGAATGGGAAATATTCACATTTAAATGTGAACAAAGTAACCATTGTAAACATTTTTTTTTTTTTATCATCTGCTCTGAGCCACATACATGCTCCCAATGTTAATCTTTCAGAATGTTATCTGGAAAAGGCAAACAAGTGTAATTAGCTTCATTTCAAAGGCTCCGGGGAGATCATGATCACACGTATGACCTGTGGGACATGTCCTTAGCAGTCAATGAGTTAATGGAACACTACCTATCCTGGACTTTTATTTTTAAAAAATTTCTCCCTGAATTTGAAGAAATTGCAGGGTGAAGTGGAGGAGTTTTGAACTTTCGGGATTTTGACTGTTCTATCAGATCAGTCAATTCTGTCACTTCCAGTGATGTGAATTCTGCTTGTTGATGAAAATTGGCAGTCTGCGCAGGCGCTCCTGTACCTCACCGCATTCCCAAGCGCATTATGGCATACCAAAGGCCACACGTCACTAAGATTTCAGCTCATTAGCTTTGTCATTCGGGGTTAAAGCTTCTTGCACATTCACTTTAACCCCGATCCATGTGTCACTCCTAAGAATTCAGCCCATCAGTTGGTCGCCCAGTGTTAAAGAAACTCACACATGCGTTTTAACCCTTTAACCCTGATCAACAAATCTGATGGGCTGAAATCTTGGAAGGGACATTCGTCATTTAGTTTGTCATGGCAAGCACAGGAATGTGGTCACCTGCAGGAGCACTTGGTCAGACAGCCTATTTTCAAAATTGTTTGCCTTTGGGCTGCATTAGATGCCCCCAAAGTTTTAGCAGTGTGGGCATAAAGCCTAAGGTGCTAAAACTGTCTAATTGTCCTTTTCTGACAGTCACATTACCAAACGGTTTATTGAGTAAAGAAAGAAAAAAATGGGATGCTTAGCATTTAAATAGTTGGTAAAATTACAGTTTTACCTAGTTTTGATATAAAAGGACTGAAAATGTAAACTGGCTATATTTTTATTTTCTTGTGTATTGGCTTATCCTTTACAGAAATATTGCTGGGATGAAAGGTTCTAAACCTGGGGTGTCACACTCAGCGCCCGCCCGCAGATATTGATGCCTTCAATTTCCAGAATTCGTTCAATGCAATAGATGGCCAGGGAATCATGGTTGTAATTCAGAAACATCCGAGGGACCGGAGTTTGACAGCCCTGTTCAAACCTCTAGATGGCATCCAGTATAAGGTCACACAGGTCTGCATTACTAACATAAAGGCAGAAATGGATTTTGTTTCAAACCCTATAAACGTGATCTAGATAATATGGTCAGATATCCGTTTTATGGGGGTTTTTAGTGTTCAGAATAAGATTGCTAGCAAAGCAGCTTCCAAAAAAAGCAATAGAATATAAAATATGTATGTGGCATAATGTAAATTACAGTAACACCTTGTATCTGTATTGTACAGGGATTTTCAGGCAATGTAACACCCCCTGAATCGTATCCCTGCACTGCAGTGAGTGATCCCAGACCTCTCCCAGGCTGTTGTAATGGAGCAGGAAAGTTTGTGGAGATTTTTGTTAGTTAGGATGGGGGCTGCTCCTTGTAGCTTTGACAGGAAGTCAAGAGTGAGATCTGACTTGGAATTTCATTGCTCGCCAGAGGGCCACTAATCTTGCAGTAAAATTGTATGCTAAGGAGGATTTTACATTTATTTTTTCATTTTATTAGATTGAAAAATAGTGTATTCACATTCGTTGTTAGTGAAAGGGTTAAAACGGGAGCCAGCAATTAGCAGTCAATACTCTGTCCACAGGTGATAGCAGAAGCATTTTAAATCACAATTTAAAGCGTTTTTATTTTTTAAAAGAAATTCAAGCAGTCTGGTAAATTAGATTTTAAGCAATTTAACACTGTACGCATCCTGACCACTTTATCTTTTTAAAGATATGATGGGGGGGGACACACCACTGGGTGAAGTGGAGGAGTTACCGTCACACTACCCAGCGACCAAGATTTTTGCCTTTCCCAGCTGCCGGGGTTACCAGATTGGTCACTGGTGACATCAGCATGCAGACATCACTCTGAGACCGCACGCTATAGCGAGTGGTCTCAGAGGCAGCCAATGGATCAGATCTGCTCATGCGTGCCCCTCTGAACCATTGTTCCGCGCAGGCACTACAGATAATGTACAGAATGTACATTGCCCAAGTACCAATTTGCGACTCCTACACATAAAAGAAAATCTTGCACAAAAAAAAAAAGATGAAAATTGGGCAGAAGCGTCAACAATTTTAAGCCCTTCACTACCAATATCAAGATACCTCGGGTTTCAAAGGCAAGATCTGGTGTCCCGATACCAAGATATCTCAACATGCTGTTCTGCAGCCCAAAAGGAAAGGCGATTGCTGCAAAGCAAGCGCCGGCGGACCCCGGAAGTCACGTCATCAAGCTACGACCCACTGCCACTCCGGACAGCTCCACCAACGCCAGGGCAGGAGCCGGCCAACCCAACACCACGGCCCAAGGCGCCACCCAGCAAGTGGAGGACCAGGCCGGGCCCAGGAACGAGAGGGGGAAGCAATGCGGTCGCCCCCAGAACCAACAGATTCCCTCAACTTCGTCTCCCAGGTAACACCATCCAGAGGGCAGCAAGGACAGACAGGGGGGCTCTGGGTGCAGCTGCTACTTATAGGTTATAGGGGAGGAGTTACAGGTGAGGGAGGGGTTCACCTGTCCCTAGGTGTGTTCTTTTTTCCTAGGCTTTAGTAACCTGTCCAGAAGGGTGAGAAGAACCCGTTGGTACTGCTGCTCGACGTATGGAAAACTGCTGATCGCTCTGAAATAAAAATCGGGCTTTCAGACGCCGTCAGCAGCAGATGCAAGAGAAATAGAAGAAAACAGATCTTCTGCTAAAACCTCTAACTCAATTTGGCAGTAGATGGCACCATCTACTGGCCAAATAGATATTACTGTAAAAATTAAAAAATATATATATTTTTTTTTGGACAAACAGTAGTGAAGGGGTTATGGGCAAAACAGGAACTCTTTTTCAATAAGGTTTCCCCTTTAACACTCTGAAGTGACTAGCATTTCAAATTTAGGAGCTGGTAACAAACCAGGGTGACCACTACACATTTTTGGAGCCAGACAAAAAGGTTTATTAAGACCTTCTGGAACCAGAGGTAAAATCCTATAACCCAGTGGCCACGATTTACTTTTTTTCCCTACTAAGTGTTAATCCTAATACTCCAAACATTGCAGACTGCTTGAGAGTCTCATCTTCCTTGATCATAGTAAGGGTGGAAAGTTCAGTGCTGAGGAGTACTGGAACTAAAGTCTTACAACCAGAAAAGCAGGAGAAAAAAAGTGAATTGTAACATGTGCAACGAAAACGTAAAAAACAAACAAAAAAAAGACTGCAAGTCCTTTTAGACAGATTTAAAGAGAATCATGTAGTGTCTGGCTGTAGATACATTTGAACACAAATCCTGTGCTGCAGGTTGTGAGAATAATGAGGGGCCAATCGCAAAGTCCAAGTCTCTACAGACGGCGCCGAAATGCTGATACAAACAGAATTCTAGAATTAGATTGATGTAATCCCAAATTAAATCAAAGTGGATTTTCATGGATGCTGAAGACACAATTTGAATTTGAAGAGGTTTATTCTTGTATTAAACATGTCACATCAAGATCTTAACAGAAAAAAAGAATATCTAGCCATTAATTGCCGCTATAAACGATTCTGGGATTACACATTCTTTAGCAATCATGCTTGAATTTTACAAGAAAAATAAAAGGTTAGGCAGGTTAATTCATGACAATGTCTTATTTCAATAAAGATTATAAAAAAAAATGCAAACAACCAGGATGGGATCAGACAGACAACGAACCGAAATATGAAAAAGAAAAAGAGTCTGCTCTCTAATTGTAACCACCGAGGCTCTGTGTAAGGTCTGATAAAATGGGATATTAAAAGGGTTAATGGAAAGCCAATCAATTGCACGTTCTGCCATGAAGCACTTAGGCAGCTTCCAGTATGTCTGAAGAAGTTTCCCTGGGTGTTCCATTCACTGGTGGGAATAACGGAGGATAATAGGCATACACCATGGCAGCGATGTAGTAACTATTGGGCTGAGCGACGCTTATACCACGGGGTGACCATCTGTTCGCTTATCCTTTCCGCTGCCACCATATGTTGTAGAACCATCTTCAAAATGATCACTATAAAAGGCACAGGCACATCCGATGTACAAGTTGTAAACACCGACCCCGAAAGACACCGTTTCAGACGTTAAATCTAGGGAGTGGCAGGAGACTCTGCGTTGTGAAGCATCTTCTACCACAGCTTGGATTTAATGCTTGTGAAATGCTGGCGTTTTTCAGAAAGGATTTTTGCCCTGTTTCTGCAACTCTGACGAACAAAGCAGCTGTACCTGAACCTCCCCCCAGATTACCCACTGCTGTCACGGCACTGACAGCACTGAAATGCAATGTCTGAAGCCAATTCTCCCACGTCCACTGAACACAGGAAGCGCGGCACCATGTGGCAATCACAGGGCTTTAAACCAAAGTTATTTTATGGAGTGGAACCAGGATATTTAAGGATTCCTCTGCTGGGATATCGCCTTTCTACATTTTCATGTACCAAGTTTACAAGATCTCAGGACCGATGTCCTTAGAAAATCATTGTTATAGGAAATTCATGGTCAACACAAACAATGTCTGTTGATGCAAAAGGGCCCTGGGAGCCCGGCAGAGATTTGATGCATCTCCAGGACCCTCCACTTGCAAATTATTATTGCCATTAACCATGTATAGCCCAAGTTAAGCCAGACAGGGGGTTCTCTTAAATTTTAAAATATATACTAATACAGGGTTTGCTTGCATATAGTGGGTTAATGTGGAATGGTGGGGGGGAGGGGGGCTTATACTTCATGCAAAGAGACACTACAGCTAAAATACATATGTGCTGAATAAACTATGAATCTATTCCCAAACACGTGAGAATGTTTGCAGTGCCTGAAAGAGGGGCTGGATGAGATTACATAGCAGGCGTTCATCACAAGTGAAATTGGTACGAGGGCATGTGCGCATCAGTAAATATCTGAAAGTATATAGAATTGATCATGCCCCTCCCATCATAATTTTATAGAAAGAAGAAGAAAAAAACCAAAAAACTTTCTAAACAATCAGGTACAGGTTCATTTATCCCCATAATATCACATTATGTTCGATGCCAGCTCGCCTCTGCGTATATATGTTTATCATCCAACCATGGGCTTTCATTGGCCGTCATACAGTGCCGGGAAGGTTGACGTTTCCTGCTGCTTTAGGATTTGTTCATATCAAAACAGGGCCTTGAGGGACACAATTCATAAGCCCTAACAAAATCTACAAAACACCAAGTAGGCGGCTTCAATACTTGAGCAAATGATTAAATGGTTTAGAAAAAAATAGGAATTCCCCCCGTCCTGAAACTTTGGGGCCAATTACACATTTTTAGGAGCCAAGAATAATTTCCTAGGTTTGGCGCCTTAAAGATTGGTTTATTTTCACCGTGACATACTACATTTATAAGCCTTGATGAATATAAACAATTAAGAGCTGTAGAAATATAAATGACTGGCCCAAAGTTTAATTTTGTGAACGCTTAAAGAACAGAAAATTGTGAACGTTTTTGTAAACGTTGCAGTTAACACACGTTAATGATGGCGCTTCCACCAGTCAGGTTGGGGCAGTAAAACCTTCGATTTTCTGACATACAAGACCTGTTGCCTTGAAACATTAGCATAGTGTTTTTACAGATCTAAAAAGGATAAAAAAAATAAAAAAAAAAGAAGACGTGCAAATTCTAGGCATCGAATACACAGCTTGAAGACTAAACATTGGGATTAGTACCTGGTCAACATTAGAAGAGAATTATCAGAATATAACTGGGACTCACTCACATGCCTGGACTGTCAAACCTGACAACACAAACCCACAATTAGGAAGAGTCAGATTTGTGAATTACCTTGCGCACGACCTCTTCTTCTTCTTGCCGCTTCTCATAATGAGAAAAGTCATCAAAGATGGAGGTCGTGTGCTTGTAAGTGGCAATGATTTTTAGCACCAGTTTTGCTTTTTCTAAGGGCACCTCCTGGGTGTCTCGGGAGTTTGTGACGGGTTTGTTGTCGTTGTTCTCGAGACGGATGTGCCTAAGTTGGTTGTTGGGGACGTCCTTGACAAAGAGCCACTTGACATCAAATTTGCCCTTCCACTTGTCCTGAGACCAGACGCCGGCACTGGTGCCATAGTCCACAGGAGAGCGCATCTCTGCAACCCCGCAGAAGTGTCCACTGCCGTTGACGCTGAAGAGCAAGTAGACGGGGCCTTTGGCGTTCATGGAGCGGAAAGCGCTGTCCAGACGCTTGTTCCCATGCTCCGTGCTACACCAAATCGAGTACTTGATGGAGCGGTGGATGTCGTCCTCAGAGTAACTCTTTATAATAAACACACGGCCATTTTTAAGGTTCCAGTCAAAGTCCTTAGGGTTGTAGCTGTGGGCCGCTTTCAGTTTCTCTAGGACTGGATGCGAATCATTACCGGGAACAGCATGAGGCTGGGCCCCTCCAATAGAATTACCATCTGAGCCGCCACCCTGACCATAGGCAGCATTCCTGTTACGTGGCGCCACCCAGCGATTCTGAGGGGCCTGCGGCTGCTGAGGCGGTGGTGGAGGGTTTTGGTAGGGTGGCTGAGAAAGTGGTGGAGGCTGAGCTGGTATGGGCTGCAACAGTTGTTGTGGTTGAGGCTGAGGGATGGATTGAGGCGATGGGATTTGTTGAGGCATAGGAGACTTTGCAACAGGACCCTTATTGTCCCAAGTGCCTATGTCCATGTTATGCTTGATGGGAGGTGGTGGCAAAGCCCCTCCAATGATGGTGACAGGCTTGGTTTTAGTTTTAGGCTGCGGCTTGGCAGGCTTACTGGCTATGGCTGCCCACGAGGTTGGTTTAGGCGGTGGCATGCTTATGCTTGTGCCCCCGTTACCAGAAAGGGCGCTCGGCATTCCTACACTGTTGACCACAGATCCCAACGTCTTGACTGCAGAGGCACTGACATTGCTGCCTATCTTTAGCCCCACCATGCCCTGTTCAATGCTGTTCATACCTGGAGCTTTATTAAGAGTCTCATTGTGAAAGCCAGTCTGCCCATCTACTATAGTTCCCCCCAAAGAGCTTGGAGGGTAGCTGTAGCTGCCCCCATAAGCAGAGTTCTGTGTCTGCTGCCCCTGAGAGCCACTAGTCCCCCATGCAGAGAAGGCAGGGTTTTCCGGGAAAAAGTTGAAGCGATGTTGGTAGATATTGCTCCCCAGACCTCCTGGCTGGCCGAAAACTGCGTCATGCATGAAGTGATGGTCTCCATTGCTAAGTTGTCCATATGGTGTGAGATACGGGATGGGAGGGTCTCCACCTGTTGACCAGGGTGCCTCACTCAGGGAGTATGGAAACCCAATTGATGGAGGATAGTAACTGGAAAGATATGGATCAGTCATGGAAGGGTAGCTGTTACTCTGCAAGAAAAGAAAAACATGGTTGCCATTAGTTGTACATAAAGAGTGAGGACAAAAACCATCTGTACAAAACTATCAGAAGGGTCTTGTTCAAAATGGAGGCATGTATTAAAAGGTCAAAAAAATTACGGGGCAAGTATCCCTTGTCCAAAATACTTTGGCCCAGACATGTTTAGGATGGAGTATTTGCATGTAATAATGAAATATCTGGGCAGAGCTCAATAATTCACTGGTCGATTCACCTGGGGCAGAGAATTGATCCCTGACTAGCTTTAACCTGATTGTGTCCAGTATGAGAAACTGCAGTACACAGTTTGGCCACTTGGTCTCTGTGGCGCTGTTCAGCAGTTTTCAGGAGATTCAGTGAAAGAGAACAATGCAAGGGAGCAGGGACAGGGGAAAGAGACTAATAGGTTAAGGAGTGTAGGGATGATTTTAGTGGACATGTATGCTTTGTAAGTTTGCCTTTAACCACTTCACTACAAAGTGATTTTCCAGAAAACCCTTTGCCAGAAACCAGTGTTTTTTGTAAAATCATTAATTATAAAGTAAGAAATATTTGAGCTTATACCCATTGTATTGCTTACTGTAAATAATCTATTTTGCCAAACTATTTGCCATCTACTGCCAAACTGAGTTACGGAGGTTTGAGCGACTGGTCTATTTTCTTCTATTTCTCCAGGCAGCCTGATATTTCAGCAGCTGATTTTACAGTTTTAACTCTTTGGGCATTATGCCCACTGAGCAAAAGCTTTGAGGACACCTTCTGCAGCCAAAAAGCAAACAAAATGTGTTTGCGTCAAACGAACTTCATTTGCTTTTGGGCTGCAGATCAGCATATCTCGATATCGGGGCACCATATGGTGCCTTTGAAGCCAGAGATATCTCATAGGGGTTAAAAACGTGCCAAGTCTTTTGAACGAGCCAGTAGGTTCATTAAGCAGGCATAAAAAGTAAATGTGAAATTTTTCCATATTTACTTGCTTTTCTTGGCGTTTTAGACGCCCACCTTAGGAGGCACACTGGTCTAAACAGTGTGCATTCCATGGAAGGCATAAAAAAAACACGCACTGAGCAGGTGCAACCGAGTTGCTCCTCCCCTCTCCTGCATTGTGAGCTGTGAGGGCGAGGCTGAGTGCCATTCCAATCTGTAACTCATTCACTCCCAGCTACTGCTGAGACAGGGAAGGACAAATCAATGCACACAGGGAGAAAAAGACAGCAGCAAGAGAGTGCAAGAAAATGTAAAGTGAGAGCACAAAAGAAACCGCTATGAGGGAGTTTGAGTGAGACGGTGAGTAAACCAAGACCACGTGAGAGTCAGTGTGTGTGAGGAAGTCAGCCAATATTCCGTTCCTCAATTTCCCCAGTCTGAGGTTCTGAGCGTGCACAGCTTGTGCTAGTTCATGTGGAGCTTTGATGGGTGGAGTAGTGGGCGGGGAATATACAGGACTTGGGAACCGAATGAACACCCCTAGCTGAGGGGCTGCCAGAGAAATTGAAATGACAGCGTTTAACCCCCTTACCACCAAGCGGGGTGGGTGTGCCCGGCGTTTGGGTCTAAACGCCAGCAGGCGCACACGCCAGCTGCTATGGCTGCAGGGGAATGGCTTGAGATTCAGCCATCCTGCGGAAGTGCATTCAGCCACCCCCGCCGTGGGATGGAACAGTACTTGGCTGGGACCAGCAGAGGACGAGAATGACCCTGAATCTCTAAGGGCAGTAAAAACACTATCTTTTGCTAACAGGGTTATTCAGAGAGGTGAAAACCAGGAGAATGACTGGAAAAGTGAAAATTCTAGGTGACAATAGCTGATTTGAAAAGTGAGATAAAAGGGGAGAATTTTTCTGGTTTGGCTATTTTGACCCAGAATTTTCACTTCTCCAGTCATTCTCCTGGTTTTCACCTCTCTCTGAATAACCCTGTAAGTGTCTTAATTGGTAAGCAGCTTAGTTTTGTTATTAAACGAAATCCTGTTTAGACTCCCCTGAATGAAGGAGTAGGATTTGAATTAGGCTTGTTTTCAGTTCGTTTGGCCACTTTGCTTACAGCCATTGCTGGAGAAGAAAGCCTTCAAACCTTAAATGGTCTCTGCAGTGGCTACTGTGTATCACAGGGTGCAATTTAAAAGTGCAGGGATAATAAAGGGAACAGATTTGATGTGGAAAATTTGAAGGGTGCAAGACAGGGGTAGGAGAATGTTTGAGAAAGGCTAGAATTCAGGAACAGATTTGACATGACATGGGGAGCAGGGATATAGTTAAGGATTCAAGAACACAACTGAGGTAGAAACAAGCGACACAGAAAAAAGGGACAGGTTTATGAGTGCAGGGACAGATTTAAGTAGAGGAAACGGTGACAACAGATGATCCGGTGGGTTTTGTCATTGAAAATAAGGGGTGCAATCAACAGCAGAGAGCAACTCACTGCTCCAGCTAGTAACGTATAACAGAAAATTTTGATCCCTGATCTTGGGGATGGGACCCATGTCTAAACATGAAATTCATTTAGGTTTCATCACACACTACCTGAATGGCATTTTACACATGACAATCATTTTGTCTCTCATCACATGATGTTCGGGGATGGGATTTTACACTTTTGTCACTAAAAAGGTTTTGGGTACATTTCTAAATCTCAGATAAGAGTCTGTACCAAAATTATATTTATATCACACTACAATAGACTAAGAAAGAAGAACTGTCCTATCAGACCAGACACATGACCATATACTATTCAGAACAGCTGAGCAGGACGTTAAATCGAAAAGAATAAAAGAGGAAGAGACCCAATATACACCAAAAAGGGACGCCATTATTAAACCCCCTTTAATAACTGGCAAACTTCAGTCACAGAAAAATCTGTAGCGGTCTGCCCAAAGACCACCATGACACACACAATGGTAGTGGAAAAGTTTTTTTGCACTGATGACACTAAATGTGAGTAGTTTGGGAAGAACAGTAGCACTATGTATGGCACGAGAAGATACTGCATAACATGGAAACGTCACACAGGCAAGTACGGTGGAGGGAGCATCGTGATTTGGGACTGCCTCGGTGTCTGAACCACTTGTTTTCATAGGGGGGAAATTAATTCAAGATATTCTAAAGGATTTGCATACTTTTTCTTGCCACTATGCATGTTTTGGGTTGTGAAAAGGGTTAAATGTATGTCAAAGGCTCTTCCATTCTGAGAGAGAACACATCCCTAACAATGTTTAAAGGGCCACTAGCACCAAAAAAATGTTCTTATTGTATTTTATGTTGCCGATATCTTACCTGTGCTTTGGTTTTCTCCTAAGAAAATATTTTACTCTATATGCGTCACTGGGTGCATTTATTGTGTTATATTTTGTGTTGTAAACTGCACCCCGTATCTTTACCTCACTGTGTGGCAATGGCCATATAACTGAGTCTATAAGTGGATCACTGGCTCCTATTGTATTGTGTGGGATGTATTCAAAGGACACAACTGTGGGGTAGATTAGAAGTCATTTAAGCTTCCTGTCATATCTCATTCAGATGCTATCGCTTATTTCAGACAGAACAAAACCCTCCTGCTGCCTTATCTAATCACTACCCCTCAACCTCACTGTTAAATAATAGATTAAATAAACAAGAGCCGCAAAGCTTGTGGTAAAAGTTGAATTATGGGAAACATACATAAAATAGAAGAGATCAAAATCTTACATGTAAAAAAATAAATAAAGTAATTACTTAAAAGATAAACAGCAGCCTATGTTTTCTAAGCTGGTTTTACAAGTAATATAGTTACAGCTCATCTAAGTGGTAGTTTACCTCTAATGTATGAGCGAGGTTCCGTGACTGCCGCCACCTTGGCATTATGTTGGGACTTGGAGTACAGTTTACTAATATATATAAAAATGAGGGGGAAAACACACTTTACCTGGTTGGACTGTCCGGAGAGATACTGCTCAAAGTCGTTGTCGTGCACGTTGTCCTTTTGGTGCAAGGATCCATTTTGAACTGAAATAAGATCATTGTTTGAGCGCCCTAGTGGAAAGACTTTGGAGGAGAAATGGAGTTTGAAAAACTAACTTAGTGACAGACCATTCATAATTTCAGACAATTTTAACATTATCCAAATTCAGGGCCTGCTGACAGGTAACCAGCAGCCCGCACCATAAAGAAGAGCCACTTATACAACATAAATCTTTATACTTCATAAACAAAATCCTGTTTTAATAACACGGAGCTCAGGTAAAAAGGCAGACAGTACAATCCCTGGGTTGTTGTAGAACTACAATTCCCAAAGCACTTTACCAACCTCATGCACTATTACTTCTACTACTGAATGGATAGTCTGTGCTAAAAAGCAGCCTCCACCTGCAGCCCGCCCCCCGGGTGGGAGATTGTGATATCTCCCCTTTTGGCTTAAACTGATGCAGCCACTTGCTGCTGGAGGAGCTAGGTGCTGATACTCCTCTTTGCAAGCAGGACCAGCAACTTTAAAGGCCTTTGTGTACTTTGCGATTTACATTTTTGTGGCTGTATCACCTCTTACAAATCACTTCGGAAAATAGAGCAACCCTCACCAGGGACATTAACAGAGATAAGCAAAGCACAGGAAATGTAGATCTACAGAATCCGGGAATCTACACTGACCAGGCTTAGGTGACAAGTTATTATACCCCATAAAGTGATAATAAAAGCGCACCAGGCATGCATTACAACATTCATAAGAAGCAGGCTCCCTGCATGTTTTGCAGATTGGAGAAGGTTTGTATCACACTTGGGGTTATCCACTAAGCCGGTGTTGCCAACATTGCACAAACCAGCTAAAAATTTTTTTTTGAAAAAATCAAATCACCTGATATTGCAGTACCAAGAAACTTTGGCGCTTCTGATAACTAATCTGTAAAAAGGAGAAGCTTTACTTTGCAGCTTCTCCTTTCGCTGTTTAGTTTTGAAACGCGCTGGCATTTTGTGGCACTGCAATACTGGCGATTTTAGCCGGTTTGTGCAACACCGGTGGTTAGCGGATAATTTTGGAAATCAGAGGCCCGTGTGGCGGCAGGGACGGTTGCTTCTGGGTTGGGCAAGAATGACTTGTTACTATGCCAATTACATGGTGCACTGGGAACAAAGCATGTTAACAGCAAGAGGTGTGAGGACCAGAAAGTGCGCCTGAAAGGTTTACAGGGCCAGCACTGGAGAATCACCGGGATCAGAAAACACACACACACCTTGATTACACCTGTTAGAAGCTAGGGGGCACTGGCCAAGCACATCTCTGCTATACAAAGGGTTGAAACATGACAGTCCAGTAACACAGCGAGTAATGAAAGGTCTCTTACCTTTACTGTCCTGTCCTTTTGGTCTCTGTCAGGCAAATAGGAAAGCAGGAGGAAGAGGGGGGGAAAAAACAAAGGCAACGATAAATATGAGCAAATGTGTAGATTTAAGACAAAGTGTAAACCTGGAAATCAAAAGTGTGAGCTTAGAGAGGGAGTAGTTGAAGGGCCACAATGCAATGATGCACGACACAGGAAGAGTATAGAACTGTGGTCACCACAAGAGGAGGTGCAGTGCTGGGTAGGAGAGACAAATGTTAAGAGGCAGGGCTGAGAGAAGGTCAGCAATGCTAGAAAGCGGTGATTCGCACAGGGTAGACAGATTCAGAACAGGTCTAAAAAGAGCAGAGGGCACTAAAGAGCAGAGGGCACTAAAGAGCAGAGGGCACTAAAGAGCAGAGGGCACTAAAGAGCAGAGGTTATGTGGCAAACCTAGAACTATAAAACTTCTATTACCTTGTTGAGGAATTTTATTATAGAAGGTGGAGAACTGAGGCAGATTTGCATTATGTGACGAGGAAGGCACTACATGCAATACATGGTGGGGGTGTGTGCGCACTGTTAAAGAATGCCATTACTGGGGGACACCTCTGTGGCAGATCTCCACAAGAGGGGGGGACACCCTCTGTGGCAGATCTCCACAAGAGGGGGGGACACCCTCTGTGGCAGATCTCCACAAGAGGGGGGGACACCCTCTGTGGCAGATCTCCACAAGAGGGAGGGGGGTGGGACACCCTCTGTGGCAGATCTCCACAAGAGGGAGGGGGGTGGGACACCCTCTGTGGCAGATCTCCACAAGAGGGAGGGGGGTGGGACACCCTCTGTGGCAGATCTCCACAAGAGGGAGGGGGGTGGGACACCCTCTGTGGCAGATCTCCACAAGAGGGAGGGGGGTGGGACACCCTCTGTGGCAGATCTCCACAAGAGGGAGGGGGTGGGACACCCTCTGTGGCAGATCTCCACAAGAGGGAGGGGGTGGGACACCCTCTGTGGCAGATCTCCACAAGAGGGAGGGGGGGGACACCCTCTGTGGCAGATCTCCACAAGAGGGAGGGGGGTGGGACACCCTCTGTGGCAGATCTCCACAAGAGGAGGGGGGTGGGACACCCTCTGTGGCAGATCTCCACAAGAGGGAGGGGGTGGGACACCTCTGCGGCAGATCTCCACAAGAGGGAGGGGGGTGGGACACCCTCTCTGCGGCAGATCTCCACAAGAGGGAGGGGGGTGGGACACCCTCTGCGGCAGATCTCCACAAGAGGGAGGGGGGTGGGACACCCTCTGCGGCAGATCTCCACAAGAGGGAGGGGGGTGGGACACCCTCTGCGGCAGATCTCCACAAGAGGGAGGGGGGTGGGACACCCTCTGCGGCAGATCTCCACAAGAGGGAGGGGGGTGGGACACCCTCTGCGGCAGATCTCCACAAGAGGGAGGGGGGTGGGACACCCTCTGCGGCAGATCTCCACAAGAGGGAGGGGGTGGGACACCCTCTGCGGCAGATCTCCACAAGAGGGAGGGGGGTGGGACACCCTCTGCGGCAGATCTCCACAAGAGGGAGGGGGGTGGGACACCCTCTGCGGCAGATCTCCACAAGAGGGAGGGGGGTGGGACACCCTCTGCGGCAGATCTCCACAAGAGGGAGGGGGGTGGGACACCCTCTGCGGCAGATCTCCACAAGAGGGAGGGGGGTGGGACACCCTCTGCGGCAGATCTCCACAAGAGGGAGGGGGGTGGGACACCCTCTGCGGCAGATCTCCACAAGAGGGAGGGGGGTGGGACACCTCTGCGGCAGATCTCACAAGAGGGAGGGGGGTGGGACACCCTCTGCGGCAGATCTCCACAAGAGGGAGGGGGTGGGACACCCTCTGCGGCAGATCTCCACAAGAGGGGGGGTGGGACACCCTCTGCGGCAGATCTCCACAAGAGGGAGGGGGTGGGACACCCTCTGCGGCAGATCTCCACAAGAGGGAGGGGGGTGGGACACCCTGTTGGCAGATTTCCACAAGAGGGGGGGGGGACACCCTGTGGCAGATTTCCACAAGAGGGGGGAGGGACACCCTGTGGCAGATTTCCACAAGAGGGGGGAGGGACACCCTGTGGCAGATTTCCACAAGAGGGGGGAGGGACACCCTGTGGCAGAGTTCCACAAGAGGGGGGAGGGACACCCTGTGGCAGAGTTCCACAAGAGGGGGGAGGGACACCCTGTGGCAGAGTTCCACAAGAGGGGGGAGGGACACCCTGTGGCAGAGTTCCACAAGAGGGGGGGACGGACACCCTGTGGCAGAGTTCCACAAGAGGGGGGGACGGACACCCTGTGGCAGAGTTCCACAAGAGGGGGGGACGGACACCCTGTGGCAGAGTTCCACAAGAGGGGGGGACGGACACCCTGTGGCAGAGTTCCACAAGAGGAGGGGGACACACCCTGTGGAATATCTCCACAAGAGGGGGGGACGGACACCCTGTGGCAGATTTCCACAAGAGGGGGGGACGGACACCCTGTGGCAGATTTCCACAAGAGGGGGGGACGGACACCCTGTGGCAGATTTCCACAAGAGGGGGGACGGACACCCTGTGGCAGATTTCCACAAGAGGGGGGGGACGGACACCCTGTGGCAGATTTCCACAAGAGGAGGGGGACACACCCTGTGGAATATCTCCACAAGAACGGGGCACCATGGGGAGGTTTATACACTATGGGGGGCACCATGGGGGGGGGGGGAAGAGAGATTTACAAAATTAGAGTGACACCAGGGGAAAATAAAAAAAGGGGGTTTATAAATTTAAAGGGACACTAACAAAAAATCACCCCCCCCCCTTTTTTAATCCTAACCTATCCCTATTCCCTTAATAAATAGTTATTTTTTGTTTTTATCTAATACTTACCCTAAAATCCTCTTGTTTCCAGCACTGTTTTTTTTTTTTATACTCACCTCCCTCCTCTTCCGCTCCCGTCCTTGTTTCTTCTTCTTGCCTTCTGGTTTACGTGAGAAGCGCGCATGCGTGCCTCTCACGTAAGTCAGCCAATCGGCAGGCTTCCTCCCGGGTCCCTCTGAGGATTAGTGTTGCGCGCAAGAGGATGCGCGCAACACCAACCCTCAGAGGGAGCCGCCAGCTTCTGTGGTGAGTTGGAGACGTCATCGCGCTGAAAGCGCGATGACGTCTCCTACTCGGCAAAAGTCGGCAGAAGCGGGAAATATGATTCCCGCTCTGCTGACTGACAGCTGGGAGGGCGGAGTGAAGTTCTCCGCCTCTCTCAGCTGTTTTCAGCATTTACAGCTGAACCGAGGGAGGGGGGACAGAGGGCAGCAAACTCTGGGCATCATGACCACCTAAAATAGCTTAGGTGGTCATGTTGCCTAGAGTGTCCCTTTAAGGGGCACCACAGGGGGAGGTTTATAAATTAGGGGGGGGGGGGCTCGTTATAAACTGTATAAACGTGTTTATAAATTTAGGGGGGCAGGTTTATAAATTTAGGGGGGGGGAGACGACTCCTGGGGGGCAGATTTATAAATTTAGGGGGTCTCCGGGGGGGATGGTTTACAAATTTAGGGGGGACGTTTACAAATTTAGGGGGGACGTTTACAAATTTAGGGGGGACGTTTACAAATTTACGGGGGACGTTTACAAATTTAGGGGGGACGTTTACAAATTTAGGGGGGACTCCGTTGGGGGGGTATGTTTATAAATTTAGTGGGGACTGCGGCGGGATGTTTATAAATTTAGGGGGGACTGCGGGGGGGATGTTTATAAATTATGGGGGGGATGTTTATAAATTTAGGGGGGACTGCAGGGGGATGTTTATAAATTATGGGGGGACTGCATGGGGATAATTATAAATTATGGGGGACTGCATGGGGATAATTATAAATTATGGGGGACTGCATGGGGATAATTATAAATTATGGGGGGACTGCATGGGGATAATTATAAATTATGGGGGGACTGCATGGGGATAATTATAAATTATTGGGGGACTGCATGGGGATAATTATAAATTATGGGGGACTGCATGGGGATAATTATAAATTATGGGGGACTGCAGGGGGATATTTATAAATTATGGGGGACTGCAGGGGGATATTTATAATTATGGGGGACTGCAGGGGGATATTTATAAATTATGGGGGACTGCAGGGGGATATTTATAAATTATGGGGGGACTGCAGGGGGATATTTATAAATTATTGGGGGACTGCATGGGGATAATTATAAATTATTGGGGGACTGCAGGGGGATATTTATAAATTATGGGGGGACTGCAGGGGGATATTTATAAATTATGGGGGACTGCAGGGGGATATTTATAAATTATGGGGGACTGCAGGGGGATATTTATAAATTATGGGGGGACTGCAGGGGGATATTTATAAATTATGGGGGGACTGCAGGGGATATTTATAAATTATGGGGGGACTGCAGGGGGATATTTATAAATTATGGGGGGACTGCAGGGGGATATTTATAAATTATGGGGGGACTGCAGGGGGATATTTATAAATTATGGGGGGACTGCAGGGGGATATTTATAAATTATGGGGGGGACTGCAGGGGGATATTTATAAATTATGGGGGGGACTGCAGGGGGATATTTATAAATTATGGGGGGGACTGCAGGGGGATATTTATAAATTATGGGGGGGCTGCAGGGGGATATTTATAAATTATGGGGGGACTGCAGGGGGATATTTATAAATTATGGGGGGACTGCAGGGGATATTTATAAATTATGGGGGGACTGCAGGGGGATATTTATAAATTATGGGGGGACTGCAGGGGATATTTATAAATTATGGGGGGGCTGCAGGGGGATATTTATAAATTATGGGGGGCTGCAGGGGGATATTTATAAAATTAGGGGGACATCTGGAGAGGATTAATATTATTGGGTGGCCACCCGGGGAAATTTATATTAGATGGGGCATTTATATAACAGGGGGAGATTTATATTATATGGGGGCATTTATTATATGGGGGCATTTATATTACGGGGGAGATTTATTTTATATGGGGATGACAGCAGGGGGAGATTTATATTATATGGGGGCATTTATATTACAGGGGGAGATTTATTTTATATGGGGGCATTTATATTACAGGGGAAGATTTATATTATAGGGGGGCATTTATATCACGGGGGGACACCAGAGGGAAGATTTATATTATAGGGGGGCATTTATATTACGGGGAGACACCAGAGGGAAGATTTATATTATAGGGGGCATTTATATTACGGTGGGACACCAGAGGGAAGATTTATATTATAGGGGGGCATTTATATTACGGGGGACACCAGAGGGAAGATTTATATTATAGGGGGGCATTTATATTACGGGGGGACACCAGAGGGAAGATTTATATTATAGGGGGGCATTTATATTACGGGGGACACCAGAGGGAAGATTTATATTATGGGTGGGGGCCACCGGGGGAGATTTGTCACGAGTTGGGGCTAAATCTGTGGCATATTTGTTGTAAAAGGGTAATCTTTAATTAAAACGGTTAATATTCTGGAATTAAACAGTATTAAAGGGTAATGATGGGATGTAATGATGCGTTCTATTGACGTAACAATGTCAGGGTGGGGTTAGGTGTGGAAGGGTGAGGCAGATTTAGAGAAGGAGTCGGCCGCGGGGCAGACCCATGAGGTACATCTCGGCAGCCACTCTGTGACGGGGTTTGAGGCCTTTCTCTGCGCAGATGAAGGGGCTGAACTAGGGAGAAGGCGGAGGTGGCGGCTCGGCGGGAGGATGGGCCGCTGAGGTGCAGTTCCAGCAGGGCGAATAGGACAGATGGCGACACAGAGCTTTCAGGCGCAATTCAGATGTATGAGGCATAAGGTTGAGGGATCGATGTGGAACTTTTCGCGTCTCCCAGGGGCTCTCACCTGCGGATCCACGCTTGTGGCAGACATCATTCATGAAGAGCAGGATGGGAGAGGCGCTTGGCAGGCCGAGATCCGTGCTGTAGGCCAAGGGGAGGTACAGGCCGCCGGATGCGAGTCAGCAGTGGCCGGAGGTCCGGACGGTGTTAACTGGCTCGATGTAGGCCGGGGGGGTTCTGATGTGGACGCCGCAGTCCGCTCTCTAGCACGGTGAGGCCTAGCCCGGGACGTAGCTGGATCCACACTCACCAATGGCGGCGGAGACTGGGCAGAGTGCGGCTGACGTCAGCTCCTGCGCAAAGCGTGCCGGGAACGGGGCGCATCGCGCATGCGCACACCATAGCGTCGACCATCCGCGCGGCTGCAGATCGGATGGGACGTAACGAAAGGGGGAAGGCCTAGATTGTGAATTGGGAAGTTACGTCATGTTCTTTCTCCCCTCAGTAATGTGAACTCGTTCAGGGAACATTTGTTATTATGATATGGGTCCTGTATACAAATTCACTTCCATGTCCTGTGCTTCCCCTGCATTCTTTACCAGTATAGGGTGGTACGCCAGGGCCATATCCCGCCTGATGGGTCAGCCAATCACGGGGCGTAATAGGGCCAAGATCAAAGATACCCCCCCAGGGCCAGACCATGTGACCGGGGCTGAATCGCCTCCTAGCAGGCCATGGAACCAAACATCCGCCTCTGTCAGACCATGACAGGGTTACCCCCTCTGGACAAACATGGTCGCGGGCGCGGCTACAGTATTCCAGGCACATGTCACTTTTACCACACTTCATGCTGGTCCCTGCTCAGTAAGGGATGTTAGAGTAAGCCTTGTGTCCTTACTGTCCTGATGTCCCATTGTTTTTTAGTGGCTTATTTTCTTGGAGAATACAAGGACACAGAGAAACAAAGCAGCTAAATTCAAAGAAATTAGTGTCAAAGCCTGTGATTTACTATCAAGGAACATATATATTTTATCATGGGACATATTTTATATCAAGGGAAGACGAGGAGGAGCCCAGAAGATTTTTTTTAATCTTAACAGTTGTTTAAAAGTAATCCGATCCTGTCAGCAGAATTACTTATTTAACATACTCGGGTTATTTAGTTCTAGGGTTTTGTCCTTAGACAGAACTGGTTTGTTTCTATTTAATTAACAACAGTAGCAGGATTATCGCAGGGACCATAGGATACTGCACCGGTTGGAGGAGCAGTACCTCTGATGTTTTAGCCTTTCTTGGAGCTTGAGTCCTGTGCCACCTTCCCTACCTTCCACTCAGTGGTTTGGAGCTGCCACTCCTCCTTCTGGGCCAGTCTCTGCCCCCAAATTTCCTCCTATCCTCGGGTCCATTCTCTTGCCAAAACTAACTTTTTCCTCATCCGGTTTCTCGCAACACTTTGTTTATGAAATTATTTTAATCCTATAGTGACCAGGCAAATTTACCATTGTCTGTCCGAAAAGTACCCACTACTGTTTTTACATTTCTGCGCTGTTTGTGTTTAGCTCTAATTTTCCTCTCACTCGCTTACGGAACCCACACATATTATATACCGTTTTTCTCGCCATTAAATGGACTTTCTAAAAGATACCATTATTTCCATCATATTGTATAATTTACTATAATTTTCTGAAATATTGTCATGTTTCACATGCCTTGTGATATGCATTAAGAATTGCACATATCTTATCTACCCCTGAGTTTCTCTCCTTCCCTCCTCATGGTGCAGTGACCAGATATCCCATCCCCTCTCTTCCTTTGCAAGCCTTATGGACTCAGATTCACTATGATTTTTTTGACCTATCCGATGAATATTGTTGTGGATTTTCTACAGTTTTGGAATAAAACTTCAACAGATCTTCAAGGTGTCATCTGGATTGAGTCACTGTAATTCATCTAAGACTGGGAGTTATCGCCATCTCATCACAACAGTAAGTTAAGAGATCACATTCTCAGTGCTTTGGTGGAGAAACAGAACAGTCAAAAAATCATATAATCAGTCAGAAGATCTTAGAAAGATCAGCCAAAAGATCAGTCAGACATCCTCCATAGGATCCTTGCTAGCTCTGGATAAACCGGGAGATGCTGTAGGGACACTGGAACTAGCAGCTTCACACAGTGCAGCCATTGCCACAAGCCTGTATGTGCCTGCAAGCAAGTCCCAGCATAGCATTCAACAGTGTCAGGATATTAGTGCTGTGAATCTTCAATACATCTGTGCCTTCCAAACAGTTTATACAGTGCATCTGTACACTACAACCAATTTATTCCTCTGTATGCATTGCACATGATTTGACTGAAAAGAAAGTAAAAATAAATCTTTCTACAACCGTTGCCTAGAAATCCTAGCTGAGCTCAGTAAAATTGATACATTTCTATGCTGCTATACAACTATATCATTAACCCTCTCCTTGTCAGCAAAATGTTCCAGCAAATCAACATGCAATCTGACACACTACCAGACTCAGAAATCCTTTCAGATCAGGAATTAACCCCTGAACCAAACAAAAGAGAAAAAAGATTAACAAAACCAACCTGGAAAGTACAAGAAAATCTTGAAGCTGATGCAGAAGAGTTGGTGTCTCATACGAATGATCTCTGATGTACTGCTGTCAAATGCATGTCAGGTCTCTCTCAACCATGTCATGATGCATTACAACTAGAGAGCACTATTAAGCAATTAGATGTCGCTTATCAGAATTATCAAAGACTGTGTTAAATATATTCATCTCTTAAAGCGGTACAACACTAACGTGTCACTGGAAGAACTAAAGAGATTCAATGAGCTCAATCTAGAAAGAGACAATTTAGTGCTGCAAACGAAGACAAAGGCAGAAGAATCGCACAGCTCCATGAATCCAGATCCCACCGCTCTGCATCCACCAGACACTCCTCAAGGTCTTCCAAATCCCTACAATCAAGGTCTTCCACACTCAGTCAACAACTCATAAAGGCCCGTGCTGATGCTGAAGCTTTTAAAATTCAGGCAGCCTTCGCCAAAAAGAAAGCAGAAATGGGAGATGAAGCCGCATGGAGGCTGAAGCTGCACGCCAGAAGGCAGAAATGGGAGCTGAAGCCACACGCCAGAAGGCAGAAATGGAAGCTGAAGCCGCACACATGGAGGCTGAAGCCGCACGCCAGAAGGCAGAAATGGAAGCTGAAGCCGCACGCAAGGAAGCTGAAGCCGCACGCCACAAAGTGGAAATGGAACTTTTGGAAAAACAATGTGAACATGCCACGGCCATGGCAAGATTAAAGGTTTTAGAAAAGGCTGCTAGTGAAAGTGAAAGAGACAACAGTAGCAGCAGACACTCAGCTGTGTCTTATGCCTCAGATTCTTCACATTCCTCTCCAGAACGTCAGCTCCCTGTCACAGCAACCAAAGCACTCAACCAAGGTCTCTTCTCCGCACCTACCAAGACAATTTGCCTTCATATCTTCCAGTACACCAGACTGTAGCATCTCAGCAAGCAGTGGACAAAAGCATGCACATAATAAACTATCCACCTTACCTTGACATCAGCCAAGTACCTACTAGCAACCACACTGCTCCACAGCTATAAACCAACATGCCAATAAACTTTAAACCAGTTCCAGTGTTGAATGCCTCAGCACCAACATATGTTCCCAAGTCACCTGCAGTCATGCACCCAAAAACACGGACATGTCGCAGTTTGCTAAATACATGCGTCGCAGAGAGCTCACAAAGATAGGCCTCACCAAGTTTAATGACAAGCCTGAAAATTACAGAGGATGGAAATCCACCTTTAAAGCCACAATGAGTGACCTAGACATCACTGCTACAGAAGACTTAGATCTGCTCATCAGAGGCTAGGTCCCCAGTCTACTGAACGCATCAAGAGGCTCAAAGCGGTTCATATTGACAACCCTGCTGCAGGCCTTAAGGCTACTTGGGACAGACTTGAACGTACCTTTGGCAGTCCAGAAGCCATTGAAGATGCCTTATTCAAAAGATTGCACAGCTTCCCAAGGATTTCCGCTAGAGAGAATTTAAAGTTTCAAGAACTCAGCGATGTTTTATTAGAGCTTCAACTCGCTAAAGCTGACATCCGCTTACCTGGTCTCAGTTACCTTGAAACCCCTCGTGGCATCAACCCTATTGTTCTCAAGCTACCGTATGGCCATCAAGAAAATTGGGCAGTGCTTGGATCAAAATACAAGGAAATTATCAAGTTGCCTTTCCTCCTTTTTCCTACTTCTGGGAGTTCATCAAAAGAATTGAAGACACAAAGAATGACCTAAGTTTCTCCTATGGTGCCGGTAACCCTCTCAGTTCACCCCCTCCAAGACCTACAAACACACATATCACACAGAGACCATAGAGGACCAGTGTCAGTGAAAAGGACCACTGTTCTACCTGCACCTGCTACAGTTCTTGAAAAGAAAACAAAACAAGAACATCGAGAACCCAAATCGCCAATGTCCCATACATAACAAACCGCATCCACTTAAGAAATGTATTGGCTTCAGAAAGAAAACCCTACAAGAACGTAAAGAACTTTTTTTAAAAAAAATATAAAGCTTTTATTGAATTTTCAACAAAATTTATACATAAGTAATATAACAGAGAGGTTATACAGAAATAACGGGGGGTAAAGGGGGAAAATCATAAAAACACAAAAAAAAAGACAGAAACATAAAAAACAGAAAAACAGAAAAAAGCACCATGTTGCAAATCAAGTATTATCAGGAATGTATCTCTATATTCAGCAAGACCACTGAAAGGGATTTTCACATATTACTTCAGGTTTAGTCATTAAATTTTAATGGTATAAGTGTCCCAAATCGACCAATGATCCTTTCCCACCCCAGTCAGTCCCATCAAGGCTCTAGCCATCGCATCTAAGGATCGCAACTCACTCAATCTGGTTTTAACAGCACCCACTGTGGGAATTACATTTGATTTCCACTTAGCAGCTATGAGAGTAGTAGTGACTGATAAGATATGAGCCAATAGTTGCTTTTGGAATTTAGTAAGGGAGTCAGGAAACATTTGCAGGAGGAACACCTCTGGGGTTGGGACAATCTCGGCATCTAAAATCTCCGAACTCAGGGAGGCAACTTGGTCCCATAGTGTAGTAAGTCTGGGACAAGCCCACCATGTATGAAAGAAAGTGCCTTCTTCCTCCTCACACCTCCAGCAGGTTCTAGGTACATGTGGGTTGTAGTGATGTTCCCTGTCAGGTGTGATGTACCAACGATATAAAATCTTTTTCCTAGCCTCCACTAATGAGATACAACGAAATTTCTTACAGTCTAATAGAAAACATTCCCTCCATTGATCCGCTGAGAGTGTATGTTGCAGATCTCTTTCCCAGGTTAGTTGAAATCTCCATGGTGAAAGTGGGGTTCTAGTTAATAGTAATTGATAAATCAAGGAAAGGAGACGGGGTCAAGCAATAATGTTCAAACCGAGTCAATATGTCAGCGTCAGGAGGGAGATGTAGCAGGCCATATTTCGCCAAACAGGACCTCAGTCTCATAAAAAGAAAACCTAATTTGAGCTGGAGGGAGTGTCTCTCCTGTAGTTGGAGAAAGGAAAGAATATCATGAGAGGCATAAAAGGAGGATAAGGTGTTGAGTGAGTTACGACACCACGGGCGAGGATCAAAATCTGGGATTAAATGAGTGAACACTGAGAGGGGGGAGGCCAGAGACAGGGGGTGGACCGCAGTCAAGAGAGAGCGAGTCACATCCCAAACATGTAGGAGTAATGCGGGCAAGGCCGGGAGGTCATCTTTCACTAGTCTACATGACTTAGGTGTCCATAACATTCCCACAAAATCATGTGGCTGCGAGCAGGGTAGGATCAAGGAGGTCCATTGAGGGAGGTCCACCCCCGCAAATATGCGGCCAAGATTTGTCATCAGGGCTGCTCTATAGTATAGTAATAAATTGGGTAAACCTAACCCTCCTCTGTCCACAGGCTGATGTAAGATCGCGATTTTAATTCGGGGTCGTTTACCTCGCCATATAAATTGAGAGAGGTTCGAGAGAACCGTTTTAAAGAACGACATAGGAGCTGGTAGAGGCAGAGCCCTAAAAACATATAATATTTTAGGTAAAAGCATCATCTTAATTGCATTAATCCTACCCGCCCAAGAGATTTCCACAGTTGACCATTGTTGACAGAAAGTCGAAACCATATGTATTAGAGGTTTATAGTTAAGCTTAAAGAGTTGGGGTTTGTTAAAAGATAGTTTAATTCCTAAGTAAGTCAATGATCTATTACGCCAGTCATAAGGGTATTGGGATTTAAGGGTGGATATTTCAGCATCAGGGATACCATAGGCAAGAGCCTGGGTTTTGTGTACATTAATTTTATGGTATGACAAGTTCCCATATTCAGTCAGCATAGAATGAAGGGTCGGCAAAGAGGTGAGGGGGTTAGTCAGAGTCAGTAAGATATCATCGGCAAGTAGGCTCAATTTACACACGGTAGGTCCTACCGATAGTCCCTCTATCTCGTCAGATTGTCTAATGGCTTGGGCCAATGGTTCCAGCGCTAGCGCATATAATAGTGGGGAGAGAAGACATCCTTGTCTTGTGCCGTTTGTTATGGGGATCACGGTAGATTGGAATCCTGCGTTTAATACATGTGCATTAGGACATGAGTAGAGCGCTATAATGGCCTTAATAAATTATTTGGGGAAGTTAAATTTTAAGAGAGTATGCTCCAAAAATATCCAGTGTAGGCGATCAAACGGCATCGAGAGAGAGGATTAAAGATGGCGTGGCTGAGTCGGTGGCATAATCCATCAAAGCCATAGCCTTAATGGTATTAAAAGAACAATCACTAGTCCCAAAAATGGGAAAGTGAAATAGAAAAGAGGGCACCCCAACAGAAAATGGGATTAAACCCTCTAGATTACATATGAAAATGAGAAAAGGGGTACAAATGGTAAGTGGACAACCACCATCATAGAACCCCTTAGGTAGTTGGGGTTAAAAAAATTAATCTTTATTATTGGACATTGCCAAATTAGTAATGTGTAGACAGTTATATGACAATGGCAGGTTGTCACATGTGATTAACAAACAATGGATATAATACTATGGACTAAATATTGACGGTGATAGAATAATCTATATAGTGTGTGGTGAGTCAACAGCTAACAATTAGTAGTGGATAACGTGTAGCCAAATACTGCTACTTTGCCCAAAGTGTTTTAATGAACGATATGAAAAGACGCTCATAAATTGAGATATAAATGTTGTATATTTGATTAATATCACATGGATAATAAGCAAAACAGTAAATTGAGGCAACAATATAAACCAATAGTGTAATAAATGGTTTGGACCCTTACAGTCATCAATATGATATTGATACTATTATTGGTAGAACTAAAGGTAACTCTAATAGTATCAGTTAGTGAATGTCACAGATAGAGCAATAGTTTAAATAAGACAGCTAGTGATTAAACTGCGACGAATGGTTGAGTGTAAAAAGAGATAGATATTAATATAGACAACCAATAGGTATAATAGATGCATTGATCACAGTAGGCAAAAAATGCTAGTAAGATCGTAAATCACATACTGAAATAAAGATCGAACATTCTAAGCGACATAGATAATTGTTAAATTGTATAATATAACTCTATGATGGTACCGTTGGGCTATGATTTAAACACTAGGTTATATATATATTGGACCTTGATATGGTTCATATAACAAGTATACATATATTAAATGAGATTGAAACGAACACCCAATATATGGTGAATAAAGTTAGATTCTCATATGGAGATTTAAGAACTAACCACACACCAGGTGGAAATTATTTATCGCTCGGACATAGCCGCGTATGTGTTTATCGAAAAAAAACATATACCAGGTGAAGAATGAAATGTTGGACTAGACAAAATAGCATAGACATAAGATCATACTAAGATACTAATCAGCACTCGATTGTGTATGTAGCCTTGGTTAGGTTGAGATAATAAACATGCATATATTTGGAGGAGAATTCGACAAATACCCAGTATTGAATGCATAGAACTAAATTCTCATATAAATTGATCATCGACCACACGCCAAATAGAAATTAGTTGTATATTGCATCTTTGGTCGGCAATCACACATCAAGTGGAAGGATTATTAGATAAAAAAAGAATAATATTAGCATAAATACATATAGGCATAACTGAAAGTGTATCAGTAATAAGGTGTATATATAGCCTTAAATGTAATATGAAATACAATCGTATATAGATGTAAAAAACAAATCGGCAATCACTTAACCTTGATGTGGTTTGATTTATGAACATGCATATATTTGAAAAATAATTCGGGAAATACCTAGTAATAAATGCATAGGACTAAATTCTTATATAAAAATAGATCATCAGCCGCACGTCAAGTGGGAATTGCTTATTTGTTGCATTTATCACACACCAGGTGAAAAGATTATTAGGCTAAAGAGAATAGTATTGGCATTTATATAAACATAAAAAGAAAAATAGTCAACACTGGGTTGTGTATAGAACCTTGATATAGTTTTTAGATTGCGGTCATACACATGTGTGGAAGACAAATCGGAAAACGCCGAAGCAAAATTGCGTAGGGCTAGACTCTCATACATTAGCCATAATAGGTTTAAGATTGCAAACATGCATACATATGAAAATAATAGATAAGCAGTCGCCCAATATGCAAAGTGTAACGTTATATTCAGCGTCGACCACACACCAAGTGGGAATAAATTATAGAACTCGGAAATGCAGTCGGTAATTAATTCAACATAACCAAAAAAAAAATTTGGAATAAGGCGATAAGAATATGATTGGTTGCCGATATATATATGAGATTAAACAGATTAGGCTCTAAATAGAAAGAGCAATGACCACCAGTCCATAAGCAAAGTTGCTTATTTGTTGCATTTATCACACACCAGGTGAAAAGATTATTAGGCTAAAGAGAATAATATTAGCATGGAGTTGTATAAACGTAGATGGAAAAATCGACAACACTATGTTGTGTATAGAGCCTTAATGTGGTTTAGATTGCGGTCATACACATGTGTGGAAAACAAATCGGCAAATGCCCAATCGAAATTGCGTAGGGCTGAACTCTCATATATTAACCATGATAGGTTTAGAGTTGCAAACATACATACATATGAAAATGATAAAAAACCAGTCGCCCAATATACAAAGTATAGCGTTATATTCAGCGTCGACCACACACCAAGTGGGAATAAATTATAGAACTCGGAAATGCAGTCGGTAGTTAACTCAACATAACCAAAGAATTGGAATAAGGCGATAAGAGTGTAATTGTTGCCAATATAAATGTGAGGCTAAGCAGATTAAGCTCAAAATAGAAAAGGGGCTATGACCACCAGTCCATAGTATTTGAAAAGATTGATTAAAGAAAAAATGTGAAGCAGTTAAAATGGGTAAGGACCCATCGGTATTGTACCGCGCTCAACGTACGTTTCGCCACTTCAGGTCATGTGGCTTCGTCAGGAGCGTTGATAATGTCCCCTCCTAAGATCCAATTATATATACAAACTATCATTACCTCCAGGTGGAACGTGATTTACGCAGGTTAGCCCACATGAAATATATCTATGCAAAGCCGATCGGTAGAGTACGTATCAACCTGCGTATCACGTGTTACGTCTATAACCAATTCGGATAGAGACATTCAACCCCTCGTACTACCCCTACATCTCGTATGTTAGACTAATGGCATCCATGCTATAGAATTAGATATTGACTTGAGTTGTCAGCAGAGAAAATATATGCATTCAAATCATAAGGCCACTGTAGTGCAGTAATATCAATTGCAAAAATTCTGGTTCAGAAAGCCAGAAAGAGTTGCCTATTGACACACGGCTAAGTCATGCTTTAGATTTATTTAACCAATCCTTGTTAACGGGAGTCGTCCCAGAAGACTGGAAATTAGCAAATGTTGTGCCCATTTACAAGAAGGGTAGTAGGGAGGAATCGGGGAACTATAGGCCAGTTAGTCTTACGTCAGTAGTGGGGAAATTAATGGAAACCATGTTAAAGGAAAGGATTGTTGAACATCTAAAAACACATAGATTACAGGATCAGAAACAACATGGGTTTACCTCAGGGAGATCATGCCAAACTAATCTTATTGATTTTTTTGATTGGGTAACAAAAATAATAGACACAGGTGGTGCAGTAGACATTGCTTATTTAGATTTCAGTAAGGCTTTTGATACTGTTCCGCATAGAAGGCTTATCAATAAATTGCAATCTTTGAGCTTGGATTCCAATATTGTTGACTGGATTAGGCAGTGGCTGAGTGACAGACAACAGAGGGTTGTGGTAAATGGAGTTTATTCGGCGCAAGGTCTTGTTACCAGTGGGGTACCTCAGGGGTCAGTACTTGGACCCATTCTCTTTAATATTTTTATTAGTGATATTGCAGAAGGTATTAATGGAAAAGTATGTCTTTTTGCTGATGACACAAAGATTTGCAACAGGTTGACGTTCCTGGAGGGATCAGCCAAATGACAAATGATTTAGGTAAACTAAAAAAATGGTCGGAGTTGTGGCAATTGAGTTTTAATGTGGATAAGTGCAAGATAATGCACCTGGGACGTAAAAACCCAAGGGCTGAATATAGAATATTTGATACAGTCCTAACCTCAACATCTGAGGAAAGGGATTTAGGGGTCATTATTCAGAGGATCTAAGGGTAAGTAGTCAATGTAATAGAGCAGCAGGAAATGCTAGCAGAATGCTTGGTTGTGTAGGGAGAGGTATTAGCAGTAGGAAAAGGGAAGTGCTCATGCCACTGTACAGAGCACTGGTGAGACCTCACTTGGAGTACTGTGTGCAGTACTGGAGACCGTATCTCCAAAAGGATATAGACATCTTAGAGAGAGTTCAGAGAAGGGCTTCTAAAATGGTGTATGGCTTGAAGGAGAAAAGTTACCAGGAAAGGCTTAATGATCTTAACATGTACAGCTTGGAAAAAAGACGAGACAGAGGAGATATGATAGAAACATTTAAATACGTAAAGGGAATCCACAAGGTAGAGGAAGGGAGTATATTTAAAAGGAAACAAAATAGCAAAACAAAAGGACATAGTTTTAGATTAGAGGGGCAAAGGTTTAAAAGTAACATTAGGAAGCATTATTTTACTGAGAGGGTGGTGGATACATGGAACAGTCTTCCAGTAGAAGTGGTAGAGGCCAAAACAGTAAATGAATTTAAGCAAGCATGGGATAGGCATAAGGCTATCCTAAACAAAAGATAAATCCAGGTAAAGTATCCATGTAATTGGGCAGACTAGATGGGCCGAAAGGTTCTTATCTGCCGACATTTTTCTATGTTTCTATGTTTCTATGCTGTCACCTGGCTGAATTAGACCAATCATGGGATATGATGAATAGAACGGACACGAGTATTTATATGCATTCGAATGATAGACAGTTGCTTAACGATAAAAAGTATCCAAGATGCAAAGTGCCAAAATATGACACAATTATCCGAACTGTCTAAGGATACAGGGTAGAAATACCCCAGCATGATAAAGACCATGATTATATATATAATTCTCCAATCTTACATTTAATTGATAGCATGCTAAAGAAATCGCATGACTGGTACAAGTCAACCATGTTGAATACCAAAATCTGTTCCAAAAATTGAGAGATTATAATGTAAATCTAGATTAAGAGAAATATTCTAAGCTATATAAAGAATTATATATATAAACCCTAAATATAGCAGGAAGAATGTCAGATTTGAATATATATTATTTTAGATGGTATTGATGATGGTAGGAAAATAAAAAAGTGTCAATGAAAAATCCTCATAGAACACCATGAACCCATGGTATTAATTGGGGATCAATGGTATTAAAGACAGAATACCTCATTGCCTAAGGGGATAAAAAGGGGAGAGGAATGAGTATTAATAGTAGAGCTGACTTTATATAATCAGAAAATTGGACAAAATTAAGAGGAGGAGCAAAAAAAAAAAGAAAAAAGGAAGAGAGAACAAATCTCAAAGGTACAATAAACCATAAAAATAAAAGATAAAAGTAGTGACTGTGAAAGTAATTATGACTATAATCAATGAAAAAAGATAATTATTAATTAGACCAAATGTTTGTTTTAGAGTAGTATAGATAGATTTAGAGAAGTCTTTCGTGACTATTGGTGTATATATGGGGTAAATGTAAATCCTTCATTTAGGCCTCTTGGAGAGAGGGTCTTTAGTGTATAGATCCAGAAGCTTTCTCTTTGGCGCAAGAATAGATCATAATCGCCTTTCCTCGGGTGAGGTTTGACCAATTCAATACCACAGAAGCGCATCTGAGATGTGTTGCCATTTTGACACTCACGAAAGTGTCGAGCCACTGAGGTATCTTGGCAGCGAACAGAAAGAACATGCTCCCTAATCCTGTGTTTGAAAGGTCGAAATGTTTTGCCCACATATTTTTTGCCGCATGGGCATGTGAGCATGTAGACTAGACCCACAGAGTTACAATTGAAGAATTCCTTGACTTCAAACGATCTTGAATTGGTGCTGTCTTTGAAATGCTTAGAGTTTTTTAAGATAGAGGAACAGCTCTTACATTTGCCACATGCGTATGTGCCCTTAAGCTTATTTTGAAGCCAGGCGTGGCTGAGTCGGTGGCATAATCCATCAAAGCCATAGCCTTAATGGTATTATCAGGGCCTTGTCTGGATTTAATAAACCCTACTTGGTCGTCGGCAATCTATTAGCCAAGATTTTGGCGTACATCTTAGCATCGACATTTTAAGAGGGAGATGGGCCTATGTTTGGAGCAATTACAGTTGTGTTCAAAATTATTCAACCCCCAATGCTGCAAAGGGTTTTAGGGAATTTAGTGTACATTTGTAATTGTATTCAGAATGAAATCCTACAAGGACTTTTTAAAGAACCATATGCAACTAAAATGACATCAATTGGTTTTGTAATACAGTAGTAAATGTTTCTTTTGTGAATTCTTCATTGACACAATTATTCAACCCCTTAAAGACTACCACTCTGAAGAACAGAGGTTCATTCAAGTGTTTTCAATCAGGTATTGAAAACACCTGTGGATGTCACAGCAATAAAGCATAATAAGCACCAATTAGGCAGCTTTAAAAAGACTGTGATACTCAGCTCCTTCTAGACATTTACTGGTGGGGTTACAAACATGGTGAAGTCAAGAGAATGGTCCAGGAAGACAAGAGAAGAGGTGATTACTCTTCACAGGAAGGGCAATGGCTATAAGAAGATTGCAAAGATGTTAAACATACCAAGAGAGACCATAGGAAGCATCATTCGCAAATTCAAGGCAAAGGGCACTGTTGAAACGCTACCTGGTCGTGGCAGAAAGAAGATGCTGACTTTGACTGCTGTGCGCTACCTGAAGCGTAGAGTGGAGAAAAGTCCCCGTGTGACTGCTGAGGAACTGAGAAAAGATTTGTCAGATGTGGGTACTGAAGTTTCAGCTCAGACAATACGGCGCACACTGCGTAATGAAGGCCTCCATGCCAGAACTCCCAGGCACACCCCCTTGCTGTCTCCAAAGAATAAGAAGTGTCGACTGCAGTATGCCAAAAGTCATGTGGACAAACCACAGAAGTTTTGGGATAGTGTTCTGTGGACTGATGAAACAAAATTAGAACTGTTTGGGCCCATGGATCAACGCTATATTTGGAGGAGGAAGAACAAGGCCTATGAAGAAAAGAACACCTTGCCTACTGTGAAGCATGGCGGGGGGTCAATCATGCTTTGGGGCTGTTTTGCTTCTGCAGGTACAGGGAAGCTTCAGCGTGTGCAAGGTACCATGAATTCTCTTCAGTACCAGGAGATATTGGATGACAATGTGATGCAGTCCGTCACAAACCTGAGGCTTGGGAGACGTTGGACCTTTCAACAGGACAATGATCCCAAGCATACCTCCAAGTCCACTAGAGCATGGTTGCAGATTAAAGGCTGGAACATTTTGGAGTGGCCATCGCAGTCACCTGACTTAAATCTGATTGAGAACCTCTGCTGGGACTTAAAGAAAGCAGTTGCAGTGCGCAAGCCTAAGAATGTGACTGAACTGGAGGCTTTTGCCCATGACGAATGGGCGAAGATACCGTAGATCGCTGCAAGACACTTGTGTCAAGCTATGCTTCACGTTTAAAAGCTGTTATAACTGTAAAAGGATGTTGTACTAAGTACTAAGATTGAATGTCACTTGGGGGTTGAATAAAACTGATAATGATGTGAGCACAGAAAAGACATTTGTGGTTATTTCATTATAAATGTTATGTTATATTTGTCTGACCTACACGTGCCTCTTTGATTTAATTGTAAGCAAGATGACTGAATGATCAAAATCAATGTCAAACTAGCCAAAACACTCAATTTCAGTGGGGGTTGAATAATTTTGAACACAACTGTATCCTCAGGCGGCGTTGTTTTGGGAATTGTAACTATAGTAGCGGATAGCCAGTCGCTAGACGCACTCCCCGAAAGAAATATGTGACTCAGCGCAGAAAGAAGATGTGAGTTTAACTGGGGGGAAAAGGTTTTGTAATACGTAGCTGTATATCCATCTGGACCGGGTGCCTTATTAACCTTAAGAGAGGAAAGTGCTGCTTGGAGTTCTCCTAGGGTCGGGGTAGACAATAGTCGATGAGAAATTGCTTCTGATAGGGTCGGGAGATTAAGTCGTTGTAGGAAGGGGAAAATCTCCTGGATAGTGGGGTGGGCTAAAGTTGTGTCTTGTCTTAAATTATAGAGCTTTGTGTAGTATTGTGCAAAACATTCTGCAATTTGCTGGGGATGGTGGCAAGTTGTCCCATCAGCCGCTACCATACGCTCAATTCTAGTTTTTGCCACTTTCTTACGTAATCTATTGGCCATCATTTTACTTGCCTTATTATTATATAGATACATTTTAGTTCGCAGCCTGCGAGCTGCCCAGACATAATCCCGCTTATCCATTTCTGTTAACTGCATTTGGAGTCCAACTAGAGTAGACCGGTCTGCGGGATTAAGATGTTTCTTATGTAAGGTTGTAATTTGATGTATTTGGCGTAGAAGGGTCAATCTGTGTGTTGCATTTAGTTTCTTATAATGAGAGCCCCATTTAATTAAGACTCCTCTCACCACCGTATTATGAGCTTGCCATAGAGTCAGGGGACTAACATCTGGGGTCGAATTTTCTTTAAAATAATTTTCCAAGGTACATTTAACGTCTTCCGCTACTTCTGGTCTGGAGAGAAGGGATTCATTTAACCGCCATGGAGAGTGGCCTAATGGTGGTCGAGAATCAGGGAGTAGTAGGGTAATGGGGGCATGGTCAGACCAGGACATAGATCCAATTGTGGTGTCAGATATTAGGGCCAATAAATCAGCATTAACAAAAAAGAAATCGATCCTAGAGTAGGTTTTGTGTGCTCCAGAGTAAAACGAGTAATCACTTTCGCTAGGGTGGAGAATACGCCAGATGTCAAACAAGTGAAACTCCGCCAGTAGAGCAGAAAAATTACGCACTGAGGAGCGCTGAGATCTAGTAGGTCGGATAGGCAGGTCAAGGGATTGATTAAAGTCCCCGCAGACTATAAGTCTCCCTGTGGAGACCTCAAGTAATTTAACCATGGCTTTGCGGATGAACGAGAGTTGGCCAGCATTGGGACAGTAAAAATTGGTAATAGTGTGTTTCGTTTGGTTATTATCACATATCAGAAAAAGATAGAGTCCATTGGGGTCAGCGATCACTCTATGTAGATTAAAGGTCACGTTCTGATGGATTAAAATGGAGACCCCTCTCGCCTTGACTGAGGCTGTAGCGTGAAAGTGATGGGGATAGTTTGGTAAATATAATTTGGGGTGGGCAGCCGTTTTGAAGTGTGTCTCCTGGAGACACACTACGTCAGGGGGGTGGTGACGCAGGTCAGCATATAAGGAGTGTCTCTTGTGCGGAATGTTCAACCCTTTTACATTCAGCGAAACAATCTTAACAGTCATTTTACATTGCTATTATCAAATACAAACAGGGCAGATAAAACATTAATCTGAGGGATGAAGTCTCCCAAACTTCAGGCATCAAATCAGGAGGAAACATTAAGATTACATTCAGATATTCCGTACTCTGGAGGGAATTCACTTGCATACGGTGTATCTGGCAATGAAAGTGAAATGTACAAAATAGCATGGTGCAAACAGAAACATAAAGAAAAAAATAGACAACAGAGAAAGATAAGAAAAATTTCCAGTCTGGAAGGACAGGGATCAGTGCAAACGGCACCAAAAAATTATGTACATCGATTCTCCCAGGCCACACTGTAAAGGGGCCAACCCTGGGAATATCAGGGGGAGAAAACTCTGCCGGTGGAGTTCAAAAGGCACTGAGGGGAGATACAAATAGCGAGCTCCCACCAGGTAGGTCTCCCGCTCAAGTACTCAGAGAAAAGCGGTTTGTCAAGCAAGGTAGACGTCAAAACCCCTCTGGCAGGGACCCCAAAAAATGAAAAAAGAAAATGGAGTCCAGCAATTCCGGACCAGTAAGACAGGACTCACTTCATGGTGTTTACACGATGCCATTCCGGCGACACTTTCTGCGGAGATGGTGGGGTTTGATGTGGTGGAGTATATTCCCCTAGCAGGTTCCACGACTGCAGGGTAGCAAGGCCTTCCCGTACATCACGAAGTGTGGTCACCACTCCATTACGTGTTACCAGGAGTTTCAAGGGGAACCCCCAGCGATATTGAATTTGGTGGTTACGCAGAATCTTGGTCACTGGCAGGAAATCTTTACGTTTTGCCATGGTGGCGGCAGATAAATCAGGAAAGAATAAGAGGTCGGAGTATGGTGCAGGCAATCCAGCGGAATTTCGCATAGCGGACAGGAGAGATTCTTTAATGCGAAAAAAGTGGACTCTCATTAAGACATCTCTCGATATCGATTTGATCCAAGTGTCTCGGTTTCGGGATACGATGTGCTCTATCAAGTTGTAAATCCATGTCTGAGGCTTCTGGTAGCAGGGAGCGAAACAGGTTGTGGAGGTATACGGTTAATTCCGCTGGTTTAACTGTTTCAGGGATGCCACGCACTCTGATATTATTTCTGCGGGATCGATCTTCTAGATCCGTCACCTTAAGGAGAAGAGTCTCATTCACCGATTTTAACTCTTTATAGGCATCTACCAATTCGTTGTGGGCCAGGCATATTTCATCAGACTTAGATTCTAGTGCATCAGTGCGCTCACCCAGATCCCGAACTTCTTGATGGAAAGTTGCAGTGATGGATCGAAAAATCCTCCTGTATGGTGGCCCTGAGATCCTGGAGCAGGGTCTGAAGTTGGAGGCCCGAGGCAGGAGCCGAAGCAGAGAGGGCCTGGAGTCGAGATTCCCCTTCCTCCGATTGCGTCGATTTCGGGGAGCCGGAATCGCGGGAGGCTTGGGCGCCATCTTGCGGCCTATCTCGGGTCTTTCCCGGGCGCGATATTTCCGCCATTTTTGGGGTCTTGCTGGGTGCCATCTGGTGGCAAGGGGGTTCCGGAGCCAGTAGGGGTAGTTTGCAGCAAAAACCGCCGACGTTGTGAGCCGCTGGAGCAGGGAGATCAGCCGGGAAAAACAGAGCTCAGGCTACATGCGTCCGCTCAGAATGGCTGCCGGCCACGCCCCCCCACGTAAAGAACTTTTAAAGAAACTTGGGGTCTGCTACAAATGCTGCGCCTCCACAGAACACTTTGCAAAGGACTGTAAAGCTATCATTAAATGCATAGAGTGTGACAGCGATGACCATGTACAAGCTCTTCATCCATATCCGCACAACTTTACTAAGCCCACAAACAATCCTCCTGAGGCAAAGCAAGGTGGGGAGCGCACAGATCAAGCAGCACCTTCTACCTCAGTGTTCTCTTCATGTACTCTCTCCACTGGCTCCTTTCCATCTGCCTTCAAACACGCGCTAGTTACCCCTTTACTAAAGAAACCATCCCTCGATCCCAACTCTCCATCCAACTACCGCCCTGTATCCCTGCTTCCCTTCACATCAAAGCTCTTAGAAAAACTAGTCTTCAACCGCCTCTCCCTCTTCCTGTCCTCCAATTCCCTACTTGACCCCCTGCAATCTGGCTTCCGTCCCCTACACTCAACTGAAACTGCCCTCACCAAAGTCACCAACGACCTCCTAACTGCTAAAAAACACGGCCACTATTCTATTCTCATCCTGCTTGACCTCTCAGCTGATTTTGACACTGTTGGCCACCCCCTCCTTCTACAGACCCTCAACTCTCTGGGTCTCGGTGACACTGCACTCGCTTGGGTTGACTCCTATTTATCCAACAGGTCCTTCTGTGTGTCCTTTTCTGGTAACTCCTCCTCTTCATTGCCTCTATCTGTTGGTGTACCTCAAGGCTCTGTCCTTGGTCCTCTGCTCTTTTCCATCTACACCTCCTCCCTGGGCAAAATCATCAACAGCTTTGGCTTTAATTACCACCTCTACGCTGATGACACTCAGATCTACCTCTCTACCCCTGATCTCTCTCCCCCTGTCCTTTCCAAAGTCAGTGACTGTTTATCTGGCATCTCCTCCTGGATGGCCTCCCACCACCTAAAGATCAACATGTCAAAGACTGAGCTCCTACTTATTCCTCCCTCCAATGCCTCCCCCACCTCCTGACTTCTCTATCACGGTGGAGGGTATCACCATCTCCCCATCAAACCAAGTTCGCTGTCTTGGAGTTACACTTGACTCTGCTCTTTCCTTCATCCCCCACATCAAGTCTCTTTCCTCCTCCTGCTGATACCAACTGCGTAATATTTCCAGAATTCGGCCATTTCTTACTGCTGTCACCACAAAACAACTCATACACGCCCTGATAATCTCCCGACTCGACTATTGCAATAATCTTTTATCTGGCCTCCCTCTGTCCCGCCTCTCCCCCCTACAATCCATCCTGAACGCCTCCGCCAGGCTAATTCACCTCACCCGCCGCTCTGTCTCTGCCGCTCCCCTCTGCGAGTCCCTTCACTGGCTCCCCATCCACTGCAGAATTAAGTTCAAAATCCTTATCCTTACCTACAAAACCCTCACTAACTCAGCTCCCCACTACCTGTCCTCACTAATCACCAAATACACCCCAGCCCGCTCCCTAAGGTCAAACAGCGACCTGCGCCTACCGTCTCCCTGCATTACCTCTTCCCATGATCGACTGCAGGATTTCTAACGCGCAGCCCCCACTCTCTGGAACGCTCTCCCTCGTACTGTCAGACTTTCCCCTAACTTCTCTTCCTTCAAACGCTCCCTTAAAACGTTCCTATTTAGGGAAGCCTACCACCCAACTTGCTGACGCAACCATCAATCACTCTCACCTTGCAGTCCTCTCCTCCTGTTTCCAACCGCAACCCTCCTAGATTGTGAGTTCCTACAGGAATAGGGCCCTCATCTCCTCCTGTACTGTTTGTCAAATGTTGTTCAATGTATTGTATTGTAACCCTGTCTATACTGTGCCTATTGTACAGCGCTGCGGAATATGCTGGCGCTTTATAAATAAAGAATAATAATAATAATAATGTACAGAAGTCTGTGACAAATCCTGCGCCAAGATATGTTTGGTTCGTGTATACCCAAGAGGTCAACCTGAAAAGGCCATAAGACTGTATACTATTCTGGATGATCAGAGTAATAGATCTCTTGCAACAACTACATTTTTTGAACTTTTGAACATAAAAGAAAATGCTCTACCGTATACCCTAACTACTTGCACCGGCACTACAGAAGTATTAGGTAGGAGAGCCAGCAGTCTTGTGGTTGCTCCTCTGAACGACAATGTGGAAATACCTTTGCCCACTATCACTGAGTGCAACCAGATTCCGAGCAACAAAGAGGAGATCCCTACTCCTGAAGCTGCCTTACACCTGTTACGTCTCGACCCTGCCCCCTAGTGGTGAAGGGTCTCATGTCTGTTTATTCCCTGTGGTCTGTTTGGCCAAGCCGTTTGGGGCTGTTCTGGGGTTCTGCTGTGATCTCCTGGTCTGGGGTCACATGGCCCAATCACACAGACCCACTCCCTATAAATATCCCAGCATCACAGAGCCTCATTGATGGTTTGTGGAGTTTGATGGTGGTTGTGTCCTATTTGTTCCCTGAGTTGCTGCAAAGCATTCTTGTTCTAGTGCATTCTGGTTTTGATCTCGGCTGTGTTTCCTGACGATCCTTTTCTGCTGACTCCTGGTACTCTGTATGCTGATCTGTTGCCTACCTTGCCTGAACGACCATTCTTATATGTTTCATGTATTTTGTTTGTCCTAGTTTAGTATAGTCTCCGAGGCCATTAAAAGGACCTCCTCAGTGCAGGTTGTTTTGTCTGTCTTGTTTATCCCTTGCCCTTCTTATTTATATTTATCTTTATCTGTTAATTCTTTGTGAGGGTTTTTCTTAGAAGTATTCCCACCATAGGGATTCCTGTAGTTTTCTCCTGGTCCTCCTGTTCCATGTGTCACTGTCTGGTTCCTGTATCATCCTGAAGTGGTGTTCAGTTCAGTTTCGCCAAGTCTGTCAGTTTGTTGACTGCCCTGCAGCCTGCATAATTCATCTACTGTCATTTATTGTTTGTGTTTCTGAGCGTGTCCTGGGTTATCTGTCGGTCTTGAAACCTTCGGAGCTTAGTGGCAATTCAGTCCTACTTTTGTGCTCCTTGTTTTTGGAGAAATAAGTCTGTTTTATTGATCTGTCCAGTCAGTAGCTCACCTGCCTTAAGGGCTACACTCCATGTTCCAAGCCACCACGATGGCCCAAGAGAGGGCCAACCGTTACATTACAAACCGTCCATCCAAGCCTGTAGGTGAGTTTACTTATGATTAATTCTGTGCTCCAAATGGTGCTTGATTTGCTTATGGAGCTGAGGAGGTTAATGCTGTCTCTCAGTGTGCTTAATTATGCGTTTCCTCCCAGCAGAGTCTCTGGGGAACCTCCCACGTCTGAAAAAGTGAGACGTATTTTGTTTAACCTGTGCTATTACTGCAGTTCACCCCAGCATAAAATATGTTGCTGTCCAGTAAAGCCCAGATCCAGCATGTCCTGTTCTCAAGGTGAGACCCTGGTATCCATGTCATGCAGCCGTAGTGCTGATCCTAATGCTGGGACCTCTGTTTCTGTGCATTGCAAGGGTGGTGCAGTTACCAAAAGTGGCCAGGGTGGCGCTGTTGCTACAAGTACACAGTTTAAATGTGAAACTGTATGTTCTGCACATTGTAGCGTGCCCATTTCGCACAGTGGAGCCACTGACTTGCAACCGCAAGTATCTACTGCTCTGTCTGTGCCAAACAGCGAAGCAACTGTGCCTATGACCCACAGTGGAGCTTCTATTTTTGGTAACAAGCCAGGCCTGTCTGAAGTTGGCTGAGTGCCTTCCACGACCCATGTTGGCTGTGTGCCATCCATGATGTCCGTTCCTTGCGGGATGCCAGTTTTGGTTCAGTCTGCTGATGTCTCTGATTCCTGTTTCTGACTGTCTTGTGTACCCAGAGACTGGCTATAAGCCAGAGCACCCTACGACTGGCTATAAGCCGGGGTGTTCAGAGTCTGGCGAGGTGCCAGGGACCCTTGAATGTGGCTATAAGCCAAGGGATCCCCCGACGATCAGTTTTCAACCCAGCAGTGAGACCTTAAGATCTAACTTCACGCCTGTTGTGGGCCAAGAGCCCTTCACGCCTGTTGTGGGCCAAGAGCCCTTCACGCCTGTTGTGGGCCAAGAGCCCTTCACGCCTGTTGTGGGCCAAGAGCCCTTCACGCCTGTTGTGGGCCAAGAGCCCTTCACGCCTGTTGTGGGCCAAGAGCCCTTCACGCCTGTTGTGGGCCAAGAGCCCTTCACGCCTGTTGTGGGCCAAGAGCCCTTCACGCCTGTTGTGGGCCAAGAGCCCTTCACGCCTGTTGTGGGCCAAGAGCCCTTCACGCCTGTTGTGGCCAAGAGCCCTTCACGCCTGTTGTGGGCCAAGAGCCCTTCACGCCTGTTGTGGGCCAAGAGCCCTTCACGCCTGTTGTGGGCCAAGAGCCCTTCACGCCTGTTGTGGGCCAAGAGCCCTTCACGCCTGTTTTGGGCAATGAGCTCTTTCTGTCTGCTGACGAGGCAGCCGTGCCCATGGTGAGCTGCGAGGCAGCCGTGCCCACGCTGAGCTTCGAGGAAGCTGTGTTCACATCTATTTTGGGCCAGGTGCCCTTTATGTCTGATACCGACAAGGCTGGCAAGCTGCCAGTCCTTCCCATTGCTGGCGATATGGCAACCCTGTCCCATGTGGGCGACAAGCCCCTCGTGTCAGCCTCTGATGGCGAGCTGCCAGTTATGTCTGTTTCTGGTTATTTGCCAGTCCTGCCAGTTACTGGAGATGATCCAATCAAATATGATACTGGCAAAGAATCAGCCTTGTTTCTGTCAAGGGCTGATCACACTGATCACACTATGCCCAAGTCCCATGGTGAATCTGGTAATACCAGGCTTCATTCTATGTCTAAGGAAGCCTGGCACAATGATGGAGCTACATCCAAGTTAACCGGTACTACCATCTCAGATTCTAGCCCTGTATCCGAGGGTTATATACGATCCCCATGTGGGATGTTGTTCCGTGAGGCACACTGGGCCCATGATCAAGAAAGACCCTAATGCTTTGAGGTGTTTTGAGGAGGAATCCGATGATTCGGAAGGTCCACAATATACTCTTCCAGGTGAAATGTGTAACACTGGTGAGGTGCCAGTTGTCCCATGTCCTGGCAATGTTCACTGTTCCAACGGTGGGTTGGTCATGCCAGATACAGGTGAGTTGTCAAGTCTGTCCATGCCGAGCTACGAGCCAGCTGTGCCAATGCCGAGCTACGAGCCAGCTGTGCCAGTGCCGAGCTACGAGCTAGCTGCACCCATGTTATGCGAGACCACTGTGGCCAGGTTATGTTATGAGGCCGAAGTGCCTGTATCTACACATGAGACCTTCATGTCTGGTTCTACTAGCGAGCTGCTAGTCATGCCAATGCCGAGCCACGAGACAGTTACGCCCGTGTTGTGTGTGCCAGCTGTGCCAATGTCTTGCTGCGAGACAGCAGTGCCAATGTCCTGCTGCGAGACCACTGAGGCCACATTAGGTTGTGAGACCGATGTGCCCACATTATCATATGAGACCACTGTGCCCTTGTCCCACTGTGGGTCCAGTGTTCCTACCTTTGTCATGCCTAGTGTGGGCGCTGAGCCCTATGGCCAAGTGTGGGTGCTGAGCTCTTCATGTATAATTCGGGCAATGTGCCCCTAATGCCTGTTTCTGGCGATTATGTCAAGTTTTTCCCAGGTGGGTGATAAGCTCTTCAGGTCTGGTTCGGGCCAAGAGCCTCTTATGTGTGCCCCTACTATAGCTATGTCAGGTGGGGTTGTCACCAGTTCTAGATCTCGGTCCAGGAGAAGATGAAAAAAGGGGGTCAACTCTAACCATTCCAGTTCCGAGGATGCCACAATTCACCCTGGATCCAGTAGTGCCACACTCCGATCTAGTTCCGAGGATGCCTTACTTCGCACTTGTCTCGAGGAAATCCAGCAAGATGGTGGCTTGACTGGTACGTTGATTCCCAAGACTAGTCGTGTTCCTAAGGGGTATATGCGTATGCCTTCTGGCTCGTTGTTACGCGAGATGCACTGGGTAGTGCTCCGGAAGTACCCTAACATATTCTGATGGTTCCTGGAGGAGTCTGATGATGAGCGAATATACAATTCTGATGGATATCTGTCGTGACTAATTTTCATGTTTTGTTTTCCTGACACCGGCTGTCATGTTTTTGTCTAGGGTGCCCAGGGGGGTCACCTGTACGGGAGGGGGTCATGTTATGTCTCGACCCTGCCCCTTATTGGTGAAGGGTCTCATGTCTGTTTATTCCCTGTGGTCTGTTTGGCCAAGCCGTTTGGGGCTGTTCTGGGGTTCTGCTGTGATCTCCTGGTCTGGGGTCACATGGCCCAATCACACAGACCCACTCCCTATAAATATCCCAGCAGTACAGAGCCTCAATGACGGTTTGTGGAGTTTGATGGTGGTTGTGTCCTGTTTGTTCCCTGAGTTGCTGAAAAGCATTCTTGTTCTAGTGCATTCCGGTTTTGACCTCAGCTGTGTTTCCTGACGATCCTTTTCTGCTGACACCTGGTACTCTGTATGCTGATCTGTTGCCTACCTTGCCTGAATGACCATTCTTATATGTTTCATGTTTCATGTATTTTGTTTGTCCTAGTTTAGTATAGTCTCCGAGGCCATTAAAAGGACCTCCTCAGTGCAGGTTGTTTTGTCTATCTTGTTTATCCCTTGCCCTTCTTATTTATATTTATATTTATCTGTTAATTCTTTGTGAGGGTTTTTCTTAGAAGTATTCCCAGCATAGGGATTCCTGTAGTTTTCTCCTGGTCCTCCTGTTCCATGTGTCACTGTCTGGTTCCTGTATCATCCTGAAGTGGTGTTCAGTTCAGGTCCTGTTTCGCCAAAGTCTGTCAGTTTGTTGACTGCCCTGCAGCCTGCATAATTCATCTACTGTCATTTATTGTTTGTGTTTCTGAGCGTGTCCTGGGTTATCTGTCGGTCTTGAAACCTTCGGAGCTTAGTGGCAATTCAGTCCTACTTTTGTGCTCCTTGCTTTTGGAGAAAAAAGTTTGTTTTATTGACCTGTCCAGTCAGTAGCTCACCTGCCTTAAGGGCTACACTCCATGTTCCAAGCCACCACGATGGCCCAAGAGAGGACCAACCATTACAACACCATTCTCACTTGAAGGACATAGCCTGCCAAATACCAGCCCTCGACGGAATTGCTGATATCCTGCTGTTGCTCAGCCGAGACATCTTAGGCTGGGGTCAGACGAGCGTGATTTCTACGGACTGTACGTCCGTGCAGTACGGACATCGTCAGTACGGATGACGCAGTAGTGGTCACACAGTCCGTTTTTTCACTGAAGTTATTTTTGACGGATGTAGGAGGGAAAAATAAATTACAATGAAAAAACATTCTGTCCGTCAAAAATGCTGGACGTATAAATGCAGTCCGTCTGACCTCGCTCCATCACTCACACACAAAGCTATGCAGACGTTATGGACGTGGCGCACTCCGCACGTCCATTCTAGCAGTATTACGTTCTTGCCTAACCTGCGTCCGTTTGCCGCGGCCGTTGTGCGTCCGCAGTTCAGTGCGGACGTACTTCATGTGTCGGGCTCCAATGGACTTTCTTTCATGCTATCACGGACGTACTTTTAGGCGCAATCACGGACGTGAACACTACGCTCGTCTGACACCAGCCTTAAGGGTGCTCAAAGTTAGTCAACAAATCAACGGTCCACATGATGCTCCATATGCTCAGTGTCTGGATATAGGCTGGGTCATCAGAGGCAATGTTTGTCGAGACAAAGGCAGAGAATCTTACTCAGTTTCTTCCTTTAAAACACACGTCCTGACGAATGGACGGACTTCTTGTTCTGCACGACGACCACACCAATATCATGTGAAGGAAAGACTGCTTCATAAGGGCGCACAACGACACATCATACAGGACGAAGAGAAAGCTCTTAATTTCTGGGATGATAACATCGGCAACAGTGTTTGAGGTAACATTTAAAGACAACGAGTTGACAGCTACCATGGAAGACAAAGAATTCCTGAGAACCATGAGTAAAGAGTTCCACCAAGATGATTCCAACAGCTGGGTAGCACCTCTACCATTCCGTACTCCAAGAAAGAGACTACCAAACAACAGAGAACATGCAGAAGCATGGTTTACTTCTTTACAACGCAGTTTGAATCGGAAACCTGAGATGAAAAGACACTTTGTGGACTTTATGAAGAAAGTGTTTGAGAAAGATCATACTGAGCCTACACCTCCGCTTAAGGCAGGTGAAGAATGCTGGTATCTTCCATGCTTTGGTGTCTATCATCCTCGCAAGCCTGATCAGATTAGGGTGGACTTCGACTCAAGTGCTCGACATGAAGGTGTCTCCCTCAATGACAGTCTTCTCACTGGGCCTAATCTGAACAACAACCTCATAGGAGTTTTACTTCGCTTCAGACAAAAAACAATTGCTATTATGGCTGACATTCAGCAAATGTTCCACTGTTTCATCATCCGTGAAGACAACAGAAACTTCCTCAGGTTCCAATGGTATCGCAATAATGATGTCAATGATGAAGTCCTAGACTACCGGATGAAGGTACATGTTTTCGGTAATAGTCCTTCTCCCGCAGTAGCAATTTATGGACTGAGGAAAACGGCTCAAGAAGGAGAGAAAGAATTTGGGTTTGATGCACGACAGTTCGTCGAAAAGAACTTCTATGTAGACGACGGACTCAAATCTCTGCCTACAGAAGAAGAAGCTATTGACCTTCTTACTAGAACCCAGAACATGCCACTGCAAACCTCAGACTTCACAAAATCATTTCGAACAGCGACAAGGCCATGAGAGCCTTTCCCTCTGATGACTACGCTGTCAGTGTGAAGAAATTCCAACTAGGAACGGACCTTTCCATTACACAGCGCAGTCTTGGATTGCTTTGGAACGTTAAGCAAGACACGTTCACATTTCAAGCATCAACCTGTGATAAACCCTTCACAAGCGAGGAGTTCTGTCTACAGTGAATAGGGATGAGCCGAACACCCCTGTGTTCGGTTCGCATTCAAACGCGAACAATTTCAAAAGTTCGAGTTGGAACGCGAACACGATTCGAACTCAATGCAAGTCAATGGGACTCGAATGTTCGAATTTTAGAGTGCCCTCCACAAGAGGGCATATAGGCAAGATATTTGCCATAAAAGGTGTATGGGGGTCCGGGTAGTGCCCTGGGGGACAGGAAACAAGGACAAAAAGTAAAAAAAAAAACATTTTTAAAGGAACAGTGAGTTTTCCATGAAATAAAGGTTAAGAATAAAAATGAGAAATTCCTTCAAATATCGTGCCTAGGAGGTCCCCATAACCTGCCCGTGAAGTGACGGATTTGTAGGATGTATAGAAACATTTAAAAATAAAAAAATGACATTTCAAAGTTGGTGAAACTTATGCAGGCTTTGGATGAAAGTAACCATAGGTGCTTTAAAATTGGGCCTTTAGTGTCGGCAACAGTGCCGTCACACCGTAACCCCTCTGTGGTATTGTGGAAGAGTGCAGCGGTGGACCCTGCGGTCCAATATTAAAATGATATGAATCTGGTACAGGCGTCAGTGCACCCAAATATTGTGCCCTTGGTGGCAGCAAGTGCCTTCACACCGTAACCCCTATGTGGTATTGTGGAAGAGTGCAGGGTTGGACCCTGCGGTCCAATATTAAAATGATATAAGTCTGGTAATATAGGCGTCAGTGTCAGTGCAGCCAAATTTTGTGCCTTTGGTGGCAGCAAGTGCCTTCACACCGTAACTCCTTTGTGGTATTGTGGAAGAGTGCAGTGGTGGAGGTTTTGTGAATGCAGAAGAGATCCCCGATCTATTCAGTTACGTCAGCATCAGGGGATTGATAGCTGCTGATCCAGGACTGATTCATTTTTCTAAATGTCAGCCAGTCTACAGAGTCGGTGGACAGACGCACTCTTTTGTCTGTGACAAAACCTCCAGCGGCACTGAACGTCCTTTCGGAAAGCACGCTAGATGAAGGGCAACCTAGTAGCTGCATAGCATATTGGCTAAGTTCTGGCCAGTGATCCAATCTTAACACCCAGTAAGCCAGTGGATCATCTGCTGTAAAGGTATCCATGTCTGCTCTTGCCCCTAGGTAGTCCTGCACCATATGGTGAAGACGCTGGCAATGGGTGCCTACATTTAACGTCCCTGGGCGTCGTGGACTAAAAAAAATTAAAAAGGCATCAGTCAAACGGCCCCGGCCTTCACCGCTCTTCCTCTGATCATCCGCAGCCTCAGAAGCACCTGTGTCATCACTTGGTAACCTACCAGTGCCTGTAAAAGTGTTACACAAGTGTCGCTTTAGAGCGTCCTCAAGTTGTTTCATCCTGTGCTCTCTCTGTGCGGCCAGGATGAGCTCTGCAACTTTACCCTTGTATCGTGGATCAAGAAGGCTTGCCAACCAGTAATGATCCCTCTCCTTGATAGCACGAATCCTGGGGTCCTTTACCAGGCTTTGCAGGATAAGGGAGCCCATGCAGCGTAGGTTGGAGGTGGCATTAGCTTCCGAGTCTTCCTGGTCAATGAGGATGACCCCATCGTGCACTTCCTCCTCCCAGCCACGTACTAGTCCTTGGGTTTCTGGGCACACAAAATGGATCCCAAAAAGTTATCCGCATTCCTTGATTGGCCTTTGCCCCAAAGGTTGAAGGTAATCCAGTGTTTTTTAACGGTTCACAAATTATTATAGAAGATTTATAAAGAGCTTCTCTACCCTGGTGTCTCCTATAACTGCCATGACCAAGAAGGGTGTCCTTAACAAAAAATGGACCCCCCCCTGCCATTTGACAAGCCTTTACCACTGCCCCGGTACTCAGACATCCTGAGTCCCAAGTTGCCCTTCCAGATGGAGGTTGATGAATATTAGATCAGTATAGGTGCTCTCCTGTTGCAAAGAGAGGCACTTGACAAACCCTTGCATCCCTGTGGGTTCTACTCCTGGAAGTTAAACTCCAGACAGGCGAGATGGTCGTTGCTCTTGTCTAGTTTCAATTATGTACTTACGTACAGACCCGGGTCTCGTAATGTAAAAGTAGATGCTTTGTCTAGACAACATGAGACATATGAACTGCACATGTATGATAAAAAACCCATTGTCCCCCAAGAGCGTATTATCGCTTCCACTGCCATCACCGTGTCCTCGCCTTTGTTGGAAAGGCTCCAGGCAGCTCAGGGTGCTGCTCCTAAGAAGAAACCTCCTGGTAGGCTTTTTATCCCTGAAACCGAGTCAGAACAATTAATGTAACTATATCATGATGCCAAACCATCAGGCCACATGGGAATCACTAAGACAGTGTCCAGTCTAAGTAAACAATTTTGGGGGCCCACCATGCGTAAAGCTGTAGCAGTTTGTGAGGTATGCAACAAGAAACAAAAACCCAAAGACTATGCCAGTTGGGTTTTTGGATTTCATAGTTGAGTTGCCTAAGTCTCAAGGAAACACAATCATACTCACCGTAGTAGAGCACTTCTTGAAAATGGGTCACTACATTCCTCTCCCCAATCCGCCTTCTGCTGCAGAGCTAGTACCCATCTTTGTATAAAATTTGGTTAGACTTCATGGCATCCCTCTGGGTACTGTGTCTGACAGGGGTACTCCATTCGTGTCCAGATTCCGGAGGGGTTTCTGTGACAACATGGGGATACAGTTGGCCTTTACCTCGGCTTACCATCCTCAGACAAATGGGGCAGCTGAGAGGGCAAACCAGAGCCTGGAGCAATATCTGAGGTGTTTTGTATCTGAAAAGCCAGACAATTGGTTTGAGCTCCTGCCATGGGCAGAATATGCCTTGAATAATGCAGTCAGTGAAACCACTGGTCATTCACCTTTCTATACGGTGTAGACATGGAGACATGGAGGAAAGTCAAGGAGGCAATAGAGAAAAGTGCTTTGATGCAAAAAATGAAGGCTGACAGGCATAGTAGACAGGTTCCTACATATAATGTTGGGGACAGGGTGTGGCTTTCTACACGCCACATAAGGCTACTTGTGCCTTCAATGAAAATGGCTCCACGATTTATAGGTCCATATAAGGTATTGTGCCGGGTAAACCCTGTCTCATATGCATTGGCATTACTTTCCCACCCAGTGGCGTAACTAGAAACCTGAGGGCCCCGGTGCAAGAATCCACGAAGGCCCCTCCCCAACCCCCTCCCCCCAAAAAAAGATCTATATTTTTACTTTTTTTTTTCCTATAAAAAAGATAGTATTGCCCCCAGCTCACATGGATATATATATTGCCCCCAGCTCACACGGATATATACTGTATATTGCCCCCAGCTCCCATGGATATATATTGCCCCCAGCTCACACATGGATAAATTGCCCCAGCTCACATATGGATATATATTGCCCCCAGCTCACACATGGATATATTGCCCCAGCTCACACATGGATATATTGCCCCAGCTCACATATGGATGTATTTGCCCCAGCTCATGGATGTATTTGCCCCAGCTCGTGGATGTATTTTCCCCCAGCTCGTGGATGTATTTGCCCCAGCTCGTGGATGTATTTGCCCCCAGCTCGTGGATGTATTTGCCCCCAGCTCGTGGATGTATTTGCCCCCAGCTCGTGGATGTATTTGCCCCCAGCTCGTGGATGTATTTGCCCCCAGCTCGTGGATGTATTTGCCCCAGCTCGTGGATGTATTTGCCCCAGCTCGTGGATGTATTTGCCCCCAGCTCGTGGATGTATTTGCCCCCAGCTCGTGGATGTATTTGCCCCCAGCTCGTGGATGTATTTGCCCCCAGCTCGTGGATGTATTTGCCCCCAGCTCGTGGATGTATTTGCCCCCAGCTCGTGGATGTATTTGCCCCCAGCTCGTGGATGTATTGACCCAGCTCATGGATGTATTTGAGGGAGGTGTGGCAGGTATCCCTGACAGCGCATCAATAGTGCAAAACACTGGAATGCAACTGGAACATTTGCATATGCATATATAAATAATGAAATAAAGTGCATCAATAATAGGCACAATAGTGAAAAAGTGCAACAAATCAATATAGTGCAGCGGTGCCTTAAAAGAATAAAACCAGCAGGGCTAAGTGCAATAGTGCATATAGGAGGATACGTAGATAACCTGTAGATAATAAGCAATAAAGTGCACAAATTATATGTCCATTACTAATCCGATGGACATGCACAAAAAGTGTCCAATATTTCAATTGAGTGCAATAGTGCGTATAGCAGTCCGTGATGTTGGAAGATAAAATACTCAGGAGTCCCAATGTTTGTGGTGCTCCTTCTTATTCCGGTGGAAAGTTCGTCACGTCCTCGATTTCATAAAAGAGGGAGAAGCACACAGGGAAATCTTTGGTGCAGGAGATCTTATGACAAATTGGAGAAAGATTATTATTGGTAGAAGTATATACCACTCACATTTAAATGAGCCTAAAAGGTTTCCCGGCTCTAGGTTTAATCGCCTATGGCCTGTAGAGAGTGGCACTTCCCTTCTTTACCAAGTAACAGGTCCTATACGAATTAAGAACAGATGGGAGACAATGCTCCCATAGCGTAATACTGCAGGGTAACCAAACAGAGGTAATTACACAGTGCACTTACCAATTAAGGAGCCTTTCAATCTCAGGCTCAGTCAGTATAGCCTTAGGCACTCTTAGGTAGGTGCCCTGGACCTCTTTTCCTCGTTGGTAGATCGAGTGGTGTTGTTCCCATGAGGTATCAGGTTGGAATTAGCAAAACACGGCCAATGAAGGGTTAAAAGTAAAAAATATACATTTATTCCATAAAAAGGGACATTAAAATACCGAGACGCGTTTCGGCTGTGGTAGCCTTCCTCAGTCGGTGTATTGTCCTGTAGTGTCTCTGTTTTGCACTATTGATGCGATGTCAGGGATACTTGCCACACCTCCCTCATCTTTGTTTAGCACAGATTTTGGTTGTTTTTTCTGTGTTTTTTATCCCAGGGCGGCATCATATCACTTACTGGTTATAACTTATCATCATAAATGCATTTATTGGTAAAAACAATATATAACTTTATAGGCGCCCACGTTTTAGGGTATATAGCTTTATACCCACATTCCTTCCATGGATGTATTTGCTCCCAGCTCATGGATGTATTGCCCCCAGCTTGTGGATGTATTTGCCCCCAGCGCTCACCTTGCTCTGCACTGCTCTTCTTCATCTTCACGAAGCGAGCGGCAGCTGGCATGATGCAGCTTGGCCGCTCACCAGGAACCACCTGACCAGCACAGCCGAGTTCTCGCGAGATCTCGTGCGTTGGTCAGCTAGTTCCCATGCCACGCGAGCGGCCAAGCTGCAAGCCAGCGGGCCGCTCGCAGAGAGAGGAACAGCCGGCGGCGCTGCTCCCAGATTCCGGCTCTAATTGCCGGAATCTGGTGGCGGCGCTGGGCCCCCCTCCAGTGGCGGAATGTCAGGGCCCGGTCGGAACTGCGACCTCTGCGACCCTAGTGCTTCCGCCACTGTTCCCACCTTAAGATACACAATGTGTATCATGTCAGCCTCCTGAAGCCCCTATTGCGCAATAGATTTACCAGGGTTCATGCTCTCCCTCCTCCTGTCATGTTGGAGGGTGAGGAAGAATATGAAGTACGTGCCATCCTAGATTCCCGACTGTCCAGGGGCACACTACAATAGCTTGTTGTAACGGGGGGAGTAGAGCCAGCTAGAAAGTAGCGGAGTTGAGATCCTTAAGGACTGATAAACCTTTTTGACGTTTAAACACCGATTGGCAGACACAGAATTATACACTTGCGGCAATGAGGATAAACAAAAAACTGAGTTGCTACTAAGCACTAAAGGTTTCGAGACCGATAGACTACTTAGCGCACAAGCAGAAACACACAGATTAGTCAGACAGTTGGTGCATTGTGCGGACTGCAGGGCAGTCAGGAAATAAGCTGCTTTAGAAACATATAAAAATGTCGGCAGATAAGAACCTTTCGGCCCATCTAGTCTGCCCAATTACATGGATACTTAACCTGGATTTATCTTTTGTTTAGGATAGCCTTATGCCTATTCCATGCTTGCTTAAATTCAATTACTGTTTTGGCCTCTACCACTTCAACTGGAAGGCTGTTCCATGTATCCACCACTCTATGCTTCCTGATGTTACTTTTAAACCTTTGCCCCTCTAATCTAAGACTATGTCCTCTTGTTTTGCTACTTTGTTTCCTTTTAAATATATACTCCCTCTACTTTGTGGATTCTCTTTACGTATTTAAATGTTTCTATCATATCTCCTCTGTCTCGTCTTTTTTCCAAGCTGTACATGTTAAGATCATTAAGCCTTTCCTGGTAACTATTCTCCTTCAAGCCGTACACCATTTTAGTAGCCCTTCTCTGAACTCTCTCTAAGATGTCTATATCCTTCTGGAGATACGGTCTCCAGTACTGCACACAGTACTCCAAGTGAGGTCTCACCAATGCTCTGTACAGTGGCATGAGCACTTCCCTTTTCCTACTGCTAATACCTCTCCCTACACAACCAAGCATTCTGCTAGCATTTCCTGCTGCTCTATTACATTGACTACTTACCCTTAGATCCTCTGAAATAATAACCCCTAAATCCCTTTCCTCAGATGTTGAGGTTAGGACTGTATCAAATATTCTATATTCAGCCCTTGGGTTTTTACGTCCCAGGTGCATTATCTTGCACTTATCCACATTAAAACTCAATTGCCACAGCTCCGACCATTATTTTAGTTTACCTAAATCATTTGTCATTTGGCTGATTCCTCCAGGAACGTCAACCCTGTTGCAAATCTTTGTGTCATCAGCAAAAAGACATACTTTTCCATTAATACCTTCTGCAATATCACTAATAAAAATATTAAAGAGAATGGGTCCAAATACTGACCCCTGAGGTACCCCACTGGTAACAAGACCTTGCGCCGAATAAACTCCATTTACCACAACCCTCTGTTGCCTGTCACTCAGCCACTGCCTAATCCATTCAACAATATTGGAATCCAAGCTCAAAGATTGCAATTTATTGATAAGCCTTCTATGCGGAACAGTATCAAAAGCCTTACTGAAATCTAAATAAGCAATGTCTACTGCACCACCTGTGTCTATTATTTTTGTTACCCAATCAAAAAAAATCAATAAGATTAGTTTGGCATGATCTCCCTTAGGTAAACCCATGTTGTTTCTGATCCTGTAATCTATGTGTTTTTAGATGTTCAACAATCCTTTTCTTTAACATGGTTTCCATTAATTTCCCCACTACTGACGTAAGACTAACTGGCCTATAGTTCCCTGATTCCTCCCTACTACCCTTCTTGTAAATGGGCACAACATTTGCTAATTTCCAGTCTTCTGGGACGACTCCCGTTAGCAAGGATTGGTTAAATAAATCTGTTAACGGTTTTGTTATTACATCACTGAGCTCTTTTAATAATTTAGGGTGGATCCCATCAGGCCCCATTGACTTATTTGTCTTTACTTTAGACAGCTGCTGTAGAACCTCCTCCTCTGTAAACTGATATGTAAATGTCTCGTTAGTGTTTCCTCCTAACTGAGGTCCCTTTCCTTCCTTTTCTTCTGCAAAGACTGAACAAAAATATTCATTGAGGCAGTCAGCGAGACTTTTATCCTCTTCTACATACCTTCCTTCCTTTGTTTTTAATCTAACTAATCCTTTACTTTTCTTTTCTCGTTTATGTATCTAAAAAATGTTTTGTCCCCCTTTTTTACTGACTGAGCTATTTTCTCTCCTGTGTGTGCTTTGGAAGCTCTTATAAATTGCTTTGCCTCTTTCCGCCTAATCTTATAGGTTTGCCTATCTTCTTCATTCTGAGTTTTTTTATAATTATTGAATGCTGTCTTTTTGTTCTTCACTATTTTGGCCACTTCTGCAGAGTACCACAGTGGTTTCTTCCACCTTTTGTTTTTGCTAACAAGCCGAATGCAATTGCCTGTGGCCTTCAATAATGCTTCCTTTAAATAATCCCATTTCTCCTGGACTCCCTTTAAACTCCTCCAGTCTGATAATGACTCCTTCACACAAAATCTCATTTTAGAAAAATCTGTTTTTTTAAAGTCTAAAACTTTTGTTTTTGTGTGGTGCGGCTCCATCCCTGTTCTTATATTAAACCATACTGACTGGTGATCACTAGATCCCAAATTTTCACCTACAACAACGTCCGATACCAAACCTCCATTTGTGAGTATTTAATCCAATATGGCCTCTTTACGGGTCGGCTCCTCAACTACTTGTGTTAGAGATAATCCCAGTAGGGAGTTTAGAATATTTGTACTCCTGGTGCACCCAGCTATTTTGGTTTTCCAGTTCACATCAGGAAGATTAAAGTCCCCCATGATAATAACTTCACCCTTCATTGCCATTTTGGCTATTTCCTCAAACAGCACATTATCTAGCTCTTCTACTTGTCCAGGGGGTCTATAGATCACACCTACACGAGCTACTGTATGATTGCCAAATGTTAGTGTAGCGCTGTGTTTAAAACCTTACTGTGGCAGTACCTATTTTTGGCCACCGGAGGGAGACAAGCGCAATAAGAGACACTGAACATTGGGACTACATTTCCCGGCATGCTCTGGGAATGGACACAGGAAGTGGGTGGGACACGCCGAGGTACATCCTGAGCCTCGTGGAGATAGCTGGCAGAGCGCGCCAGGGAGTAAAAGAGAGAGGACACAGTGCTGCAGAGCGGAACCGTGACTAGGCCGGAGCGCAAGTGCGGCCTATCAGGATTCCAAGTGGGGTTATCCAGCCTTGCAAGAAGGAGACCCAGTGATCCACAGGCATTACCCAAGCTGCTGTCAAGGAAGCGGAGGACCCTCGAGTTAGGAGTACCGCAGGTCCATTGGATGGGAGAGCAGGCGGTAGCTGGACCAGTCACTGTTGAAGCTGAAAGAGAGCCAGACAACGGATCCAGTAGCCAGTATCCCAGCAAGGCACCGAGCAGAGGGACGTCCTGGGTCAGAGGAACCTTGGTGATCGAGCGGATGGGTGAGAGGCCTCCAAGGCCGGTTTTATAAAGTCAAGAAAGCACGCTGCTGTTTATTTCTAAAACCCACAGGGCCCCAACTTGACTAGTCGAAGACATCGTTTAAGAGATTCACTGGCCAGTTGAATAGTACCCGGGTACCATAACACACACATACACTTACAGTCCGGGACTTAACCTGTGCGGGACTCACTCCCTAATATCCCAAAAAAAGGGGTAAAGATTCGCATATTATTTGTTTTTTTCCGCTGCGCGTTTCTCGAATTACGAAGCATTGTATTTTTTTTCTGTTCGGCTGCGCATTTTCCCGAAATACGAAGCCTCGTATTTCTTTTTCCGCTGCGCGTTTACCGCGATACGAAATACTGTAAATATATCTACGAACACCGTGTCTCATTATATGCCTTTTACTTTAGTAAACTATATAATTTATAAAATCCACAACGGTGCTGGAGTGTATTTATTCCCTAGTGCGGGGAGACTGACCCGTGGTTCATTTTCAGCGGCTCCTCCGGGAGTGAGCGCTACATTAGCGTAACCCAAACTGACTATATGTTCACCTCGCTCACTTTTAATTTGGTTTGTTTTTATGTTGTTTTTCACATACAGGGCCACTCCTCCTCCTTTCCTACCTTCTCTGTCTTTTCTAAATAAAGAGTACCCCGGTATTGTTATGTCCCAGTTATTTTTCTCACTGAACCATGTCTCAGTAACCGCCACTAAATTTACTTTTTCAGCTGACATCATTGCCTCCAGTTCATTGATTTTATTGACTAAACTGCGAGCATTTATAGACACGACTCTGAGCTTATTATTTTTTTCCCCGCATGTTGCTTGCACCCTCCGGTTTAGTTTTGGGGGACAATCAGGCAGATTGTTTTTTACCCTTTTGTCCCCCCCCTCCTAGTTTAAATATTTCTTTGTGAAACCTTTGAACTTCTCACTGAGAACATATGTTCCCCTATGAGTAAGATGCAAACCATCTTTTTTATACAGTTCCATTCTGCTCCATTTAGAGCTATCATGGGCCACAAAGCCAAATCCTTGTTCCTGACACCATTCCCGAAGCCACAAATTAAATTCCCTATTGCGCATCTGCCTATCCTGAATGTTATGCACAGGCAAAACTTCAGAGAATGACACAGTGAACGCAATCTGCTGTATTTCACCTCCAAGAACACAAAAATCTTCCTTAATCTCAGAAACCTCATTGCTAGCCAAGTCATTTGTCCCTAGATGGACTAGAACGTCCACTTCCCCTTGCTGCTTTGCTTGTTTGACAATATTGAGAATATGTCTCTTGTCTCTATGAGCAGTAGCCCCAGGAAGACATCTCACCAAACCACTACTCTCCAGCTCAACACCTCTTATGATAGAATCACCCAGCAACAATTGCCTTCTATCATGTCCCACCTTTTCATTTTTGTTCTTGGTTGCAGTCCTGCATACCTTAGGCATAGGGGATGGTGGTTCCTCAACTATGGTGTCTTAGCCTACTTCCGTCTCACCACTACACTCTGAAAGTGCCTCAAAAGAATTAAGAAGAGCCACAGACTGTGGGACATGCCTTCTATCCACGACTCTAAGTCTACCAGATCCTACAGTAGTCCATCTGCCGCTCCTAGGAGGCCTCTGTGGATGTGGCTTTGTAACAGTCATAGCCATAGCCTGAGTTTGTCTAACAGATAATTTACAAATCTCAGACTTCAAACAGGCAATTTCCTGCTGCAATAAAGAGAGCTGCCTACATATCAGGCACACTCCAAACCTCCAAAAATTGGCTCTAAAAACAAATGCATGACAGCGCTTACACTGGACCAAGCCTGCCATTATAAAAGAATGGATTTAAACCAACAAATCTTACCTTTTTTGTAGGTTTTCTACCTCCTGTCTAACCTCAGACTACCTCCAGAGTATCTCCAGAAGATCTCTAAGTGCTCACTTTGAAGGCTTCACTTAGAAGGCTTCACACAATTGGGGTATTTTGTTGATAATCGGGAGCAGGTCAGTGGTACCTTAAGATAGTCAGAGACAACACATACACCTCGGGGTCTTCGTAAGTACAGTAACGAGTATTGTTGCTGGTAAGCGCACACTGACCATGAGCTGCAAATAAGCAGCACCTTGTGATCGCAGATTTTATCAATATGTGTGGCTGGAGAACATGAGCCCTGGGTTGGGTATAGGAACCTAATGAGGCCACAGACAAGACCCACCACTGAGAAGGGACAGTTCCCCAGTAGCGTGTAAACACCCCAGCGGCAAAGCACCACACAGGCAATCGTAATCAAGCAGCAGGAGAATCGTCAAAATCAAGCTGGGTCAAATAACAGGAGCAGGGATCGTATCCAGAAAATGGGTTGGCAACAGAGAGACGATGTAAACGAATAGTAGCAAAGCGGGAATCAGACTCCATGACAGGGCGACGAGGCAACTCCTCGCGCCCTGTTTTAAACCTGGCGGCTCCTCGTGACCATGCCAGGTCCCGCCCCCTCGGACGCCGCTCGGCCATTCCCCAGTGCTGGCAGCCGACCAACACTTGGCACAGGACCTTGCCCAGACCTTGGACAGGACCTTGCTCCAGGACTCCAAACTCCGCTCCCGGGCAGGTCATCTCAATTGGGAAAGGCTCCCATCTGTGAAACATGGCAGATATCGGGCCTGCAGCAGCAGCAACATCAGGTCGGTCTCCACTCCCTCGTAAGGTCAGGGCCAGCCCGAAGCCGCCAGGCCGCCCAAGCACCTCAAGGGGAGGCAGGGGATCTGAAAGCTCCTCCGGGCTACGAACAACCATCACCATTAGCAGACAAGATCCCTGGGGGTCCAGGTAGCGCAGCCATCGCCCGCACGTTTGAAGGGTCAGTTTTCCTCAGTCCATCAGGGCCCCATCCATATCCAGCCGGAGCACTGCAGGGCTGCATCTCCTCCACACGCTCGTCAACCAACATCTCAGCAGGGATCACTGCGCAGCCCCAAACAGCGTCTTGCCGGGCACGAATCCGCGAAGCCCGGAATTCCCACAATAGCTCCGCCAGCATCCCCCTCGTGATAGGCAGGGAATCCGGATCAGCCATCAGGGCAAAGACGCGAGACAGTCCGAAGGAGGCAACACGAGTAAGACAGGCAACCACATTCCTAGATGATGGTATGGGCAATCACGAACGACCAGGCAATCTGAAGGGTAGGTGCAGGCTACAAAGATGGCTGTCAAGGTAGGCCGTATGTTAGGCCCGAAATACCAGGGCCAGTCTCCACGGCAGGTAGAGAGGCAATTAAGTAGAGCAGCACCCGCTCCCCAGCTCTAGGACACTAAAAACCTCCAAGGGGGGTCTCAAAATAGACAGGGGGACGCATTAATTCAAAGGGAAAAGTAAGTCCGCAGGAGAGCACAGCAACATCTGTCCGCTCCTGTCAGTAGTCGGCTCCGTCCCCCCACCCTGTATTCTTTTAATAAAGATGTACAGTACTGTATTGTACTCCAATGGCTCCTCTACCAAATTTATTTGTACTGCACTGTAAGGATAGTGCGGTGTAAACTTTACCAAAACTAAACAATAAAAGTTGCTGTACAGCAGAGATGTGCAGTGAGGTCAGGGGCTGGTGAGGCACTGGCTAGCATTAGAGCCAGATATACACAGATTACGTAACTTCAGTGCTCTCAATGCTCCCCAGCATCTGGCTGTTCAGTGCTCCACAGGAACCGGCTGTTCTCTGTGCGCCTGTGACGTCTTCGGCCCCCCGCGGCGCTTCCTGGGGGTCAGGGCACCCAGCAGCATCGCTGGCTGGCCGGGAGCCAGGAGTTAGAGCTGGTCGATCCGCATCTGAGGGGGCGGAGCTTGGCATGGTGACGCCGAGCCACCGGCCTTAAATGCAGGGTGTGAGGATCTGTTCGTCGTCCTGATGTGGAATTATTCCCGCATCCCCAGCTGACCTCAGTTTACTGTCTCAGTGTATTTTGCCTAGTTGCCGATTCTGTTTGTATGAGGACCCTGCTTGTGATTGACCCGGACTGCCTGCTTGACAATTCTTACTCTAATCTCATATATGTGTGTATGTTCAGATCATACCGCATGGTCTCAAATTGTGAGTTTTTGTACATAGTTAGCCTGTAATAATTAGGAATCACGCACTGAAATCCGTGCAATCAAGAGTCCTTACTGGTAAAATCCATTATAAATAAATAAATTTAAAAATAGTAAATACACTGAGTCCGATAAATTTTGAAACACGAAATAATAATTTATTATCCCAAAAATAATTATCCAAAATAATGCAAATAAATGATATTCAATAAAATACAACAAAAACCACTGAAATCTGTCTGAAAACAAGGGTAAGAAGATGTATGGTCTATTTCTTATCCTGTACTGCCACCTAGTGGCTGTTCATAAACATTGCACTTTGGATTACAGTGTTTTATGAATTGTTTGTTTGTTGCCTGGTCCCGCCCACCCTGCACTATGTGACTCGCAGGGAGCCTTCCAGGAAGCAGCTCGCCGCGATCACACTGCAGGGGACAGCGAGAGCCAGGAGAAGGTGAGTAAACATCCAGCCTGAGTGTGGCTCGGGGTTACCGTTCATGGTAGTGAAATTTAACCCCGAGTCACACTCAGGAATACCGCCAGGGAGGTTAACAAATAATGTCTACGTGCAAAGATTCTCACCTCTTAATGACCTGTGTTCTCAAACGGCGTAAACAACAGGTGTTAGTTTTTGGAAATAACATGTGCTTTTAATTAGTCTGGTCTGATGAATTTGATACATTGTCTGTGGACTGAGGGTGTGGTGTCTCCTGATCTGAACATGTATCAAACAATACCTGTGCTTCTGAGAAGTGTTCATTTCTCTACTAAATCTTCCTCTGATATGCTGTTTAACCCCTTAACCCTGCATTTTTACTGCTGTGTGCTCAGCTCATTTTTACCGCTTTCGCTCATCATGTTTAAACGCGATTTGAAGCCACATTTTATTAAATGACCCAGACATATTAGATATCGTTCTTTCCGTCAGACTCCGCAGATTCATAATATATAATTTTTATATGTATACGTCATGTCCTGCCTGTATATTATGACAAAAAATGCAATATAAATTGAATTTTTAATCATCTGCAGTGTGTAAAGTGTTTTTTTCTCACATTTTAGCACATGAGCGTTTGCGGTTATGTTTTCTATTGGGTGCACTTGTACAAAAATTAGAAATGGGGACTTATTAAAAAATCATTAGTGCAGCATCATTGTTCACATTGTAATTGAAATGTGAACAATATTGCTGCATTAATAAAAATAACACACAAAAAAATACATGTTTTTTTTTACTTTATACCTAGTCATGTTGGGTATCATGCTCAGGCCTTTTTATTGACACCCTCCATGACCCCCTAGCTGCTACGGTTCTGGAGATATCGGGGTTCAAATGAACCCCCTATCTCCACCAGGGGATTCCGGGCAGCTAGGGGTTCCCTGGCTATCTGACGTCATCACGCTATGCGTGAGGACGTCAGGCGGTGAGGGGGACCCGGGGGTCGAGCCGCCATCCAAGATGGCTGCCCCCACCGGAGCTAGGCCGCACTTCGGCGCCGCAAGGCATCTCTATACACAGCCCCATCAGCATCTCTATACACAGCCTCACAGCATCTCTATACACAGCCTCGCAGCATCTCTATACACAGCCTCACAGCATCTCTATACACAAACAGCATCGCTATACACAACCCCATCAGCATCTCTATACACGGCATCTCTATACACAACCCCATCAGCATCTCTATACACAGCCTCACAGCATCTCTATACACAACCTCACAGCATCTCTATACACAGCCTCACAGCATCTCTGTACACAGCCTCACGGCATCTCTATACACAGCATCTCTATACACAACCACATCAGCATCTCTATACACAAACAGCATCTCTATACACAACCCCATCAGCATCTCTATACACAGCATCTCTATTAGGGATGAGCCGAACACCCCCGAGTTCGGTTCGTATTCGAACCCGAACTTTCCAAATGTTCGAATCCGAACTCGAACTCAATACAAGTCAATGGGGCTGAAAATTCGATTTTTAGAGTGCCCTCCAAGAGGGCATATATGCTAGATATTTGCCATAAAAGGTGTATGGGGGTCCGGGTAGTGCCCTGGGGGACAGGAAACAAGGACAAAAAGTTTTTTTAAAAAAACGTTTTTAAAGGGACAGTGAGTTTTCCATGAAATAAGGGTTAAAAATAAAACGAAAAATTCCTTCAAATATCGTGCCTAGGAGGTCCCCATAACCTGCCCATGAAGTGGCGGATTTCTAAGATGTATAGAAACACTTAAAAACAAAAGAATTACGTTTCAAAAGACGGTATATGCTTTTCCTTTAATCTATCCATAAACAACTGCTTGGGGCGGCAGTCTGTATGAAAAGAGGAGACATTTTCGGACACGTAGAAAAAGTTTAGTGTTTTTTTGGCTAAATTATTGTGAACCTTATGCAGGCTTTGGATGAAACTAACAATAGGTGCTTTAAAATTGGGCCTTTAGCGTCGGCAACAGTGCCGTCACACCGTAACCCCTCTGAGGATATGAATCCGAAACAGGCGTCAGTGGCAGTGCACCCAAATATTGTGCTTTTGGTGCCAGACTGCCAGGCCAGCAAGTACTATCATACAGTAACCCCTCTGTAGTTTTGTGGAAGAATGCAGGGGTGGACCTTGCGGTCCTATATTAAAAAGATATGCATCTGGTAAAGGCGTCAGTGCACCCAGATATTGTGCTTTTGGTGCCAGGCCAGCAAGTGCATTCATACAGTAACCCCTCTTTGGTATTGTGGAAGAATGCAGGGGAGACCATGTGGTCTTATATTGAAAATATATGAATCTGGTAATGGGCGTCAGTGCACCCAGATATTGAGCTTTTGGTGCCAGACTGCCAGGCTACCAGGCCAGCAAGTACTATCATACAACAGTAACCCCTCTGTAGTATTGTGGAAGAGTGCAGGGTTGGACCCTGCGGTTCAAAAAATTAAAATGATATAAATGTGGCATAGGCGTCAGTGCAGCCAAATATTGCACCTTTCATGGCAGCAAGTGCCTTCACACCGTAACCCTTTTGTGGTATTGTGGAAGAGTTCAGTGCTGGAGGTTTTGTGAATGCAGAAGACATCCCGATCTATTCCGTTACTTCAGCATCAGGGGATTGATAGCTGCAGATCCAGGACTGATTCATTTTTATAAATGTCAGCCGGTCTACAGAGTCGGTGGACAGACGCACTCTTGTCTGTGACAAAACCTCCAGCGGCACTGAACGTCCTTTCAGAAAGCACGCTAGATGAAGGGCAACCTAGTAGCTGCATAGCATATTGGCTAAATTGTGGCCAGTGATCCAATCTCAACACCCAGTAAGCCAGTGGATCATCTGCTGGAACCATATCCAGGTCTGCCCTTGCCCCTAGGTAGTCCTGCACCATATGGTGAAGACGCTGGCAATGGGTGCCTACATTTGACGTCCCTGGGCGTCATGGACAAAAAAAAATTAAAAATGCATCAGTCAAGCGGCCCTGGCCTTCACCACTATTCCTCTGATCATCCGCAGCCTCAGAAGCACGTGTGTCATCACTTGGTAACCTACCAGTGCCTGGAAAGGTGTTACACAAGTGTCGCTTTAGAGCGTCCTCAAGTTTTTTCATCCTGTGCTCCCTCTGTGCGGGCAGGATGAGCTCTGCAACTTTACCCTTGTATTGTGGATCAAGAAGGCTTGCCAACCAGTAATGATCCCTCTCCTTGATAGCACGAATCCTGTGGTCCTTTAGCAGGCTTTGCATTATAAGGGAGCCCATGCAGTGTAGGTTGGAGGTGGCATTAGCTTCCGAGTCTTCCTGGTCAATGAGGATGACCCCATCGTGGACTTCCTCCTCCCAGCCACGCACTAGCCCTTGTGTTTCTGGGCACACGAAACCCTCCCTTGAGGTATCCCCACCTTCAATGCCCCCACTACTTAAATATTCCTCCTCATCCTCCTCCTGTCTGATCTGAGTAGGACCCGCTGGAATGCTGTCTGCGGAAAGACTGGAGCCTTCAGAGCTAGGGAAGGCCTCCTCTTCCTCCCGCTGCTCTGCCTCTAGAGCCACATCTATAATTCCCCGCAGAGTGTGCTTTTCACACCGCCCCACGGCACGCCGACAGCCGGGTCTCTTACCTCGGAGGCAGGCTGGTGCCAGGCGGGTGGCGCTGCGGCGCTCCCCACGTTCGAGGTGCAGGCTGGGAGCGTCCCCAGGTCCTGCGCCGCCTCCTGCGAGCTCTGCCGCATCTGTTCAGGTGGGTTGGCGCGGCCATGCCGTTCCATCCACCTTGAGCATGGCGGTGAGTGGCGTCTGACGTCACAGGGGCGGGCGCATGGAGCTGGGTGGGTGGTGCAACCTCAGGAGGAGGGCCCTCAGTCGTGGTGGACTTGATGGGGAACTGCACCAGACACCCCCAGCTCCATGATTGACTGCCCTCAGAGGAGGAGGTTGATTGGTGGAGGGGTTCACATTAGGGAGTGTCTTGACAACTCTGCACCATATATAGAGGTTTTCTGTCAGTACATCATTGCTTCAGCGTTGTATCACTCCTGCCAGTGTTACTCTTAGAAGCTTTTCCCCTATGTTAATTCTGTGTACCAGTACTTGGCTCTATACCCGACCTCTCTTGATTCGCCATTTGCCCCTGACCTCGATTGTGAACCTGACTACGTCTCTTGGATATTCCTTTGGTACCGCGATATACAACCTGCTACTTAAACTCTGCACCTGGGTTCTCCCGTCCCACCGAGCGCCCCTGACAGACGCTGAAGCCAAACATATGGAACCCGCAGAGATCACCGAAGCCGTTGCGGCCTTGTCACACCAGGTATCCGCCCTCACTCACTCCTTTCAGGAACTCCAGACAGAACATCGACAATTGCAGGCACAAGTTCAAGTCGTGACATTGCCTCCTCCTTACACGCCTCCCTCCGCACCCATACAGGCAAACCTGGAGACTCCCTTTCTTGAGCCTCAAGTTAAGCTACCTGAGACTTTCAATGGAGACCGCACAAAATTTGAGGCGTTCATGCTCAATTGTTGCATGCTTTTTTCTCTAAAACCCCGTACTTACAACAGTGATTTCCTAAAAGTACGCATGGTCATATCACTACTGGGTGAGGAACCTAAAAAGTGGGCTCATACACTCCTCCGGGACCACGACCCAGTACGGGAGAGCTGGCCCTCGTTTGCTGCAGCGCTGGAGGCCATGTATCAAGACCCCCACAAGAGAGAGCCCGCCCAAAACGTCATCAGGGCTCTCCGACAAGGTCGCCGCCCCGTAGAGGACTACGTTACTCACTTCCACCACTATGGCCATGATACGGCTTGGAATGAGGCCATCCTCTTGGACCAGTTTCGTCGAGGCCTAGCTAATCATTTGAAGGACGAACTCGCACGTGTTGGAGTACCCCGGTCTCTAGATACTGTAATCGATTTTTGTATACAATTCGATAGAAGATGGAGGGAGCGCAGAAACGAAAGGCCTCCCTCAGACCCAATCGGGGGGTCACGTGAAAACCAGGTACCCTTCAATGCTCTTGTTCCAGTTTCTAATCCTAGGAGAACCGAGGAACCAGTGCAGATCGGGCTAGCGGATCGACGACTACCACAGGTCGAGATGGATCGACGTCGCCGTCTTAATCTGTGCCTATACTGTGGAGGGGCCAATCACCAGGCCCGTGTATGCCCCGCTAAAGCAACTTCCGGAAGAGGTAAGAGTGGTTTCATCACTACACTCTCTAAACCTTCTCCACTCTTAAACACGCCTCATCTTCTTCTATCCATCTCTCTGCAGTGGCAGCAGAAGACCTTCCCACTCCAGGCAATGGTGGATTCACGGGCTAGCGGGTGCTTCATGGACGCCACCCTAGCAACATGTATTTCCTTACCACTGTCTAATAAAGAGATACCTGTTGAAATCAGATTAGTTGATAGGCCCTGAGCTCAAAGGAGACCCATCACACAGGAGAGTATACCTGTCCAAATGAGCCTAGGTTCCGGCCACTCAGAACTACTACGTTTTGATATTGTTACCTCTCCTATATCCCCCGTGATTTTGGGTTTGCCTTGGCCTCGATTGCATAACCCTCACATACTATGGTCAACCGGTGAGGTTTCCTTCCCCTCCGAGCATTGTAAACGTACCTGCGTACCTCTCCATACCATAAACACCAGCATCGGGCACGAGACCCAATTACCCGCACAATATCACAATTTTCAGGATGTATTTGACAAAAAGAAAGCTGAGACACTGCCACCCAGAAGACCCTACGATTGTGCTATTGAGCTACTACCCGGGGCTCCTATTCCGTATGGACGTATCTTTCCCCTATCCGAGCCTGAGTTAAGAACGTTAAGGTCAGACCAGCGCACATTTAACGTGCGTTCTGGCGCACATAATTACGGCCGCACTAGCAGCAGATGACGGGCAATGACGGCCAATATACGATGTACGGCCGCACAAAAGTCCGGCCGTGCAACGCAAGTGGAATTTGAACGCATTTTTTTGAGAACGCAGAACCGCTAGTACTGACGTACTGAGTGCGCAGCTGCGGCATAGAGGCGTGTGTGCGTGATTAGGAGATGTCAGACACTGCTAATGTCCAGCCTACATAACGTCCAGACGCAAAAAGAGTTTTATTGACGATCCGTACAAAATCACGCCCGAAAATGCGCGTCGTCTGACTGTTTTTTTCAGACGCACTTTTTTCACGTTCGCGGGGAAAAATGCTTTCGTCTGACCCCAGCCTAAAAGATTACATCCAGGAGAACACACGAAAAGCCTTCATTCGACCATCCACTTCCCCTGCCGGAGCAGGGATATTTTTTGTTAAAAAAAAGGACGGCGGATTGAGGCCCTGTGTAGATTACCGTGAATTAAATAAAATCACCATCAAGAATAGGTACCCTTTCCCACTCATCCCAGAGTTATTAGAACGTCTCCAGAACACTTGTATCTATTCCAAACTTGACCTCCAAGGGGCCTATAATCTGGTACGCGTCCGTGAGGGGGACGAATGGAAGACCGCCTTTAGGACTCGATATGGACACTTCGAATATACTGTGATGCCGTATGGACTCTGCAACGCCCCGCCACGTTCCAACACCTGATTAACGATATTTTCCGTGACTTATTGGACAAGTATGTTGTAATATATCTCGATGACATTCTAATTTTTTCCACCTCCCTTCAGGAACACCGTCAACATGTTTGCACCGTCCTCCAGAGACTCCGGGAGAACAACCTGTACGCTAAACCTGAGAAATGCACCTTTGAGACCACCCGAGTGGAATTCCTGGGCTTTATCATTTCACCTGGTCACATAGAGATGGATCCCCGAAAGATCGAGGCCATCACCTCTTGGCCCACTCCTAAGGATCGTAAGGGCATACAAAGGTTCATTGGGTTTGCAAACTTTTACAGACGCTTTATCCGTAACTTTTCCAAAGTAATTCAACCTCTGACTCGACTCACTAGCCCTACTGTCCCCTTTGAATGGTCCAAAGAGGCCCAGAAAGCCTTCAACGACCTCCAGAATCACTTCACCACTGCTCCTGTCTTGAGCCTACCTAACCCACAACTGCCTTTCTTCCTAGAGGTCGATGCATCAGAAACTGCCACTGGGGCTATTCTGTCACAAAGATCCCCCTTCAGACAACTCCATCCCGTGGCCTTTTACTCCAAAAAGCTCGCCCCGGCTGAGCAAAATTATGATATCGGGGACCATGAGCTCCTCGCCATCAAACGAGCCTTTGAAGAGTGGCGTCATCTGCTGGAAGGGGCCATGCATCCGATAACTGTACACACTGATCAGAAGAATCTGGAGTATTTGCGATCTGCCAAACGTCTGAGACCCCGTCAAGCCCGCTGGGCTCTCTTCTTTATGAGGTTCAATTTCCATGTGACTTTCCGCCCTGGCTCAAAGAACGGGAAGGCAGATGCCCTCTCAAGGATCCAGGAGGGTCCATCCTCATCCACGAACCTCTCCCACACAGTGTTGCCACCTCATTGTTTCTTGGGGGTCACTTCTAGCCTCCACGACAACATCAAACGACTAACGGCAGAGACCTCTTTACCTCTATCTAGTGAGGGTTTTCACATACAGGACCATCGTGTCTATGTACCTGAAAAGGCTAGAGTAGAGGCCCTACAGATGTGCCACGACTCCTTGGCGGCCGGACATCCCGGGTATAAGAAGACACTGGACCTAGTGAGACGACATTTCTGGTGGCCCTCGTTGTCTTCATGTGTCGCCAAGTATGTTGCTAGTTGCCCCATCTGTCTACGGTCCAAGAACCCCACCACTGAGATGGCAGGGTTGCTACAACCCCTGCCCATCCCGACACGTCCTTGGTCCCAATTGTCCACAGACTTTATTGTCGATCTACCACCCTCCCGGGGTCACTCAGTCGTCATGGTAGTAGTTGACCGCCTAACCAAGATGGCACACTTCGTCCCATACAAGAAATTACCTACTGCTTCCGAAACTGACTCTCCGTTTCTTAAAGCCATATTCAGGCTCCATGGAATCCCCGACTCAATAGTCTCTGATAGGGGTACCCAGTTTACCTCTCGTTTCTGGAAGGCCTTTTGTTCCCGACTTAACATTCGCATCCACCTCTCTACGGCTTTCCACCCCCAGACAAATGGACAGACAGAGCGAGTTACTCAGACCTTAGAACAGTACCTGCGCTGCTTTTCCTCTTACCTCCAAGATGACTGGACTGACCTTTTACCTTTAGCTGAGTTTGCATATAACTCCCAAGACCATGAATCGACTTCTTCCACCCCATTTTTTCTCAACTATGGGTACCACCCCACAATGATCCCGGGTCTGATACCTCTCTCCTCTGTCCCTGATGCAGACTCCCAATTGGCCACCATACGGGAGGTTTGGCAACTGGCCAGAAAGACCCTACGTGTTGCCCAGGACGAATACAAAACCTCGGCGGACCGCTCTAGATCCGTTCCCCCTCCTTTCCAGTTAGGAGACCGGGTTCTGCTGTCCACTAGACACCTCCGTCTCCAATGTCCCTCGAAAAAATTGGGCCCCCGTTTCATAGGTCCTTTCAAGATCACCCACCAGGTTAACCCGGTTGTCTTCCGACTCGCTCTCCCTCCCACGTACCGAATCCACCCTGTGTTTCATGTTTCCCTCCTCAAATGTGTTCCCCCTGATGAGTTTCCGGGATGGTCTGTTCCCTCTTGTCCTTTTGTGCTTGTTGGTGATGAGTTGGAATACGAGGTGGCCCGTATCTTGGATTCCAGGTTCCACCGGGGTACCCTTCAGTACCTTATATTATGGAAGGGGTTTGGCCCGGAGGAGCGTTCTTGGGAACCTGCCTCCCAGGTGCACACCCCTTCGTGCCTCCGGGCTTTTCATCATGCACACCCGGGAAGGCCGGGCCCTTGTCGCATCCGGAGGCCGCTCCTTCAGGGGGGTTCTGTCACACCGCCCCACGGCACGCCGCCAGCCGGGTCTCTTACCTCGGAGGCAGGCTGGTGCCGAGCGGGTGGTGCTGCAGCGCTCCCCACGTTCCAGGTGCGGGCTGGGAGCGTCCCCGGGTCCTGCGCCGCCTCCTGCGAGCTCTGCCGCGTCTGTTCACCTTGAGCATGGCGGCGAGTGGCGTCTGACGTCACAGGGGCGGGCGCATGGAGCTGGGTGGGTGGTGCAACCTCAGGAGGAGGGCCCTCAGTCGTGGTGGACTTGATGGGGAACTGCACCAGACACCCCCAGCTCCATGATTGACTGCCCTCAGAGGAGGCGGTTGATTGGTGGAGGGGTTCACATTAGGGAGTGTCTTGACAACTCTGCACCATATATAGAGGTTTTCTGTCAGTACATCGTTGCTTCAGCGTTGTATCACTCCTGCCAGTGTTACTCTTAGAAGGTTTTCCCCTATGTTAATTCTGTGTACCAGTACTTGGCTCTATACCCAACCTCTCTTGATTCGCCATTTGCCCCTGACCTCGATTGTGAACCTGACTACGTCTCTTGGATATTCCTTTGGTACCGCGATATACAACCTGCTACTTAAACTCTGCACCTGGGTTCTCCCGTCCCACCGAGCGTCCCTGACAGTGCTCCAGCAGGAACACTAAAGGAATTGTGTCACTGATGCATGCACTGTCCCTGCTCACCATTCTCGTTGCCTCCTCAAATGGTGACAGTACAGTGCATGCATCCTTGATCATCAGCCACTGCGGGGGGAAAAAATAAATTGACCTGAACCTGTCCTTGTGCCATACTCACACAGGTACTCGTTGATGGCCCTCTGCTGCTTGTGCAGACGCTGCAGCATTGCTAATGTCGAGTTCCACCTGGTGGGCATGTCATAGATCAGACGGTTTGTGTGAAGGTAGAATTCTCTTTGAATTTCTGCCAGGCGAACGCTTGCTGGGAATGACCGTCTGAAGTGGCTGCAGACTTTTCTGGCCTTGGTGAGAAGCTCTGCCAGCCCTGGGTACTTGGTTAGGAAATGCTGTACCACTAGATTTAGGACGTGTGCTAGGCATGGTACATGCGTCAATTTACCCTTGCGTAGGGCGGAGAGAAGGTTGCTGCCATTATCACTGACGATCATTCCCAGCTGAAGCTGGTGTGGTGTTAACCATCTCTGCACCTGGCCCTGCAGAGCTGACAGAATTTCTGGCCCGGTGTGGCTCCTGTCCCCTAAACAAACCAGCTCAAGCACAGTATGGCTTATTTTTGCTTGAGCCATTGCGTAGACCCTGTCAGATGTCGGTTTAACTGCCACTTCGCCAGAGACACAGAAGGAGGAGGAAGGAGAGGTGGTGGTGGTGGAGCAGACAGACCTCAGACAAGCAGCTTTCTGGAGGCGTGGTGGATGAACAAGCTCCAGCACAGAGCCCCGTCTTAGATCCCTCCCAGCTGCGATCAGAGTTCAGTGTGCCGTGAAGGAAATGCAACGACCCTGTCCATGCTTGCTTGACCACGGGTCTAAAGTCACATGCACCTTGCTGCTGACTGCCTTTCCCAATGACTCGATAACATTGTCTTCCACGTGCTGGTATAGTGCTGGAATGACCTTCCGTGAAAAGTAATGGCGTTTTGGAACCTGCCACTGTGGTACAGCACATTCAGCAAATTCACGGAAGGGAGCAGAGTCCTCCAGCTGGAAAGGCAGCAGCTGCAATGCGAGTACTTTTGCTAAACTGGCATTTAGACGCGTGGGGATGGTTGGGACTATATTTTTACTTACGCTGCAGTAGCTGCGGCAACGTAATCTGACTGCGTAAATCTTCAGCTGATGGGATGCTGTCACATTGTGAGGAAGGACCTGGTACATCCATTACTGTAGCATCATCCCAGTCAGTGGAGGTTGTAGGTAATGACATGGCAGGACATACAGTGGGGGTAGAGACAGATGAGGAGGAAGAGGACCTACGCAAAGTTTTGTGCCAACGGGATGTGTGGCAGGAGGTCACATGACGCCTCAAGCACGTGGTTCCCAAGTGTCCGGTCTCTTTCCCACGCTTGAGCCTCATCTGACATAGATTACAAATAGCCATGGTGGGGTCTGCTGCACATTTCTTAAAGAACTCCCAGCAGACAGCAGAGTTCCTGCGTGTGTGCTTTGAGACAACAGCGCTCTGCACCGTAGCAGCTCTGACATCTGATGCCTTGGACTGGCTAGTGCTATGGTTGGTCATAGAGGATGTTGTGCCTCTTGTTTGCTGTGCCTCCTCCTCCCCCTCCTCCTCACTTGATTCCTCTGTTTGATCTGGCACCCAGATGGAGTCAGTGACCTCATCATCATTGTCATCATCACCCCCTATCTCCTCGTCACTGGAGCCAACTTGGCAGTATGCTGCAGCTGCTGGGGCAACATGAGTGCCAGATATTTGTGTGTCATCACTGGCACCCCCTTCCTCTAGGTTGATTATACTCCCTTCCTCAACCTCAGAGATTGAATCAGAGCACTGTACTTACTGCTAGGGATGAGCTGTTCGGGTTCGGACGGTTCGGAATTCGACCCGAACTTTGGCAGTTCGAAAGTTCGCGAATTTCGAACTTTTTGGGCGTGTTCGGTTCGAGTTTGAAAAAAAAAAGAAAATTGAAAAAAGTATAGAAAATGCTTAAAAAAATACTAAAAAAATCTAGAAATAAAGAGACTCTTTACTGCAGAATATTATAAGCAACGGTTTATTAGATATTGAATTAAAAACTAATGTGTACGTGGAAAGATTATCAACTCTAAATGACCTCTGTTCACAAACGGGCATAACACCAGGTGTTTTTAATCTGGTAATCAATTTGATACATTGTACAATATAGTGAGGGGGTGGGGTGGTGTCTGCTTCTGATTGAGATTTGAGAATTAATTTCCCTAAAACATCCTAATATGCTGCATTTAACCCTTTTGCTGCTGAGGCTTTTCACACCTCTGTGCTGAGGTCATTTTTACCGCTTTCACTCATCATGTTTAACCACGTTAAAACATTTTTTATGCTCATGTTTAGTATCCTTGGAAAGGCCATGCTCTGGTGCTCTGGCCGATCCAACGAGCAAACATTAACCCCTAGCTGCCACGGATCGGGAGATAGGGGGTTCATTGGAATCCCCTATCTTCACCATTGGTGGCAGCTAGGGGTTAACTCCAGGACTGGCGTCATCGTGCTATGCATGATGACGCCAGTCCTCAAGGGGAGTTCCTGGAGGCTTTGCCGACATCCAAGATGTCGGCCAGCTCCAGGAGAGGATCACGATCCGGCGCTTTTCAGCGCCGATTCGTGATCCAGCTCCCCAGGGGTTAATCATAGCCACCGTTTGGAAGGGCAGGCTGTGCCCTTCCAAACGGTGCCTGGATTAACCCTCTGCCCCCCGGCGATCGGGAGGGAGAGAGGTCCAAAGGACCTCCCCCCTCCCTTTCAGGCGCTTCCTCCGCACATGCGGGGGGCGCCTGAATTAGATGTCATCGCGCCTCCGCAATGACATCTAATTGCTCCGCCGGGGTCCCGGAGTGCTGGGCTGACATCCAAGATGTCAGCCCGCATCGGGGGGCGCAGCAATCCGCCGGAATCCGGCGGATTGCTGCCTCCTATGCATGGACGCGCTCAGCGCGTCCATAGCACAGGAGAACCACTTGGCTGGACGCGCTGAGCGCGTCCATAGCAGCCAAGTGGTTAACTGGTGTTTGAAAAAAATCTAAAGCAATGTTATTTTTCACCTCGGGATTAAACATTCACAGGGTTATTCAGAGAGCGGTGAAAAGCAGGAGAATAACTGGAGAAGTGAAAATTCTAGGTCAAAATAGCCAAACCAGAAAAATTCTCCCATTTAACTCACTTTCCAAATTGGCTATTTGGTCTAGATTGTTCTCTTCTCCTGCCAATTCTCCTGGCTTTCACCTCTCTCTCGGGGTTGTTCAGAGAAAGGTGAAAACCAGGAGAATGGCAGGAAAGAGAACAATCTGGACCAAATAGCCGATTTGGAAAGGGAGATAAGGCTAGGGTCAGACTAACGCATTTTTCGCAGCGACCGTCAAAAAGTGCGTCCGAACGCATTTCCGTATTTTTTCACGGATTGCGCGAAAACGGTCATGCGATGCGCATTTTTGTGTGTGATTTTTTTTACGGATCCAAACCAGGAAACTTTGGGTGTCTGGACGTTATGTTGGCCGGACAGGAGCAGGGTCTGACGTCTCCAAATGACGCACACACGCCGCTAGTGGACGCAGCGCACTCTGTACGTCCGTACTAGCGGTTCTGCGTTCTCGAAAAAATGCGTTCATTTTCCACTTGCGTTGCACAGCCAGACTTTCGTCCGACCGTACTTCGTATATTGGCCGTCATTGCCTGTCATTTGCTGCTAGTGCGGCCGTGATTAAGTGCGCCTAAACGCACGTTAAAAATTCGCTAGTCTGACCCTAGCCTAAATGGGAGAATTTTTCTGGTTTGGCTATTTTGACCTAGAATTTTCCATTCTCCAGTCATTCTCCTGCTCTTCACCGCTCTCTGAATAACCCTGACAGGGTTATTCAGAGAAAGGTGAAACTCCGGAGAATGACTGGAGAATGGAAAATTCTAGGTCAAAATAGCCAAACCAGAAAAATTCTCCCATTTATCTCACTTTCCAAATCGGCTATTTGGTCTAGAATTTTCCATTCTCCAGTCATTCTCCTGCTTTTGACCGCCAAAAAATCAGAAAACTTTTTCTGCGTGTCCGAAAATGTCTCCTCTTTTCATACAGACTGCTGCCCTAAGCAGTTGTTTATGGATAGATTAAAGGAAAAGCATTTACCGTCATTTGAAATGTCATTTTTTGGTTTTTACATATCTCTATACATCCTAGAAATCCGCCACTTCATGGGCAGGTTATGGGGACCTCCTAGGCATGATATTTGAAGGAATTTTTGGTTTTTATTTTTAACCCTTATTTCATGGAAAACTCACTGTCCCTTTAAAAACATTTTTTTTTAATTTTTGTCCTTGTTTCCTGTCCCCCAGGGCACTACCCGGACCCCCATACACCTTTTATGGCAAATATGTAGCATATATGCCCTCTTGGAGGGCACTCTAAAAAAACGAATTTTCAGCCCCATTGACTTGCATGGGGGTTCGGGTTCGGTCCCGAACAAATGGGAAGTTCGGGTTCGGGCTCGAACCGAACTCGGCAAGTGTTCGGCTCATCCCTACTTACTGCGCATCCTCAAGCAGCATGTCACTGTCATTGTAGTCAAACAATTCAGCTGACTCCTCCGTGTGAGATAGCGAGGCTACGGCAGGAGTAGCTGTGGACATGGAGGCTGCATTAGATGCTTTGGCAGCTGAGGTGGACTGTAAAGCACTAGAAGCCTGGCTGGCAGAGGACTCGGAGGATGAGGATGGCCTGGTTAGCCAATCCACCAAATCCTCTGTATGTTGCTGCTGCTTAAGAAGACGGCCAGCACCAGTTAGAAAGGACTAGCATGCCCCTGCAGAGGATGCACCACGTCCACCACGACCAGAGGCACAGCCTCCCGACACAGGGGCTGCTTGCCCTCTTATCTGTGTCTGGGAGCGTCTGCCTGTCCTTTTTGTTCTTTCAGACATGGTGAGTGATATATAGATTAAATATATACAGAACTCTGATTCAACTCTGGTATAAAGATTAAAGATTTACAGAACTCTGGTATAACTCAGTGAGACACCCTGATAGCTGGCAGCCAGTGACAAGACACAGATTACAATTCCCTCCTATAAATCAGTGTGACCCCCTGATAGCTGGCAGTGAGGAGACACAAATTACAATTTGCATAAATCTGCTAGAAGTATGTGGGACCCCCTGATGGGTGGCAGTGAGAAGCCACAGATTACAAGTCTCAGAAACCTCCTATAAATCAGTGTGACCCCCTGATGGGTGGCAGTGAGAAGCCACAGATTACATTTCGCATAAATCTGATAGAAGTATGTGGGACCCCCTGATGGGTGGCAGTGAGAAGCCACAGATTACAAATCTCAGAAACCTTCTATAAATCAGTGTGACCCCCTGATGGGTGGCAGTGAGAAGCCACAGATTACAAATCTCAGAAACCTCCTATAAATCAGTGAGACCCCCTGATGGGTAGCAGTGAGAAGCCACAGATTACAAATCTCAGAAACCTCCTATAAATCAGTGAGACCCCCTGATGGGTGGCAGCCAGTGAGAACACACGGATTATAACAATTCCCAAATATTTTGTAGAAATTAGTGACCCCCAAAATACTTGCTGGCAGTGACAAGATACAGATCACCTCAATTCCCAGATATTTTGTAGAAATTAGTGACCCCCCAAAATACTGCGTGGTACTGGCTGTGTGAAAAAACACAGATCACCTCAATTCCCAAATGTTTTGTAGAAATTTGTGACCCCCAAAATACTGCGTGGTACTGGCTGTGTGACAAGACACAGATCACCTCAATTCCCAAATGTTTTGTAGAAATTTGTGACCCCCAAAATACTTGCTGGCAGTGACAAGACACAGATCACCTCAATTCCCAAATGTTTTGTAGAAATGTGTGACCCCCAAAATACTTGCTGGCAGTGACAAGACACACATCACCTCAATTCCCAGATATTTGGTAGAAATGAGACCCCTCCAGACCCCCCCAGTAGCGTGGCAGACCGGCAGTAAGAACACACAACAACTATCTCCTATGAAATATCCTCTCAAATGCGTGCAGAAGTGCTGCGTGGAAACCTTATATAGTGTGCTGCGGGACTTAGCTCTGTGAGCCCATGATTGGGCAAAAGTTGCCCAATCAGGACTCTGAGCCGTGATTGGCATAGTGTTGAACCTGTCTTGCACCAGACCTGCGGTCAGGTGCAAGGCTGTAGCCAATTACGAGCTTCAGGCCAGTGGGAAAGTGCATTGTGGTGCATTGTGGTCGAACATGCGGCGAACACCCGGAAATGTTCGGAGTTCGCGAACAGAATGAACAGGCTAAGTTCGGTCCGAACTCCGAACCGAACAGCTCATCCCTAATCTCTATACACAGCCACACAGCATTTCTATACACAACCTCACAGCATCTCTGTGAACCCTCAAATGAACCCCTATCTCCACCAGGGGATTCCGGGCAGCTAGGGGTTCGCCGGCTATCTGACGTCATCACGCTATGCGTGAGGACGTCAGGCAGCGAGGGGGGACCTGGGGGTGGAGCCGTGATCCAATATGGCGGCCCCCACCGGAGCTAGGCCACACTCCGGCACCGCAAGGCCTGGTGTCTAAGGGGTTAAAGCTAGGCACCACTTAAAAGGGGAGACTCTCGCCTTTTAAGCGGTGCCTGGCTTTTTTTTGTGAGACCTCCCGATCGGGAGGGAGAGGGATCCGAACGGATCCCCCCCTCCCTTCCAGGCGATCTCCCGGCATTCCTGGGGGGGGAGGTCACCTGGAAATGACGTCATCGCTCATGGCGCGATGACGTAATTTACGTCGGGAGGAGCTTGACTACAGCGTCTGAGGACGCTGAAGTCAGAACGCCACAGGACCCTGGACAGAGAGGTGAGTATCTCCGCCGGGGGTCCCGCAAAGCTGATGACGTGACACGTCCTTAGCATACAGCGGGAGTAACTGAGGACGTGTCCCATACGTTGTCAGCAGTGAAGGGGTTAAAAATGTATTTTTTTTAAACTTTTTGTCCTTGTTTCCTGTCCCCCAGGGCACTACTCGGACCCGGACATTGTTTTTAAATGTTTCTATACATTCTAGAAATCCGCCACTTCACGTGCAGGTTATGGGGACCTCCTAGGCATGATATTTGAAGGAATTTTCCATATTTATTTTTAACCCTTATTTCATGGAAAACTCACTGTCCCTTTTAAAAACGTTCTTTTTAAAAACTTTTTGTCCTTGTTTCCTGTCCCCCAGGGCACTATCCGGACCCCCATACACCTTTTATGGCAAATATCTAGCATATATGCCCTCTTGGAGGGCACTCTAAAAATCGAATTGTGAGTCCCATTGATTTGTATTGAGTTCTAGATCAAGTTCGAACTTTTGAAAAGTTCGAGTTCGAATGCGAACCGAACTCGGGGGTTTTCGGCTCATCCCTAATTACCATATATGGTTCAGATATGTCTTTTTCCTCTCTTCCACTTTCGCGCACTTTTTAAACATTCAACAAGCCCTGGGTCACATGCCATGAAAGGAATGGGGTAAACCACAGCCCAATATATTTACTACAGTACATATTTGAATCACAATACATATATATGTATATATACAGGAAATTAAAAATATCAATTCGTTCAGCTGTCTCTCTAGTCACATATCACCTGTGATCACTCAAAAGGATAAACCAAAACTAGGCAATTATACTAATTATACCTGGGGCCACAGTGTCATCTCCTAATACCTTTAGATCATTCTAGATGCTCAGAAGGGAAGAAAAAAATCTAGTAATTACTTATAAAGTACCTCAGTACCTTTACGATTTATGAAAGGGATTTCCCAAGGAAGCCCTTTATGAGCATAGAATACACTTATCTATCTAGATTCACTCTTCCAGCGAACCACACTTGGAGCCTGGGCCAAATGCATAATCTAGACATTAAATAACTATTTACTCCCATTTCTCAAAATGTATTCACCGAACAAGAAAAATACAATAACTTGAATTTAAAAGTTTATTTATCTAATAATCAACATGAGTCAGATCTATATCTGTGTGTTTTCTTATGTTCAACTTCACTCCACAAAACGCATAAACACCTGCATTCACACACACTCTCAAGAAATACATTCTCATTTTCCCAAATCCAATCCTTTCTCACATTTATCTAGGGGATAAAGAAAAAAAAATAATATCTCATAATCTAATACCGTAGTCCTTGTCCATTGCGAGGTCAGGGTTTTGTCTTTTGGCAACATCCCAGCTTGAGACGCATAATTATTGAATGTAATCAGAGCTCCCAACATAGGGACTCCTGAACAAGCTGTCTCTATCCGCTGGTTGCGTATTACCTGTGACCTTTGACCATGACACAAAATGTCCATGATTCGTTCCATATGCAGTCATTGTGAACTTGGTGACTGTCAGATTTCTTGTGATGATGAAGATGTGACACAGTTGTAGCAAAATTAAAGAAATAAAAGAAGAAAAATATGGTATACCCTCTAATCATATACACATTCATTCATTCATTCTCAAGTGCACGAAAACAAATAAAAATGTTGTTAATTACACAAGAAGAGACACAGATAATAAATTTTAAAATTTCCCCGCAAAGCCTATGGGCTTCACGTAGCAAAAAAAGGAAAATCATACTACTTCTGACTCATTTCATTAGAGAAAAATATATATATGTATACACAACTTTGGATCAAAAGGGAAATAGCCAAAGTGCATATTCCACCCATTTTAATATCAAAAAATAATTTATTGATATCTTATCCATTCTTGTTTGGTGTTTTGAAACAAAACTGTGTTTATTAAACAAACCAATCCCAATAAAATCAAAATAAAAAACAACTTATAATTTTTCTGAAATAAAACTTTCCTACAATCATTTAGACCTGAATTAAACTATATTCCATTTAACACTAGATATATCATGAAACGTATTTATGCAGATGCATTAAATTATATGTTCCTAGATACATTAATTAACTCTTACTCCAGTTTTAATTGAATGTGAAAAATTGTGTAAAACACAGCAACGGGGGTGTTACCTAGACACATAGAAATAAAATCATGTAATCCTGTTACACATAAAACAGTAATTAAGGCCCCCTATAGGAATGTTGGCTGGGCTGTTACTCCTGGCAGTTGCTGCCGCTCCGGTGAGTATGGGCACGACGCCATTTTTTCTGTATTTATGTATATCATGCTTGTAACACTAGTCCGTCGTTCTGCAGCTGTTCCTCTTTCCATGTTTTTGTTTTTAATCCCAAATGGGAAGTGTTTGGTGCGTGTATAAATAAAACCCACCATATCTCTGCCTCTCCTTGGCTGAAAAGCAGCAGGAGGGGCTTGGAGCTGCTCAGTAGAGCGGCCTTTTGGTACAATTGTTAGGTACTCACTCTGTAAAGAGGTGCCGTGAAGTGGCGAGTGAGCTTATGTTGCAATGGCCTTTGAAACAAACAAAAACCTCCGTTTTGTTGTACATGGAATACATAGAAACGAGCGCAGATGACACCTTTTTTCCTTGTCATGTTTTATACATTGGCTGGGCTGTTACTCCTGGCAGTTGCTGCCGCTCCGGTGAGTATGGGCGGTACTTATATATGTATTTAATATTTGTGTTTATTTTTTCTCTCCGCTTTTTCCTGTTTTTCCCTTTTTGCAGATGTTTTTATTTCCTGTTGTTTCTCTTTTTAATCAAGGTCTCGAAGGTCAGGTAAAATGTGGTTGTGTTTCATTAGATGTGATATATTATTCTGTACGGGTGCTCTACGTTTTCCATTGCCAATACTTCATGCCTTACCTCTTCTGATCTGTCAGAAATCGGTAGAGACTGATGGCTCACTGAGGCTTCCCCTTTTTTCTCCCCATCAATGCCGTTACATGTAATTTTGCATAACGTAAAAGGGTTTAATAACCCGGTGAAATGCCGTAAGGCAATGCGATCCTATGTCTCTCTGGGGACGGATGTTCTCCTCCTCCAGGAGACGCATTTCGCTAAGGGTAAATCTCCACGTTTTTTTCGATAAACGTTTCCCATTGCATTACCATGCTTGTGCAAGTACAAAACATCGGGGTACCTCTATCACTTCTCAATGTCTATGCTCCTAATACACGGGACCCCACTTTTTATGACCGTCTCTTGACTTTGCTAGAACCCTTCCCTGGGGGGAGGTGATCATCAGGGGTGACTTTAACTCAATACTTGATTTGGTTCTGGACAGATCTTCTCCCCCTACTCAGTCTGACTTAGGACCCTGCGAATCATAAATTTTCGCTCGAATCGAATCACGAATCGAATCGGCTGTAATGGTTCGAACTCGAATCGAATATCGAATCGAATACTTGGATACTGTCCCCCAGCTCATGGATATGCCCCCCAGCTCATGGATACTGTCCCCCAGCTCATGGATACTGTCCCCCAGCTCATGGACACTGTCCCCCAGCTCATGGATTTGCCCCCAACATGGATTTGCCCTCAGCTCGCTCATGGATTTGCCCTCAGCTCGCTCATGGATATGCCCCCCAGCTCATGGATACTGCCCCCCAGCTCATGGATACTGCCCCCCAGCTCATGGATACTGCCCCCCAGCTCATGGATACTGTCCCCCAGCTCATGGATACTGTCCCCCAGCTCATGGATACTGTCCCCCAGCTCATGGATACTGCCCCCCAGCTCATGGATACTGCCCCCCAGCTCATGGATACTGTCCCCCAGCTCATGGATACTGCCCCCCAGCTCATGGATACTGTCCCCCAGCTCATGGATACTGCCCCCCAGCTCATGGATACTGTCCCCCAGCTCATGGATACTGCCCCCCAGCTCATGGATACTGCCCCCCAGCTCATGGATACTGCCCCCCAGCTCATGGATACTGTCCCCCAGCTCATGGATACTGCCCCCCAGCTCATGGATACTGCCCCCCAGCTCATGGATACTGTCCCCCAGCTCATGGATACTGTCCCCCAGCTCATGGATACTGTCCCCCAGCTCATGGATACTGTCCCCCAGCTCATGGATACTGTCCCCCAGCTCATGGACACTGTCCCCCAGCTCATGGATTTGCCCACAACATGGATTTGCCCCCAACATGGATTTGCCCTCAGCTCGCTCATGGATTTGCCCTCAGCTCGCTCATGGATTTGCCCTCAGCTCGCTCATGGATTTGCCCTCAGCTCGCTCATGGATTTGCCCTCAGCTCGCTCATGGATGTGCCCCAGCTCACCTGTCGCCGCCGCATTAGGCTCCCTCTGAGCGTGCGTCCGGCGGCAGGAAGCTTGGGCACTCGCCTGGGGAGCCACGTGACCGCGATCTCGCGAGATCGCGGTCACGTGGCTCCCCCAGGCGAGTGCCCAAGCTTCCTGCCGCCGGACGCACGCTCAGAGGGAGCCTAACCCGGCGGTGACAGGTGAGCTGGATGGGATCTTCCAAATTCGAAATTTTTTCGAATCGAGCTGCTAGTTCGAATTCGAATCGAATTCGACCAGCGATTCGATTTCGAATCGAATTTCGAAGCTTCGCAGGTCCCTAGTCTGACTCTCACCCTAATCGATCCCTCCTTAAAGATTTTTTGACCCAAGCACATCTAGTAGATACATGGCGCCTCCTGCACCCGAGGACAAGAGACTACACATTTTATTCACACCCAAACACAACTTATACGTGAATTGACTTCGTTTTTGTCCCTCAACGAGCAGCGACAGATGTATTATCCGCCCGGATCCATGAGATTACCTGGTCGGATCATGCCCCTCTTAGTGTGGTCCCGGCAGATGGGTCCTTAGGCGTTTCCCGCCCTCCTTGGCGCCTTCCTGATGCCTTGTTACTTAGACCGAATGTCGTGACTGAGCTAGACTCGGCTTTATCGAATTTTGTACAGGATAATAACTCCGCACACTACCTCCCAGATCTCCTGTGGACTACTCATAAGGCGGTCCTACGGGGCCGGTTAATAGATCTACAGGCGGCCCATTATAAAAGATTGCGCAAACAAATGTCTGATTTGACCACAGCCCTTGCTAATTTAGAGAGGTCGCATAAAACACGTTCTGATTCATTGATCTGGAATCAAATAGTGACTACCAGGGGGGAACTAAACTCCCTACAGACAGAGGGGGCAGTAGGTGATCTTCGAAGGGTTGGTCAACTATTTTTCGAGAAAGGTAATAAACCAGACGCCATGTTAGCTCGGAAATTGCGCGCCCTGCGTAAGCGTAATTCCATAGCGAAAATCCAGCGCCTTGGGAGCTCTCCTGCAGTGGCTCCAACAGACATAGCGGAAGAGTTTGCGCGTTATTACGCTAAGTTGTACGACAGCACTACGGCCCCTTCTGACGAACAGAAATTACATAAGATTCAGTCATTTTTAGAACAATTCCCACTCCGATCGTTCACTCAGAATCAGGCAAACGTGTTGGCGGCCCCAGTTACCACTGAGGAGGTCCTTCCGCTTCTGAAGGATCTCTGGACATCTAAAGCCCCAGGCCCGGATGGGTTTAGCCCCCTGTATTACAAGAAATTCCGATTCAAACTGGCCCCACTCCTAGGTAATATGTATAATGGTTTCTTGGAAGGCAAAATTCCACCTAGAGAACTGTTGGCTGCCTCCATCGTGGTGATCCCGAAGGAAGGGAAGGACCCCTCTACATGCGCTAGCTACCACCCAATATCCTTGCTCAATGTAGATATGAAAATTTATGCAAAGGTCTTAGCTTTACGTATGAGCCGTCACCTGTCATACTTAGTACATCCTGACCAGGTCGGCTTTATCCCATCTCGCGGAGCCCCTGATAACATTCGCTGCACGGTCAACCTAATCTCTGTGGCGCACGCTTCCAGTCAACCATCATTACTGCTTTCTCTCGACGCCGAGAAGGCTTTCGATCGAGTGGACTGGACATACTTATGGGAAGTCTTGAGACGGTTTGGTGTGGGTGACAGGATGATAGGGGTATTCGTGCGCTTTACGCATCACCGACGGCCTCCGTAAAGGTTATGGGAGCGAAATCAAGCCCATTCGATATTCTGAACGGTACGCGTGAAGGGTGTCCCCTGTCCCCGCTCCTGTTTGCCCTATGTCTTGAACCCCTGGCTGAACAGATACGCCGACACCCGGATATCTCAGGAATAGAAGTGGGCGACATAAAATGAGTCTTTTTGCAGACGATATCCTCCTTACGATAACCCGACCCCTCATTTCTTTACCGAACCTGTACAGTTGCCTTTCCTCCTTTTGCGCCCTCTCTAGCTATAAAATTAATATCTCCAAATCGGAAGCACTGAATATTTCATTGCCTCAGGATGTTGTTACCCTCCTGCGGGACTCGTTTGTTTTTCGTTGGTGCCCCCTAAAAATCCAATACCTGGGGATCTATCTCACCTCTCACATAACTCAACTTTACGGAGCTAACTATCCTGACATGATTAAGCATATTAAATCCCTATTGCGACAGTGGTCCTCTTACTCCATCTCTTGGATGGGCCCCATATATGCTCTTAAAATGACAGCACTCCCGAAACTCCTGTATCTTTTCCGCACAGTACCGGTTCCCCTCCCATCGATGATTTTACCCAACCTCCAATCAGCTTTTTACCGATATGTATGGCAAGGGAAGAAACCAAGAGTTTCCAGAATGATACTACGCCGTCCAAGTTACATGGAGGTCTAGCGGTCCCTGACCTAGCTCTGTATTATAAATCGGCACAATTGACACAGCTTCTTCAATGGTCCTCTAGAAGGGGCAAGGTCTGTTTGGGTCGATATAGAAAGTGAATGTATCACTCCATCATGTTTATGACAGATACCCTGGAGACAGATCTCCCCGACGGAAAGGCATCAATTGTTACCCACCTCCACTCATTCATTGTCTATATGGTCTAAGATCAAACATCAGACGTCCCTCACCACCCCTACCTCTGGACTGATGCCCAGAGATAACCCGCTCTTTCCCCCGAGAAAGGGCTTCACGACGCTGGGTGCGGTGCTATTACAGGGGAAGTTCCCCTCTTGGGAGTACTTTAGAGAATCACATGATATCCCTCTGCGAAAATTTCACAGGTACTCTCAATTATGACATTTTGTATGTAGACGCTTATCTATGGGCACGCCTGTAGTGATCCCATTTGAACGACTGGTTATGAGCAGCTCAAGCACAGCTGGAGTGATATCCCAATTGTATGCTCTCCTCCTCCACCTGTGTCTCGATCACCCATGCTCGTATCAGCGATTTGTGGGAGATAGATTTAGGTCGCCAAATATCCCAGGAGGAGTGGGAGGCGATAATGGAGTCCTCAATGGGGATAACAACATATATTCTGGTAAAAGAGAATTGCTATAAGTTACTTTCCAGGTGGTACCTAGACCCGGTCAGGTTGCAAAAAATTTACCCCACCCTAACCAGTTTGTGCTCTAGGGGTTGTGGCCTATGCGGAACGTTTTATCACATGTGGTGGGAGTGTGGGCTGGTAACCATTTTGTGGACTTCAGTTTTTGCAATGATCTCCCGCGCTCTAGGTATGCAAGTTCTCCCCGACCCTGTTTTGGCCTTACTCAATAGCCCGTCACGACGTCATGTATTATCACGTCCTTCCCTCAGACTGGTCCACCATATCTGTACGTCTGCCCGCATATGTATAGCCCGCTCCTGGAAATTGAATCTCCCCTCTATACCGGAGATAGTTGCGAAGGTGTAGTATCTTTATAAAATGGAATATCTGACAGCGCAACTGCATGACACGATCCCGCAATGCACTAAGATCTGGGAACCATGGCTTACGACTCAGACCATCCCGTAATCTGGTATAGAACTGTTGGGCCCAGAGACCTTGATTTAACTTTTATGTATATATTTTTCTGTTTCTTTCCTTTTATTATTTTTTATTATTATTAATGTTGTTCTGCAATTGATTCGCATATAATTTCGAGGCATTGTTATGACTCAGGGATAGGAAGCTGACTCAATTCCTTTATTTTATTTGTTTAATCTTGTTACTGCTTCCTTGAGAGTATGCATCGCTTTATGTGCTTCCTTGGGAGCCTTGTTGCTGTATTATTGAAAAACGAATAAAATTGTGTTATAGAAAAAAACAGCAATTAGTGTAATAAACAGCAAAACTAAACGCACGCTTCTGTGTTCACTCGTTTTTTTTTTCTCTACATCAACTAAACGAAAACCAGATGACTACATGTCAATAAAAAAAAGAAGAGAAAGAGAGAGTTTCTTTCACAGCTTTGAGGGGGGAGAAACAGATACAAAATGCAGCTGCTTAGTGCTTACACAATAGCAAAGTGGCATATTTTAAAGACAGTCAGTCCCTATATATATTGTAATCCTTGTACCCGCCTTGGGTGTTATATCCTTAAGAAAGCACGGTCCTCTTGGGATTTCATACACAAGTCCTTTATTGAATTAACTGCTGTTTAGCAGACAGCAGTGTCAGCATTCAAAACAAAACAAACACATCCCTAAAAAAACAAACTCTAGCTCCTTTGAGCGCTGACTCACTTAAAGGTCCCTTACTATCAGGGCTTCTTTTCTAAACTAAACAAACATAGGTTTCACCAACCTTAGAACTGTTATGTCAGCAATCAAGCTTCAGCCAGGAACCAAAACACTTTGCTCCTCTCCACCACGGGCACCTCCCTCAGAGTGAAAAAGCAGGCAGTGATTTATTTTCACTGCTGCTAAATTACTTCCAGCTGAACAGTGTGTGGAGAGTAAAAGAACCTCTTGGGCTTCCATATATAGTACAAATGCTCCCCCTGGAGCTAAATATCATATCCCTCCCTATACAGTTTAGAGGGAATATACACCCCGTCACAGACCATACCGTGTACTTTATCACATATCCCTCCCCCCAGCTCCGGCCCATCGGGGTGAGCGGCCTCAGACCATAAACAGTGAACACGGGACAGGCCATCCGCATTACCCTGGGCAGTACCAGCCCTGTGGGCCATAGTGAACTGGTATGGCTGGAGACTCAGGAACCATCTAGTCACCCTGGCATTTTTTTCTTTGTTCTGCCTCATCCACGTTAAGGGTGCGTGATCAGTAACCAGTGTAAATCGCCGCCCTAGCAGATAATACCTCAAGGATTCTAAAGCCCATTTAATAGCCAGGCACTCCTTCTCCACCACGGAGTATCTCTGTTCATGGGGGTTTAGTTTGCGGCTCAGGTACATGACTGGATGTTCCTCTCCCCCATGTACCTGAGAAAGCACTGCACCCAGGCCTACATCAGACGCATCGGTCTGTACTACAAACGATTTGGTGAAATCCGGAGCCACCAACACAGGATCAGCACACAGAGCTTCTTTCAGGATCAGAAAGGCACACTCTGCATCTGCGGACCATTTAACCATAACCGGGCATTTACCTTTGGTGAGCTCAACCAGGGGGTTAGCAATAGTAGCAAAGTCAGGGATAAACCTGCGATAATATCCTGTTAAGTCCAGGAATGCCCTGACTTGTTTTTTTGTTTTCGGACGTGGCCAACCAGAGATGGCTGCTACCTTGCTCTGTTGTGGCTTAAGGAGCCCCCGTCCGATGGTGTACCCCAGATATTTAGCCTCTTCTAGGCCTAAAGAGCACTTAGCGGGGTTAGCTGTCAAACCAGCAGTCCGTATACTATCCAGTACTGCCTGAAGCTTCAACAGATGTGTTTCCCAGTCCGCACTGTGAATTACCACATCATCCAGATAGGCAGCTGCATACTCTCTATGGGTCCATCCATCATGCGCTGAAAGGTGGCTGGGGCACCATGCAGCCCGAATGGTAACACCTTATACTGGTATAACCCCTCAGGGGTAGAAAAAGCCGTCTTTTCCTTGGCTCTCATGGTCAGGGGCACTTAGTCAATGTACTAAGATATCGGGCTTTACCCAATCTTTCTATCAGTTCATCCACCCGAGGCATGGGGTAAGCATCAAACTTAGAAATGTCGTTCAACTTATGGAAATCATTGCAGAACCATATTTCCCCATTTGGTTTAGGCACTAACACGATCGGGTTATTCCACTCGCTTTGTGACACTTCGATGACCCCTAACTTAAGCATCTTTTTTACCTCTGCACTGACTGCTTCCCGTCTAGCCTCGGGTATCCTGTAGGGCTTCAGATTGACTTTCTTTCCGGGTTCCGTAATGACATCATGCTTGATGATGTGAGTTTTCCCTGGTACTGGGGAAAACACCTCTCTGTTTTTGGATACAAAATCTTTAACTTCTTGTTTCTGATGGGAAGCAAGAGTTTCGGCGATATAGACCTCTGGATCATTCCCATGGGCAATGTGCGTAGGTTTGCCTTTGGTCACCATGAGGACCTCCCTTTCTACCCATGGCTTCATTAGGTTTATATGGTAGATCTGTTCTGCCTTACGTCTACCCGGCTGTCTCACTTTATAGTTTACGTCACTGACCCTCTCAGTAATTTCGTATGGGCCTTGCCAGCTGGCTAGGAATTTGATTTCAACCGTGGGGATAAGGATCAGAACCCGATCTCCTGGTTTGAATACTCGCAGCCTTGCCTTCCTGTTGTAACTGGCTTGTTGGGCTTTCTGAGCTTTTTCCATATTTTCTTTAACTATGGGCATTACAGCCTCCATCCGTTCTTGCATCTGAACTACATGTTCTCTTATACTTCGGTGGGGGTATGCTCTTGTTCCCATGTTTCCTTGGCAACATCTAAAATGCCCCTGGGATGTCTGCCGTACAATAATTCAAACGGTGAAAACCCAGTGGAAGACTGTGGGACTTCCCTAATGGAAAACATAGGGTATGGTAATAGATGATCCCAGTTCTTCCCGTCTTTATCTACCACCTTATGCAACATAGCCTTTAGTGTTTTGTTAAACCTCTCCACCAGTCTGTCTGTTTGAGGATGGTACACCGAAGTTTTTAGCTGAGTAATGTTAAGTACTTTACATAACTCACTCATACGTTTGGACATGAATGGGGTACCCTGGTCTGTGAGGATTTCTTTTGGTATACCCATCCTGCTAAACATCATTATTAACTCCCTTGCTATATTCTTAGAGTTGGCATTCCGTAGGGGCACTGCCTCGGGGTACCGGGTTGCATAGTCAACAACAACTGAAATGTATTGATGTCCCCTAGCGGACTTTAGCAGAGGCCCTACTAGGTCCATTGCGATCCGCTCAAAAGGAACCTCTATGACAGGAAGGGGTACCAGTGGATTGCGGAAGCCTTTATGTGGGGCCTTTAGTTGACATTCTGGGCAGGATTTGCAAAACCGCTCTATGGCCAAGAATATACCAGGCCAATAGAACCGGGCCAGAACTCTCTCTCTGGTTTTATCGGTCCCCAGGTGCCCTCCTAACACATGGCTATGGGCTAGCTCCAAAACAGTGTTTCTATGTGACTGTGGAACCAGCAGCTGCTCCACCTCCTCTTCCCCTTTTTTGTCTACTCGATATAACAAGTTGTTTTCCACTTTAAAATAAGGAAAGCCTAGAGGCTTGTCTGGGTCTACGACTTTACCCTCCATTACTTGCACATTTTCTCTTGCCGCTTTCAGGGTTGCATCCTCCCATTGGGCAGCTCTAAAGTTTCCACAGTGGACTCCCAGATCCTGGAAATCCAACTGTTCTACAGGAGCCTCATTCTGGGGTGGTTCTACCTCATTACCCAGGCACGCGAGGGGTGCCTCTTGTTCTCTACCTGGTTCCCAGTCAATATCACTGAAAGGAAACATTTTACATCTGTCCAGCTCCTGTACCTCTTCAGAGGTCACTTCCTGAGGGCCCAAGGAGTTATCCCACATGTAACGGAAATGGGGAAAGTCCCTGCCTAATACCACATTATAGGGCAACAGGGGCACCACCCCTACACGATATTTGACCCGTCCAAGATCAGTGGCAAACTCAACCTCCGCTGTGTGGTATGAGTGGGTGTCACCATGTATACATACAATATCAAGCATTTGCTTGGCATCCAAGTGTTCTGGCTGAAGCAGAACCTCTTTTATCAAAGTAACTTCGCTCCCAGAATCAAGCAGCGCTTGCACATGCTTTCCTTCCACACTTATCAGTCTTAGATGTGTCATATCAACAGCGCTAGTCACCACACACATTTTTGAGCAAGTTAACACAGTCCTATGCGGAGCCCTTGCACCCACATCGCACTGCATGGGCTCTTCGCCTCCTGGGCAGTCACGGGCAAAATGTCCTGGTTCGTGACATCTGAAGCAGATTACTGGTTTCTCAGTCTGATCCCGTGGCTGAGGCGGGGGTTTTGGGTACCTTCCAGCATTATAGTCCCATTGTCCCATGCTGGGTACAGGGTTCTGTCCTTTGTTTCCAGTTTTTCCACCTGTCCGGTGGTTAGGGGATTTGGTTTTAGGCTGAGGATCGATACCGTGTAGCTCCTTAGCGGTCAAGTACCTTTCAACCAAGCACTTCATCGCTTCTGGATCCTTTGGGTCCCCTTGGCTAACCCATTGCCGCAGTCCTGTCGGCAAATGACGGAGAAAGCGATCCATTATGACCATTTCCACAATTACAGCAGCTCGGTTGACCTCAGGTTTCAGCCATTTCTGAGCAAGCCTCAGTAACTTGTACATCTGGGTTCGTGTAGGTTTCCCCATATCATAAGTCCAGTTGTGGAACCTTTGGGGCCTAAGCCCGGGAGTTATGCCTATACGAGTCAGGATCTCATCCTTTAGCTGTGTATAGTCCTGGGCTTGGTCATAGGGCAAATCTTCATAGGCCCTCTTGGATTCCCCACTTAGGCATGGAGCCAGCAGCCCAGCCCACTGATCAAATGGCCATTTTTCCCGGGCAGCGACCCTCTCAAAAGTTGTGAGGTAAGCCTCTGTATCATCCGCCTCTGACATTTTATGCAGAAAGTCGGTTGCGCGGATACGGACAGCTCGGTCCACAGGAGGGCTCCCTTCAGGTGGCGATATCAGTCTTTGCAAAACATTAGCACAAATGGGGTGTGACACCTTAGGTAAAAACAAATTAACCTTAGTACTCCCGGGTCGTTCTTCCCAAACGTCCAAGTACAGCAATCAATGTAAAACAGAAATTGGGATGTCTAAGGAATAATGACACAGAAATACAATCATCGTGCATTATATCTACATTAGAAAGTGAAATGCCCCCTTAATACTGGTCGCACTCACAAAATGCCAATTCTTTATAGCATATAAATATGAATATATTCGCTGTTAGCCCACTGCTCCGTCCACTGAAAAGTCTGGATACTCAGCTCGATAGCTCCCACCGCCACAAGAACACAAGCGAGGCTTAATAGTGGATGGTAAAAAGTTTAATAAAAGGGTAACAGACAAGTACTCCAACGCGTTTCGTGCATATACTGCACTTCCTCAGGGATTAATACATAAAAATAAACATAATGGATCAAATAATAGTCTGTCTTTCTTATTTCTGCCTGCCAGCTTTATAGTCCTCTTCAAATGTCACTAGGATGGGCACTTCCGGTTTCCAGTCTCAGCGTGCGGGTCACCCTGGAACGCACCTCCACTTCCTTCTTCCTGTCTCCTTAAAATGCGTTTTAAGGTGGGCACTTCCGGTTTCCACTCTCAGCGTGCGGGTCACCCTGGAACGCACCTCCACTTCCTCCTTCCTGTCTCCTTGACATGCGTTTCAGGTTGATTTATTTTCCACCGGAAATGACATATCGCAATCATCTCATCTAGGCATTAAGCATAGCAGTCTGTAAACACTGCAGATTAACTGCAGGGAATGGTGGTTTCTTTCTTCTTCAACAGAAAAACAGACAGAGTCCACACCTCGGACCCCCCCGTTACAGAGGGATTCCGCAAACAGAAAAAAGGGAAAAAAGGAAAAAGAAAAAAACAAAAAACAAAGACAATATAAAAAAATATATAAAAGAAAATGAGAGAATTCTCAATGTATCCTTCCTGGTAAAATATTTTTGTGTAAAAAACCCAAAAAATTTTTTTAGGGTGTCACCCTAGGGGGTGGTGTCACCCGGTGCGGGCCGCACCCCCGCCCCCTAGTGATGCCCCTGTTCTTTGCATCACCTTTAAATATCTCGTGGAGTCAATGCCAAAAAGAATCGCTGCAGTATTGAAGGCAAAAGGTGGCCCAACGAAGTACTGATGGGGTGGTCATAATAATCTGGTCACTCAGTGTATATGCTACTTTAAAAAAAAATGCTGCACCGAAGTGTTCGGGTTTGGCTTGAAGGCAAACATCTGCAACATCTAAATCCAATGTTTTTTGCCATCTCCACAATATTTCCCCCAATTCCTGCGATCATAACATTCTGATCAAAATCTGTGCTTGTGTTTACATATCGTTTCAGGAGTTTTCTTTGTTCCATACTGCTTTCATTGCTTCTTTTTTTTTTGCTGGTATTGGTATTTAAAGTTTTATTTTGCAAACGAAGGGTCACAAACCGACCTGCATAATTGGCCTCGCAGGGCCAGAAAGACATATAAAGCACAGAAAATATAAAGGGGGGGTTCTCAGCAAAGTATGTCAAAGTAGCAAAAAAAACAGGGGGGGAGATATATAAACACTGCAAAAGTCATAAAAAAAACCTGCAGATCAAAAATGAGAAAGAAAGGAAAATGAAAATTGGCATCTAAGAGAAAAGTCTCAATATCCCCAGCCAGGGATCATCAACATGAGCAGGGCAGGGAAGAAGGGGGGGGGGGCAAAACCATCTCAGAATGGGGGGTCTCATCATAAAGAAAAGACATCTAAAAAGGTGTCACAGAAAGGGATGAGGGGGGAATAGGGCACTCAGCAAGGAGTAAAAGTCCTCAAAAATTTTTCAAAACTGAACAGGGTCCACAAAAAGGTCACATAAGCTTGGGGGTAAATCCCAAAAGGAAACAGAACAAAAGGCACAGCTGGCTAGGGCTAGGAAAAAGGGCAGCGGGGGGGGGGAGTACAGAGAATAAACATCATCATGGGAGTGTGGGGGGCACCGGGAATTCGAGCAGTCCTGGTGTCGGAGAAGGCCATAAAACAATATAAAAAGCATCTTCAGTCTGTATCCAGCCAGATACCCGTGGGTGCATCGTCGCCGAGAGCAACCACGGCATCAGCCGCGGTATAAGCCTCTCCACGGAGCCAAGATCCCAGCAGCGCCACAGTAGAGGGCAGTGCGCCATCCGGGGGAAGCCCCACCGCCTCAGACATCTCAAGGAGACAGCTGCCATTGTCATGCCTCAGGGCTGGGAACTTTCTGTGGCCAGTCTGGCTTTCCATTTCTCCCTGTCTGTATCCACCTAAGGGTTAACTCCTGTTCTAGAAGCCTGAGTGCTTTGCATAAAACCAAGGCACGCCCTTTCCTCCACGTTCTGGCATTGTTCTACCTGCCAGAGCCGTAGCTAGCTCCTTTTGCACCCGAGGCAAAAACAGAAAACTGTGCCCCCCACATAATTTTAAAAATCAGAGTCCCCGACCAGTGGCGCAGTGCTAAGCTCCTGGATGCTCCCCGCGTCCAGAAGCAGTGGATCGGACCACCCTTTGCGATGTGGGATGAGAGGCAAGTATGTGATTTTTGGGGGGGTTCCAGCTGGTGCTGACTGATTCTGCAGAAACAGCATCACTTAGCACCAGCGTCTAGCTGTGGGTAACTTTTGTAGCTATGGCGGGATGGTAATTAGCGTTAGGACTTTGTTATCCTAACGCTATTTACTCTTTGCGCTCCCCATGTTAAGTATAGGGAGCGCAAAGTACAGTAACCTCGCGCTGAAAAGCACAATCTCCTGGATTTTTTAACCTGTTACCGTTCGGATTGTAATATGAGGGTCCTGTGCTAGGATGTGATATGGGCAGCATGCAGTAACCTCATTTAACCTAGCACCAATGCTCACATGTGTGAGTGCTAGCGTTAAGGAGGTGATGGGGCCCTACATATATAGTGCACACACAGTACATGTACAAATACAGTACACACAGAATACATGCACGTATAGCAAAAGAAAATTTAGCATAATATACACCCCCCAGAATAATATACACAGCACTGAGCCCCCAGACTATTTTCCCCACTTCACATGGATATAATTGCCCCCAGTTCACATGGATATTATTGACCCCAGCTCATATGGATATTGTTGACCCCAGCTCATATGGGTATATATCGCCCCAGCTCATGGATATGCCCCCCAGCTCTCATGGATATTTCCCTAGCTCTCATGGATAATGCCCCAGGTCTCATGGATATGCCCCAGGTCTCTTGGATATGCCCCAGGTCTCATGGATATGCCCCAGCTCTCATGGATATGCCCCACCAGGTCTCATGGATAATGCCCCCCCCAGGTCTCATGGATAATGCCCCCCAGGTCTCATGGATATGCCCCAGGTCTCATGGATAATGCCCCATGTCTCATGGATAATGCCCCAGGTCTCATGAATATACCCCCAGATCTGATCATGGATATGCCCCCAGGTCTCATGGATATTGCCCCCGGGTCTCATGGATATGCCCCAGGTCTCATGGATAATGCCCCCCAGGTCTCATGGATATTGCCCCCAGGTCTCATGGATATTGCTCCCAGGTCTCATGGATATGCCCCAGGTCTCATGGATATGCCCCAGCTCTCATGGATAATGCACCCCCAGCTCTCATGGATAATGCCCCCCCCAGGTCTCATGGATATGCCCCAGGTCTCATGGATAATGCCCCCCAGGTCTCATGGATATTGCCCCCAGGTCTCATGGATAATGCCCCCCAGGTCTCATGGATGTTGCCCCCAGGTCTCATGGATATTGCTTCCAGGTCTCATGGATATGCCCCAGCTCTCATGGATAATGCCCCCCAGGTCTCATGGATAATGCCCCCCCAGGTCTCATGGATATGCCCCAGCTCTCATGGATAATGCACCCCCAGCTCTTATGGATAATGCCCCCCCAGGTCTCATGGATAATGCACCCCAGGTCTCATTGATATTGCCCCCAGGTCTCATGGATATTGCCCCCAGCTCTCATGGATAGTGCCTCCAGGTCTCATGGATATTGCCCCCAGGTCTCATGGATATTGCCCCCAGGTCTCATGGATAGTGCCCCCAGGTCTCATGGATAATGCCCCCAGGTCTCATGGATATTGCCCCCAGGTCTCATGGATAGTGCCCCCAGGTCTCATGGATATTGCCCCCAGGTCTCACGGATAGTGCCCCCAGGTCTCATGGATATTGCCCCCAGCTCTCATGGATAGTGCCTCCAGGTCTCATGGATATTGCCCCCAGGTCTCATGGATATTGCCCCCAGGTCTCATGGATAGTGCCCCCAGGTCTCATGGATAATGCCCCCCAGGTCTCATGGATATTGCCCCCCAGGTCTCATGGATAGTTCCCCCCAGGTCTCATGGATATTGCCCCCCAGGTCTCACGGATAGTGCCCCCAGGTCTCATGGATATTGCCCCCAGCTCACCTCTCATTGCCACATGCACAGCTGTGAAGGGGCGCAGCCGAGTCCTGCGGGAACGATTTCCAGCGGCCGCGTGCTTCCTGCTAGAACGGCCGCTGACAGGAAGTGCAGCCTTGTGTGGCACAGGAGCAGCGGCTGGAGTCTTGCATGGCACAGGAGCAGCGTTCTACCTGCTGTGCTAGTGAGAGGGTCCTCCTCCAGAGCTCCTGGATATTATTTCTTTTTTTGTTCCAGTTTTGCTTGCTGTTGATTCTGCACTTCATCTCCTGGATATCCAGCCTCTGCATTTAACTACTGCTGTGGTCCCTCCCAGGTACATTGTCTGCTGTTTCCTGAGACTGAGTCTATATTCAGCTGTACCAGTTCATCACTGTGAACCACTTTCTGCAAGACCTGGAGAGATTGGCTAAGATCACTGTGGTACTACATTTACCATTGCTGTTACCAGAGACTGTGTATGTTTCAGCTTTACCAGTGTACCTCTGTATATTCATCATCTGCCACAGCATCAATATACGTTTATATCTGCATTTGTATCCATTGTCTGTGTTAACTCATTCAACCCCAGCGCCTGGGAAACATATACTGAACTTTGGGTCCCACCTAATGCAGACCATCCCCTCCTCCATATCCTCAACTGGACCCACAGATTCCTTCACAGTCGCTCCGCTCGGGGGCCTAGACTCTGGCGTCAGCGTCCCAGCCGGAAAACACTGACCTCGACGCAGCTCCCTGCGGCAGCAAGGGAACAGACCACCACTGAGCACCGGACCCACGCAGCCTTGATCCCATCTTGTCCCAGACTCCTCTCTTCCCGGCCGCTCCGCAGTGTAAACAACAGCCGTCACCAGAGTCCTCTGGTGAGTGGGCCATCTGCGTCTTCCCCCACCAACAGCTGCAAACAGGCCTCTAGGCCTGTAAGAAAGGCATCAGCACTTCCAAAGGAGGGAGGGGATCCATCCAGCCGATCGCCTGTATGCCTGCCTGTCGCTTTCACCGAGCAGTCACTCAAGGCAGGCGGGAGACGTGGGCCCTCCGTCTCCATAGCCCTTAACATGCACTCTGGGTGGGCTGAGATGGCAGGACAGCCAGTAAGGGAGAGCACAGGGGCCAAAACCAAGGCCGCAAGATGGCCGCCGGCACCTCTCTCTAGGCTCTAGGCACGGATCAGCGACTGCAAAGGGCGTCTCAGGTCCGGGGGGGGGGCAAAACGCCCTCCGGACAGCTGCATTCCGATGGCCAGCCAAGTCAGGTCACCACGTCAAAAAACACTGCAGAAAATGTCGCTTTTAGGACCTTAAAGACAGCAGACGTGTGGAGCTGCACCAAAACACGTCTGCTCCTGTTAGCCGGCCACCCCCCCTCTTCATTGCTTTTTCAGTGACTTCTTCCCATGCAGATGCAATGTTCCTAGTACACTGTAGAACATTATAGCTCTTCCAGAACTTGTGTAATGTTACTGCATCTCCATCTATTGCAGCTATTGCCTGAGCAAAAGTAGATCACAGGTAGTACAGCGTGAAGTTGGAGTTGGAGCACCTGATCCATTGGCTGAACAACAGCTTTTGTGTTTGGAGGCAGAAACAGCACCTTTACATCTTGGAGTATCTCATCTAGGTGAGGAGGATGTCCAGGAGCATTATCAAGTAGCAGCAGTATTTTGTAGGGAATATTTTTTTTAAGGCAAAAAGCTTGAACGTCTGGGATGAAGCAATTTAAAAACCAGTCTTCACATAACACAATGGTCATCCAGGCCCTGTGGTTACTCCGAAAACAGATTGGGAGTGCATTTTTGTTGATGTTTTTGAATGCGCAGGGATTCTCAGCACGGCAAATGAGGAATGGCTTTAACGTTACTCCGGCTGCATTACCTCCAAATAGAAGTGTGAACCTGTTCACATTGAAAATGTGCTGGCTCCTGGGTTTTCCATCTTGTGTTTGGCTTCTTAATGAGTTCTGGTTTCTTTTGTTCTCAACCTATACATTGCCCAAGGCAATATGTCAATATGGAAAAAAATATATATAACATTTTGATATTATCAACTAATTGAGTTGTGTCTGTGTCAATGGACAGAATATATTATTATTATTATTATTATTCTTTATTTATAAAGCGCCAGCATATTCCGCAGCGCTGTACAATAAGCACAGTATAGACAGGGTTACAATACATTGAGCAACATTTGACAAACAGTACAGGAGGAGATGAGGTCCCTATTCCCGTAGGAACTCACAATCAAGGAGGGTTGGGGTTGGAAACAGGAGGAGAGGACTGTAAGGTGAGAGTGATTGATGGTTGTGTCAGTGAGTTGGGTGGTAGGCTTCCCTAAATAGGAATGTTTTCAGGGAGCGTTTGAAGGAAGAGAAGTTAGGGGAAAGTCTGACAGTACGAGGGAGAGCGTTCCAGAGAGTGGGGGCTGCGCGTGTGAAGTCCTGCAGTCTATCATGGGAAGAGGTGATGCGGGGAGAAGCTAGGCGCAGGTGACTGTTTGACCTTAGGGAGCGGGCTGGGTTGTATTTGGTGATTAGTGAGGACAGGTAGTGGGGCGCTGAGTTAGTGAGGGTTTTGTAGGTAAGGATAAGGATTTTGAACTTAATTCTGCAGTGGATGGGGAGCCAGTGAAGGGACTCGCAGAGGGGAGCGGCAGAGACAGAGCGGCGGGTGAGGTGAATTAGCCTGGCGGAGGCGTTCAGGATGGATTGTAGGGGGGAGAGGCGGGACAGAGGGAGGCCAGATAAGAGATTATTGCAATAGTCGAGTCGGGAGATTACCAGGGCGTGTATGAGTTGTTTTGTGGTGACAGCGGTAAGAAATGGCCGATTTCTATTTATATTTGCGTGTTTAACTAATTGAGTTGGGCAAACGATGCCAATGGATTGAATTTCCTAACTTTTGTGTCAACCAATTGAGTTGGGCACTTTGCCGTTGAAAAAATCGTTTTTAATTCATTTTTGTGGCGATCAAATGGAGCATATGATAGCCTATTCTGTGGTATTGTCAATATGCTAGGACACTAATCAATATGATGTTACAGCATACATCTTAATTCAAAGGCACTTTGCTTGGTCTGTGCCCACACTTAGACACGCTGTCAACGCCAGAGAGCTAGTATATTTATGTGTGCACATTCTGTTTATTTGTGCATCAAACAGATGAGCAAAATCCTAACTTTGTCCTTCTTAATAGAGATTATAAATAAACACATGTATTGCAAAGTATTTTACCAGGAAGGATACATTGAGATTTCTCTCGTTTTCAATTACGTCTACATCCATTCATTCACGCATGTTGAAGAGGTTTTTTCAGCTGATGGGTGCGATAACGCTATTTAGTTCTTGTCACGGAACGGACATGAGAGCTCTTTTCAGCGAGCCACAGGACTAGAGACTGAACCCTTTTTAAAGACCATTTTTCCTGTTTTCGTTTTGGTTTTGCGTGTGAGCCTATGGACCTCTTATTTTATTGCTAGATGTGGTTTTATTGGTGTAATGTAATAAAAATGTACCCTGTATGATGTGACTGTAAAAGTATGAAAGAAACCGTTTGTATGTGTTTTTCCCCGTCGCCATTTTGCTCATCCCAGCATGGTTTCACAGAACAAAGGATCTCATGCCCCAAGATGGAGGATGCAGCGGGCCAGAGGATTGGAGGTTTTTCCAAGACCTCATCTGCCTAATCCCCTGGACAATGGGGGAGCCTGAAAGGGCAAGATAGAGGATACAGCAAGCCAGCTGATTGGAGGTTTTTCCAAGACCTCATCTGCCTAATCCCTGGACAATGGGAAGGCTGAAAGGGACCTGATAGGGAACAGGAGGCTCGGAAAGGAGCCAATCAGTGCTGGTTGTGTGGGTGGGGGAGTTGGTAATCTGTTTGTGTGAAGTTGTATAAATGACCCTGTTGAAACCCATAAAATTCAGTTCACTGTTTTAAAGCATACAGCCACATCTGGTGTCTTCATTTCAGAGCTACAATCACTATTGCAGGAGACACTCAACGGTCTCCTGCATCACCACTCAACCCAGGAACGGGATCCCCAAGGCAACACCGCACCCTCTCTCCAGACGCCGGAGCAACGCCATTTCATCCTCCAGGCCGCTCGAGACGCCGAGTGCCGTGCCACTCGGTAGTCGGGCCGGACGCCATCAAAGGGGGGGGTCAGATAGTGCAGGACCGCAGGCGGACTTCCATCCCGTCACATTGGTGGCAAGCGGTGAGGAAGGCTCTCTGAACCCCCAGAAAAAGCACTCAGCATGGCAGGGTACGCCAACTACAAAAAAGACACCCTGCGGGGCATCCTGGAGAGCCGAGGAGGCCCCCCGGGCTCAAAAAGTAAAGCCGCCCTGATCGAGGAACTGCAGGAAATGGACCAGGGAGCCGTGGGCACGCCAACCTTACCACCCACCCAGGCATTGGTCCCAGAAGATCCCTTCCAAAGGAAAGTGCGGCAGCGGCTAGCCCTCTTCGGAGCCGCCCCGTCAGAAGCCGCTATACACAATGCCATCCAGGAGATCCGGCAGGAAGAGGAGCAAGAGAAGGACCGTCAGCACGAGCTGCGGATGGCGGTGCTCCGAGCAAAAAGGACTGAATACCCTGCCCCTGAACCCTACCCCGTAGAACCCTGGCTCGAGGTTGACAGCTCGACTGGAGCTTCATCCAGGGAATCTACACCCCCCAGCGATACTTCTTTTTGGACTTACAGCTCGCCTGGAGTTTTAATTGAGGAAACCGCACATCTCAGCGACCCTTGGATGGAGGCTTACAGCCCGCCTGGAGCTGCATCCGAGGACGCCACACCCCCCATCGAGTGGTGGTGCCACTGTTCCAGCACCCTCGCAGACACGATGGCTGAATTCCCGAGAAGGCTACAGGAGGGCCTGGATCGGTATCATGGATCTACAGTTGAGCCCTCTAGGCACGAGTGGCGGGACGAGATCCGCCAAGAACTATGGTACGAGGCACTGTACCATGAAAGGGACTACCATGGTGTCAATGTTCCCTCCGACGCTGCCATCTACCAAGTGCAGTACAATGCCAGAGCAGCATTCCTGAAAGGCCGACCCCCAGAGGAGTGGGAGGCAGAGCTCCAATACCTGGTTCAGCAGGAGATCGCACTGGACGTCGCTTACCGGGCGTCCCAGTGGTTAATAGGCCCCCTGCTACCCCGCACCATCGACGGCGCCTCCACCGCGTGCCTCCACTACGGCGGCACAGGGCTGCTATACGAAAGGATGGCCAACGACCCCGGGTTTGGAGAAGAGTCGGAGTGGCGGTTGGAGGAGATACTGGAACGCCGGGAAGAGGAACTCTCATACGAGAGCAAGGACTTCGAGATAGAGGAACTGGAGTTCCTGGTAGAGCGCGAATGGGAGCTTGAGAAGGCCTACAGAAGATTGTTGGACGATGCTCCGCAGTCAGGCCTAAGCCCCATGACCTGGGACTGTCTGGCCGAAGAAGCAGACAGTCCAAGTGACACGGAAGTATTGGAGCCCAAGATGCTCCCATGGGTCCCCGTCGGGACCACAGTAGACGAGCCGGCCAGGTCGGAAGAAGCACGGCAGGTGCCAAGTGACCAGAATGGACCGCGTAAAGGGTCCGAGTGGCCCAGAGACGAAGTTATCCTCCCGCCCCCGCAAGATGACACTGTGCCAGTGTCCGCTTACCCAGCAGAACAGCTGGCAAAGGGGCAGAGTGCCGCTGGCCTCTGCCCATCCTCCACCATCTGCCCCGAGGAGCAGAAGGGGGATACCCTCGAGCTGCTTATCCCGCAGCCGCTTACCCCATCCAACCCCCTGGACTTTGTTCCTGTACCCACCTCCCCAGCAGAAGAGCTGGCAACGGGGCAGAGTGCCGCTGGCCTCTGCCCACCCTCCATCGTCTGCCCTGAGGAGCAGAAGGAGGATTTACCCGAGCTGCTTATCCCGCAGCCGTTGACCCCATCCAACCCCCTGGACTTTGTTCCCACACCCGCTTACACAGCAGAAGAGCTGGCAACGGGGCAGAGTGCCGCTGGCCTCTGCCCACCCTCCCTCATCTGTCCTGAGGAGCAGAAGGAGGATTTCCCCGAGCTGCTTACCCCGCAGCCGTTGACCCCATCCAACCGCCTGGACGTCGTTCCTGCGTCCACTTCCCCAGCAGAAGAGCTGGCAACCGGACAGAGTGCTGCCGGCCTCTGCCCAACCTTCACCGCCTGCCTCGGGGAACAGAAAGAGGATACACCCGGGCTGCTTATTCCGCAGCCACTGACCCCACCGGAGATGGAGGACGCCATTCTCCTGCCCGGGGACCCTTCCTCGGCCTTGAACCCCCCAGCCGACGCGCTGGCAATGGGGCAGAGCCTGTTTAAACTCTGCCCATCTCCACACCCCTTTGGCCCAGAGGCCCGATGCACCCACTGTTTTTTCCAACGGCTGACCAGGGCACTCGGGGCGTGTGCATTTAGCACCCGTTTTTCCCGGGTGCGCGATACCTCTGGAGGTGGTACAGGCGGTACCCCTCCCCGACCACAGGACCCTTATTCCGGAGGGGGTACCCCCAAAGACTTGTACCCCCAACACGCCAGGCACTGCCACAAGGACAAATGGAGAAGCCCGGTGGCTCGCCTCCTTCCCACAGACTATGGGCCACAAAGACTGCTCCGACTTCCCAGAGTCGACCCGTGTGGGTCCAACCATGTCCGTCGGACTCTAGAAGGGGGGAGAAATGTCACGGAACGGACATGAAAGCTCTTTTCAGCGAGCCACAGGACTAGAGACTGAACCCTTTTTAAAGACAATTTTTCCTGTTTTCATTTTGGTTTTGCGTGTGAGCCTATGGACCTCTTATTTTATTGCTAGATGTGGTTTTATTGGTGTAATGTAATAAAAATGTACCCTGTATGATGTGACTGTAAAAGTATGAAAGAAACCGTTTGTATGTGTTTTCCCCCGTCGCCATTTTGCTCATCCCAGCATGGTTTCACAGAACAAAGGATCTCATGCCCCAAAATGGAGGATGCAGCGGGCCAGAGGATTGGAGGCTTTTCCAAGACCTCATCTGCCTAATCCCCTGGACAATGGGGGAGCCTGAAAGGGCAAGATAGAGGATACAGCAAACCAGCTGATTGGAGGCTTTTCCAAGACCTCATCTGCCTAATCCTTGGACAATGGGAAGGCTGAAAGGGACCTGATAGGGAACAGGAGGCTGGGAAAGGAGCCAATCAGTGCTGGTTGTGTGGGTGGGGGAGTTGGTAATCTGTTTGTGTGAAGTTGTATAAATGACCCTGTTGAAACTCATAAAATTCAGTTCACTGTTTTAACCACTTGGATGCTGAGGACGCGCTGAGCGCGTCCTCAGCATTCCCGCTGGTATGCGGAGGACGCGCTGAGCGCGTCCTCCCATTGGGGTCAGCGTTCGGCCGGGTTCCGGCCGATCGCTGGCCCCCCCGGTGCGGGCTGACATCCTGGATGTCAGCCGCGCATCCGGGACCACAGCCGCCGGAATTAGGTGTCATCGCGGCAGCGCGATGACACCTAATTCAGGCGCCCCCCCCGCATGTGCGGAGGAGGCGCCTGAAAGGGAGGGGGGGAGGTCCTTCGGACCTCTCTCCCTTCCGATCGGCGGCTCTGCGGGGGTTAACCCAGGCATCATTTGGAAGGGCACAGCCTGCCCTTCCAAATGATGCCTGGCATTAACCCCTGGGGAGCTGGATCGCGAATCGGCGCTGAAAAGCGCCGATTCGCGATCCTTTCCCGGAGCTGGCCGACATCTTGGATGTCGGCCAAGCCTCCGGGAACTCCCCCTGAGGACTGGCGTCATCGTGCTACGCACGATGACGCCAGTCCTGGACTTAACCCTTAACTGCCACCAACGGTGGAGATAGGGAGTTCATTGGAACTCCCTATCTCCCGATCCGTGGCACCCCATACAAAATATAACCGCAATTGCTCGCATGTTAAAATGTGAAAAAAAACACTTTACACATTGTAAATTATTGAAAATACATATTTTATTGCATTTTTTGTTATAATATACAGACAGGTCATGACGTATACATATAATAATGACATATTATGAATCTACCGAGTCTGACGGAAAGAACGATATATAATATGTCTGGGTCATATACTAAAATAAGCCTTCAAAACACGTTTAAACATGATGAGCAAAACCGGTAAAAATGACCTCAGCACAGGGGCGGGAAAAGCCTCAGCAGCGAAAGGGTTAAAGCATACAGCCACGTCTGGTGTCTTCATTTCAGAGCTACAATCACTATTGCAGGAGACACTCAGCGGTCTCCTGCATCACCACTCGACCCAGGAACGGGATTCCCAAGGCAACACCGCACCATCTCTCCAGACGCCGGACCAACGCCATTTCATCCTCCAGGCCACTCGAGACGCCGAGTGCCGTGCCACTCGGTAGTCGGGCCAGACGCCATCAAAGGGGGGGGGGTCTGATAGAGCAGGACCGCAGGCGGACTTCCATCCCTTCACAGTTCTAACTTATTCACCCGCTGTAAAACAGATACCATTTAATGAAGGTGAATGTAATAGTCGAGCCCATATTTTAATAGACCTCGTAGTAGGCTATCTCTGCTCATAGATATACAAACACAGAAATAAGGACAGCGCTCCCAAGAAAAGATATATCTTTTCAAACAAAAGCAGAATACAACAAAAGATCTTTCTACTTCTTATCTGCAGAGTCTGTTATTTACTGCAAAATCCTTCTTTAGGGAGAAAAATTTGTATGTATAAAGAGGTTTTATGTACAGAAAAAATACCTCAAAGAGAAAGTCACCAGTAGAGAAAAATCTTCACACGAATGTATATATGGGACCACTCCCTCAAACTGTGTCCGTTCCTAAGATAGTCTTTTCTTCCAATAGAAGGCTCCAAACATTCAGTTCGCCCTCCCGGTGTACATCCACAGTCGAAAAGAGCCTCAAAACAGGAACCACGCCTCCTCCAGAGATGCACGGTAGACACTGGTGAATCCCTGGATAGAGTTAACCGTTGCGTTGCTGCAGGGATCTCTTCAATCCAAGATGTCAGCCTGCACCGGGGGGGCGCAGCAATCCGCCGGAATCCGGCGGATTGCTGCCTCCTGTGCTCGGACGCGCTGAGCACGTCCGTAGCACAGGAGAACCACTTGGCTGGACGCGCTGAGCGCGTCCATAGCAGCCAAGTGGTTAAAGTCCGATTTTTTTTTTTTTTTTTAATTTTACTTCTTTTTTCTGTAACAGCCCTTTTTATTATCATTCCCTGGACCTCATATGTAAATTTCAGACATTTTCGCTCAGTAGTTTCTTTGCAAACAGCGTTTCATTTTCACAGATTCATACAAACGGTTTTGCTAATTTATTCACTGCCTCCTCTGCGTCTCAGCTGCTTCGGCTGTGTGTGTGATTCGGCTCCTGTTCGGCTGCTTCGCTTCGTGTGACTGCGTGTGATCGGCTCCTGCTCAGGTTTTTCGAAGGTTAATCCAGATGTTTTTGCGGTTTTCGGCGTGCATTCGGTGTGTTTTGCGGTTAGTTTTCGTCGGGTTTGCGGCAGCTTTTCCCTGCAATTTGGGGACCCTGTGGTGCTTGCTGAATACACCGCAGGGTCACCGAAATGGGATCTGCAAAAGGAACCGAATTGAAGAGAACGAAAAGTCACCGAACTGATTATTTCAGTGAACGGGGACATGTCAGGGCCATTCGGCTATTCAGATAGCAGGCAATTCGCCAAATTTTTGCGAATTGCCTGCACGTACGGTGCCTGTTCAAGGGCAGTGAAATCCCCCATAGAGAAGCAATGGTTTATCTATTCAGAGAACACCAAACAGCTGAGGAATTCCCTGCCGTTCGGTGGTTTCATTCGTCAGGTTTATTAAGGCGAATCTCACAGGTTTCAATGTTAAAAATATTCCCATTTTAATTCAATATCTCATAAACCATTTATTATTTTACAGTAAAAAGTCTCTTTATCTCTAGATTTTGTAAGATCTTTTAGGAATTTTTTGGGCAATTTTTTTTTCGTATTTTTTTTAATCACTTTTTCATTTTTCCTTAACAGACCTTTTTATTATCAATCATTGGATCTTACAGTCAGGTCCAGAAATCTTGGGACATCAACACAATTCTAACATCTTTGGCTCTATACACCACCACAATGGAGTTGGAATGAAACAAACAAAATGTGCTTTAACTGCAGACTGTCAGCTTTAATTTGAGGGTATGTACATCCAACTCAGTTGAACGGTGAACAGCAGTTTGCAGATGTGCCTCCCACTTGTTAAGGGACCAAAGGTAATGGGACAATTGGCTTCTCAGCTGTTCCATGGCCAGGTGTGTGATATTTCCTCATTACCCCAATTACAATGTGCAGATAAAAGGCCCGGAGTTCATTTCAAGTGTGCTATTTGCATTTGGAATCTGTTGCTGTCAACTCTCAAGATGAGATCCAAAGAGCTGTCACTATCAGTGAAGCAAGCCATCATTAGGCTGAAGAAACAAAACAAACCCATCAGAGAGATAGCAAGAACATTAGGCGTGGCCAAAACAACTGTTTGGAACATTCTCAAAAAGAAGGAACGCACCGGTGAGCTCAGCAACACCAAAAGACCCGGGAGACCACGGAAAACAACTGTGGTGGATCTGGGTCCACGGTACGGTCTATGACGTATTCCACGAAACCCGGGCTGCTGATCATCAGTTTCTGAGCCCACGGTTGGTTTGCAATAGCTGTGAAGACCTTGAGGGTGGTGCAGTGGAAAGGCTGCGTGACGATGCTCCGGAAGAGATCGATCAGCTGGTCGGAGAGGGCACTGAACCATGATTCGGCCATTGCTAGGAGATCTTCCGTGTGGTTATCAAAGAACATGAGAGAAGGGATGGTATCCAGGCACCTCACTCTGAGGTCGCTGTTGGAACTTTTTGCATGATGTCCCAGCCTCCGGAAAACCTTCTGGTACTTGGTCCCTGTCTTGTGTAAAACTTGTTTCCCTTCCAGGTTTGAGCCCAGGACCCCGAGAGTGTCCACAGCCACTCCTATCATGGTGGGCTCGTTGCCTTCCGTCATGCTGAAGACCTTTTCCAGGAAGGCTGGGTAGTGTTCGCAAATCTGATGGGGTTTGTCCATCACTGCAAGGTTTCCAAAGAATTTTACCAATCCTGGTAAGTAGAACCCAGAGAAAAGATCAGAATCTGCACCGAGAATCATGTTGGAAATGTTATCAATTATTCCTTGCTTTAATAAATACCGCCGCCCGTGTGCAGAGCTCGCCAAAGATGTGATCATCTCTGCGCAGGTTACTCTGACAAGTATGTCATCCCCCGTGAGCTCCTGCAGTAGTTGGGGTACCAGCCCGCTGTCTGTGCAGTAATTCAGGGATTCCTCAGACATGGAAGCGATTTTTACCACCAGTTTATAAACCCGGTAATGCACGATGTCGCTGGAAGTGGAATGTTATGCAATGGCCAAGTCAATCACCTGACCTGAATCCCATTGAGCATGCATTTCACTTGCTGAAGACAAAACTGAAGGGAAAATGCCCCAAGAACAAGCAGGAACTGAAGACAGTTGCAGTAGAGGCCTGGCAGAGCATCACCAGGGATGAAACCCAGCGTCTGGTGATGTCTATGCGTTCCAGACTTCAGGCTGTGATTGACTGCAAAGGATTTTCAACCAAGTATTAAGAAGGGAAAGTTTGATTTATGATTATTATTCTGTCCCATTACCTTTGATCCCTTAACAAGTGAGAGGAACATCTGCAAACTGCTGTATGTCCTACACCGTTCACCTGAGTTGGATGTACATACCCTCAAATTAAAGCTGACAGTCTGCAGTTAAAGCACATTGTGTTTGTTTCATTCCAACTCTGTTGTGGTGGTGTATAGAGCCAAAGATGTTAGAATTGTGTCGATGTCCCAATATTTCTGGACCTGACTGTATATGTAAATTTCAGACATTTTCGTTCAGTAGTTTTTTTGCAAACAGCGTTTCAATTTCAAAACTTTCAAACGTAATTTTTTTATTTTTTTACCCTGTTCGTCTGCGTGTTGACTTTTTCCGGCGTCTGCTCTGCACTGTGATCGGCGGCTAGTCGGGTTTTTCCGGCGTGTTCGGTGGGGTTTTTGCAGCGGTTTCTGCGGGTTTTTGGTGAGTGTTTGGCGAGTGTTCGCAGGTTTGCGGCGGGTTTTCCCTGCACTACGGGTGGCCCTGCAGTGCTTGCTGAATACACCGCAGGGTCGGCAAACTAATATCGCCAAATTGCCCCAAAGTGCGGGGAACGAAAGGTCACTGAACGTGTGGTGACTTTTTGATTCTCTCTGAATAACCCTGATAGTATTTGAATATGTTTCAGCACCATGGTGAGCTCCATAGCTCTGGGGGTCTTGAACAGGCCAGCCATCAGAAATTTTGGGGGCCCTTACTGACTGTCAGAATGGCCCCCCATGATCCCCTCATCCCATAGGAAATGCAATATTTAGTGTAAATCGTGATCACATTACAAAGTGGTAGTCTCGATATCTTAAAATCACACATATTGCTTGCACAACAGCACATTTAACATAAAAAAGGATCTATCTGGTTCAAATAATTTAAGACAATATGTAATTGTGATTAAAAAGTATATTAAAGAGTGTTGCTCCCAATACTTTAAAAATCACAAAAAATGTGTATTAGTGCAAACAATGTAGCATAAAAGTATAACAGTATAATTAGATAATTCCACTGGTTAAGCATATCAGAGCACCACAGCAACAGAACTCTCACGGTAAAGGCAGTGCGTATGAACGTACACAGGATTCACAGCAATAGAACTCTAATGATAAAGGCAGGGATTATGAACATACACAGGAATTCTGTGTGTTCATACTCACTGCCTTACCGTTAGAGGTCTATTGCTGTGGATCCTGTGACAGGATCCACAGCAATAGATCTTCAACGGTAAAGGCAGGGAGTCTTTTCTTTTACAGGTCCCCCTCCCTTCATCATGTCCATCTCCCCACCTCCCTTTTCAGTCCATTTCAACCCCCCTCCAGTTTAAATTAATCTCTCAGACCCCCAATTTTAAATTAATCTCTCACACCTCCATTTTAAATTCATCTCTCACTCCCCCCAAATTAAATTCATCTCTCACCTCCCTCCGTTTCATATTCACACCCACCCTCCGTTTCATATTCACGCCCCCCCATTTTATATTCACTCCCCCCCATTTTATATTCATTCCCCCCCTACGTTTTTTCATTAAATTCCCCCCCCTTCCCAGTAATCTATTACTTGGGAGGGACTTGAGTCGGTGAGGTGAGCCACAGCTCCATGTGTATCATGGAGCGCTGGGAGGAAGTGATGTTAAATGATCACTTCCTCCCAGCAGTGGCGTAACCAGAGTTATGGGTGCCCGGGGCAGAATTAATTCCCCCCCATTATATAAACATCCACTCTGGTTATAAGCAGGCCCAGACTGGGACAAAATATAGGACCCCCAGAACTTTATACACAGGCACTGGACCCCCAAAATTTTAAATACAGGCGCTGGACCCCCAGAATTTTATACACAGGCGCTGGACCCCCAGAATTTTATACACAGGCGCAGGACCCCCGGCTCTTTATATATCCAGCCAGCAGTACGCTCACAGACCTCAGATTCAGATGGGGACAAGCTTGCGCTGTAGGCGGACAAAAACAGATTCACTTCTTAGACGGCGCCGGACCGGACACAAGTAAGGATTGTCAGAACACGAGTCTCTTCAGGAAAGGCAAACTTTATTGTGTCGTCACACAAGTGCTCACACAGGATTGAATCGCAAAGAGTGAGCCCCCCCTTTCACCCGTGCAAGGGATCTTATACCCAAAAATACGTAATTAGGTACATCCCAATTAGCCCACCTCCCGATGACACTTTATTCCACCCCACCTGGGTTAATACCTCCCATCGTTAGTACAAAGAAATTCCACATTCTAGCTATAAATTGATACACTTCATGTTAGTTTGACAGTCTGTGATTTGTTGTGCTGTCTTTCTCAGGGCAGTGCCGTCCTCCCTATAGGCTGTGTTTATTTGAGACAGCTTGGGGCCTGGTCTGTTTTCTACAATCTCTTTGTTTCTCTGCACGTCTCAGTGACCTTGCCCCATTCATTCATCTTCCTGTCTCTCCGTGCCAAGAACCGGCCGGATTCTGCCTGGTTTTATTGCTAGTTCCCTAATCTACCACACATTCTTCGAATTCTATGTAAGCTTCGTTTTTCACATCTAAATGAAATCTATTCTATTTACTGGTGAACCAATATTCTGAACAAGATGGCTGCCTGGCTCATAGTAGCAACCATCTTTCAGCCTGATTCGACTTCATTCCCCCCTTGGCTCAAGTGTCAGGATCTTTTCCTGGCACTTGTAGCCATTACACTCCACTATTCTGAAACTCCTTATACTGGGAGGGGTTTTCTTTCACTGGGAACATACCCTGTGGAATTATCAGTGGTATCTTCTGTGTTTGTGTGGGTGTCAGTGCTGTCTTGCACAGTCGCCATAGGCATAGCCCTATGCGGTATATCAGTATCCCTATGATCAAGATCACCACTATCATGAGTATCATGGATCCAATCTGTGAGATAAATCTCAAGATGGAACCAAACCATTCTCCCATTGCTCCAAACCCACGGAGCGGATTCCAGCCTTCGGCAGCAATCCTCCTGGCTGTGCCCTGCAACTGTGCTACCTTCTCTTGGTGATCTTGAATTACCTGGTAATAGTCTGGGACTTCATGTGTAGTGTTCCTGATGAAGGTGCAACATTCATAGTGCATTGTCATTTCACACAATCCATTCAAGGCCGCACTGATCTGCTCAAGCGCCATATCATGTATCATCTGCACCTTTCGTAACTCACGCATTTCCAGATTCAGCAGCTGGATATCCATACTGGTTCTATTCAGAATCTCATCCATCAGATTGACATAGCTATTCAATCTCCTCATCATCTCTCCTCCCCATCCAGTCCATGCTGGCAACCATGTCCATATTCGATCCATCTTCGCAAACAATTCTCTCTTTGGTCTCTCAAACACCAGTGGGTACCTAGGGTGCAGTTCTGTGTCTGTGTTTGTGTCTTCTCCCCTTAGTCTCTGGATTGGGACCAGCTTAGCCAAATAACACATTCCCGTTATTGTTGGTGGAACCCATGTGTAACACACTCTCCACAACACACCTGGTATCCCTCTTCTAACATGAATGGTGATAGTGTAGTGTTCCCTTTGCTAATTCCAACATCATTCGCCTCATTCGTCTCGTTGTCTCCAGCACACTCTGCATCCCTCCGGACTCACTTGCAATCACTTCTTCTTGCTCACTCGTGAGTTTTCTGCACTGTATGTATAGGAAATTTGATTGTTCCTTTGTGTCAATTGTGTATATATATATGATGTCCAATTGAATTTGCTTGAATAACACCCTTCCTTTTTATGTGTGTCTCTATCTGGTCCTATTTGGAAACACCACTCTGGGGGATATATGTACCCTATTATAGGGTATCCGGCCTCATACATTTCTGGTTGTTCCCTGGGTGGCCGAAAAGAGTGTATTGTGATATTCCCTGATGCAAACATACTCAGGTTCATAGGAACAGAAGCAAATGGGATATGAATTGTCTCTGGGTGCATTCTGCTGCACACCCAACATGCTTTCTGCCCAGATTTCTTAGCGTAGTCATATTTAAATTGCACAAGTAAATGTCCTCTTGGCAATATCTCGGATGATACTTCTCGTTTTTGTCTCCACATGGTACGATTCTCCATCACTGGGTGCGTACCATTCCAGATATGGGAAATATCCACTTTCCCCGCGGTGCTTGTACAATTGGGGCATGCTCCACGTGAGAGTCCTTAAATCAGATTAGCAAGATATAAAATCAGCACCACAAATGCCCCGAATGTCAGAATTCCTTGGGCAATTCTTTTCACAGTCACATAAACCCAATCCCTCCCCACCGGAATTTCAAAAGTAAAGAACATTTCTGGATGATCAAGGGTGGGGGCCGGGCCCCTAAAAAGCACCCTGTGGGTATCCCCCGTTGGCGGGTGGTCAGGACCTGTGCCCATCAAAACACCCACTTGTTGATCCTCTGTATTATCTGGGTTAGGATCATTTAGGTGCTCATGGCTGTGGTCTTTGTCAGCTTCAGCCTCAGCGGGTTGGTCTCGTTGGTAACGACCTTCCATGCTGGTTCAGGACTGGCTGCAGCTGCTTTTACTCTGGAGTGATGTATCCACGGGACCACCTCGGCAACCTTTACTGCTGTAGGGGTTGATAACAGGACAAGATAAGGACCTCTCCATTTTGGACCTAGTGGATCATTTTTCCACTCTTTTACCCATACTGAGTCACCCGGACAATACTTATGCAGTGAAGGATACAGAAAATGCGGTATATTATCCCCCACCCAAGTATTTAATTTCTGCATTGATTTACCCAGCATTACTACCTGATCATTTAGTTTAGTTTCTCCCAATGCCCGAAGGTCCCCCCTTAGTCCATTAATCAGAGGGGTTGGCCGTCCAAACATAAGTTCGTACGGACTTAGCTTCAATTGGGGAGTTGGTCTGCACCTAATGTGCAAAAGGACTATCGGCAGCAAGTCCAACCAGCCTAGTGACGTCTCTTGGCACAGTTTGGACATCAAAGTCTTTAGGGTACGGTTCATTCTTTCAACTTTTCACGAACTTTGGGGCCTGTAGGCAGTGTGTAGCTTCCAGGTGATGCCCAGTAGCCGGGCAAGTTGTTGTAAACAGTTCTGGATAAATGCAGGGCCATTGTCCGACCCTATTTCAAGTGGAAGTCTGTAACGTGGTATTATTTCTTTCAGACTCTTTACCACTTCTGTAGTCTTTTCAGTTCTTGTTGGGAAGGCTTCCACCCATCCTGTCAAAGTGCACACCATCACTAGTAAATATTTGTATCCTTTGCAGGGTGGTAACACTGTAAAGTCTATTTGTAATGATGCCATTGGGGATAGCCCGATTGGCTGTTTCCCTGGGGGTTGAGATGGTCCTGTTCTCGGGTTGTTTTTGGCACATGTTACACACTGCTGAGCTGTTGCTTTGCAGATTGCTGACAATCCTGGTACATAGAAATGTGGCTCCAACTGTTGCTCCATCATTTCTCTCCCTCCATGGGTACTTGCGTGAAGTGCTCTTACGATTTCAGGAGCCAGTGTTGCTGGTAGAACTATTCGTCCATTCTCCATCTGGAACCATCCATCTTCTCCATATCCTCCGGGTTCTTCTGTCAGCCACTTCTTTTCTTTCTCTGAGTACACAGGTGTCCATTCACTCAGTGGCGCCGGTAGAAGTGCAGCCACCACTGGTTTTGATTTGTATCGTGCCAACTCTCCATGATTTCCCCAGATAAATTCTTCTTTTGGGAAATAGTATCGCCATGCGAAAAATAACAAATCTTGTCTGTCTTGTGAATCTCTTACTGCTGGTATGAAAAAGTTCATTGCACTTTTCTTCATTCTCGGCAGTCTGTTCTTGATAAGGATTTCCTTGAGGAAGAACCTCACCAGTGGGACTTGATATTCTTCTGCTCCCAATTCTCCCAGACTGTGCAGTATTCGTGTGATTCGTAGATTATTGTGAGGATTGATTGTCAAGTTTTCAAATCGTGACGCAAAATTTTCTGCTCGTTCAACTTCAGTTGTTTCTTTTTCTGCTCGTTCAACTTCAGTTGTTTCTTTGTCTTCCTCCTCCCCCACTATTTTTACGCCGAAGAATTTCAGCATCATTTTGTAGGCTCTGCGCAGTCTTTGCTGAACTTCTGAGGTGTTAACCATTAGGCGAGTCTCTTGCGGATTTAGAGGAGTAGAGTAGAAATTTCGGCCTTGTGTCTGAGTTGGGAAAAGCCATTGGATGTAATCATGATTGAGTTCTAACAGTTCATAATCATCTTGCCATTTGTGCAATATTATTTCAATGAACTCGCCGTGGGGTTCAAACTTTCTCAAATTCATGTAGAACTCGTAATTTGGCATAGAGGGTTGAGGTTCTTGCTTGCAGATCAGTACTTTAGCTTGATCTTCTGCTGGCGGTGGCGGTTTTGCAGCTGCTTTTGCGGCCTGGTCTGCGCGTCTGTTACCTTTTGGAATTTCATCATGGCCTTTTTGGTGGCCACGGCAGTGCATGATGCTGACAGCACTTGGTTTCCATACTGCTTCCAGGAGGGCCGCGATTTCAGCTGCATATTTGATTTGTTGTCCTGAAGACGTGAGTAGGCCTCTCTCTTTGTAGAGTGCACCATGTGCATGGACTGTCATGAAGGCGTACTTGGAATCTGTGTAGATATTTACTCTTTTGCCTTCGGAAATTTCAAGGGCTCTGGTTAGAGCTGTTATTTCAGCCAATTGTGCAGATGTATGGCCTGGCAGTGGCTTTGCTTCGATGACTTCTTCTGTTGAGACTACTGCATAGCCGGAGACTTTCTTCCCATCATCCATGTAGCTGCTACCATCGGTGAATAGCTGTAGATCGTATTTGTCTAGGGGTACGTCTTTCAAATCTGGCCTGCTACTGAACACTTCTTCCATAACTTGGAGGCATTCATGATCTGGATCCTCTTCACAGTCAGGCAGTAAAGTAGCAGGGTTTAAGGTAGCGATGAGGTCCAAATGAACCCGTGGATTTTCACACATCATGGCTTGGTACTTCGTCATCCGGCTGTTGCTGAACCAGTAACCTCCCTTCACATCTAGCAGAGCCTTGACAGCGTGGGGCACCTTGACATGAAGAACTTGTCCAAGGGTCAGCTTGTCTGCTTCTGCTATCAGCATTGCGGTGGCAGCCACTGCTTTCAGGCATGGGGGTAGGCCGCAGGCCACAGGGTCGAGTTGCTTGGAGAGGTAGGCACAGGCCTCAGCCATGAGCCAAAGGTCTGGACCAATACTCCTGTTGCTGTTTGATTATGTTCATGCACGAACAGCTGGAAGGGCTTGCTGTGATCTGGCAGGCCCAGTGCAGGAGCTTCCATCAGCAGAGTCTTTAATTTCTGGAACGCTGCTGTTTGCTCTTCTTCCCAATGGAAGGGGTCTTGTTCCCCCCCCCCCTTCGTGGCTTGATGAAGCGGCTTAGCAATATCTGCGAAGTTGGGGATCCACAGGCGGCAGAAGCCTGCAGCTCCCAGGAACTCACGGACTTGTCTCCTGGTCTTTGGTTGGGGTATGCGGCACACCGCTTCTTTTCTTTCTGCCCCCAGTGCACGTTTGGTACCTGTTAACTGGAAACCCAGGTATTTTACACTCTGTTTGCATATTTGTGCTTTCTTCTTAGAAACTCTGTAACCTGCTTGGCTTAGCAGATGAGCAGGGCTTTTGTGGCGGATAAACAGTCTTTTTCTGTTGGGGAAGCCAGTAATAAATCATCAACATATTGGAGTAGCACTACTTTGTCTGGCTGAGCGTTGAAGGCGAGGAGGTCTTGGCTAAGCGCGCACCCGAAGGTCGTGGGCGAATTTTTGAAACCTTGAGGGAGGCGCGTCCACGTCATTTGATGGCGCGCCCCCGTGGTAGACTCTTCCCACTGAAATGCAAAAAGAGGCTGGCTTGCTGGAGCCAGGCGGATGCAAAAGAAAGCGTCTTTTAAATCAAGCACTGTGTAATATTTTGTATCTCCGGGAATTAATGCCAGCAAATTGTATGGATTAGGAACCACAGGGTGTAGTGTTACTGTGGCCTCGTTGACAGCTCGTAAATCTTGGACAGGGCGGTACTCGAGTCCCTTCTTTCAGTACTGGCAATAGGGGTGTGTTCCATGGTGACACACAGAATTTTAATATACCGTGATCTTTAAGTCTCTGTAAATGTATCTGTATATTCTGCTTGGCTTTCTGTGGGATATGATATTGTCTTAGAGCCACAGGTGTTGCGCCGGGCTTTAATTCCACATATACCGGGGGTATGTTTATAGCAAGTCCGGGCGGGTTTTCCTCCGCCCATACCCCAGGGATTTCAAGGAGTAGTGCGTGCGGATCAGGCGCGGCAGGCAGAGTAGGTGCCGTGCGCCATTCTTCCTCCCTTGGCATAACTACTGCAATTTTCACAGATTGTGGATTGTGCGGGCTGGCTGGTTTATGCTGCCGAGCAGAGCCGCCACTCTCGGGCAGGTCTAATTGAGCGTGACCCCCGGGAAGGAACGTAATTTGGGCTTGCAATTTGCAAAGGATATCCCGCCCCAGGAGCTGGATGGGACATTCGGGCATATACAAAAATTCATGTTCAACATTATGCCCACCCACACTACATTTTCTAGAAGCAAGAAAAGGATATTTAGCAGACACCCCCATTGCTCCCATAATATCAACCTCATTTCCCATTGGAGGTGCAATTTGCTTTGTTACAACAGAATATTCGGCACCGGTATCAACCATAAAAACTTCATCTTTATTTCCCACTCTCATTGTGACCGTGGGAACGTGGCTACCGAGCGGGATGGGCCCAGGTCCCCGTCAATATGCATCCTGCCCTTCAAATGATGTCCCCGCCAGTCCCACAAACCCCGCTCCATTCCCTTCACTTCTTTCATACCTTCCGTCTGTTACCTGGCCATTAGGGACTTGGCCTCCCGTCTCCCCAGCTTCACCCTGTCCCCCAAATTTAGCCAAAAATGCAGGACAGTCGTTTTTCCAGTGAACTTCACCCCGGCACCACGCGCACTGATTGGGTCCTAGGGGTTCCCTAGGGGCTCCCCTTCCTCTTCCTCTAGCCCCCCTACCCCTTGCCCTCCCTCTGTCCGGGCCACCTCGTCCTCCACCATTCCCCATGTATCCGACCACCCCGGTATGTCCCTTCTGTTTCTTTATCTCCTCTAGATCCCGGTTATGATACACCTTATTAGCGATCTCAACTAATTCACTAATACCTTTCCCCAAAAACCCATCTATTCTCTGTATTTTGTTCCGTATATCCCTCTGTGACTGACCCACAAACGAAGAGTTAATTAACCTCTGATTCTCCACCGCCTCTGGGTCAATAGGACTATACATCCTGTACGCATCCAGCAATCTCTCTAGAAACGCACTTGGGGATTCTTTAACCTCTTGTATCACATCTGCTATTTTTCCCATGTTTGTGGGCTTCTTCCCTCCCGCTTTAACACCCATTATTACTGCTGTTCTGTATGTCTGCAGATGGGCAACTCCTTCAACTGTATTGTACGGCCATTTAGGATCTGTTTTGGGGTAGTGTTCCTCTGCCCATGCTTCTGGATGAGGCTTAGCATCTGCTACGGCTTGGGCGAGTAAAATCTTTTGCGTGCTACTATTTATTTGGGCTCTTTCCTCTGTGGTAAACATTGTCAACATTAATTGCTGACAATCTGCCCATGTGGGGTTATGTGTGAGCATAACTGACTCTATCATACTGGCCACTGCTGCGGGATTTGTGGAATACAGTGGTGTGTGTGTTTTCCAGTTAAAAAGATCTGTTGTCGTGAATGGGACGTATGTGTATTGCATTGGCCCTGGATTCCCATCCGCTAATGGGGGGCCTGGCACTTCCCGCAAAGGCATCTGCATAGCACTCTTGTAGGGATTGTGTTGGTACGGATCCCGGGGTCTATGTATATTATTCGCTGCGCGTGTGGTAACTCCCTGTTTCTCATCCTCCTTTGAATCACCATCCCCATGGGGCATTAATTTATATATGCTCCCATCGGGCATCTCAATCTTCTCTGGTGGAGCCTCTCTGTCCCCTCCACCCGCTGCGCCCTGCTCTTCTTCCGCAGTCACACGGGACGGAGCTGAGGGAGCTGACCGAGACACAGCAGCTGCCCGCTCCCCCCTCTCCGCCCGCACAATCGCGGCACTCAAAGCTTCCCTAGCTGCCCCATAACATGATGGGTAGGACGGGGGCAGAACATCACTCTCTTCCGGTTGTTCTACCAACACCGGTCTCCCTCTCTCTTCACTATTTTGGGGGTCCTGCTTCTTATTTTTCCCCGCTATCATTATAAAATGACTCTTGTTTTTAATACAATATCTCCATATATCTATATACGGGTACTGCTCAGGATGTCCGTACTGCTCTGTGACTTGGGAATGTACCTTCTGTACCAACTCCGGGTCCATTGACCCCTGCTCTGGCCATCCTGGGACTAATAACGGCCACACAACTGTACACATTACTTTTAACTTTTCTTTTGTCAATTCTACACCATAGTCATGCGTTTTATATAATGCTTCGAAATTCCGCACCATATATTCTAGGGGCGTCTCACCCTCCTTCACCTTCTTGGGCTTAGATGACCCGTTACCCATTATTACTCCTGAAAACAGTACCCTTTGCAATACAGATATATTATTTCAACAACAGTTAAAATCTACAGTCTGATACTTCAGCCAACAATTCATCCGTGTCTGAGGCGCTTCCCCCTTCAGTAGCCGTCTGCAGTCGCCTGAGCTGGAAACGTACATTAAGGGTCAAAACTCGTATTTGCTTCCTCGCGGAGCGAGTAGGCGCACGTTCACTCACAGCACTCGAGTCAATTCATTCACAACACATACCGTATCAGATACTTTCAGCACATAACAGAACATAGACACTTCAACTCTTTCTACTAGCCGAGGGTACTCAGTCCCTCCTCTGTGGCTCCTTATACCCCGTAATTTGAACTCTATCTCTTGACTGCGTGTGACTATGTGCACCCCGTTCTATATCTATACTCCCGTCTGCAATTCCAATTTGCCTATGAGTAATCTCACCCACCCGGCACCACTATCTCTGCAGCTACTGCTGGCTCCACTATGAGCCCTTTTCACTACACGATGTGCACACTAGCACTGACTCAGGCTCTCAGCCCAGTCACAGAAAATCCCTCCTCCTTTCCCTTTTACCCACGTGGCGAAGCTCTGTTTACAAACACTGACTAATATGACTATGCAACTCCACGTGGCTACCTTCTCCCTCTCTTACAGAACTACCCTTTGATTGGCATTCAATTCCCCCGAATCCAGACACGCGCTAGCCACTCTAGCTCCTTAGCAATGTCCGTGCTATCAGCGGCGGGCTAGATATACCAATGGGATGGTGGCCATCGCATCCCCTTATCCGTCTATCTCAGTCGGACGTTTCCCTTAGATACCGGTATCTCCTTTAGACATACAAAACACAGAAGACACGTTACCTATCGCCGGCGCTGCTTGCTGTTTCCTCAGACTCAGTGGTGTCCCAGTTCCCGGGTCAGGGGTCCGTTTGGGACGAGACGAGGTCCACTGAACAGGAAATCCTGCTTGGCGCATGCAGATGTCAGCTCACCTTCAACGGACGCCCAACCAATGGGATTCTTGCACCTGCAGTCAATCGCCACAGTGTGTTCAGCAGCCCGTTACTGTGTGCCCGGAAAGGGCCCGTTATCCCGGCTCACGAGGCCCCCAAAAATGTAGGCGGACAAAAACAGATTCACTTCTTAGATGGCGCCGGACCGGACACAAGTAAGGATTGTCAGAACACGAGTCTCTTCAGGAAAGGCAAACTTTATTGTGTCGTCACACAAGTGCTCACACAGGATTGAATCGCAAAGAGTGAGCCCCCCCTTTCACCCGTGCAAGGGATCTTATACCCAAAAATACGTAATTAGGTACATCCCAATTAGCCCACCTCCCGATGACACTTTATTCCACCCCACGTGGGTTAATACCTCCCATCGTTAGTACAAAGAAATTCCACATTCTAGCTATAAATTGATACACTTCATGTTAGTTTGACAGTCTGTGATTTGTTGTGCTGTCTTTCTCAGGGCAGTGCCGTCGTCCCTATAGGCTGTGTTTATTTGAGATAGCTTGGGGCCTGGTCTGTTTTCTACAATCTCTTTGTTTCTCTGCACGTCTCAGTGATCTTGCCCCATTCATTCATCTTCCTGTCTCTCCGTGCCAAGAACCGGCCGGATTCTGCCTGGTTTTATTGCTAGTTCCCTAATCTACCACACATTCTTCGAATTCTATGTAAGCTTTGTTTTTCACATCTAAATGAAATCTATTCTATTTACTGGTGAACCAATATTCTGAACAAGATGGCTGCCTGGCTCATAGTAGCAACCATCTTTCAGCCTGATTCGACTTCAGCGCCAGCATGCTTCTCCACGCGGCCGTCGGCTTCTGAAGGCTGTTGATGAGCTCTCGCGAGATCTTGTGTGATCTCACCTGTAGGCCATGTCACAGCCTTCAGAAGGCTGGCAGCAGCACGCTGTGCGCTCACCAGCGCTACACTTGCTCATTCCTGCAGGACTCGAGCCCTGCCCCCAGGTCTCCGGGCGATATCGGCGGCAGTGGCATAACCAGGCTGTGGTGTCAGCACCTGGGGCACCCGCACCGCCCCCCCCGGTTGTTCTGCCACTGCCTCCCAGTGCAGCAGAGCACACGTGCAGCAGTGCCGATGGGATGAAGCCAGGAACCAGTCAGAGGGGGCATGGGCTGACATCATCAGAGGGGGCCCGTCGACAGGGCCAGATTAACGTAGGGGTGGATGGAGCGGCCGCTCCACGCCCCTACTTGAAAATAGGCCCACAGCCAAGAGAAAGAGCAGCTGGCTGGTGTTCTGACGAAATTGTCAAAATCACCAGCGTGTCGGCAGCGCAGCTCCTACATGAGATCGGGGCCTGCCTCATCCTGCCCTGCCTTCTACTACCAGCAGCCTGAAGAGAGGTGGCTCCGCCTCCTAAAACGTGCTGCTGTGTGTGTGAAGGCAGGAGAGAGGCGAACACAGATGACGGAAGCCGAGCAGGAGCAGCGGGTGAGTGAGCCTGCATCCACATTCCTCCCCTGCAGAAAAGGGAAGCTTTAACCCCTTTATCAATCCTCCCCTCCCTGTAGAACTGGAGGATTTACTCCTGTCCCCTCCCTGCAGAGCTGGGGCGATTTAACCACCTCCTCAACCCTCACTTCCCTGAAGAGCTGGGGGGGGGGGATATAACCCCCTTCTTCCAACCCTCACTTCCCTGAAGAGCTGGGGGGATATAACCCCCTCTCCAATCCTCCTCCTCCTCACTATAAACTGGGGGGGGGATTTAACCCCCCTCTCCAATCCTCCTCACTGTAAACTGGGGGGGGATTTAACCCCTACCTCCAATCCTCCTCCTCCCTACTGTAAACTGGGGGGTATTTAACCCCCCTCTCCAATCCTCCTCCTCACTGTAAACTGGGGGGGGGATTTAGCCCCCCTCTCCAATCCTCTTCCTCACTGTAAACTGGGGGGGGGGATTTAACCCCCACTCCAATTCTCCTCCTCACTGTAAACTGGGGGGAATTTAACCCCCTCTCCAATTCTCCTCCTCCTCACTGTAAACTGGGGGGAATTTAACCCCCTCTCCAATTCTCCTCCTCACTGTAAGGGGGGATTTAATCCCCTCTCCAATCCTTCTCCTCACTGTAGAGATGGATTGGAGGAATTTAACCCCTGCCTGCAGAGCTGGGCGGATTAAACTCCTTCTCCATTTCATCCCTCCCTGCAGAGCTGGTAGCTGTTCCCATTGGGTCCCTTAAGATTTATCCCCCTTCCCTCCATGCAGAACTGACAGCTCTGTTCCCACTTGGTCCCCAGAGAATTAACCCCCTCTCTGCAAAAAAAATGCAAATCAAAAAGAGTGTGCAACATGTGTATATATATATATATTTTTTTTTATATCTAAATATTTTAATAATGCTTGTTTTGAATATATAATTATTTCAATATTTATCTTCATATAGAAATTTTTATATGTAGTTAATTTTACTAAAATATTAGTCTGTATTAAAATCAACTGTAATATAAACGCATGTCAGTCATGTCATAGCACACAAGAGAGTCGTATAGCTAATAAGAGAGCAAAAATATCTATAATCCGTAGCTATACTTTCAACGGATCAGTCTCGGGAGTTTTGAAAAAAAAATATCGGTGTCTATGGGCCGCGTCTGGCCCGCCCAACAGTTGGCGTGTCATTTACTGCTGCGGGACGGCTTGCGGCTTGAACTCAAGCTTTCCCCTGTAGCAAATGACACGCACTACACGTCAGTTGTGTAGACGGGCTGGAGGAGGGGCCTGGCGCACTGTAAATCCTGCTGTGCATCATAGCACATCAGAGTCACCAGTCAGGTTTCCCAGTCGCTCTGATGTTGACATAGCATGATACACACAGTGCTCCGCCCAACCCTCTAAACGAGAAAGCAGCGTTGACCGATTGTTGCCTCATTATCTATAAAAAGGCCCACCAAAATCTCAGCACCAGGCCCATGATACTCTTAATCCAGCTCTGCCCGTCGGCTGCTATCTTGCAGTCTTCGGGCCCTCCTCCACGGCCTAAAGTAAACATAACCATCGATGGCGGGCCCCCCTAGTCGGCGGGCCCTTACAACAGCATGGGCCGTAATGCCCTGATGGCGGCCCTGGTCCTGAAGCATTTTCAATGAAAGTATACTGTCAGGGTTATTCAGAGAAAGGTGAAAACCAGGAGAATGGCAGGAGAAAAGAACAATCTAGACCAGGGGTAGGCAACCTTTCTCTGCCTGAGGGCCGGATGCAACAACTGTGAATGCATGGAGGGCCGCATTCACCTACAAAGCTAATAAATTATGATAATATTGTAATAACACAAGAATAGTAACACACAGTAGATTTTAAATAACGTTTACTTTTTAAACTTAAATAAGATAAATATTGTAATAATAAGAATTATAAACAACAAACACAAGAAACTAAGGTTTGCTTCTTAGAATTTAGTATCCGAGACTGCCTGCCTTGCAGATTCATTCTATGCGCGCAGGCAAAATTCCCTGCGATTTCTTTTGGCTGGGCATGCGCGCTGCCCCATCCTCCAAGCTTCCTGCTCGTCCTCGTATGGTGCGAACATGTCTTTCTGCTGACCAGCGCGTAGCCTGTGATGTCACGAAGGAGGAATTCCTCGTGCCGATCACGCGCTGCCTGCGCAGGGGTTTGGCGTCGCTAGCTCGTTGCTAATGCCGCCGTGGCAACGCCAGGGGCTATTGCCCCCAGCAGCTCACACATGGATATTATTGCCCCCAGAAGCTCACACATGGAAATTATTGCCCCCAGCAGCTCACACATGTATATTATTACCCCCAGCAGCTCACACATGGATAATATTGCCCCAGCAGTTCACACATGGATATTATTGCCCCCAGCAGCTCACACATGAATGATATTGCCCCCAGCAGCTCACACATGAATAATATTGCCCCCAGCGGCTCACACATGGATATTATTGCCCCCAGCAGCTCACGCATGGATATTATTGCCCCTAGCAGCTCACACATGGATATATTGCCCCCATCTCTCACCTCCTGTCCAGCCTGCTGGCGGCCGCATGCTTCTCCCTCCAACGAGCGGCCGCCTGCAGGAATATCTGCCACTTGCGATCGCGGCTGGCTGGTGTATAGAACCCCAGGCGAGCGGCAGATATTCATGCTGGCGGCCTCTCGTAGGAGGGAAAAGCACGCGGCCGCCAGCAATATCTTCTTTTTATCACGGGCCAGGTGTCCGTGATTTTATCACAGACACCCGCGGGCCTTAACAACAGGGGTGGCGGGCCGTATATGATCTAAACCATATAGCCGATTTGGAAAGTGAGATAAATGAGAATTTTTCTGGTTTGGCTATTTTGACCTAGAATTTTCACTTCTCCCGTCATTCTCCTGGTTTTCACCTATCTCTGAATAACCCCCTGTATGTTTCAGATCATTGCAGATTGGGAAAAAAGCCTTGTTTTAAAATAAATTAGGAACAATAAAATTTCACCCAAGAAATTCTGAAAAATGCCAAAAAAATCATAAAAAAATAAATAAACAAAATGGCTTTTTGCTGCAAGTGACAGAAATATACACTTTAAGCGACATTCAATAAAGACGCAAATATTTTTTTACATAGTAACTGTTGAGGAATATTTTAATATTTGTATATGCACAACCTTATATCAAATTGATTTCTGATACAATCTTTGAAATCTCTGAGTCAGATGAAAGCCACATGTAGAAGATAATTGGCCTGCCTCAGTTCTTGAAGGATCATTAATTTTAACTACAAGCTTTCATTAAGGCAGCTTTCATTAAGGCAGGAGTCTTAAAGTCTACCACTTGTGACCTATGACCCAAAGATTCTAGAGTTACGGGTAAATGCCTCTTTGTTGTAGACAGTGGTGTATTTTCCAGGGGGCGGCACTTTCCAGGAGGCGGCGGCCCGCACCAGGTGGCCCCACCCCTAAAAAAAATATTATTTTTTTTACTTTTGCAAAGTATTTTACCAGGAAGGATACATTGAGATTTCACTAATTTTCAAGCATGTCCAGGGTAGGCAGCAGGGGGCAGCAAAAAACCTCACCACTAAATGGGTTACTCACAGAGCACCGAAATGACGCCAACATTTTGGTGTTCTGTAGTTCCAAGCACTTCGGGGAATAACATTTCCCCACCATGCAGTGAATTCACCATTCACTGCAGGGTCCCCAAAGTGCATGGAGTCGGCCGCTGAATGCTGCCACCGCAAACCCGTGGCCTGCTGTTTTCAAAAGAACTACTCAACGAAAATGTCTGGAATTTACATATAAGATCCTATGATTGATAAAAAAAGTTCTGTTACAGAAAAAAGAAAAACTGCTATTAAAAAAAGGGGGGAATTTTTCCCCAAAAAAACTGAAAAATTACTAAAAGGTACTAAAAAAAAAATCTTAGACTAAAAAATAAAGACTTTTTACTGCAGATTAAAATAATAAATGGTTTATTAGATATTGCATAAAAACGGGAATATTTTTAACATTGAAACCTATGGGGTTCGCCTGAATAAACCTGCTGATTGAAACCACCGAACATCAGGGCAATTCACTGCCATTTCTCTGCTGTTTGGTGTTCTCTGAATAGATTAATAGATCTCTATGGGGATTTGCACTGCCTTCAAACAGCACCGTACTTGCAGTTCGCCAAACTTGTGTGTGCGCATATAACAGAGCAGTGGTGTACGTAGGGGAGTGGCGGAGGGCGGGACGCCCCAGGTACCAGTGATTATTGGGGTGTCATTAGGGGGTACTAGGAGGTGCCACTGTCACTGTGTGTCAGCTTTGAGCTGTGTTCTCAAACAACGAGCAGCGGAGCAGGGCGTTTGCATACGGAATAAAATCGAATAGAATAAAAATCCCCCTCTCCTCCCTCCATAGTTCCTCCCCTGCCCCGCAGCAGCTCTAGGAGAGGGGAGGGGGATGTGATTTGTGTGCAGAGAGAGAAGATGACAGTAAACGGCAGGTAAAGGGGGGGTTATCAGCAGATTATGAAGCCCTGTCTGCTTACTGCTGTTTAAAGTGGACCTTTCCGTAACCAGCACTGCAGTGATAGAAATTTGTCATTGACCTGCCTGGCTTCTGGTGAGGCTGCGTGCGTGCAGGTCACGCGGTTCGGCCAGTCAGGTGGTACTGAGACTCAGTACCACCTGACTGGTTGAACCACGTGACATGCATGCACGCAGCTGCCCGCCCTTTCGTTAACACGGACTCTCACTCTATTCTGGACTGAACACCCACCGGGAAGGGAATCAAAGCCACGGTGCACCCTCTGGCAGTGGCACCCCACTGCTGACAAGATGGCTCCACACACAGGCACAGCCGCAATGCTAACGTGGCCTGGAGGTACCTCCTGCTGAGTCTGTACACAGTCCCTGCTGAATCTGCACACAGCCCTACTACAGACGGAGGCCGGTAAATATAGAATAAATAATTGCTGTGTGCTCATATACACTCGGTTTGCTGGGAGTTTTATTGCAGTGGATTCTGATGCACTCATACACACCGCACATTGCATTGCTGGGAGTTTTATTGCTGTGGATTCTGATATGCTGACACACACACCGCACATTGCATTGCTGGGAGTTTTATTGCTGTGGATTCTGATACGCTGACACACACTAAACATTGCATTGCTGGGAGTTTTATTGCTGTGGATTCTGTGATACACACTGCATATTACTGTGAGTTTTATTGCCCTGGAGCTCTGGGATACGCTCATACACACTGCACATTACTGTGAGTTTTATTGCTGTGCAGTTCTGTGATATGCTCATACACAGTGCACATTTCTGTGGGTTTTATTGCTGTGCAGCTCTGATATGCTCATACACAGTGCCCATTTCTGTGGGTTTTATTGCTGTGCAGCTCTGTGATTCGCTCATATGCAGTGCACATTTCTGTAGATTTTATTGTTCAACCAATTAGAGCGGCTGTGATCCAGTATACTTGACATGCGTGGCTGTTCTTTGTAAATATGCTTGAATTTAAACATTTCATAATTTTATTGATCTCAATAGATACATTTGAAATGGTATACAAAATATATAAGTAGGCACTTGGTATCCACTTTTAATATAGAGAGGAAAAGGGGGAGCTCTAAGAGGAAAAGGTGGAGCTTAAAGAGGAAGGGTGGGGATTAACCAGGAAGAGGTGTGCCCTTGACAGGAAGGGGTGCCTCAAATTTAAATTAGGGGGTGCACGAGTTTAGTCAGGCCTAGGGCAGCACAAAACCTAAATACACCACTGGTTGTAGAGATGACCATTGATAAACTTAAACAGATGTGGAGGGGATAGCAATACTTCGTTTAAACTGAATAACGTATTTTTGAACTAAGATCTTTTGTTTGTGAGACATTTGAAAAATGCCGCCTAAAGCTTAACCAATCATATTTATTAGAGACTGTCTTCTACTGTGATGTAAATTTCTGTACTTAAGGAGAAAACCATGTGTCTTGTACTTCAGAGTGAAAGAACTAAAGACTTAAACCTGTCTTGGTGTCTGTGGTTATTTCGCTCTCCAGATATCTGAGATTTCCAATTTGTAGTTTTATGTTTCTGTAAGAAAAAAGGTAACACAATTGGCCAATTGTGAGAAGAAGACAGAGGACTGACTGATGCCATAATAAGAAAATCCTAACAGCTTTGGTGTGAGAAGTGGACCAGCAGATATCTGGCAAGGAAGGTAAGAACACTTCATGTTTTAGTGTTGTGTTCTTGCCTTTTTTTCTATGATATTTATGACTCCCGGGGTTTTTTTGTTTATGGATGTATTATGGTTTTAGTCAGAAGTTTGGTATCCTCTGTATTTTTATGTAGGTATAGAGTCCTACATATGATTTAGTGTGTAGCGCTGTGTTAAAATCTTGCTGCCGGCAGTACCTATTTTTGGCCACAAGATGGAGACAGTCGCGATTAGAGACACTGGACATTGGGACTACATTTCCCGGCGTGCTTTGCAAAAAGGACAGGAAGTGGGTGGGACCCAGCGGACTTACATCGCGAACCTCGTGGAGAGCGCGCCAGGGAACGAGAGAGAGCAGACGCAGTGCCATACATCGCGAGAGGGCCTAGGCCAGAGCGCAAGTGAGACCTGTCAGTTCTTTTACCGGGTCATTCAGCCTAAGGAGAAGGAGCCCTCCAAGTTCCAGAGTTGCTGCAGATTGAACCAACCGAAGACCTCGAGTAAGGAGTCACCGCGAGTTGATCGGATACAGAGAGCAGGCGGCGAGCTGGAAAAGTCGTGGACAAGCTACGGGAAGTCAGACAACGGATCCGGCTGCAAGTATCCCCAGTCAAAATCGAGCGGAGAGACGTCCTGGGTCAGCGGAGCCTAAAGCAACCGGTGGATGGGTGCGAGGCCTCCAAGGCCGTTTGTAAATAAAGAACACGCTGCTGTTTTCTCTTTAAAGTCCACAGGGCCCCAACTTGACTAGTCGAAGACATTCCTTAAGTAATTTCACTGGCCAGTTGAACAGTACCCGGGTACCACACACACATACACACCTTTTACATTCCGGGACTTAAACCTGTGCAGGACTCATTCTGTTACGAATCGGAACAGGGGTTAAAGATACGTTCCGAATTATATTTTTCTCTTTTTCCACTTCGTGTTTACCGTAATACGAAGAGATTGTATTTTTTGGGTTTCACTACGTGTCCCTTTTTACCGAGCTATCAGGCAATTGCATTTCTTTTCTGTTCGGTTGCGAATATAATATTTTTCCGAAATACGAAGCCTCGTGTTTCGTTTCTTTTCCGCTACGCGTTTTACCGCGATACGAAAATACTGTAATAATACCTGTGAATACCGTGTTTCAACGTCTGCTTAATATTCTAGTAAACTATTTAAATGATAAAAACTCACAACGGTGTTGGAGTATATTTATTCCCTAGTGCGGGGAGACTGACCCGTGGTTCATTTTCAGCGGCTCCTCCGGGAGTGAGCGCTACACGTGGGGGCTCGTCCGGGATCCAGTCTCTGGAAAAACTGCATCTAAAGGGTTAAATATGGATCCAGACACTGTTGCCGAATGGTGTGAGGAGCACAGTAGTCAGTTAGAATGTTGTATAGTCATGGATATTCCAGCAGACACTTGGGCCGAAGAGCAGATCCGCCAGGCCGTGGCCACGCTAGCACCAGATCATCGGGGGTTAATACTGGACATTGAAAAAAACCCAGATACTTCTCACACGTATGTTCTTCTCGAGTGGAGGAAGGGTGTTCCACCATGTTTTCAGGGCGCGAGCGTGAAACTGGCCGATGAGGTGGAAGTCCAACTAATTCAGCCAAGTGCGCCACGTGGCGAATCCGCAGGTGTTCCCGCGCCTAGTCCATTGGCCATGATCGGGCCTGAATTTATCGTGGCTATTGGAGATCTACTGGCTAAATGTCAGAAAACAAGCCCTCCTCACACTAACTTCGGTTATCGACGGTTAAGAAATTTTACAGGAAATGTACCAACTCCGGCGGGAGAAGAAACCTTTGAAGAATGGGTGGAACAGGCGATGCAGGCTCTGGATGAGTGGGATGTCCCTGAGGCCCAGAAAAAGCAAAGGATCACCGAGAGCTTAAAGGGACCCGCGTCGGAAGCGGTGAGAAACCTGAAACTGAGTAGAAAAGATTGTACTGCTTTAGATTACCTAAACGTTCTTGAAGAAGTTTTTGGGCGAACTGAAAAGGCGGCCGAACTGGTATATCAGTACGAACACACCTATCAGAGAAGAGGTGAAAGGATGACCGAGTACATGAGGCGCCTAGATAAGATTCTACACCAGATACTCCTGAAGAAAGGGGCCGAACCAGCCGAAGTAGATAAGATCCGAATAAAACAGATCCTGAGGGGCTCTCAACCTCTAGATCCAGTAATGATGCAGCTGAGAAGCAGAGCAGGTAACCAAGAGTTGAAGTACCTGGAACTGATCCGAGTTGTACGAGAGGAAGAGGCTTTACTGGAAGAGAAATCCTTCAGGCGGGGGGAAAGGGCTTATGCACAACCTGTGAGACATAACGATGGTCTGCAGCCTGAAAGCGACTCTCTAGATACTTATGGATCTGACGAGGACGAACAAGAACACCTAGTTGTTTTTAAATCTACAGAGAGGGCTGCCAAAGAATCGAACCTCTCTGAACATGGTGAATTGTCCAAGACCGTCAAGAAAGTACAGGAAGCTCAAGCTGAATTGCAACAGGCGCACGCGGAACTGTGCCGAGTGTTGATGAAGGTGAACGAAATGCAGGCAGAAATGCAGAAATTCCTCACAGGTATGCAGACGACGGGAGTTGCTGTGGCGTCTGGTCCAAGTCCTTTAACAAAATCCCAACAAGCAACTACGTCTTCGCTCTCTAAGAAGAGATGTTTTGGTTGTGGAGAAACGGGCCATTTCCGCGCACAGTGCAAAGGCCAAAAGCCTGAGAAGGATAGAGTAGAAGGACTGTTGAAAGCCCTAGAAGGACTGTTATCTACCTCACCGGCGGGAAACACCAGAGGGCACAAGTGAAGGAGCAACCTAAGTGCCCGAAGGTTGAACCCCGCTCCAAAAACCAAGCCAAGACTAAGAGGGTGAGAGGGCCCAAAGCCAAGCCAACTGCTGAGCCTGCCAGGACCGAAAGAGTCACTCCCTTAGCATCCGGGTCTACGTCATGGGGAAGCAATGCACACCCAAAACCTGCACGGGCCAAGAAAAAGGCCAGGGTACAGCAAACTGGGTCTAAGCGTCTGGATACCGCCACCAAGTTTCCTGACCAACTGATAGGTCCTTCTCCTATTGTGCCAATCCAAGTGGAAGGAGTCTACACCAAAGCCCTGTTAGATTCAGGGGCTCAAGTGACATTGATCTACAGAGACTTCTACGAGAAACATTTAAAGCACATTCCTCTGCAAGAATTGAAGGATTTGGAAATATGGGGTATCGGCACTGAGAAACTCCCTTATGACGGGTACCTGCAAGTGAAGTTGGAGATCGGATCTGAAGTCATCGGGCAGTCTGGGGGTTGTGATGCATTGGCCATTGTGTGTCCTCGACCCTCAGGTGCTAACAGAAGCTCCCTGATAGTGGGGACGAATACTGACCTAGTGCGGCGTCTCCTGACACCTATTGTATTGGAAGAAGGTTCGACTCAAGGAGTACACCCGATGTTACGTCCGGTCTATCAGAGGATGGTCGAAGAACGAAAGGCACCTGCCGAGGTGGGGCGCCTGTGGAGACTGGGGGGAACAGAGAAGGTTCTGCAAGCAGGAGAAGTAGCGAGTTTCCGGGCTTCAGTCAAGTTGAACGGATCGCAACCAGGTCCCTATGTGGTGCTGGGAACCGATTTTGATCATGGGAGTGAAACCGGAGTCAAAGTAATTCCTGAAGTAATCTCCACCAAAGCTCTGAAGAGAACTCGAGGAAGAGTCTCGGTCAGCGTGTGCAATGTGACGGATTCTCCAGTAGTCCTTAAAGCACGAATGCCTATTGGGCAAGTAGAGTCTGCTACACCCCTCTCTACCGATTTAGGAGGGGGAGTGGATAAAGAGATTCCAGATGAAAGATTCTACCCCAAAGACGCTCCCATTTCACCTGAGTGGAAGAAACGTTTTCAGTCTCAAGTCTTAAAGTGGAAGGAATTGTTCTCGAAAGACGAGTTCGATGTGGGCCTAGCTAAGAGTACTGAGCACCGCATTCGGTTACAAGAAGACAAGCCGTTTCGGGAAAGATCAAGGCGAGTTCCGCTAGGAGACTTGGATGATCTGCGAGAGCAGCTGAATGAATTGCAAAGAACCAAGGTGATTCAAGAGTCCAGGAGTCCCTACGCATCTCCCATAGTGTTGGTCCGGAAGAAAAATGGTTCTGTCCGCTTATGCATAGACTACCGTACATTGAACCGGAGAACCATCCCCGATCAATATGCCACTCCTCGGATAGAAGACGCCCTACAGTGTTTGTCTGGAGCAAAGTGATTTAGTGTACTAGACCTGCGAAGCGGGTATCACCAGATACCAATGCATCCTGAAGACAAGGAGAAAACTGCGTTCATCTGTCCACTGGGGTTCTTTGAATTCAACAGAATGCCTCAAGGCCTTACGGGGGCTCCAGCCACGTTCCAACGGTTAATGGAGAAGACAGTCGGAGACATGAATCTGATCGAAGTATTAGTGTACCTGGATGACATAATTGTGTTTGGGAAGACTCTGGAAGAACATGAGCAACGTTTGGAGAAGGTCTTGAAGAGGCTCCATGAAGAGGGGCTGAAACTGTCTCTGGAGAAATGCCAATTCTGTCTACCCTCTGTCACGTATCTAGGACATGTGGTCTCAGCGGAAGGTGTTTCGACAGACCCTCGGAAGTTGGAGGCCGTAGCTTCTTGGCCTAGACCCCGAAACGTCACTGAGCTTAGATCTTTCTTGGGATTCTGTTCATACTATCGAAGATTTGTGGGAGGATTCGCGAAAATAGCTCAACCACTGAACAAACTCCTGCAGAAGGAAACCACAGAAGAAGGCTGCAAGGTCTCTGATAAAAACCCGTCAGCTCCAGGGCCAAGGAAAGCTCGAGAGTCTATACAAGGTGAATGGACCAGTCAATGTGAAGGAGCTTTCGTGAAACTGAAAGAGAGTCTAACCCAAGCTCCTGTTTTGGCCTATGCGGACCCTCACAAGCCGTATGAGTTACATGTGGATGCCAGCCGAGAAGGTCTAGGAGGAGTCCTGTATCAGGAGTATGGTGGATTGCTGAGGCCTGTAGCGTACGTGAGCCGGAGCCTTACGCCTTCGGAGAAGAACTACCCTACTCACAAGTTGGAGTTCCTAGCCTTAAAGTGGGCAGTGGTGGACAAGTTGAAAGACTATCTGTATGGAGCTGAGTTCGTGATCAAGACGGATAATAATCCTCTTACCTATATCCTTACTACTGCAAAACTGGACGCAACGGGACATCGGTGGTTGGCCGCTCTGTCAGGGTTTCGGTTCAGCCTGAAGTACCGCCCTGGGGTGAATAATCGAGATGCTGATGCATTATCGAGAAGACCATACACTACAGAATGGACTCAGTTGACTCCAGACGGGGTGCAAGCTTTGTGTCAAGGAACAGAGCGCCGGGTCAAAGGAGGGATTGAAGCGGAGGCCATAGGAGTCATGGCTGCGGCTGTTCCTGAGTTTTACTGTAACCCTACGCAGTTAAGGGATGAAAATTTACCTACCTTTTCGAGACAGGACCTGAAAGCGGATCAGGCCAGAGACCCTTTAATCGCCTTGACCATAAAGGCCCTGACTGCGAACCAGCGAGAGATTTTGTTAACTAACTCCCCGAGTGGAGCCAGATTGGTCTACAAAGAGTGTGAGCGGTTAAAAGGTGTTGGATGGGGTGGTCTACCGAAGGGGCCCTTCAACCAACGCTGAAGAGATTCAACAGTTATTCCTCCCCACTAAACATAGGGAGAGTGTGCTGCGATCACTACATGATGAGCATGGACATTTGGGTGCAGAGAGAACTTTTAAGCTGGTGCGAGATAGGTTCTATTGGCCTTGCATGAGGGCTGAAGTAGAAAGTTATTGCCATTCCTGTTTGAGGTGTATTCAGAGAAAGACTCTACCGACCCGAACTGCTCCAATGAGCCATCTGCAGAGCCAGGGACCCATGGATTTGGTGTGCATTGACTTCTTGTGCTTAGAGCCGGATGCTAGTGGGCAAGGGAACATTCTAATAGTGACTGATCATTTCACTCGCTACGCCCAAGCATTTTCCACAAAAGATCAACGCGCTCCGACAGTGGCCAAGGTGTTGATGGAAAAGTTCTTTGTTCATTACGGACTGCCAAGGAGGATACACTCTGATCAGGGTAGAGACTTTGAAAGCAGACTGGTGGGGCAATTGTTAGAGCTATTGGGAATCCAAAAGACCCGAACTACACCATATCACCCTCAAGGTGATGCTCAGCCAGAAAGGTTTAATCGCACACTGCTAAACATGTTGGGGACCTTGTCGAATGTAGAGAAGCAGAGTTGGAGTCGTCACATAGCTACTCTGGTGCATGCATATAACAGTACGGAGAGCGATGCAACTGGATACTCACCGTACCGTCTTATGTTCGGAAGGGAGGCTCGACTGCCGGTTGATTTGGCATTTGGGTTATCTCTAGACCAGACGTCAGTAGCTTCCCATAGAAACTACGTGGATAGACTTCGGAAGAATTTGGCTTCTGCGTTTGAACAGGCCCGTTTGACCTCAGGAAACAGGGAACAAAGAAACAAGAGGAACTATGACTTGAAAGTTCGAATACAAGATCTACAACCCGGTGATAGGGTTCTATTGAAGAACTTGGGTGCTGCTGCGAGACACAAGTTGGCGGATAGGTGGAGTTCCCAGGTTTACATTGTTTGCAAACAACTGCCGGGTTTACCAGTGTATCAGATTCGCCCGGATGGAAAGGCTGGGCCTCTCAAGAACTGGCACCGGAATCATTTGTTACCTTTGAGAGAGGCTGTGAGAATGCCAGTTGGGGACGAACTGCCTCTGCCGAATCCGCCTGTTCCACGTTTGCCTCCTGTTACTCGGTCTCAACAGACCCGGGTTGCCGAAGAGAGCGAAAGAGACAGCGAAGAAGAGAGTTATTGTCTAGACTGGATGCGCTCACCGGAACCCGAGGAGGTTGTCATTGTTCCTGAGCGGTGGGAGAGTAATTTGAGGCCTGAAGCTCCTGAATTTCTGCTAGAAGTCCCTGAGACTGCTGAAATCCTTGAAGCTCCTGAATTTCAGCTGGAAGTCCCTGAGGCTGTTGGGATCCCGGTAGCTCCGGAAGTTGAAGCTTATTCGGGCGATTATAGTTCTATGCCTTCACTGGAGGGATCATACTCGGAAGAAACGTCTGCTCCCGTGATAGAGAGAAGGACTGAGCCAACCCCTATAGTACTTCCACCTGAAGAGGAACTGATTGAGCCAGAACCAAAACGCTCTGTTCGACCACCCCAACGACTCACCTACGACTCGCCAGGACATAGCACTGAAGAGGCCATCACCACAGTGCAGAGGTTGCCCGAAGTGTCTGCTATGCTAGCTGAGGTAGCTCAAAATATGAGTCAACTTGAGGAAGTGTTCCTAACCCACTATATGTATGCTGCTGAACCTGTACATGTTATGTAAATTGTATTCAAATATTGTGGAAATGTAATGTAACTGTTGTACCTCCTTGGAGAGACCCAAGAGTTCTAGGAGGGGGAGAGTGTAGCGCTGTGTTAAAATCTTGCTGCCGGCAGTACCTATTTTTGGCCACAAGATGGAGACAGTCGCGATTAGAGACACTGGACATTGGGACTACATTTCCCGGCGTGCTTTGCAAAAAGGACAGGAAGTGGGTGGGACCCAGCAGACTTACATCGCGAACCTCGTGGAGAACGCGCCAGGGAACGAGAGAGAGCAGACGCAGTGCCATACATCGCGAGAGGGCCTAGGCCAGAGCGCAAGTGAGACCTGTCAGTTCTTTTACCGGGTCATTCAGCCTAAGGAGAAGGAGCCCTCCAAGTTCCAGAGTTGCTGCAGATTGAACCAACCGAAGACCTCGAGTAAGGAGTCACTGCGAGTTGATCGGATACAGAGAGCAGGCGGCGAGCTGGAAAAGTCGTGGACAAGCTACGGGAAGTCAGACAACGGATCCGGCCGCAAGTATCCCCAGTCAAAATCGAGCGGAGAGACGTCCTGGGTCAGCGGAGCCTAAAGCAACCGGTGGATGGGTGAGAGGCCTCCAAGGCCGTTTGTAAATAAAGAACACGCTGCTGTTTTCTCTTTAAAGTCCACAGGGCCCCAACTTGACTAGTCGAAGACATTCCTTAAGTAATTTCACTGGCCAGTTGAACAGTACCCGGGTACCACACACACATACACACCTTTTACATTCCGGGACTTAAACCTGTGCAGGACTCATTCTGTTACGAATCGGAACAGGGGTTAAAGATACGTTCCGAATTAAATTTTTCTCTTTTTCCGCTGCGTGTTTACCGTAATACGAAGAGATTGTATTTTTTGGGTTTCACTACGTGTCCCTTTTTACCGAGCTATCAGGCAATTGCATTTCTTTTCTGTTCGGTTGCGAATATAATATTTTTCCGAAATACGAAGCCTCGTGTTTCGTTTCTTTTCCGCTACGCGTTTTACGGCGATACGAAAATACTGTAATAATACCTGTGAATACCGTGTTTCAACGTCTGCTTAATATTCTAGTAAACTATTTAAATGATAAAAACTCACAATGGTGTTGGAGTATATTTATTCCCTAGTGCGGGGAGACTGACCCGTGGTTCATTTTCAGCGGCTCCTCCGGGAGTGAGCGCTACAAGTGATTTTTGAGGTTAATAGATTTGTGGATTGAGTCCACGTATGAAACTGCAAATTGGAATCAAGCTTTTTGAATTTTGTCATTGTTTGTCTTGTCTTGTTTTTTGTTATGCTGTATTGATTGATGCATTAATATTCTGCCTTGTTATATATTTCTTTTGTGGGGTCTGATCTGTCTATAACACCACAATAAGCCTGGGATCCTTCTTCATTTTCTTTGCTGCTTCTTTTCTTTTCTATATTTTTCTTTCGTGGTCCCAGGATATAGTCTCACTGCATTTTAATAATCCATTATGAGCTGCGTATATTTATAAACTGCAGACTAGTCTCAAATTTTCCTCCTAGGGTTTAGTTTTGCAGATAGTATCCGAGTTAGTAACTGTGTGTTTGTGTGGACATTGCTGCCTTCCACAGGAACATATAGGGAAGTGTCATAATGGGATCAACCCAAAGTAAGGCTCATGAATAACCTTTACCTGTCCCTTTCAAAAGCTATAAACAGGTCCCAAAAGATGCAAAGAATCAAACACCTGCAGTTAGAACTGCAAGCCCCACACCTGTCATGCCCCATGGCTGCCACCATCCTGAAACCCCCCTGGTGGTACACGTCCTGTTCTGCTCCTGCCCTGTAACCTGAATCCAGCAACCAGCATCCAGCAATGTAAGAGTTAAGCACCAAAACACCCGTGACTCTCAATATAAAGGGCATTGGCGCACACTCACACATTGCTGGTTCATTACAGCTTATGCTCACTAAGAGTGAACACCGCTACTTGATATTGCTGATCTGCTACCTGTTCCTGATTCCCCATTTCTGGCTCCTGCAACTACAACCTTCATTCCCCTCATCCTTCTGCAATCAACCTGGTTAGTCACCATTTCCAACGACCCTCCTCTACCCATAGCCATCTGTTTATCTGTGCAGACCACTGCACGCTGGGCTCATACTCCCCTCCAGTGGCGTGGCATGGGGGGGCAGTTTTTTTAGGGGCACCATAGTGGGCCCCCGCCGGTTTCCCTGCCCTATGATGGTCATCAGTGCACACAGGCAGCCAGCGGCGCACTCTGGAAACGCTGCGGTGGTGCCTGTGCCGCCCCCTCACGTGATGTGTCACGTAAGGGGCGGCGCCAGTGCAATGTGCCTGCTCCAGTTTTAGACTGGAATGCAGGCACGCTGCAGGCGCCACTGCAGCATTTACAATTGTGCGCTGCTGGCTGCCTGATAAGAGCACTGATAACCATCACAGGGAAACCGGCGGGGGCCCACTATGATGCCCCAAACCGGCCCCCCCTACCGACCCGCGGACCCTCAGAGCCGGTGAGCGAGGGGGGCAATATATATCCATGTTTGAGGTGCTGGGGCAAATATATTCATGTTTGAGCTACTGGGGGCAAATATATTCATTTTTGAGGTGCTGGGGCAAATATATTCATGTTTGAGCTACTGGGGGCAAATATATTCATGTTTGAGCTACTGAAGCAAATATATTCATGTTTGAGGTGCTGGGGCAAATATATTCATGTTTGAGGTGCTGGGGCAAATATATTCATGTTCGAGCTACTGGGGCAAATATATTAATGTTTGAGGTGCTGGGGCAAATATATTCATGTTTGAGCTACTGGGGCAAATATATCCATGTTTGAGCTACTGGGGGCATATATATTCATGTTTGAGCTACTGGGGCAAATATATTCATGTTTGAGCTACTGGGGGCAATATATATTCATGTTTGAGCTACTGGGGGCAATATATATCCATGTGTGAGCTGCACATTACTGTGGGTTTTATTGCTGTGGAGCTCTGTGATACGCTCATACACTCTGCACATTACATTGTATCACAGTTAAGGGGTTCAATGCCCTAATGGTGGAAGAGAATCGGGGCATGCTAACGTGTCCACAGGTGGGGGGGCGCACAATTATTGGCTGGCCCCGGGCGCTGACAACCCACGCTATGCCACTGCTCCCCTCACCCCCGGTGCCATCTTGGTACCATCCCTGACAACACCTGATCAGACTTCCAAGGCATATGTACAAGATTTGATTGGCGAATTTGATACTGAACCTTTTTGTGATAATCTCCATAACTGGTGTGTGCGTTTTGATGATGTAATTGATAATCCATGGCCGCGTATTGGTTCTTTTTCTAGTTATCATATAGAAATGTTGAAAGGTATGTGTTTACCTAATATAGTTTTATTTGGTCCTGGACCGGATCCATTATGTAATAAGAAATCTATGGAAGATGCTGCCCAGGGTTGGTTGCAATGTGCTTTGTTGTGGTCTTCTTTAGGGATGAGCCGAACACGCCCGAGTTTGTTTCGTATTCGAACCCGAACTTTCCAAATGTTAGAATCCGAACCCGAACTCAATACAAGTCAATGGGGCTGAAAATTAGGTTTTTAGAGTGCCCTCCAAGAGGGCATATATGCTAGATATTTGCCATAAAAGGTGTATGGGGGTCCGGGTAGTGCCCTGGGGGACAGTAAACAAGGACAAAAAGTTAAGAAAAAAAGTTTTTAAAGGGACAGTGAGTTTTCCATGAAATAAGGGTTAAAAATATATACGAAAAATTCCTTCAAATATCGTGCCTAGGAGGTCCCCATAACCTGCCCATGAAGTGGAGGATTTCTAGGATTGTATACAAACACTTAAAAACAAAAACATTACGTTTCAAAAGACGGTAAATGCTTTTCCTTTAATCTATCCATAAACAACTGCTTGGGGCGGCAGTCTGTATGAAAAGAGGAGACATTTTCGGACACGCAGAAAAAGTTTAGTGATTTTTTTTGGGCTAAATTATTGTGAAACTTATGCAGGCTTTGGATGAAAATAACAATAGGTGCTTTAAAATTGGGCCTTTAGCGTCGGCAACAGTGCCGTCACACCGTAACCCCTCTGAGGATATGAATCTGATACAGGCAGTGCACCCAAATATTGTGCTTTTGGTGCCAGGCCTGCAAGTACCATCAGTATCATACAGTATCCCCTCTGTGGTATTGTGGAAGAATGCAGAGATGGACCATGTGGTCCTATATTAAAAAGATATGAATCTGGTAAAGGAGTCAGTGCACCCAGATATTGTGCTTTTGGTGCCAGACTGCCAGGCCAGCATGTACTATCATACAGTAACCCCTCTGTAATATTGTGGAAGAGTGCAGGGCTGGACCCTGCGGTTCAAAAAATTAAAATGATATAGATGTGGCACAGGCGTCATTGCAGCCAAATATTGCGCCTTTCATGGCAGCAAGTGCCTTCACACCGTAACCCTTTTGTGGTATTGTGGAAGAGTTCAGTGCTGGAGGTTTTGTGAATGCAGAAGACATCCCCGATCTATTCCGTTACATCAGCATCAGGGGATTGATAACTGCTGATCCAGGACTGATTCATTTTTATAAATGTCAGCCGGTCTACAGAGTCGGTGGACAGACGCACTCTTTTGTCTGTGACAAAACCTCCAGCGGCACTGAACGTCCTTTTGGAAAGCACGCTAGATGAAGGGCAACCTAGTAGCTGCATAGCATATTGGCTAAGTTCTGGCCAGTGATCCAATCTCAACACACAGTAAGTCAGTGGATCATCTGCTGGAAAGGTATCCAGATCTGCCCTTGCCCCTAGGTAGTCCTGCACCATATGGTGAAGACGCTGGCAATGGGTGCCTACATTTGACGTCCCTGGGCGTCGTGGACTAAAAAAATTTAAAAATGCATCAGTCAACCGGCCCTGACCTTCACCACTATTCCTCTGATCATCCGCAGCCTCAGAAGCACCTGTGTCATCACTTAGTAACCTACCAGTGCCTGGAAAAGGTGTTACACAAGTGTCGCTTTAGAGCGTCCTCAGGTTTTTTTCATCCTGTCCTCCCTCTGTGCGGGCAACTTTACCCTTGTATCGTGGATCAAGAAGGGTTGCCAACCAGTAATGATCCCTCTCCTTGATAGCACGAATCCTGGGGTCCTTTAGCAGGCTTTGCATTATAAGGGAGCCCATGCAGCATAGGTTGGAGGTGGCATTAGCTTCCGAGTCTTCCTGGTCAATGAGGATGACCGTATCGTGCACTTCCTCCTCCCAGCCACGCACTAGCCCTTGTGTTTCTGGGCACACAAAACCCTCCCTTGAGGAATCCCCACCTTCAATGCCCCCACTACTTAAATATTCCTCCTCCTTCTCCTGTGTAAGGGTTTGACTGCGGTGGGTGTAGTAGGATGGGGTTGTGAGCCCAGGATGCAGTGATGGAGGCAGGATGAGGATCACAAAGGGTGTTTATTGTATATAAACACGGTAGCATAGAATCAGACAAGGAACAGGCAATGGAATGGTCAGGGTTAAGCAAAGGGTCTGGTACACAGGGGGTCCTAGATGGGGGGCAGAAGGGGAGCAGGATGGGAGGGTACCGGTATATGAAGCAGATGAATGTCCAGAAAATAACAGAGGGTTCTTGGAGTCTTTGGTTGAAGAATTCAGGAGATGGTCAGGAGGTTTCAGGGAGCTTGGCAGATAGGTCTTGCAGTCAGCAACTTCAATGTGGAAGTCCAGAGGAAAGGGTGGGACTCCCTTATATGAAGAACAAATTAGGGAAAATGAAGGGCAGGTGAGTCTCCCTGGTCAGAACGTAAGAGTTCATGATGTGCAGAGTCAATAGAGTCTGGGAACCTGCAGGGGACATGCAGGGTTTGGAACAAAAGGGGGCTCCAGGGGGTCAGGGCCTCCAGGACCTTACAGAGCCCCCCTCTAAGGGCCGGACTCCAGACGGCCCAGGGCGAGGTCAGGGTTAGTACCAGTGACAGTCGTCAATGAATTGGGCACAGGTGGGTCACCTGGATACTGATGGCGCACGGGTGTCCAAAACCAGGGCCTGCAGCAACAGTTGGTTCTCCTGGATGTCTTGCACATTTTGCGATAGGGTTGTGATCTGGCTAACAAAGCCTGCCAGTGTACCCATCATTAAAACGATATCGGACCGGCAGGACTCTGGACTGGCAGGACATGTTGACCTGGGGATGAGCTCCCCCATGACAGTAGCTGCGGCAGGGCTCTGCGACTCTCGGACGGCGGACTTGGAGGTGACCTCGGAGAGGACCGATGGGGCAGCGCCCTTGGAGAGGACCGATGGGGCAGCGCCCTTGGTGAGGACCGGTGGGGCAGCACCCTTGGTGAGGACCGGTGGGGCAGCGCCCTTGGTGAGGACCGGTAGGGCAGCACCCTTGGTGAGGACCGGTGGGGCAGCACCCTTGGTGAGGACCGGTGGGACAGCACCCTTGGTGAGGACCGGTGGGGCAGCGCCCTTGGTGAGGACCGGTGGGGCAGCGCCCTTGGAGAAGACCAGTGGGGCAGCGCCCTTGGTGAGGACCAGTGGGGCAGCGCCCTGCGGGAAATGGATCTCGGCTCTGCACGGCTCCACGGCGGTGGCCTCAGCACTACCTGGTATGGCAGCAACCTCGGCGAGGACCTTGGCACAGCATGGTGTGGCAGCAACCTCGGCGACGACCTGGGTACTGCACGGCTCTTGAGCGACCTGGGTACTTCACGGCTCTTGAGCGACCTGGGTACAGCACGGCTCTTGCTGGGCAGTGAGCGGCTTGACCTTACGGCGGCGACGACGGCCCCGTGGCGGCGACAGCTCAGGAGATCCTGCGGGTTGCAGGACAATGACTTCTTGAGATCCTGCGGGTTGCAGGGCAGCGACCTCTTGAGATCCTGCGGGTTGCAGGGCAGCGACCTCTTGAGATCCTGTGGGTTGCAGGGAAGCAAGCTCGGAGGGTTGCTCGAACTGCAGGGCAGCTGGCCCGGAGGGTTGCTCGAACTGCATGGCAGCTGACCCGGAGGGTTGCTCGAGCTGCAGGGCAGCTAGCCCAGAGGGTTGCTCGAGCTGCAGGGCAGCTAGCCCAGAGGGTTGCTCGAGCTGCAGGGCAGCTAGCTCGAAGGATTGCTCGAGCTGCAGAGCAGCTAGCCCGGAGGGTTGCTCGAGCTGCAGGGCAGCTAGCCCGGAGGGTTGCTAGAGCTGCAGGGCAGCTAGCCCGGAGGGTTGCTCGAGCTGCAGGGCAGCTAGCCCAGAGGGTTGCTCGAGCTGCAGGGCAGCTAGCCCAGAGGGTTGCTCGAGCTGCAGGGCAGCTAGCCCAGAGGGTTGCTCGAGCTGCAGGGCAGCTAGCCCAGAGGGTTGCTCGAGCTGCAGGGCAGCTAGCCCAGAGGGTTGCTCGAGCTGCAGGGCAGCTAGCCCGGAGGGTTGCTCGAGCTGCAGGGCAGCTAGCCCAGAGGGTTGCTAGAGCTGCAGGGCAGCTAGCCCGGAGGGTTGCTCAAGCTGCAGGGCAGCTAGCCCAGAGGGTTGCCCGAGGTGCAGGGCAGCTGGCCCGGAGGGTTGCCCGAGGTGCAGGGCAGCTGGCCGGAGGGTTGCCCGAGGTGCAGGGCAGCTAGCCCGGAGGGTTGCCCGAGCTGCAGGGCAGCTAGCCCGGAGGGTTGCCCGAGCTGCAGGGCAGCTAGCCCGGAGGGTTGCCCGAGCTGCAGGGCAGCTAGCCCGGAGGGTTGCTCGAGCTGCAGGGCAGCTGGCCCGGAGGGTTGCTCGAGCTGCAGGGCAGCTGGCCCGGAGGGTTGCTCGAGCTGCAGGGCAGCTGGCCCGGAGGGTTGCTCGAGCTGCAGGGCAGCTGGCCTGGAGGGTTGCTCGAGCTGCAGGGCAGCTGGCCCGGAGGGTTGCTCGAGCTGCAGGGCAGCTGGCCCGGAGGGTTGCTCGAGCTGCAGGGCAGCTGGCCCGGAGGGTTGCTCGAGCTGCAGGGCAGCTGGCCCGGAGGTTTGCTCGAGCTGCAGGGCAGCTGGCCCGGAGGGTTGCTCGAGCTGCAGGGCAGCTGGCCCGGAGGGTTGCTCGAGCTGCAGGACACCGGATTCCGAGGGTTCTGTGCGGAGCAGGGCAGCAGACACTGGGGGTTCTGAGGCCTGGTGAAACTTGACCACGGGGTTCAGGCAATGCTGAGAAGCTGGCTTAAGTTTTTTAGGCAACCCGTGAACTGAGGGTGAAGTGCATATGATGGTGCCTTTTGGGGTAGAGACAGCGGTGCCAACATGTGCAGTTCCCTGGCATGGCCGTCCAGAAACCAGCCCGAACTTGCGGCTGTCAGGAATGGGAGAGTTAACTTTGGTAGACCCCCAAACCCTCCCCGGTGCGGCTGTATCGGAAAACCGCCAACAATGGGTAGTGGGGATGGCGGTCTCCACAGCAACAACCGGGCGCGGTGAGCGTGGCAGAGGGTGTTGGTAGAAGGTAGTAGCCAGTGCAAACACCGATTCTCTGGGGTGATGTGCAGCTTCTCGGATTTTCAGCGCTGTTTCAAAGGTCTCCAGATCCTCTCTGCGAACGATTGTCCCATTGGAGGCATATACACAACTTGGAGGCAGAGAGCTGGTTTCAAGATCGTTACAAACACTAGTCGTAATCTGCTGGATGGGAGTGATAGGTCTTCCACAGGAAAGCATGACATTTTCTGTCTCCATTGGCACAGCAGGGTCTTGTTCCATGTATCTTTGCTCCATAGGCACTTCAGGCTCGGTGTACTCCACAGAGTACTCTTCCTCAGAGGTGGGCTCCAGCGATACCCTTCTTCCGGGCATTTTGGGCACTGATGTCCTGGGAGTAGGAACACTTTTTTGCTGAGGTGTCTTGATCAACGGAATTCTCCGGGGAGCAGGTTTGGATACTGGGTTTTTATTCCTGACCGTCGATTAAGCTAGTTTCTGCAGGGCAGGCACCATCGTTTTTTGTTGGGTTGGTATGGGTTTCCCCAAGAACTTTGTGGTCTTCATGGGTGCAGGCTTGGTCTGTGAAGGCCTCGTAGAAACAGGCTTGACACAAACAGGCATGGCACGATCTTTTGTCTCCGGCTTTGGTGGGCGCAGAGGGCAGGCAGATATTTTATGCAAGCGATCCCCACAATAAAAACACAAGTCTTGCGCTCTTCTTCTTACTTTTTCTTCCTTGGTCAGGGGTCCGCGAGCACCTTTTGGAACTGGAATGCACTCCTTAGTCGATGCGTCATTTAAGGTCTGCTGCAGGTACTCCAACAGTGAATCAAGATGCTGTTGAAAATTTTGGTTAGCCTCTTTCTTTTTTTTTTTTGTAAATATTTGTTTTATTGTTTTTACAAGGTTAAGCATGATATGATCACCAAACATGTATCAAAGGCATCAGCTCGCCGGCTGGGCGATATAATCATCCTCATGAAATAAGTACCAGAATGAGCAACAGTATAACAAGTAGACAACTTACATTTACTTAAGTTCAAGGTATAGATCGGACCGTGCTTAGTTTTAGTCTACACAAATCAGTGCAATGTAAAGGGTCTTAGTGGAAGGAATTTCCGAACTACTAACCAAGATGGTGGGGGGGGATGGGAGTGGGGGTAGGACCCTCCTTAATACCGAGTCAGGCCTACCGCACTTTCCCTGATCTATCACAAGGTGGAAGGCCTACAGTAACGAGTGAAAACAGTCAGAAGGCAACACTAGCTGATTTATAGTAACAGGGCACGAAATTCCGCACCTCCCGATTGGAGAATCCAAGTGCTCCAAATCTGGGTATATTGGCCGGTCATACCATTCATGGAGTAGTACAATTGTTCGACCCTATGAAGATCCTCCATTTTAGAGAGCCAAAGTTGCATGGGAGGGCTCGTCCTTTTGGTTAGCCTCTTTCAGTCCTTTTACATAGGCTAAAATCACCGCGGGCTCACAGGGTTTTGACTTCCACATTCTGTAAGGGTTTGACTGTGGTGGGTGTAGAAGGATGGGGTTGTGAGCCCAGGATGCAGTGATGGAGGCAGGTTCAGAATCACAAAGGGTGTTTATTGTATATAAACACGGTAGCATAGAATCAGACAAGGAACAGGCAATGGAATGGTCAGGGTTAAGCAAAGGGTCTGGTATATGGGGGGTCCTAGATGGGGGGCAGAAGGGGAGCAGGATGGAAGGGTACCGGTATATGAAGCAGATGAATGTCCAGAAAATAACAGAGGGTTCTAGGAGTCTTTGGTTGAAGAATTCAGGAGATGGTCAGGAGGTTTCAGGGAGCTTGGCAGATAGGTCTTGCAGTCAGCAACTTCAATGTGGAAGTCCAGAGGAAAGGGTGGGACTCCCTTATATGAAGAACAAATTAGGGAAAATGAAGGGCAGGTGAGTCTCCCTGGTCAGAACGTAAGAGTTCATGATGTGCAGAGTCAATAGTCTGGGAACCTGCAGGGGGCATGCAGGGTTTGGAACAAAAGGGGGCGCCAGGGGGTCAGGGCCTCCAGGACCTTACATCTGGTCTGATCTGAGTAGGACCCGCTGGAATGCTGTCTGTGGAAAGACTGGGGCCTTCAGAGCTAGGGAAGGCCTCCTCTTCCTCCCGCTGCTCTGCCTCTAGGGCCACATCTATAATTCCCCGCAGAGTGTGCTCCAGCAGGAACACTAAAGGAATTGTGTCACTGATGCATCCACTGTCCCTGCTCACCATCCTCGTTGCCTCCTCAAATGGTGACAGTACAGTGCATGCATCCTTGATCATCAGCCACTGCGGGGGGGGGAACCAAGTTGACCTGAACCTGTCCTTGTGTCATACTCACACAGGTACTCGTTGATGGCCCTCTGCTGCTTGTGCAGACGCTGCAGCATTGTTAATGTCGAGTTCCACCTGGTGGGCATGTCACAGATCAGACGGTTTGTGGGAAGGTGGAATTCTCTTTGAATTTCTGCCAGGTGAACGCTTGCTGGGAATGACCATCTGAAGTGGCTGCAGACTTTTCTGGCCTGGCTGAGAAGCTCTGGCAGCCCTGGGTACTTGGTTAGGAAACGCTGTACCACTAGATTTAGGACGTGTGCTAGGCATGGTACATGCGTCAATTTACCCTTGCATAGGGTATAGAGAAGGTTGCTGCCATTATCACAGATGATCATTCCCAGCTGAAGCTGGTGTGGTGTTAACCATCTCTGCACCTGGCCCTGCAGAGCTGACAGAATTTCTGGCCCGGTGTGGCTCCTGTCCCCTAAACAAACCAGCTCAAGCACAGTATGGCTTCTTTTTGCTTGAGCCATTGCGTAGACCCTGTCAGGCGTCAGTTTAACTGCCACTTTGCCAGAGACAGAGGAGGAGGAGGAGGAAGAGGGAGAGGTGGTGGTGGTGGTGGAGCAGACAGACCTCATACAAGCAGCTTTCTGGAGGCGTGGTGGATGAACAAGCTCCAGCACAGAGCCCCGTCTTGGATCCCTCCCAGCTGCAATCAGAGTTACCCAGTGTGCCATGAAGGAAATGTAACGACCCTGTCCATGCTTGCTGGACCACGTGTCTAAAGTCACATGCACCTTGTTGCTGACTGCCTTTCCCAATGACTGGATAACATTGTCTTCCACGTGCTGGTATAGTGCTGGAATGGCCTTGCGTGAAAAGTAATGGCGTTTTGGAACCTGCCACTGTGGTACAGCACATTCAGCAAATTCACGGAAGGGAGCAGAGTCCACCAGCTGGAAAGGCAGCAGCTGCAATGCGAGTAATTTTGCTAAGCTGGCATTTAGACGCTGTGTTTGGGGATGGTTGGGACTATATTTTTTCTTACGCTGCAGCAGCTGCAGTAACGTAATCTGACTGCGTAAATCTTCAGCTGATGGGATGATGTCACATTGTGAGGAAGGACCTGGTACATCCATTACTGTAGCATCATCCCTGTCAGTGGAGGTTATAGGCAATGACATGGCAGGACATACAGTGGGGGTAGAGAAAGATGAGGAGGAGGAGGACCTACGCTTTTTGCGCCAACGGGATGTGTGGCAGGTGTTCATATGTCGCCTCAAGCACGTGGTACCCAAGTGTCCGGTGTCTTTCCCACGCTTCAGCCTCATCCGACATAGATTACAAATAGCAATGGTGCGCTCTGCTGCACATTTCTTAAAGAACTCCCAGACAGCAGAGTTCCTGCATGTGTGCTTTTAGACAACAGCGCTCTGCACTGGAGCAGCTCTGACATCTGATGCCTTGGATTGGCTAGTGCTACGGTTGGTCATAGAGGATGTTGTGCCTCGTGTTTGCTGTGCCTCCTCCTCCTCCCCCTCCCCCTCCCCCTCCTCCTCATATGATTCCTCTGTTCGATCTGGCACCCAGGTGGAGTCAGTGACCTCATCATCAATGTCATCTTCACCCCCTATCTCCTCGTCACTGGAGCCGACTTGGCAGTATGCTGCAGCTGCTGGGGCAACATGAGTGACAGTTACTTGTGTGTCATCACTGGCACTCCCTTCCTCTAGGTTGATTATACTCCCTTCCTCAACCTCAGAGATTGAATCAGAGCACTGTACTTGCTGCGCATCCTCAAGCAGCATGTCACTGTTATTGTAGTCAAACAATTCAGCTGACTCCTCCGTGTGTGATAGTGAGGCTATGGCAGGAGTAGCTGTGGACATGGAGGCTGCATTAGATGTTTTGGCAGCTGAGGTGGACTGTAAAGCACTACAAGCCTGGCTGGCAGAGGACTCGGAGGATGAGGATGGCCTGGTTAGCCAATCCACCAAATCCTCTGTATGTTGCTGCTGCTTAAGACGGCCAGCACCAGTTAGAAAGGACAAGCGTGCCCCTGCAGAGGATACACCACGTCCACCACAACCAGAGGCACAGCCTCCCGACACTTGCTTGCCCTCTTATCTGTGTCTGGGAGCGTCTGCCTGTTCTTTTTGTTCTTTCAGACATGGTGAGTGATATATAGATTAAATATATACAGAACTCTGATTCAACTCTGGTATAAAGATTAAAGATTTACAAAACTCTGGTATACCTCAGTGAGACACCCTGATAGCTGGCAGCCAGTGACAAGACACAGATTACAATTCCCTCCTATAAATCAGTGTGACCCTTTGATGGGTGGCAGTGAGAAGCCACAGATTACAATTCTCAGAAACCTCCTATAAATCAGTGAGACCCCCTGATGGGTGGCAGCCACTGAGAACACACGGATTATAACAATTCCCAAATATTTTGTAGAAATTAGTGACCCCCAAAATACTGCGTGGTACTGGCTGTGTGACAAGACACAGATCACCTCAATTCCCAAATATTTTGTAGAAATTAGTGACCCCCAAAATACTGCGTGGCACTGGCTGTGTGACAAGACACAGATCACCTCAATTCCCAAATGTTTTGTAGAAATTTGTGACCCCCAAAATACTTGCTGGCAGTGACAAGACACAGATCACCTCAATTCCCAGATATTTGGTAGAAATGAGACCCCCCCAGTAGCGTGGCAGACCGGCAGTAAGAACACACAACAACAATCTCCTCTCAAATCTCCTCTCAAATGAATGCTGAAGAGCTGTGTGAAACCTTATATAGTGTGCTGCGGAACTTAGCTCTGTGAGCCCATGATTGGGCAAATTTTGCCCAATCAGGACTCTGAGCCCTGTTTGGCATACTGTTGAACCTGTCTTGCACCAGACCTGTGGTCAGGTGCAAGGCTGTAGCCAATTACGAACTTCAGGCCAGTGTAAAAGTGCATTGTGGGCCATTGTGGTGTATTGTGGGCGAACTTGCTCCGAACACCCGGAAATGATCGGAGTTCGCGAGCAGACCGAACAGGCTAAGTTCGGTCCGAACTCCGAACCGAACAGCTCATCTCTAGTCTTCTTCTGTAACTGACTCCCACAATCCTGAGCCAGCAGTAATGTCTCCACCACCATACCATTCACCGCAGGGTCCCCAAAGTGCATGGAGTCGGCGCTGAATGCTGCCACCGCAAACCCGTGGCCTGCTGTTTTCAAAAGAACTACTGAACGAAAATGTCTGGAATTTACATATAAGATCCTATGATTGATAATAAAAAGTTCTGTTACAGAAAAAAGAAAACCTGCTATTGTTCCTTGTGTACCACTTGCTAATCCAGTTCAGTTATTCAGTTACTAATTTGGCTTCTTTGAGAGAGAATATTCATGAATTTATAGATGAGGAAGTAGCTGCTGTCAGTGTGCTTCGTGAAAATCAACGATGTAAGCATGTGTCTGATGATGGACAGCCCGGAGTAGGTAATCTGTCTGCTCCTGGTGCTGTGAGCTCCGTAGTTGTACCGAGTTTAGCTGTCAGTAGTTCAGTGGTTGAACATTCTGATTATGCTTTACGAAGTAAAGAAAAGCTAGATGGAGAAAGTGATGATGAAGGTAATAGAAATTATGATGTAAAACCAACTTCTGCTATGCCGTATGTAGTAATTGGTGATACAGTAATGGTTAAGCCTCCTTCTGCTGAACATCTAATTTTTTTTAGGCAGTAAATGTCCAGATCCTTATAAATATCCAGAAGGTGCGATTAATTATCTTAAGGAGTTATGAAAGCACAGCAATTAGGTGGTCCTGATTATCGATTTTTGTTGTCAGTAGTTTTGAAATATGCAGCTGTTAATCCAACTGATTTGGCTAAGGAATTAGATGCTAAATTTGATCACCCTGTAGGTCAGGAGTATGTTTGGAATAAACCTGATTGGGTTGATGTTTTTTTGTATAATTTGTTACAACATTTTTCAAGTAGACAAGCTGCTCATAGAGATGTTTCTAAGGCTGCAACAATGAAGCAAAAATCAGGTGAAACTGTGAGTGAATTTTGTTTTCGATTAAAAAGATGCTGGTTAGATGATTGCTGCATGTCATTGGACGGTTTGGCAGACAGTCTTTTTCTTCAGTATTTATTACATAATATGCTTCCTGAATATGCTCAGACATGTATGTTAGTATGTTAGTTGATAATTTATTTGATCAAGAACCCGAGGCTCTGATGCGTATTCAGCGTAATTAGGATGCTGCTGGAGTGTTTCCTTTGAAAAGTGATAATAAATCTCTCACAGGTGATAATGTGGCCATGCCGTTCTATCAGCAGAGGAATGGTCAGTTTGGGCGTTTTAGAGCACAGGTCGCGGATTTCCCAGGGGAAGGGGAGGAAGGGAAATAGGTCTGGTGCTTGTTGGAATTGTGGATCTTTTGAACATTGGTATCATAATTGTCCCCAGGTTCTGTCATGTCCTCAGTCCCCACTGCGCTGCCTGGGGGGTCTGGGCAAGGTCCTGTGCCAGGAGCTGGCCGGCTGCCAGCACTGGGGAATGGCCGATCGGCGTCCGAGGGGGCGGGGCCTGGCATGGTCACGAGGAGCCGCCGCGTTTAAAACAGGGTGCGAGGAGTTGCCTCGTCGCCCTGTCATGGAGTCTGATTCCCGCATCGCTGCCTATTGATTGATATTGCCTTTCTGTTGCCAACCCGGTTTTTGTATACGATCCCTGCTCCTGTTATTTGACCCGGCCTGATTTCTGACTATTCTCTGCTGATTGATTACGATTGCCTGTGTGGTGTTTTGGTGGTTTAACCCCATGCTTGCCACTGGGGTGTTTACACGCTACTGGGGAAGTGTTCCTTCTCATCGGTGGATCTTGTCCGTGGCCTCGCTAAGTGCCTATACCAAACCAAGGATTCACGTTCGCCAGTGTCACGGTTCACGCCAGTGGTGTATTTTGGCCTAGGCCGGCACTTTCCAGGGGGCGGCGGCGCACACTGGTGGCCCCACCCCCAAAAAAAATAATAATTTTTTTTTTTTTTTTTACTTTTGCAAAGTATTTTACCAGGCAGGATACATTGAGATTTCATTATTTTCAAGTATGTCCTGGTTAGGCAAGGCCTAGGCTTTCGCTTTCCAGGGGGCAGCAAAAAACCTCACCACTAAGGCTAGGGTCAGACGAAAGCATTTTTCCCCGCGAACGTGAAAAAGTGTGTCCGAACGCATTGACGTATTTTTTCACGGAATGCGCAAAAACGGTCAGACAACGCACATTTTCGGGCGTTATTTTGTACGGATCGTCAATAAAACTCTTTTTGCGTCTGGACGTTATGTGTCTGACATCTCCTAATCACGCAAACACGCCGCTATGCCGCAGCTGCGCACTCAGTATTAGCGGTTCAGCGTTCTCAAAAAAATGCATTCAAATTCCACTTGCGTTGCACGGCCGGACTTTTGTGTGGCCATACATCGTATATTGGCCGTCATTGCCCGTCATCTGCTGCTAGTGCGGCTGTAATTATGTGCGCCAGAACGCACGTTAAAAGTGCGCTGGTCTGACCCCAGCCTAAATGGGTTACTCACAGAGCACCGAAATGACGCCAACATTTTGGTGTTCTGTAGTTCCCTGCATTTAGGAGAATAAAATTTCCCCACCCTGCAGTGAATTCACCATTCACCGCAGGGTCCCCAAAGTGCATGGAGTCGGCGCTGAATGCTGCCACCGCAAACCCGTGGCCTGCTGTTTTCAAAAGAACTACTGAACGAAAATGTCTGGAATTTACATATAAGATCCTATGATTGATAATAAAAAGTTCTGTTACAGAAAAAAGAAAACCTGCTATTAAAAAAAAGGAGGGGGAAATCTTGCCCAAAAAAATCAGAAAAATGACTAAGAGGTACCAAAAAAAAATCAATAAATAAAGACTTTTTACTGCAGATTAAAATAATAAATGATTTATTAGATATTGCATTTTTAACATTGAAACCTATGGGGTTCGCCTGAATAAACCTGCTGATTGAAACCACCGAACATCAGGGCATTTCACTGTCATTTCTCTGAGTCTCAGTACCACATGACTGGCTGAACCACGTGAAACGCACGCGCGCAGCTGCCCGCCCTTTCGTTAACACAGACTCTATTCTGGACTGAACACCCACCGGGAAAGGAATCAAAACTACAGTGCACCCTCTGGCAGTGGCACCCCACTGCTGGCAAGATGGTTCCACAGCATAATTGCTGTGTGCTCATATACACTCGGTTTGCTGGGAGTTTTAGTGCAGTGGATTCTGATGCACTCATACACACCGCACATTGCATTGCTGGGAGTTTTATTGCTGTGGATTCTGATACGCTGACACACACCACACATTGCATTGCTGGGAGTTTTATTGCTGTGGATTCTGTGATACACACTGCATATTACTGTGAGTTTTATTGCCCTGGAGTTCTGGGATACGCTCATACACACTGAACATTACTGTGAGTTTTATTGCTGTGCAGTTCTGTGATATGCTCATACACAGTGCACATTTCTGTGGGTTTTAGGCAGGGGTCAGACCAGCGCACTTTTAACGTGCGTTCTGGCGCACATAATTACGGCCGCACTAGCAGCAGATGACGGGCAATGACGGCCAATATACGATGTACAGCCGCACAAAAGTCTGGCCATGCAACGCAAGTGGAATTTGAACGCATTTTTTTGAGAACACAGAACCGCTAGTGCTGACGTACTGAGTGCGCAGCTGCGGCATAGCGGCGTGTTTGCGTGATTAGGAGATGTCAGACGCTGCTAATGTCCAGCCTACATAACGTCCAGACGCAAAAAGAGTTTTATTGACGATCTGTACAAAATCACGCCTGAAAATGCGCGTCGTCTGACCGTTTTTGCGCATTCCGTGAAAAAATACGTCAATGCGTTTGGACGCACTTTTTCACGTTCGCGGGGAAAAATGCTTTCGTCTGACCCTAGCCTTAGTGCTGTGCAGTTCTGTGATATGCTCATACACAGTGCACATTTCTGTGGGTTTTATTGCTGTGCAGCTCTGTGATACTCTCATATGCAGTGCACGTTTCTGTGGATTTTATTGTTCAACCAATTAGAGCGGCTGTGATCCAGTATACTTGACATGCGTGGATGTTCTTTGTAAAAATGCTTGAATTTAAACATTTCATAATTTTCTTTATCTCATTAGATACATTTGAAATGGTATACAAAATATACAAGTAGGCACTTGGTATCCACTTTTAATATAAAGAGAGGAAAAGGCGGAGCTCTAAAGAGGAAAAGGTGGAGCTTTAAGATGAAGGGTGGGGATTAACCAGGAAGAGGTGTGCCCTTTACAGGAAGGGGTGCCTCAAATTTAAATTGGGGGATGCACGAGTTTAGTCAGGCCTAGGGCAGCACAAAACCTAAATACACCACTGGTTCACGCTGCCGGCGCAAGAGGAGGGTCAGAACTGGCACTGCTCTGCCATAATCAGCAGCATCCCAACGGCTCAGGCCTCTGCGGTTGGATGTGACCAGGTGCTCCTCATTTACTCCAGGACCTTTTCCCATATAAGCAGGGCACACCCCTTCCTCCAGTGCTGGTTCATTGTGTGTGTTTTGTATCATTTGCCTCTGACCTGCCTGAAGCCTACCAGACTTGTCTCCTGTGTACCTGTGTACCTGTGTGCCGTGCCAAGATCCCCAGCCGTGCCAAGACCTCAAAATGAACGGGTCTCAGGCTGCTAGATAAAGGAATTTAATCAGGGGAGTAATAACCCCAAGAAAAAAATCGTCGTGACGTTTCGGCCTCAAGCGGCCTTAATCATACATGTATGATTAAGGCCGCTTGAGGCCGACACGTCACGACGATTTTTTCCTTGGGGTTATTACTCCCATGATTAAATTCCTTTATCTAGCAGCCTGAGACCCGTTCATTTTGATGTACTGGATGAGGATGGTGGACTGTCGGCGCCCCCACACACGGTGACTCGACGCTAGATTCTGTGGGCTCCCGCTGCCTTGGAGATTGCGGCGTTTGTATTGATCTCAGCTGTGCCAAGACCTCAGCTGTGCCAAGACCTCAGCCGTGCCAAGACCTCAGCTGTGCCTAGAGACCTACCTTCCTGTCCCATCTGTCTCATGTCTTGTGTAAGTGTTTCCCCTCTTGTATCAGTGTCCAGTATTTCCCCTGTCCTTTGTACTCAGACACAGTATTCAGCCAGTCCTGTATTCCTGCATTGCCTGCTCATTATCCCTGCTGTGTATACTCCTCCAATAAACCAACTGTTTATGCACTATATCCTGGCTTCCTCCAATATATCACCGCATCCTGGGCTCGAACCCTCGCCTCCCCGTGACAGACAGCCAGCCACATATATTGTTTCAATCCGCGATTACAAAGTCCTACTTATTTAATGCTGATTGTCAGTGTGCGCTTACCAGCAACAATACCTGTTCTTGTTTGTACGACAGACCCCGAAGTGTATGTGTTGGTTCTTACCATCTAAAGGTACCGCTGATCTGCCCCCGATTATCAGCAAAAGTTAAAGAAACTTATTTCCTGATTGCCCTGCAGTCCGTGCAATTCACCAACTGTCTGATCTGTGTTTCTCTGTATGTGCTCTATCGGTCTGGAAACCTTTAGTGCTTAGTAGCGACTAGGGATGTGCGTTTCGGGTTTCGGAATTTTCACGAAATTTCCCAATTCGTGTTTTCGGATGCGGCCGAATTTCCGAAAATTTTTAGATCCGAAAATGGCAGATCCGAAAAGTTTTCCGAGCCGAAACGAAATATTTTCGGAATTTTCGAATGGACTTGAAATGTGTCAAATCGAAATTTATTGCTTTGAAACGAGGAGAACAGACGTTCCGAAAAAACGAAAATTTCCGAAATTACGAAAAGTCGATACAAAAACGAGCAAAGTGACACGAAAATACGAAAAACGGTCGATATTCCGAAAAAAAATGTACACGAAAACGAGTCGAGCCGAACCGAATCGAAACAGAAATTGGTCGAAACGAGCAGAATCGAAAAGTTTAAAATTCTGAAAAATCAAACCGAATCGAACCGAAAAAAAAATCGGTGCACAAGCCTAGTAGCGACTCAGTATATGGTTCTACCTTGTTGCCACAAGTGTCTGATTCTGTGAGATATAATCTGTGTTTAAACGTCAAAAAGATTTCTCCGCCCGTTACAGGTTCCTTGTGATGCTAGTCGCGATGTTTCCAATCCTAACAGCTATGCCTTTTCGCCTTCTCAAACTTCTCTGGCATCAGCCCCCGTAGCCCCTCCCATTCAATTCCCTGTTCAGTGGAATCAAAGTAGTCAGCGCTAGGACAACCAACAGCAGGGGACACTTACTTTTGTAGCTACTCAGCTCTCTGATAACTGGGATCAACTTCCTATTATTTCTCTATCTGTGGATGGTAACATTTATGATTTTCTAGTGGATAGTGGAGCAACTCGTTCCAGTTTGTCTGGCAAGTTCTATCAGGGATCTCTGACTAGTGAAAGTATGATGTCTGTTGTCATGTCTGGGGTTCCCATAGCATGTGTGAAGACTCCAATTCTTCCCATATGCAGCCTTACAAATCGTAAATTGTGGTTATATCACTCTTTTCTAATCATTCCTAATTGTCCTGTCAATTTGCTTGGTCATGATTTAATGGCCAAGATGGGAATGATTATTGAAATTACCCCTAAAGGTGGTATTCTGTTGCACGCTGTTTTTTCTGGTTTAAGTTCTGAATTTCCATGTCAGGATCATGATTATTTTGGCCTGAACAATGCTGCATTTGTTGCTATTCCAGATATTGCTAGGGATACTAATTGTCTGTATCTAACACCTGACACTGTTTCTGTCCTTGAAAAAGTTTTCTTCTCAGAGTGCTAGCTCTTCTGCACAAACTCAACTCACACATTCTCCACTTCCAGCTTTAAAATTTTCTCAGTTTCCTGCATTCTTTGATAACTCTTTCACTAACACAGAGGTTACTGGAATGTCTGTGTGGCCAACACGCATTTGTGTGCATGCAGCTGTAAATGTGTATTTGTATTTGTGGAGACAAGGTTTTGGGTATGTGAAATCTCTAAAATTTGTGCCATTTTCTCCTGCTTTGACGTCAAGCGTAACAAATGCTTTCCATGGCATCAGTACTGTTCAAATCCCTGATGAATTGAAAGTTGTTTCTCCAGCTGTGTGGGCTACCAGCAGTACGGATCCAGGGTTTTTGAATTGCACCCCCTACTATGCTACACTGAAAGGGCAAAGAAATAGGAAGCCTCAGCGTCTGGAATAGGTTCCCGTTGTTCTATTCAGTTGGATCATGGATATTATAAATCGCCAAATTTGGCAAAAAAAGGAAAGAAAGATGGGTGTAAAGTAGAAAATATTTTTAATTCCAAAATGGATAAATGGATAAAATAGCATAGATATGCTCAAAGCCCGACGCGTTTCGTCTACAGCTAGACTTTTTCAAGGGCAATACAGGTTAAAAAGCAAAAAAATCATATAACAAACAGAACACCCATCTTTCCTTTTATTACCCATACAGGGATTTCATTGGTCAGCTCATTAACTGTGGCGTTTTCCTTATATGGTAAGGTCACAGACCACATTTACACTCCCATGAGTCTTTGTTCTTAAAGTCCAATCCGCTCATTTGTTGTTTTCAAAAAGCCATTTTCATTGGATCTCTTTCGTTTCGTTTTCGGAACGTCGGGGAATCGTTTCCGGTATTCATTTCTATCTTGACTTCCGATTTCAATCCGACCGGAAGTTCTTTCGTACTGCAGCATCTTCCCCTGTTCGGATCTAAATTCCCTTCGTGATCTCCACCTCCACTTCCGTCCCCGTGAAAAACATCCGGAACTTTGCCATCGTCTTAATTACGACTCGATGATCGATCTCCAATCCACGATTCTTGTACGAATCTTTATTCCCGATGTATCCAGGATCCTTCGGAAAGCAGATTTTTCTCTTCAATTCATAAAAGAAGAAAAGTATATATATAAAAAATGTAAAAATGTATAGGAACAGAAAATTAAAAAATAAATTTCACCAGAAGTAAAATACAAATATATAGATAAAAAGTTTATCTTACCAACCCTGAAACAAGGGGAAAAAAGAAGGGAAACCCCTAAAAAGAGATATCCCTTAGTATCTTGTGTAAATTTCTTCATAAAGAATAAATATAAAAAAGAATAAATATAAAAAATAAAATTAAAAATAAAAATAGAATAAAAATAAAAATAACAATAAAAATGAAAAAAAATAAAAAATGTTTTTTCAACTATTATAGTGTCCAAAATGTACACAGTAAGAGGCACTATTTCCCGATAGGGCCCTCTAAGAGGCCCTAAAAGCAGGTGAGATCGAGTTCTTCATTCAAACCCAAAGGTGCCATCGTTCTTAATTTATATATCCAAAAGGACTCCCTCTGCAACAATTTTTTATTTCTATCACCTCCCCTCCAAAATTCTTCTACATGTTCAAGTCCCACAAAATCAAACGATCCAAAATTGAATAAAGGACAATTTATACAGTGTACAGGGACCGAGTGTTTGAGAAAAAATTTTCTAATATTATTTTGGTGTTCCAATATCCTTTCTTTCAATTTGCGTATTGTTTTGCCGATGTACTGTTTCCCACAACCACATTTCAGCAAATAAATGATGAACTTAGTGTCACATGTGATCCTAGTTTTGATCTTAAAAGTCTCTTTCGTGACTGTACTTGAAAAGAGATTGGTTTTATTCTTCCTCAAATGTTTGCAGGCTTTACATTTTAAACATCCATAGAAACCTCTCGGTTCACCGATTGCTTCTGTCTTAGTTGGTTGGAAGGTAGCACTGGGTGCGATAATAGATTTTAAGTTTCTTGCTCGCTTATACACCACATTTGGTTTTTCTGGGACAATTTCCCGAAGTATTGGATCTTTTTTTTAAATAAACCAGTTCCTTGCCAAGATCGTTCTAATCTTATAATGATGTGCATTGAATTTTGTGGAGAAGGCAAATTGATATTTCTGATTGAGGACATTCTTCTTCGGTTTCATTTTCAGAAGATCTTTCTCTTCAACTTCACCCACTTCCCCACAAATCCTTATAATTTCATTTCTGTTATATTTTTTGGCAATCAGTTTCTCCTGAATCGTAGACACTTGGTCCCAATAATCTTTTCGTTCCGTACAATTTCTTCTCACTCTCAGAGCTTGACTTCTTGGGATTCCATCCAACCAAGGTTTGTAATGACTACTAGTATAGTGAATGTAGCCATTGCCATCCGTAGGTTTGAAATAACATTTACTTTTCACCGACTTATCCTGATTAAAAAACAAAATATCCAAAAAGTTTATGTATTTTCGATGAAAATTGACCGTGAATTTTAGACCAAAATCTTTGGAGTTGATATATTGTACAAACTGATTGAATGATTCCTCCTCACCATCCCAGACCACAATAACATCGTCAATGTACCGCCGCCAGAGCACCAAGCTTGCCCCCCATTGGGAGGAACCCCAAATAAAGGAGTCCTCCCAATACGCCATATATAGATTGGCATAACTGGGGGCAAACTTGGTGCCCATGGCCGTACCGTTGACCTGTAGAAAAAAGCATTCATTGAATAAAAAATAATTGTGTTCCAAAATAAATCTTATGGCCACCTTTAGGAATTATTTCATCTCCCTTCCTAGTTCTTCCTCATTCCGTAGGGCGGCATCCACCGCTTCAATTCCTAGGTCATGTTGGATTACCGTGTATAGGGCTGTTACATCCAGTGTTGCCCAACAGTAGGTTGAGTGCCACTCTATGTTCTCCATCTCCTGTAGAATATGACAAGAATCGTTAATATACGAAGGGGTTTTCTTGACCAAAGGTTGAAGAAAGAAGTCAATAAATTCAGATAAATTAGCAGTAAGGGAGTCGATACCACTGATAATCGGTCTTCCGGGTGGTTCATTAACATTTTTATGCACCTTTGGCAAAAAATAGAAGATTGGAATTTGAGGGTGGTACGTCATAAGAAATGATTTATTCTCACTTTCAATAACTCCATCATCTGTGGCTTGTTTCAATATGTTTTCCAGTTCTTTTATAAAACTTTCAGTTGGATTTGATTTCAATTTCTTATACGTCGTAATGTCAGATAATATTTGTCACGGAATGGCCCAGCACCCTCAGCCAGGGGCAGTCCTTTGGGACGGTTCGGTCCCTCCAGACTCTCCGCGTGTTATTTTATTTAGATGTGGTTTCATTTGTGTTGTGTAATAAAAGTGTCCCCGTATGTGTATTGTGAAATGTGTGTATCCCATTGTGTGCCTTGCTCGCCGCCATTTTCCCAGCGCCTTGTGGATCCGGTCGAATCGATCGGATCGGAAAATGGCCGATTCGGACCATCCGGTTGCGAATCGGCAACACCCCGATTCGTAACCACCAATACGAATCGGGACCCGGGTGCCTCCTTCCAGCGAGGGCCAATGAGGCTTGTGGGGGCGGCCAGGGATTCCCATTGTTTTCTGGCTGTCCAAATGTTTATAAATATATGTGATGTGTAAAAAATAAACAGATTATCTAGTGCATTCAGCTCCGCCTGGTGTCCTTTATTTTCGGCCGTATTCCTGAGATCCCGCGCGGTCTTCAGAGTGCGGCATCCCGAGATCCGAACCGATCACCCTGTCTCTGCATCCCGGATCAGAGCAGGGGTGCATCGTATGGGCTTCGACCGTGCCGAACGATCGATCACGTTGAGCTGAGGTGCCGCTTCTGAACCGAAGCCGCGGCGCGTCTGCCGCGCATCGATAGACCGAAGCGCTGCATAACCGAGGGAAATCCGAAACGTTTCCCATCCGAACGGTTCCGGACTAAACGTTTCCCACCCGAACGGCCGCTCCACACCCGATCCAAAGATCACCAAGGTCAGTAGATCAGCCGCTCAAGATGCTGAGTGCCGTGTCACTCAGTGGTCGGGCTGATCTCGCCTCGGGGTCCCCTCCACAGCCCGCCAACCCTTCCCAGGGTCATCCCAGGCCGCTCGAGACGCCGAGTGCCGTGACACTCGGTAGTCGGGTCGGCGGTAAGCGCAGTGGGAGGAAGCAGATAGGAGCACACCCGCAGGCGGACAACACCTCATTCCGCCACACTGGTGGCAGCGGTGGGATAGCTCTCTGCAAACCCCAAGGAGACCCTTACCATGGCCGAGTACAGCGCCTACAAGCGGGACGTCCTGCGTGGCATGTTGGAGAATCGGGGAGGCACCCCGGGCTCCAAGAGCCGGGACGCTGTGATTGAAGAACTGCAGAGGCTGGACCAAGGGGCGGCACCGGCGGTGGTACCCCCTGTCCTCGCACCTGTACCTGTCCCCGCCGAGTCCGATGAAAGCATTTTCCACCAAAAGGTGCGGCAGCGGGCCGCCCTCTACGGAGCGGCCCCATCGGAGGCTGCCATGCAGAACGTGATCTGGGAGATTCGTCTGGAAGAGGAGCGGGACAAGGAGCGTGAGGAGCGGGACAAGGAGCGTGAGGAGCGGACAAGGAGCATGAGGAGCGGGAAAAAGAGCGCGACCACGAGCTACGGCTGGCTGAGGTGCGGAGCCAACGGGACATCAGCCCTCGTCCGGACCGTTCCACCGGCCGTAAAGTGCCTTTCCAGGCGTTCAAGGACTTCCGGGAGATGGAGGACGAGATCGAGAGTTACCTCCAGGACTTCGAACGCCTGTGCCAAGTGCACGAGGTACACCGCGATGACTGGGTCAGGATCCTGCCGTGCAAACTGACCGGTCGGGCAGCTGAGGCCTACCGCACTGTACCGGACGAGGAGGCCACCAACTACGCCCATGTTAAGCAAGCATTATTGAGCCGGTTTGCCGTGACCCCGGAAGCCAGCCGGGCGAAGTTCAGAAACTCCCGCCGGCCCAATGGCGCTACTCACGTCGAGTGGGCTCACCAGTTGCAGCGGGACTTACGTACCTGGTTCCTGGGTAGTAAAGCGGAGACGGTGAATGACATCACCCAGCTGCTGCTGCTCGAGCAGTTCATTGAGCACACCCTCTCAGCCATCCGGGAGTGGGTACGGGACAAGAAGCCACAAACGGTGCAGCAAGCAGCTGTTTGGGCGGACGAGTACGCTGACACCCGGAAGGTTACCGGGGGTGAGCGATCCCTGCCCTTCCGTCCCGCTCTACCGGCCCCTCCCCCTCCAATACCGGCAGTTTGGTCGCCTGCAGCATGACCCACAAGTCGGCCCAACACCTTGGCCAACGTCCGTTGCTATGGATGCGACCAAGAGGGGCACTACCGACAGAATTGCCCTAACCGACCGGACCTGTCGCGACCCCCCGCCAGACCCTCGCCGTCAGCCCATTGTTACGACGCCGAAGCCCCGTGGCCGGATTCCCCGGAAGAATGGGAACGGCTACACGAGGCAGACCCGGTGCAGGCCGCCTCGGCCGACAACCGCCATCATCACCGTCAGGCGGTGTGGATAAACGGGCGAGCCGCTGAGGGGCTCCGGGACTCCGGGGCTACTATCACCCTGGTACGACCCCATTTGATTCCGCGGAACGATCGACTGCACAGCACCGTCGCGGTGCGGGTGGCTGGAGGGAAAGTTCTTCGGCTCGGGACGGCACGTGTCCACCTAGACTGGGGGTCCGGGGAGAAAGTGGTGAGGGTGGGGTTGTTAAACCAATTGCCGGCCGAAGTCCTTCTCGGCAACGATTTGGGACGGCTGGTCTCCTCTTACTCCACAGATGCGGCCGCCCCAGTGACCACCCGGCAACAGAGCCAACGCCACAGCAGGGGCACTCCGATCGGGACCCAGGTGAGATCCCAACCAAAACGTCCCCGACCTCCTACACCTACACGAATCCCGACTCCCCCCTTCCCACCCGACCCACCTTCCACACCCAGACGAATCCCGACTCCCCCGGTCCCACCCGACCCTCCTTCCCCGTGGAGCTCCCCAGAGACGCTCCGCCACCAAAGCCAGACCGATCCCACGCTACAGTGCTACCGGGATCGGGCCGGCCAAGGCCTGGTCGGCAAGAGGACCGACAGCATAGAGTGGGAGGATGGGCTTCTCTACAGGTACACCACGAGGGAGGGGTCCAAGAAGCAGCAGGTTCCACATAAACAGATGGTAGTACCCCAGGGCCCTAGACAGGAACTTCTGCGCCTGGCCCACAATATTCCCCTTGCTGGTCACCTGGGGCAGAAGAAGACTCAACACCGGTTGGCGCGCGCATTCTTCTGGCCCCGCCTCAGTGAAGACACCCGCGAGTACTGCCGCACCTGCCCGGTCTGCCAAAAGACCGGGAAAACCGGGGACCACCCGAAAGCGCCCCTGCACCCCATGCCCATCATTCAGGAGCCCTTTAGCCAGGTGGCGGTTGACATCATCGGGCTTTGCCATGCCCCAGTGCCACCGGTAAGAGGTACATCCTCACCGTAGTGGACTATGCCACCCGGTACCCTGAGGCTGTGGCCTTGGCCAACATCCAGGCAAACACCGTAGCGGACGCTCTCCTACGGGTGTTCACGAGGGTGGGGTTTCCCCGGGAAACCCTGTCCGATCAGGGTACCCAGTTCACCGCTGAGCTCACCCAGCAGCTCTGGCGTCTCTGTGGTGTTAAGGCGCTTCACAGCGCCCCATATCACCCCCAGACAAATGGGCTGTGCGAGCGGTTTAACGGGACCCTGAAACAGCTCATCCGGGCCTTCGCGCATGAAGGGAAGGATTGGGAGAAGTATCTACCCCACTTACTGTTCGCCTACCGGGAGGTTCCTCAGGAATCCACCGGATACTCTCCCTTTGAGCTGTTATATGGGCGCCAGGTGAGGGGGCCCCTAGATTTGGTTAGGGCTCAGTGGGAGGGGGAACAGGAGGAAGATGGGGTTCCTGTCCTGAGTTATGTCTTGAAGCTCCGGGAGCGCTTGGCAGAACTCGCGGGGTTCGTACAAGGGAACATGGAAACGGCCCAGGCTCAGCAGAAGATGTGGTATGACCGCGCTGCTTGCAGTCGCTCATTCCTCGTGGGGCAGAAGGTTCTGGTGTTGAAGCCACAGCGGCAGAACAAGCTGCAGGCGGCCTGGCAAGGCCCCTACAGGGTGGTAACCCAACTGGGGGATACCACCTATGTGGTTGTCAGCTGCGCAGACACCAGAATCCAGCAGACGTTCCACGTCAACATGCTGAAGGCCTACCATGAACGCCCGGAAATGGTGGACGCTATATGCGCGCCGGCTATCGAGGAGACTGAACCATTCCCTTTAGTAGAACTTCCCGGGATAGCCAAGCAGCCTTCAGGGGTAGACCAGGTGCAGCTGGGGGAGGAGTTAGGGCCCAAAAAGCAGGCGCAGGCGCGGCAGTTGCTCTACGACCACCGGGGGATTTTCTCGGCCCTCCCGGGATACACTGATCAGGCCATTCATCAAGTGGACACCCCCGGTCAGAGACCCCTTCAGCAGCCTGCATACCGACTCCCGGAAGCGGTCCGCGAACCCATGCGGGCCGAGATCCGGGAGATGTTGGAGCTGGGGGTCATTGAGACGTCGGCCAGTCCATGGGCGTCGCCCGTGGTCCTGGTGCCCAAGAAAGACGGTACCACCAGGTTCTGCGTCGACTATCGGAGGTTAAACGACTGTACTATTACAGACGCTTATCCCATGCCCCGAGTCGACGAGTTGCTAGATCAGATCGCCCGGGGTCATTTTCTGACCACGGTCGATCTGTGCAAGGGGTATTGGCAGATTCCCCTTGCCGAGGAGGCGACCCCGAAGTCGGCTTTCATCACCCCATTCGGTTTGTACCAATTTCGGGTCATGCCGTTCGGGATGAAGAACGCCCCTGCTACCTTCCAGCGGTTAATCGATCGCCTCCTCGATGGCCTCCAGGGGTTCGCTTGCGCATACCTGGATGACATAGCCATCTATAGCCAGACCTGGGAGGAACACCTTGACCACGTAGGGACAGTCTTGGGCTGGATTAGGGACGCCAACCTGACTCTTAAGCCCGAGAAATGCAAGGTGGGGATGGCCGAAGTGCAGTACCTGGGCCACCGGGTGGGTTGCGGGATACAACGACCAGAGCCCGCCAAGGTAGAAGCCATCCTAGACTGGCCCACCCCTGTGACCAAGACCCAGGTCCTCGTCTTCCTGGGCACCGCAGGGTACTATAGGAAGTTTGTGCCCCATTACAGTGACCTGGCCAAGCCCCTGACCGACTTGACGAAGAAATCACTACCCCGCCAAGTCCTGTGGTCCCCGGAGTGTGAACAGGCCTTCCAACAACTGAAGGCCGCCCTGACCCAAGCTCCCCTACTGGCAGCTCCCAACTATAACAAACGTTTTGTTGTCCATACAGACGCTTCAATGTTCGGACTGGGAGCTGTCCTAAGTCAAGTGGGGGACGACGGGGGGGGATCATCCGGTGGCGTTCATCAGCAGGAAGCTGTTACCGCGGGAGGTGGGGTATGCTGCGGTGGAGAAGGAGTGCCTGGCCTTGGTCTGGGCCCTACGGAAGCTCCAACCCTATGTCTACGGTCGGTCCTTCACCGTGATGACCGACCATAACCCCCTGGTGTGGCTCAACCGAGTGGCAGGGGAAAATGGCCGCCTGTTGCGGTGGAGTCTGGCTCTCCAACCCTTTAACTTCAGCATCCAATACCGGCCCGGGTCGCAAAACGGTAATGCTGATGGGTTATCGCGGCAGTCGGCCCGGGAACCAGGGGTCCTGGGAGCACCGACTTCCCCGGTAGGACCCGTTGGGGTCCAACTGGGTGCGTCGGACTTTGGGAAGGGGGAGGAGTGCCACGGAATGGCCCAGCACCCTAGGCCAGGGGCGGTCCTTTGGGACGGTTCGGTCCCTCCAGACTCTTAGGTGCCATTGCACCAGCGGAATTCCGCGTGTTATTTTATTTAGATGTGGTTTCATTTGTGTGGTGTAATAAAAGTGTCCCCGTATGTGTATTGTGAAATGTGTGTATCCCATTGTGTGCCTTGCTCGCTGCCATTTTCCCAGCGCCTCGTGGATCCGGTCGAATCGATCGGATCGGAAAATGGCCGATTCGGACCATCCGGTCGAATCGTAAAATGGCCGATTCGGACCATCCGGTTGCGAATCGGCAACACCCCGATTCGTAACCGCCAATACGAATCGGGACCCGGGTGCCTCCTTCCAGCGAGGGCCAATGAGGCTTGTGGGGGCGGGCAGGGATTCCCATTGTTTTCTGGCTGTCCAAATGTTTATAAATATATGTGATGTGTAAAAAATAAACAGATTATCTAGTGCATTCAGCTCCGCCTGGTGTCCTTTATTTTCGGCCGTATTCCTGAGATCCCGCGCGGTCTTCAGAGTGCGGCATCCCGAGATCCGAACCGATCACCCTGTCTCTGCATCCCGGATCAGAGCAGGGGTGCATCGTATGGGCTTCGACCGTGCCGAACGATCGATCACGTTGAGCTGAGGTGCCGCTTCCGAACCGAAGCCGCGGCGCGTCTGCCGCGCATCGATAGACCGAAGCACTGCATAACCGAGGGAAATCCGAAACGTTTCCCATCCGAACGGTTCCGGACGAAACGTTTCCCACCCGAACGGCCGCTCCACACCCGATCCAAAGATCACCAAGGTCAGTAGATCAGCCGCTCGAGACGCTGAGTGCCGTGTCACTCAGTGGTCGGGCTGATCTCGCCCCGGGGTCCCCTCCACAGCCCGCCAACCCTCCCCAGGGTCATCCCAGGCCGCTCGAGACGCCGAGTGCCGTGACCCTCGGTAGTCGGGTCGGCGGTAAGCGCAGTGGGAGGAAGCAGATAGGAGCACACCCACAGGCGGACAACACCTCATTCCGCCACACTATTCTTAGTGCTTCCTTCTCATAGTAGGTACGTGACATTAGAACCACTCCTCCCCCCTTATCTGCTTCCTTTATCACAATATCTTTCCTTTTTCTAAAGGTCTGTACAACATCATATTCTTCTTTGCTCAGATTATGTTTTTTATTTTCCGTATTCATTTTTTCAAAATCATCACATATGGCTCTATAAAAAGTTTCCAAAAAAGGTCCCTTCTCATGATAGGAAAAGAATTTTTTTTCATTTTTATTGTTATTTTTTTTTTTATTTTTATTTATTTTTTTTATTTTATTTTTATTTTTATTTTTATTTTTTATATTTATTCTTTTTTATATTTATTCTTTATGAAGAAATTTACACAAGATACTAAGGGATATCTCTTTTTAGGGGTTTCCCTTCTTTTTTCCCCTTGTTTCAGGGTTGGTAAGATAAACTTTTTATCTATATTTGTATTTTACTTCTGGTGAAATTTATTTTTTAATTTTCTGTTCCTATACATTTTTACATTTTTTATATATATACTTTTCTTCTTTTATGAATTGAAGAGAAAAATCTGCTTTCCGAAGGATCCTGGATACATCGGGAATAAAGATTCGTACAAGAATCGTGGATTGGAGATCGATCATCGAGTCGTAATTAAGACGATGGCAAAGTTCCGGATGTTTTTCACGGGGACGGAAGTGGAGGTGGAGATCACGAAGGGAATTTAGATCCGAACAGGGGAAGATGCTGCAGTACGAAAGAACTTCCGGTCGGATTGAAATCGGAAGTCAAGATAGAAATGAATACCGGAAACGATTCCCCGACGTTCCGAAAACGAAACGAAAGAGATCCAATGAAAATGGCTTTTTGAAAACAACAAATGAGCGGATTGGACTTTAAGAACAAAGACTCATGGGAGTGTAAATGTGGTCTGTGACCTTACCATATAAGGAAAACGCCACAGTTAATGAGCTGACCAATGAAATCCCTGTATTGGTAATAAAAGGAAAGATGGGTGTTCTGTTTGTTATATGATTTTTTTGCTTTTTAACCTGTATTGCCCTTGAAAAAGTCTAGCTGTAGACGAAACGCGTCGGGCTTTGAGCATATCTATGCTATTTTATCCATTTATCCATTTTGGAATTAAAAATATTTTCTACTTTACACCCATCTTTCTTTCCTTTTTTTGCCAAATTTGGCGATTATAATATCCACCATCCAACTGAATAGAACAACGGGAACCTATTCCAGACGCTGAGGCTTCCTATTTCTTTGCCCTATCTTGGACCATCTCCAGGGAACCTCCTCAGAATTTCATCATAAAAAGATAAGTTGACTTCCTTTTCCTTTCTATCACCATTTGCCGGTTGCTATGCTACACTGAAATCTGATGCTTCTCCTGTGTACATTTATCCATTGTCAAAAGATAAAGAATTAGGAATTGCACCAGTTATTGCTGAACTCTTGTCTAAATCTATAATTCAGCCAATTGTTTCACCATTCAATAGCCCAATTAATCCAATTCAGAAACCTGGTATAACTGAATATAGATTTGCGAGCACTGAATGATTTGATTCTCCCTCTTGCTCCTTTGGTGCCTGCTGTTAATGCACTTTTAACTACCATTCCTGCAGAGGCTACATATTTTACAGCTCTGGATTTATGCAGTGCATTTTTCAGCATTCCTGTGGATCCAGAGACGAAACCGATTTTTTTTTTGATTTTACGTATAAAGGCTCACAATTTACATTCAATCACTTACCGCAGGGATTTTGCGATAGCCCCACTGTGTTCTCCACTGTTTGTGGGTCTACTTTGCTTCAATATGTGGATGATCTTATATTGTGCAGCCCTGACAAAGATTCCTGTTCCAGGACTCTATTCGACTCCTACAACAACACTTAGCCAATGTAGCACTCTGTGTATTAAATGTGTATTAAACACATTGCACCCCAAAAGAGAATACAGTATGCAGAATGAAGTAATAAGCATTTTTTTAAGTTTGTCATTATTGACAAGCCCATAACTATATTGTCAATAGCTCTGTTGCTGCTGCCTTATCCTCCTACCAGCAGGTGGCGATCGCTGTGTTTCTCAGCCACAGGGACTGTGATTTGTGCCATGTGCATGTCTCAGTGGTTTATTAGTTATGAGACAGCCATTGAATGCAGAGGAAGAGAATCAGCAGGTTCAGAGTAAAAACCTGAGTTATTTCTGTGTTTCAGAATGAAAAATCAAAAATAAATGTGTTGTATTAGAACAAGCTCCGTCTCTTGATTCCACAAATGCAACATATTTTGGCGAGCCAGCCAGGAGGAGTAATTTCAAGCAAGAAAAGACTACTCCTTTTACCAGAGACAAATCTAGAATTCACTAGAAAAAAATTTTGTTGAGAAAAAAAAGTTAAATGGAGCAATTGCAAGATGAAGTGAGCGCATCGCTACTGCGGCTAGAGAAACCTCGTCTTGTCGAAGTTTGCCACTTTCTAAAATGCCCAGAAGAAAGTGGGGCAGGTTTCCTCACCAAGTCGAGACGAACCCTTATCCGGAAGGCAGAGAGAGTCTTGGATGAGATTGAAGACAGTCAAGCGGAAGATGAAGTTTGCCAGTACTTGAAAGACCTTCTGTTGTTTATTACAGAAGGTAAGCAGGGTGTGACAGACGCAGAACCAACAGTAAAGGAGCTCAATCAGATGAGAGACCTAAGAGAGAAATATCTCCAACTGCAACAATCTCAAAATGGAGCTCGCAAAGCGTTAGAAGAGGAGATGAGAACCCTAGAGAATAGGATTAGCGTGAGCAGCAAGAGTGGGGGAAGTGACAGTACCGTTGCCAGGCACTGTGCCAGAAGTAACCCTCCGGCGGGAATTCGGAATCTGTGGACAGATTGGAGAAGCGGGACAGAAAGACAAACTGTCCTACACAAGCCTGGCCCACCAGATTGATGCAGGAATCCGAAAGGGATATTCTGAAGTGGAAATTATTGAGGCAGTGATACAGGCAGTCAGCCCTGGACTTCATCTCAGAGATATGTTGGAGATTAAGAGTGGACTTACTCTCAGCACATTGAAGACTATCCTGAAGGGACACCATAAGGAAGATAGCAATATCTCTCAAGAACCCAAAGAGTCAGCTCAGAATTTCTTATTCAGAGCAATTGAGTTGAAAGAAAAGCTACAGTGGAAGTCACGTGACCAAGAACCTGAAGACCAGTACAGTCCAGCCCTTATTCAACGAAGGTTTCTTTGTTCTATTGAAACTGGACTCCGGAGTGATGCGTAACATTTCAGGTAAAACCCTACCTTAATGATATCGCTGTCACAGATGAAGTACTGATTGAAAGAGTGAATGAGGTGGAAAGACAACAGAAGTTAAAGAAAACTGCTTATGGAAAAGGTCCACAACTAAATGAACTCAACACGGAAGTACACTCCCATGAAAGAGAACCCTTGACTATAGCATCAACAGAGTTAGAGATGTGTGCAGTAGAAAGGGGTGAAACCGCTGGAGATTTAAGGAAAACACCGGCAAATCTTAAACAGTCTAGTCCAGATCCCTATAAGCTAATTGAAGATCTCAAGGAGAATGTGATTGAAATGAAGAAAATGTTCCTCACAGCCATGGAAACCAGCAGCCAACTACGACCAAGAGCGTTTCCAATGATCCAGACACAAGACAGAGAGGTTGTAGGGAATGCCGGGAGGTCAATGCGGAAGCCACATGTACTCACTGTTTCTGCTGTGGTCAAACAGGACACTTGTCACAGGGATGCCAAGTAAGGACACAGTCGCTGGAAAACCTTGAACAGGCTAATGAGACGGGACCCCCAGTAGCTCCTTACCACGTGTCCCACCGACCCCAGCACACCCCAGTCACAACTCCGAAACAGCGAAGACACCATCAGCCTACTAACACTTCCAGACAGCAGGGAACGGAGTCCAGTAATGAAGTTCTGAGAACCTCTACTATAAGCACAGTAAACTATTTACCACCACAACAGCAAGCTAAACTGCTAGGTCTCATTGGAAGACGGTGCCTTGTCCGCTGCCGACTTGATCATGTCACCATTGAAGCCTTGTGGGACACTGGGGCACAAGCCAGCATTGTGAATGACGTTTGGAGAAAACAATATCTCCCACACACCACCATCCGACCCATTGCAGAACTGCTTGGACCTGGAACTCTGACTGGACTAGCAGCTAACCAGACAGAAATACTATTTCTTGGATGGATTGAGGTGAGATTTCAATTGGACTGTGAGCCAGCATCAGCAGAGACACTGACAGTCCCAATTTTAGTCTCAAGTGAACCTAAAGTGTCTGAAGATCCAATTATTGGGTTCAATCTAATTGAAGAATTAGTTAGTCAAGAAAAGATGGTAACGGAAACATCAGCCAGGCTTTTACAGATGATGATCATTGCATTTTCAGTAACAGCAAAGACAGCTGAAACCATGCTGAAACTCATGCAGACTCCAGCTGCACATTATGATAAAGGCATTGTGAGAACAGGGCAGAAGAAAATAGTCCTACCCGCAGGACAGATTACCTCTATTCATGCTCGCGCCCATGTGGGAGTCATAACCAAAGGCCAAGAGATGCTCTTTGTTCCGTCCGAACTGTGTTCATTACCAGAAGGTTTGGCCATCAGTGAAGTGGTAGTAGCTGTTTGCAAGGTAAGTCCAATCTATGTACCCATCCCTATTGCCAATACCACCAGGCATGATATAACATTAGACCAACGATGTCTCCTGGGTCACCTCCAAACTGTAAAAACAGTGTATCCAGCAGTAGTGCGACCAGTCAGTGACGGAGTTACAACGTGAACGAACAAGCCACCACTCTAGCAATGTGCTGGAGCCACCAGAGTCTGAAGTAAAGATGTGGGCTAACAGCAGTAGTAGAACTAACCAGAAGTGGGATCCTCCGGTAAATGTGGACCACTTAAGTGAGATTCAGCAACAAGCAGTGAGACAAGTGTTGAAGGAAGAATGTAAAGCTTTTGCCTTCGATGATATTGGTTGCATCTCATCTCTCAACATGCACATCACTCTGAAAGATAACACACCTGTCCAGAAGACCTACATGTCCGTTCCAAAACCCCTCCATCAAGAAGTGAAGGAGTATATCCAAGACCTGCTAAACAAGGGATGGATAACTCAGTCAAGATCACCATATTCTTCACCTCTGGTATGTGTCAGGAAGAAGGATGGAAGTCTGAGACTCTGCTGTGACTACAGGGAATTGAACAAAGGTCAGTGCCTGATCGCCACCCAATCCCAAGAATACAGGACATGTTGGACTCCTTGAGTGGCAGCTCGTGGTTCTCAGGCCTTCCCTTGGTCAAGAACAATCATCAAGGATTCCTAGACCCTGAAAGTCGCCCATTAACCGCCTTCATTACTCCATGGGGACTTTATCAGTGGGTCTGTATCCCATTTGGACTCAGCTCAGCTCCTGCCGAGTTCCAACAGAGTATGGAAGAATGTCTTTCAGGTCTGAGAGATGTTATCTGCCAACCTTACTTGGATGACAATCTCGTTCATAGCAGTACGTTCAAAGATCTCTTGAAGCATGTTCAGACTGTATTACGAAGGTACCAGCAACATGGTATCAAGCTAACTCCTCGGAAGTGCGAACTATTCAAGAGAAATGTGAGATTTCTGGGAAAGATGGTCTCGGGAGAAGGTTACACGATGGATCCAGCTGAGATTGCACCAGTACAGAAATTAAAAGGAAAAAAACCTGAAACAATAGGAGATTTTAGAAAGATGTTGGGATTTCTCTCGTACTACCGGTCCTACATTCCAAACTTCTCCAGAATTGCCAAGCCCTTATATGAGTTGCTATCTCTGACCCCATCAGAGCAAAAAGGGGAAAATACAATGTCGGTACGGGAGGGATCCCCCCCCAAGCAAGGAAGAAGGGACGAACAACCAAGCAGCAAGGACATCTACCCTCCCGCAGACCTACTGTATTAGCTGGACGAACAGCCATCAGGAAATTCTAAACCAGCTCATTGACTATTTGTTGAAACCACCTGTCCTGGGATATGCAGATTTCACACAGCCTTTCGTGTTACATTGTGACGCATCGCAGGAAGGTCTTGGAGCAGTGTTATATCAAAGGCAAGGAGGGAAAATGGTAGTGATTGCATATGGCTCCAGAACGCTGACACCACTGGAGAAGAATTCCTGGCGTTGAAATGGGCCATTTGTGAAAGATTCAGGGACTATCTGTACCACACAGCCTCATTCGTGGTGTATACAGACAACAACCCTCTCACCTATATCCTCACTACAGCCAAATTGAATGCCACAGGTCACCGTTGGGTAGCAGAACTTGCAGATTTTAACTTCACCATTCAATACCGTCCAGGCAAGTCAAATGCGGATGCAGATGGTCTATCCCAAATGCCGCTAGAGATAAACGACTACATGAATCAATGTACTGAAGAAATCAAACAGGATATCATCAGCTCTTCAATACAGGGAATATCTGTAGAGTTGGAAGAACCGTCCCAGGGGATAGGAACAGTTTTCACAAGTGCACTGGAACTGGTACAAGATGCAACCCCTAGTACAGCTACTAGTCCCTTGACTACGGAGCAGATTCGAAAGTCCCAAGAAAAAGACCCCATCATTGGAAGAGTTCTAAGATACAAGTCAAAAAATCAGCGTCCAGGAAACAAAGTCCAAAAGACAGAACACTCAGATGTCCAGTTATTACTGAAACAATGGACAAAACTGTATGTGAACAAAGATGGAGTGTTAAGTAGAAAAACGTCAGAACAAGATCAACTTATCCTGCCCAAAGAGTACCACCCACTCATATTCAAAGAATTAGACCAAGAAATGGGAGACCTTGGTGTTGAAAGGACACTCACTTTGATTAGAGACAGATTCTACTGGCAACACGTGCAGAAGGATGTGGAACACTTCGTGACCAGAGTCTGTGAATGTCTTAAGAAGAAGAAGCCCAATAAGTCTACTAGAGCACCGTTGACTTCCATTATCACAACCTATCCATTTGAAATGGTATCCATAGACTTCCTGCACTTGGAGACATGTAAACAAGGATATGAATACATCCTAGTAGTCATGGATCACTACACCCGGTTCGCACAGGCCTATGCCACAAAGAACAAAGCGCCAAGACTGTAGCAGAGAAGATCTTTAATGATTTTGCACTCAAGTTTGGGTTCCCGAGCAAGATCCACCATGATATGGGAAAAGAGTTTGAGAATCAGATGTTGACAAGGCTGAAAGAACTCTCTGGAGTCCGTGGCTCTCATACAACACCATATCACCCTCAAGGAAATGGTCAAGTTGAAAGGTTCAACAGGACACTGCTATCCATGTTGAGAACTCTGACAGAAAAAGAGAAGACAGACTGGAAGAACTCATTGGGAAAAGTCGTACATGCTTATAATTGCACACACAGTGAGGCTACCAGATACTCACCGTATTACCTACTGTTTGGAAGATCCCCAAGACTTCCTATTGACCTTTTGTTCAATCGCACGGTTGAAGAAAAGCAAGAAACGTACCAAGACTACGTAACACACTGGCAAAAGAGAATAAGTGAAGCCTACCGCATTGCATCCAACGCAGCCAACAAAGAAGCAACAAGAGGAAAAGAATACTATGATAGAAGAATCCATGGAAATGATTTACAACCTGGTGGTCGAGTGCTTGTTCGCAACTTAACTGAAAGAGGAGGACCTGGGAAAATTCGATCCTACTAGGAAGAGCAAGTTCACACAGTAGTACAAAGAAAAAGCAAAGAGAGCCCTGTCTATGAAATCAGACCAGAAAATGGCGAAGGTAGAACTAGAGTAATTCACAGAAATTTGTTAATGCCATGTGATTACTTACCACTGGAAAAACCTGAGAAGGCCACAGACAAGCCAAAGCAAAATGATTCCTTGAAGAAAAGTGAAGGAAAGCAAAAGACACAGCCTCAATATAATCTGGATAGTGATTCAGAGAGAGATTACCAACTGGTATACAGATTCGAGCCTTGTTTACAGAAGAATTCTGGAAATGAAGACTCAACCCTCAACCCGGAGGCTAGAGTTTTTCAACCCCAAGTCATCCAAGAGTCAGATGAATCCCTACTGCCAGCCGATGAAGAGGTATCAATACCATTTAATGAAGATTTACACGATGACAAACACAGTGAATGTGAAGATCAAGTTCACCAGCCAACATTTGAAGCAGAACAGTCTTCTGATGAAGAACGAGAAAACCTTGTACAAACACCTAGATCATATCCACAGAGAGAGAGAGACGCCAACCAAGAATGTTGACTTATGAAAATTTGCGACAACCTTCTGTGCTACAAAGAGAAGTACCGGTGAAGGACATTCACACAACACATTGTAGTTCAAGCTTTTGGAGACCATGGAATATAATGGACTCACAGACTGCTTATTAAAGTGCACCATGAGCCTTATCCATGACCCTCGGTATACAGTAAGGAGTGTAACTACCAGGTTTAGGATGTATTCCTGTGAATATATTTGTAGAATAAATATATATATATATATATATATATATATTTAAATTAATGTTTTAAGAAACGCAACTTCTAGACAGCCAGGTCTTAGGAAAAAAGGAAATGTCTGTTCACATTACATTTTGTGGGGGAGAGTGTGGCACTCTGTGTATTAAATGTGTATTAAACACATTGCACCCCAAAAGAGAATACAGTATGCAGAATGAAGTAATAAGCATTTTTTTAAGTTTGTCATTATTGACAAGCCCATAACTACATTGTCAATAGCTCTGTTGCTGCTGCCTTATCCTCCTACCAGCAGGTGGCGATCGCTGTGTTTCTCAGCCACAGAGACTGTGATTTGTGCCATGTGCATGTCTCAGTGGTTTATTAGTTATGAGACAGCCATTGAATGCAGAGGAAGAGAATCAGCAGGTTCAGAGTAAAAACCTGAGTTATTTCTGTTTCAGAATGAAAAATCAAAAATAAATGTGTTGTATTAGAACAAGCTCTGTCTCTTGATTCCACAAATGCAACACCAACGCAGGTCATAAGGTGTCATTGAACAAACTCCAATTTTGCTTACCAATGGTAAAATATTTGGGTTTTTGTTTTGTCTTATGGTACTCATACTTTGTCATCTGAACGTGTTCAAGCTATTACACAGCTCCCTTTACCAGCTACTAAACCAGCAGTTTTGTCATTTTTGAGAATGATTAATTACGCCAATGGATTCCAGATTGTTCTCTTTTTATCACATTTTGCGCCAATGTACCAAGGACGATCAACCTTTGAAGGTTAAATGGACTGATGAAATGCATCAGGCCTTTAGAGCTCTTCAAAAGTCTTTGTGTACTTCCCCTGCTCTGGGAATACCTAACTATACATTGCATTTTCATCTATATTGTGTGGATGATGGTGTTACAGTTACAAGTGTTTTGGCTCAAATGCATGGTAATGGTTACAGACCTGTTGATTTTTATTCCAAATTGTTGCCCATGGTAGTGACAGGGATGCCAGCTTGTTTATGTGCTACAGCATCTTGTGCTATGATGGTTGAAACTGTGCAACCTTTAGTTTTATCTCATTCATTGGTTTTACATACATCTCATCAAGTCATTCAGGTCCTTAATAATCTTACCACACAACATATGACTGCGCAAAGGCACTCAGGTTATGAAACCATTTTGACATCCACTACAGGTCTTACTCTACAGTACACTCCGACTGGTGCAGGTCCTGCAACACTTTTACATTCACTCATTAAACATTGCCCTCTCATAGATGCACCACATGATTGCTTAGATCTTATTTAGGCTACTACAGCTCCACGTGCAAATTTGCAATCCACTCCTTTGGCTGAAGGGGATGTGTGTTTTGTGGATGGTTCATGTTCTAAACCAGCTGATGGTGTTTTTCATTGTGGCTTTTCTGTTGTACAGTTGCCTACTATTGTTTTAGCTGCAGGCTCTTTACCTTTTTGTTTCAGCTCAGGCTGCTAAACTTGTAGCCCTGATTCAGGCCTGTCCTGCTTTTAAGGATAAAGATGCCACCATTTACACTGATTCTAGGTATGCTTATGGTGTGGTCCATGATTTTGGAGTGATTTGGCAACGCCAAGGTTTTGTTGCTGCAGATGGCAAGAAGGTTTCCCATTCTGATTTAATTGATGCTTTATTGTGTGCCATTCTTTTACCTAGGAACCATGCCATTGTTAAGTGTAAAGGCCACAGTACTAATACCGATATGACATGTGATGGTAATGATTTTGCAGATGCTGTTGCTAAACATGCAGCTGTGTCATACCCTGTATGGCCAGACTATGCTGATGTCTCTCAACAGCATGCTCTTAATGCAATACTGACGGTTCCCCATTCTGATAACATTGATATTCTTTCAATGCAGGCAGCAGCTTCTCCTGCTGATTTACTGCATTGGAAGACACATTCTGTTGCACCCGATTCTTGTGGTGTCCTTCAGGACCCTGATGGCCGCATTGCTTTACCTCAGGCTTCTTCCTCGCTTCTCGTCCGACAATTCCATGGCTATGGACATGTCGGCCGAAGAGGGTTGTTGGCAATGATGAAGGAAAGATTTGTAATCCATAGATTAGATCAGACGGTTGTGAATATTTTATCTCTGCCGCTTGCACAAGTCAAGCATTATGTAAACAAACCTCTGTTTGGTAAACATGACCACCTCCCTCCTTCTGATGGTCCTATGCAATGTTTACAGTATGATTTTACACACATGCCACCAGCGATAGGTGGGATTAAGTATTTACTTGTCATGATAGATACATTCTCTAAATGGGTTGAGGCCTTTCCTTGTGCTAAGGAAAATGCTTGTACTGTTGTAAAAGTAATGTGTAAAGAAATTAACCCACGTTTTGGATGTCCCAGGACTATTGATAGTGATAAGGGTACTCATTTTACTTCTGCGGTTACACAAAAGATTTGTAAGATGCTAACTATTGATTGGAAGTTCCATATTCCTTTCCATCCGGAATCTTCCAGACAAGTAGAGAGGATGAACAGATCGATTAAAGTCAGAATTTGCCCGACCATTTACCAGCAGTATTGGCTGAAATCAGAATGACTCCTAGCTCGACTATGGGTTATTCACCTTTTGAAATTCTAATGGGTAGACCATTCCCCACTCCATGGTGTAGAACTAAAAGTGCCCCGATGGTAAGCGGGGACCTTAATGTCATAATTGATGGATATGTTTTGAATCTTGTGGACAAATTGAATGGCATCTATGGTGATGTATCTCTGTCTCTTCCTGTTCCCGCAGGAAAACCAACTCATCCTTTCCAACCAGGAGATCAAATCCTTGTGAAGTCCCTCTTCAAGGCAAGAATCTTTGACCCACCCTATGGTCCTCTAACTACAGTGATCGCAGTCACCCGGACCGCCGTCCTGACAGAAGACAATTAAGCATGGATACACGCAAGCCGCTTGAAGAAGATGCCATCCCTAACCAACGCACCACAGATTCCTCCGCTGACCGATGTACCATCCACTACTGCTGCTCCCGTTTAACAGCAATGATCTTTGTGATCTTCATCATATATGCTATGTTTTCAGGAACAGTGTCTCCAAAGATTTTCCCAAATCAAGTTGCTAATACTCAGATGTATCATCGCTCACAATCTCATTCTTCATGGGAACTTAACTATGGTTATCCCTTTTTAGGATCCCCACGGACCGCTGAATCACTTAGTTTAATGATCCGCTCTGAACAAAACCCTTTTGTTGATTTTACTGATGTTCAGAAGCAAACAGAATCAAAGAAGATAAAGTTGCATTTGAAAAGAAAACTGTATCAATGGTGCCACCTAGCGGTAGTTCTTATAACTCAAAACAAGATGCGAAAATAAATCTGTATATAACAAGCATAAAAACAATGCGTGTAAAAAAACTCGATGAGTAATAAATATAGATTTACGCAGAGGATTTAACTCCATGAACTTCTAAAAGGTGAATCAGCAGCTGCCCCCTCCATTTGGCAGTATATCCAAAACCACCAGCGAAGTAGGATAGGAAAAAGATATGGCAGAGTCAGCGCTTCCTTCAGTGGCTTTTTTCTCTCTATCTTCTTTCTTTAAATGTGGATATGTACCTCAAACAAAGCAAAATTTATCATAGCGCAGCAATCTGGTCTCCACGAATTCAATAAGAAGAGAGGGAATAAACGCACATATTATGGTGTCTCGATCAGACACTTGATGTATTCAGCGGTCAGTGAATTTCCATGGAGCACCGGATCTCCCGAACGTCCAGCAAGGTCCTTCGAATGCCGAATAAGGCCAGGATTCTCAAGATTTGCAAATAATAGATTTATTATAAAATTATAACATAAATAAACGGGCAAATACACCCAAACGCGTTTTGCGATTAGAATCGCTTCCTCACTAGGTGCATTTAGTTCGTTCAGTTCAAACTGGAGCCATAGCAATTGTTAATCACGCTAATCGTTCTACTGTTTTGCCTCCTGTAAATGCTCTTATTATTTTTGATTATAATGTACCTTTACATGCCAATAATTCTTGATCTTGCAATTTGAAAGTGAATAAGTTAGTTAATTGGACAAAGATTCCTAATTTGTGTAGTTGGTATACATATCTTCAAGATTATAACGATACTGATTGTGATAATACTTCTCCATTACTTACACACTATATGCGCAGTTCAGCTCCATTTAGGTTTCCCCAAAAGCCACAGGTTAATGAAACACCGTATGATACTACCGCCCATCGCAAAATAGTAAGTTCTAATATGGCAATAGTTTCAACAGATAAAGTGCCAGAAATTAGAAAGCAGCCGTTTTCTCCTTTTTCTGTAGAAGGCGTTGGTGTTTATTATCTATGTAGTAATTGGGCCTATAAGATTATACCTGACAATTTGTCTGGTGTTTGTTATCTGGGTAATGTCATTCTTGCTTTATACCCTTCACTTTCTCTTCCTCTAGGTCGCATTCGATCTCAACGGACTCTTTTTAGTAACAAGTCATCTATATCTGTTAAGACAGGTATTTCTGAGAGAGTATTAGGAGGATTTTTTCCTAACATTGGTGAAATTACATTGTATCATAAGCTTAATTTGTTGGTCGATATGGTAGATGAAGCTTTTAATTATACCCGAGATGCCATTCTTCATTTTATGGCTGAACAAGAACAGATTAGAACCATGGGCATCCGCAGAAATTTTTCGGGGGGGAAATTTTAATGGCATCCATATTCTGCCCTTTTGACAATGTCATGAAGGGGACAATCATAAAATAAAGTGTAGTAATACGGAGGCTGCGAAACATGATGCAAGTCTAATAGAAGAATAATGAAGTAAGGCTAGGGTCAGACGAAAGCATTTTTCCCCGCGAACGTGAAAAAGTGCGTCCGAACGCATTGACGTATTTTTTCACGGAATGCGCAAAAACGTTCAGACGACGCGCATTGTAGGTCGTGATTTTGTACGGATCGTCAATAAAACTCTTTTTGCGTCTGGATGTTATGTAGGCCGGACATTAGCAGCGTCTGACATCTCCTAATCACGCAAACACGCCGCTATGCCGCAGCTGCGCACTCAGTACGTCAGTACTAGCGGTTCAGCGTTCTCAAAAAAATGCGTTCAAATTCCACTTGCGTTGCACGGCCGGACTTTTGTGTGGCCGTACATCGTATATTGGCCGTCATTGCCCATCATACACCCAGGATCAATACACTAAAGGAAGTGTTTTTTTAAGGCCATCTCTGTATACACAAACCATGACCCCCCCCCCACACACACAGATACTGGCACACACACCAGTCCCCTCACTCCAAATATATATATACTAGGTGTAAAGCCTGCCCAGAGGGCAGTCTATTGATACGTCTATTGTACTGTGCTCGGCTCTGTGCCGTCTTTTGTACTGTGCTTGGCGGCGTTTATTGTGCTTGGCTCTGTGGCGTTTATTCCTTTTTGCTCGGCTGTCTTGGGCTCGGCTCTTTGCCGTATATTGTGCTCTGCTCTGTTTATTGTGCTCTGTGCCATTTTTGGTGTTATGCTTGGTTCTGTGCTTCGCTTTGTGCCGAATATTGTGCTCTGCTGTTTATTGTGTTGTTCTTGGTTCTGTGCTCGGCGTCGTTTATTGTGATGTGCTCTGTGCCGTATATTGTGCTGTGCTCGGCGCTGTGCCGTTTATTGTGCTTGGCTCTGTGCCGTTTATTGTGCTTGGCTCTGTCCAGTCTATTGTGCTGTGCTTGGCTCTGCGGCGTTTATTGTGCTTGGCTCTGTGGCGTTTATTCTGTTGTGCTCGGCTCTGTGTCGTTTATTGTGTTCTGCGCCTTTAATGGGTTGTGCTCTGCTCTGTACCGTCTTTTGTGCTCTGCTCGGTGCTGGGCTCAGGTGCTGGGCTCTGGGCTCAGGTGCTGGGCTCTGGGCTCAGGTGCTGGGCTCTGGGCTCAGGTGCTGGGCTCTGGGCTCAGGTGCTGGGCTCTGGGCTCAGGTGCTGGGCTCTGGTGCTGGGCTCTGGGCTCAGGTGCTGGGCTCTGGGCTCAGGTGCTGGGCTCTGGGCTCAGGTGCTGGGCTCTGGGCTCAGGTGCTGGGCTCTGGGCTCAGGTGCTGGGCTCTGGGCTCAGGTGCTGTGCGCTGGGCTCGGTGCTGTGCGCTGGGCTCGGTGCTGTGCTCTGGGCTCGGTGCTGTGCTCTGCGCTCGGTGCTGTGCTGGGCTCTGCGCTCGGTGCTGTGCTTGGGCTCTGCGCTCGGTGCTGTGCTGGGCTCTGCGCTCGGTGCTGTGCTGGGCTCTGCGCTCGGTGCTGTGCTGGGCTCTGCGCTCGGTGCTGTGCTGGGCTCTGCGCTCGGTGCTGTGCTGGGCTCTGCGCTCGGTGCTGTGCTTGGGCTCTGCTTGGGCTCTGCGCTCGGTGCTGTGCTGGGCTCTGCGCTGTGCTGGGCTCTGCGCTCGGTGATGTGCTGGGCTCTGCACTCGGTGCTGGGCTCGGTGCTCGGAGCTGTGCTGGGCTCTGCGTTTGGTGCTGTGCAGGGCTCTGCGCTCGGTGCTGTGCTGGGCTCTGTGCTCGGTGCTGTGCTGGGCTCTGTGCTCGGTGCTGTGCTGGGCTCTGTGCTCGGTGCTGTGCTGGGCTCTGCGCTCGGTGCTGTGCTGGGCTCTGCGCTCGGTGCTGTGCTGGGCTCTGCGCTCGGTGCTGTGCTGGGCTCTGCGCTCGGTGCTGGTGTTGGGCTGGGTGCTGGGCTCGGAGCTGTGTGGCGTTTTTGCGCGCTTACATTGGTGGTCCAGCGGCGGGAGGCGCGTGCAACCTCCGTATACTGCTTTGGCGGGAGGCGCGCGAGGATCCAGCTGCGTGCGCATCCTACCTCGCAAGACGCTTTGGGTGTGCTGCGGCGGTGGGATGCGGACGCACCCGGCTGGGTGAAAGGCTTTCGTGACATCATGCCGGCGACGAAGGGAGAGAGAGAGGACGCTGGAAGCGGGACCGCCATCGCTGGAGGAGCTAAGGGCCGATGTCGGTGAGTATGTGTGGAACCGGTGGAGGACTCGAGGCCGATGTAGGTGAGTATATGCTCTCCACACCCACCCTGCTTGCTCGGCCGGTATCCAAGCTTAGGTGAGCCCCCGGCTTGGCTTGGGCCTAGAGGACCTGTCGAGCCGGGGACTTGCCTGAGCATGGAGGCCGGTCGAGTTGCATGCTCGGGCATCCTCCAGGCTCAAGCGGGTCCCCGGCTCGGCTGGGCCTCTAGGCCAACGCCAAGCCGGGGGCTCACCTAAGCTTAGATACCGGCCGAGCAAGCAAGGTGGGTGTGGAGAGCACATACTCACCTACATTAGCCCTGAGCTCCAGCGGTGACTGTCCTCCGGCTGTCGCAGGCTGCTCGGCCGGCCTCCAGGCTCAGGCGAGCCCCCGGCTTGGCTTGGGGGCTCGCCTAAGCCTGGAGGCCGGCCGAGCTGCCTGCGACAGCCACCGCTGGAGCTCCGGGCCAATGTAGGGGGATGTTGCCTACACATACTCACCGACATCGGCCCTTAGCTCCTCCAGCGATGGCGGTCCCGCTTCCAGCGTCCTCTCTCTCTTCGTTGATCGCCGGCATGATGTAACGAAAGCCTTTGACCCCGGCATTTTGACCCGGGGTCAAAGGCTTTCGTGACGTCATACCGGCGACCAACGGAGAGAGAGAGGCCGCTGGAAGCGGGACCGCCATCGCTGGAGGAGCTAAGGGCCGATGTCGGTGAGTATGTGTAGGCAACATCCTCTTACATTGGCCCGGAGCTCCACCGGTGGCTGTCCTCCGGCTGTCGCAGGCTGCTCGGCCGGCCTCCAGGCTTAGGCGAGTCCCCGGCTCGGCTGGGCCTGTAGGCCCAAGCCAAGCCGGGGGCTCGCCTGAGCCTGGAGGCCGGCCTAGCAGCCTGCTCGCCAGGAGGAAGTCACCGCTGGAGCTCAGGGTCAATGTAGGGGAGTATGTGTAGGCAACATCGGCCCTGAGCTCCAGCGGTGACCGTCCTCCGGCTGTCGCTGGCTGCTCGGCCGGCCTCTAGGCTTAGGCGAGTCCCCGGCTCGGCTGGGCCTGTAGGCCCAAGCCAAGCCGGGGGCTCGCCTGAGCCTGGAGGCCGGCCTAGCAGCCTGCTCGGCCGGAGGAGGTCACCGCTGGAGCTCAGGGCCGATTTAGGGGAGTATGTTTTGGGAACTTCGGCCCGGAGCTCCAGCGGTGACCGTCCTCCGGCTGTCGCTGGCTGCTCGGCCGGCCTCTAGGCTTAGGCGAGTCCCCGGCTCGGCTGGGCCTGTAGGCCCAAACCAAGCCGGGGGCTCGCCTGAGCCTGGATGCCCGCCGAGCAGGCCGCGACAGCCGGAGGAGGTCACCGCTGGAGCTCAGGGCCGATTTAGGGGAGTATGTTTTGGGAACTTCGGCCCGGAGCTCCAGCGGTGACCGTCCTCTGGCTGTCGCTGGCTGCTCGGCCGGCCTCTAGGCTTAGGCGAGTCCCCGACTCGGCTGGGCCTGTAGGCCCAAACCAAGCCGGGGGCTCGCCTGAGCCTGGATGCCCGCCGAGCAGGCCGCGACAGCCGGAGGACGGTCACCGCTGGAGGATCGGGGCTTGCGGCGTTTAGACACACGGGCCAGCTGCGCGCGGCTTGTGCCGATTTTTTTTTTTTTTTTTTGCAGGCGGCCGGCACGCGCAGCTACCTGTTTGCTTTAACGGCCACTTTCAAATGTCCGTCGCGCATGCGCAGACCGCTTTTGGCGACGGACACTTGAAGGCTTACTCTTTTATAGTATATATAATATATATATATAATATATATATATATATATATATATATATATATATATATAACAGGGCTCAAAATTTCCACGCGCCTACTAGCATTTGGTGAGTGGAAATTAAGTGAGGGCGAGTGGAAATGCACACGCAGGCAGCACAATATATTATTTTGTGTGTTAAGGGGCAGAGTTAAAGGCTGGGTAGGGGTTAGGTGGAGCAACTGGTAACGTAACCTTTATGGCCTGGTTAGTAACTTGGGACTTGAAATTTTGAGTCCTGTATATAAATATATATATACACACACCAGCCCCCCTTACCACACACATATTTATACACACTCCCCTTCCCTGCATACACACACACATATCTCCTCTCCTCAACCCTCTCTTAGATTGTAAACTCTGGAGCAAGGTGTGGTAATTCCACTAAAGTGATAAAATAAAGCACTAAGGTTCGTCTACAATGAGAGTATTTATTCAGAGGTAACCACACCGAGGTAAACAATATAGATCACACAGACCCAGAATTATCTAAATATAGAACCACTCTAAATAACTATATATAAAACCATAAATGTAAATAAAACAATTACCAATCCCAAATTAATGAACAGTGATCCCCTTTCTAACTAAACTCAACCCAATATCCCAGATCTCACCAACACGTCTGTCCTCTAGGCCCAAATCCACAGGTCTCTCTCAATGGCCCCTGGAGCTGCAGTCTGTTCACCACCAAGGCAGAAGAGGAAAAGAGGGAAGATCCTGTTTGCTTCTACCTTCTATAGGATTAATTGACCACTCCTACCCTGCCCCACTTCCTGCTTAATGAGATCTGGAGGAAGGGCTGTAAACCCCCACACAAGGTACCCTCTCTTCTTAGATTTTAAGCTCTTGAGCAGGATCTCCTCTCCTCTTAGATTGTAAGCTCTGGAGCAGGGTCCCCTCTCCTCTTAGATTGTAAACTCTCATAAATAAAGACACTGGCATCAAGCTTAATAAAAAAAGTATTTCTTTGACAATCATTACCTTTTTTCCTGTGGCCCATAGCAGCTGCATTTCAGCCCTGCCTCTCCCAGCATGCAAAGTGAGTGAGAGCACGTGGTGGATTGGAGGTGGAGTGGGGATGTGACGCTTGTGCAGCCTAGTGGAGAGCTTAGAAACTGAAGCGTGCAGTGAATAAATTATCATAATTTTAAGCCTGTTAATCCAGGGGGGAAAATGCCCCACCTTGCGCCATGCTGTGGACGCCCATGATTAGAACAGTTGCTCTTCAGAATCGTATGGCATTAGATTATTTACTTGCAGCAGAAGGAGGAGTTTGTGCAAAGGTAGGAGCAAGGGTAGGAGCAGAATGTTGTTTTGATTTCTAATAATTCTGGACGTATTCATCATATTAAATTGCATGAGGTTCAGAGTAGACTACGAGAAGTACATGATTCTTTTAGTAACTTTGACTGGACTCAAGGTCTAGGAGGATGGTTGGGAAATATGGGAAAACGCATATTAGGTGGAATTTTTATTATAATCTTACTGTTACTGTTTGTTATTTTTGCTATTTTTAAATGTTTATTTCAGTTAATATCAAGTAAATGTGTAGCCACTTCTAGTGTATATCATTCAGATCTGAGATCTAGCATTAATATGCCTAAAAAAACCTGCATTAATTGTTTTGTAAGCCCTTGATGCCTGGAGGGAAGGTAGTCCTTCATGCCTGGTGCCCCCAGAGAGTTCCCAGCCCTTGTCAATTTAAGGGGAGGGTTTTTTCTCTACTGCTGAAGGACGTGTTGAGGGTTACAAAATTAAAATTAGTTATTGTTATTTGATTACAATAAAAGAGGGGAATGTTGAGGAATATTTTAATATTTGTATATGCACAACCTTATATCAAATTGATTTCTGATACAATCTTTGAAATCTCTGAGTCAGATGAAAGCCACATGTAGAAGATAATTGGCCTGCCTCAATTCCTGAAGGATCATTAATCTTAACTTCAAGCTTTCATTAAGGCAGGAGTCTTAAAATCTACCACTTGTGACCTAATGACACAAAGATTCTAGAGTTACGGGTACATGCCTCTTTGTTGTAGAGATGACCATTGATAAACTTAAACAGATGTGGGGGATAGCAATACTTTGTTTAAACTGAATAACGTATTTTTGAACTAAGATCTTTTGTTTGTAGAGACATTTGAAAAATGACACCTAAAGCTTAACCAATCATATGTATTAGAGGCTGTCTTCTACTGTGACGTAAATTTCTGTACTTAAGGAAAAAAACATGTGTCTTGTACTTCAGAGTGAAAGAACTAAAGACTTAAACCTGTCTTGGTGTCTGTGGTTATTTCGCTCTCCAGATATCTGAGATTCCCAATTTGTAGTTTTATGTTTATGTAAGAAAAAAGGTAACACAATTGGCCAATTGTGAGAAGAAGACAGAGGACTGACTGATGCCGTAATAAGAAAATCATAACAGTAACCTATGGGGAAAAAAGCCTTGTTTCTTTAAAATAAGTTAGGAAACCTAAAATTTCACCCGAAAAATGCCCAAAAGAAAAAAAAAGTAAGGAAACCTTTTGCTGCAGTTAAAAAAAATAAACTGTTGATGGCTGGTATTATGGGTTGTAATCTATTTCACATTCTGAAATAACTAATAAAAAAACTAGATAACGCTTAAAGACGAAATCCAAATCAACCCAAATACGGAATAACACATAAAACGTATAACGAATTGATCTGAAAAACTAAATATTGGCCGTCCAAAATCACGAATCGCCCGAAATCATGTTATTACATATAAATATTAGACATGTGCACAGCACAAAATTTCGTTTTGAACTAATGGATTAGTACTAAAATGGGATTTATTTAGTTGCTAAAGAAATTCGTTTTCAGTTCTTTAGTATGAAAACTAATTTCTTTCATCCGAAAACCAGTGGATACAATTACTATTGTAGTGGCTCCTCAGAGGGCTGAGATCGCTGCTTGTTACAGTATCTCTCACTCTCAGCACAATGTGTCAGGCAAAGCTGTTACAGTAACTGACTGCTGCTCATCACAGCGCTCAGAGTTTCAGTAAAACTAGGAAATAATATTTTTATATATAAGAGGTTATAACAATATTATTTCCTTGTTTTACTGAAACTCTGAGCACTGTTACAGTCAGTTACTGTAACAGCTGAGCCTGATATATTGTACTGAGAGATAATATAACAAGCAGCCGATCTCAGCACTCACAGCCACTGGATTTAAAGGTTTAAAAAAGAGGCTCCTCTCTGTATAATGTATAAAAATCCTCCTGCATTAATTAATACCCCTCTCTGTATAATGTAGATAACATCCTCCTGCATTAATTAATACCCCTCTCTGTATAATGTATACAACATCCACCTGCATTAATTAATACCCCTCTCTGTATAATGTATAGAACTTCCTCCTGAATTAATGTCCCTCTCTGTATAGAACATCATCCTCAATTTATACATTTCTCTGTATAATGTATACAACATCCTCCTGCATTAATTAATGCCCCTCTCTGTATAGAACATCCTACTCAGTAGGACCTACTGCATTGGCATATGGAGGGTGCAGAACTTCGGAATGCAATGCATATCCAGCACAGGAGAGGGAACTTTTACTTAAACTTTGCATCTCTGTGGGGGAGAGAGACAGGAATATAAAAGCAGGGGAGAGGGCACATATTAACGTAAATCGGTCTGAAAGCTCAGAGAAGAGATGTCTGGTGCAAATTTATTTTTATAACAAAATAAAGCACTTTAAATCCAGGGAAAACATTCAAATAAATCACACTGACCGCTCACAATGACAGAGTAACTGTGAGTTGGATACTAAATGTATCAGATGTAAAAAAAAACTTTATAAACAAGCAGCACTGGGAGAGGAGAGGGACTTTATATAAAATGTGTATTATAGATGAGGAAAGGGGGATAGTGCTCCTGGATAATATAAAATGTATCAGACCTAAGCCCCTATTATGCAGAACGGGAGGGGAGATAACACACGTTTCTAAAGTCCCTCTCATCTCCCAGTGCTGCTTGTTATGAAGTGTTTTTTTACTATCCAACCCTCCTCTGTCATTAGCTTTCAGTGTGATTTATTTGAATGTTTTCCTACTCCAGCTGCTTTTATCATCTTGTCTGTCTCATAGACATGCAAGGGTTAATTAAAGGTTTCCTCTCCTGTGCTGGCTGTCTGTGCTGCGAGTAAGTATTCTGGAGCTCTATCACTGTCAGATTTTCAGGTAGGGGTCGGGAAGGATTACGCATACAAACCTTTTCTGTAGCTCTGCGATGTTGCGCTCTTCATTGCTGGTCTCCTTCAATCCATGTAATATTACAAAAAGGACAAACTAAAATGTAGTGCATTTTATTTTAGTTTCTTTCGTTTTTTGTACTGAGCAGTTTCGTATCTCTTGAGTCTTACTAAAACTAAATTATCCCAAAATTCGGACTAAATCGTTTTAGTACTAAAACGAATGCACATGTCTAATAAATATGGAAAACGAAGTTGTCCGAAAACGATACCTGGGGATCCATTATTTTGGATCGGTCCGAAATTACAAATTGCGGTAAAATAATGAACGACCCGAAACGGGAAAAAAAAGTAGACAAAACAGGATGAAAAAAATTCAAAAGTAAAGATAACGAAAAAAAACGCTGTGCACGTATCTAGTTTAAAAGTAAAAAATATTCCAGTTTTTATTAAACCGTTTATTCTTTTAATCTGCAGCAAAAAAATATATTTTTAAGGCTAATGTCAGACGAACGCAGTCAGAGCGCACTCTGCGTGCGTGCACAACGGTCGGACGTACTGATAGAAGATACTGTAGACACCTGTTATGGATAAGAATATGTATCTGCTTTAATAATATTCAAAGGCCTAGAAAAATGCTCATTTAAGTAGTTAAATTTAAGAGCTGAATTAATAAAACTGTCTTTTCAGAGAGAATCAAAATGTATCTTGCGTAACTCCGCTGTTTCAACAGAATAGCTAACCACAAAGTCAGGAGGAATTTATTTCGGTATCAGGAGCAGGGTGGGGAGCCATCTTGCATCCTGGAACAGGACATCGCCCACACACCCATGATGGTGAAAAACAGCTGATGTTCATCAATGACGCATGATACCTTGACCTTTTGGAAATAGAATAATCTGTGCACAATTTTATGCTGAAGTCGATTAAAATGATAGTTGACTCCCACCTGCTTACGCACTAAACTGCTATAAACCATGTATCAAATCCTAATAAAAGGAGAAGTCACTTGGCTTTGACCAAGAGAGGCTACATAGACCTATTTGTTGTCGGTGTCAATTTCTTTAAGTGCGCACTTGACTTACCTGATATCTCCACCGATTAGAACAGAGACCGGCATCCGAAGGACGGATTTCATCCATTTTGTTTTGGCGCCCAACGTGGGGCCCTGGGTTACGCCTCAACCAGCGCCACCTCTAAGGATTTCCTGGCGGGACCACACCAGAAACAGAGCCTGATCAACTTCGTAACCTCACGGTAAGATACCTTTTGATATCCTGCCAGTGACGTGTTCTGGTCTGCGGTCCCTACCCTGGGAGATCCAAGCGTGGCGCTTGGGAGAGGCATCAAAAGTGGGTTTTATTTAACTTTGCCCAGGTGCCCGTTTTACTGACCCTTCGAATCGCATGCCAGTTGTCTGCTTGTTTGTATGTCTGTTCACGGTTCTTTGTATTGCTAGCATATTTCCTGATCAGAATTGTGATTTAGTTGGTGATCAGAGATTGTCGTGATCTGGTGGTAACAAGTGTTGTGTACCTCTTTAGCTATCTCCAGACAGTAACAGGTGATAAGGCTTGGTAGTAGGACACGATATATCTCTGATTGAAGTATAGTTTGATTGACAGGGGTTTTTGTGAGTAGCGGTATATAGGTGATGCATTAGGCATACCTAGTAGTAGCTCACAAAATATATATATATAGTAGTAACAGGTGATGCGGTAAAGGAAGCACCTGTAGGATATATATGCTGCGGTAAAACAGGTGCTAGCTACACCTGCTAACAGGATCCTATATTTGGAATATAGAGGAGGACGAGATGCTTTATTGTCATAGTTTAACGCTAACAACTATATTTGGTAGTAAGACCCAATTGGGTGTCGTGGTCTAGCAGTAACAGGTATATTTGGTAGAATAGGACACGATAGGTATAGGTCTGTCCTCGTTTCTTACTGTTGATAAACTACGTGAATTGTTAAAATTGATCAGGAATGGGTAATGAACAGAGTAACCATGCTGGTTGGTTGAGGAAAGAGCAGGTAAAAGGAATGTTATGGAATTGAAACTTCTCGGTAGAAAGCAGAGGAATGGACAAGTTTATTGAAGAATAAAAAAGGAATGTTGACTGATAATGGAAGAAAAATGTGAGACATGATGGTATAGGATGAGGCCAAAAGAGTTAGGAAAGCCTATCCTAGATATGGCAACTACAGGTTGCTTCCCAGTAGAGAGCATTATGAAGGACATGTAGGTGATTAATAGTATTGTGCTTTTATTCACATCATATTATGCACTCAGACAATCAGCCTTCTGCAGTATCTGACTAAACAAGGCTACAAAGCTTCCGAAGCCAAATTACAGTGGTGCCTCCAGACTGGTTTTCCTCGACCACTGTATTTCTCAAGGCACCAGACACTTAACTGAGACAAGAGTACGTACAATATTGTCCGTCCCCCTACCTCCAGCAAAGAAGCTATTACAGGCTTTCCTAGTTCTAGTTACCTGATCATGGATCCCTGATGCCTCAGCACTCATGCAGCCCCTGTATGAGGCACTTAAGTCCGATCCCTTTTGTCTCCCTGATAATGCTGTCTCCAATTTTGATAAGCTCAAACATGCCATTTCTGCCGCCCCGGCCCTAGGTCTACCAGATTATCAGAAGCCTTTCAAATTATTTGTCTCCGAAAAAGGTGGCCATGCCGCGGGCCTTACGCATGTCCTTACGCAGCAACACGGTGGGCGCAACAGACCGGTCGCCTGTTATTCCTGCCATCTAGACCCAGTTGCGCACGGCTCCCTTCCTGCCTCCGAGCAGTCTTTGCAGCACATTCCCTGCTAGACAAATTGTCCGATATAGTCCTGGGGCATCCATTGGTTGTTGCTGCACCTCATGATATTTCTGCCAGCAAACCCAGCCCAAACATCTGTCCTCAGCATGGCACCTGCGTTTGCAGTGCTCCCTCCTGCTCCCTGATAATGTCACTCTCACCAGATGTCAGTGTCTGAACCCTGCTCCTCTCCTTCCTTTTCCTGAGGGGGGTAATTCCGATTGTGATTGTGATTCTGATTTATAGTGGTAATGCTGAGACCCCTCTGGCCTCTGGTTCTGATGACTGCCCTGATCCCCTATCCCTCTATCTGCATGATTGTCTCGAAGCTATGATCTCAGAAACAGCGCATCTGCCCACCGTACATGATGCCCCCCTCACCAATCCTAACCTAACACTGTATGTGGATGGCTCCCGCTTCGCGGACGAGTCTGGTAAATATCACACCGGGTGCGCGGTCACAAGTGAATTTTCAATTCTGTACACTTCTCTCGCCCCCACTGCTTCCGCCCAAGAAGCTGAACTACACGCACTTACACAGGCCTGCATAATCAGTGCGCAGAAGACAGCTAACATTTACACAGACTCAAGATATGCGTACGACATCACCCATGATTTTGGAGTACTATGGCGAAACTGGGGTTTCCTGACAGCAGCTGGCACACCTGTTAAACATGGGAAAGCCATACAGTCCCTTATGGACGCTCTGCTTCTACCACAACAGGTTGCAGTACTAAAAGTAAAAGCACATGGCAAGCTTAATACACCGGAAACCAGAGGAAATCATTTAGCAGACCAGGCAGCAAAACAGGCAGCCACTCAGACACAGGAAAAGGAACTAAAGCAGCTAGTCCTACTACTAGTACAGACTCCTGTCTCAGAACTGCAGATAACACAGTTGCAGGGCTCTGCATCAAACAGTGAAAAGGCAGAATGGGAGAAAAAAGGGGGCCACACGCATACACGGACTCCTCTGCATGAGAAATAAGGTGTGCCTTCCTAAGGCGCTCTATCCAGCTGTGGTACAATGGGCACATGGGCACTCACACCTCTCAAAAACATTGATGAATGCACTCATTGGCAAACAATACTATGCGCCAGGCATTTCCACTCTCACTGCCTCGTACTGCAAATCCTGTGCTATCTGCGCCAAATGTAATCCTGGTAGACCAGTGAAAGTCCCAACAAAACACCTGGCTAGGACTTTATATCCGTTCCAACGGGTCCAAATAGATCATATTCCGATGCCTAAGAGTGGAAGATCTGAATATGCTCTCGTCCTTATAGACATGTTTTCAGGATGGCCCGAGGCCTACCCAGTAACTAACATGACTGCTAAAACAACAGCAAAGAAATTACTAACAGAAATTATCTGCAGGTTTGGCGTTCCTGAAGTGATAGAGAGTGACCAAGGGCCTGCATTCACGGAAACCATAACTAGGTAAATTTGGTCCGCCCTAGGGGTCACCCTTACTTTTCATGATCGATACCACCCACAAAGCAGCGGAAAAGTCGAAAGACTAAACGGTACCCTCAAGTCTAGAATGCTCAAAATGGTACAGGAATCTGGTTTACCTTGGCCAGAAAGTCTACCCATGGCCCTATTCAGCGTCAGGTATACTCCCAGAGGCCTACACAACTTGTCACCCTTTGAAATATTCTTCGGTACTGCCCCCAGACTAGGGTGCGATTTCCCTCAGCAATTGCAACTACAGTCTGACAGTCTAGTAAAATATGTCACCAGTGTCTCGAAAATATTAACTGATATACATGGTCAAGTGTTCTCTTGCATTCCAGACCACTCATCAGCTGATCCCAGGAGATTGGCTACTAGTTAAGAAGTTTCTTCGGAAAACTGCACTTGAGCCCAGATACGACGGTCCTTTCCAGGTCCTCCTCACAACAGCAACTTCAGTGAAGCTGGAAGGAAAATCCACCTGGATCCACGCTTCCCACTGTAAAAAGACCTGTACACCAGAAACGGACCAGACAACAACCCAACCATGATTATGTATATCTTTCTCATTTGGGGGGTGGGAATTGGAGGGGGAATGGCTTTTATGGTACTACCAGTGGGCATTGCCACAGGGAAACAGATTGTTGACGCCAAGGAAATTGGTGCCGCCGAAAATGGACTAATCACTTTCTGGTATAATTCCTCTAACACTCGAGTGGCAACCTATACCTTTAACTATTGTGATGTAAACCCTTGCCCAGGCCCCCACCTGCAGTGTATCCAGAAAAATGGGATTCCACACAACTACGATATATACATGTGCATTACCAAGAACTATTGGGGACAGGAGTGTGGTAGTTGGGGATCAGTGGGATGGAATACTGAGGTTTCCTGGGGACACAAACCACAAAGCGCCCTAGACAAGAAAGATAAAAACGGTAAATCACTTCTTACTCGCATGACACTGAAAATGGCCCCAAACACATGCCCCACCCAAGAATTGCAGGAATCAGATGATGACAAAATATTTAAACATAGAACAGGGGCAACGGCACTGAAACTAATTCTAACCCTAGAAAATCCTGGAACCGGGGATGCAGGTACCTACATTCTGGGTATGTGGGAAAAGGGGGAGGGTCAGAGAATCCCTGGAGCCTGGGAAAATTCCGCCTGCTCTCGCATGCCTTGAGACATGTACCTTGCCCAGGACTGGGTCCTTCCACATCAACAGTCCAACCCCCTCCTTCACCACCACATGATCTCTTCCAATGGTATAGTAGCCAACGCTAATCCTACATTCGAGGATACCATGGCCATAGAAACAGGTTACTCAGATATGAATGTTTGGTTAGAATGGATGAAATATAGCGCTCAGTCCCACAACAGAACCAATTGCTATGTGTGTGTAATGCTAGGCCTCATCTAGGTACGGTACCTCTTAATATCCCCGAGGATATCGATGAATGTTTTCTCAGTTTGTTTACCAATAGCACCCTAAATCACGATGCTTGTGAAGAATGGAAGTCCAAATACCCCCTCCAGACACAAAGCCCCAGACTCTCAGAGAGTATCACTATCTACCCCGGGAACTACACCTGTTACTCCTCTTGGGGGACCGGTGGCCGGGTGGTTGGGAACTTCACAGAAGGTTATTGTGCGCGGTACAGCGCTGTGGAGGAGAAAGTGCAAAACCAAGTGATATCCCTGGGAGATGTCTATTGGATCTGTGGTGACCTGCGAGTCCGCGCCCGCTTGGGAGTTGTATGGGACGGTGAGTGTGCTCTGGCTAAAGCCATCATGCCCCTCCACATCCTACCCTTTGATGATGCTTTTGCCAATAGCCCACACCCCCAGACTCACTAGACAAAGGAGAGAGGCGAAACCCATACCTGGCAGTTTCGACCCACACGTCTACATCGATGTCATAGGAGTGGTGAAGGGGGGTGCCTGATGAGTTCAAAAGCTAGAGACCAGGTAAAGGCGGGATTCGAATCATTAATCCCCATGATAACCATCAACAAAAATGTTGATTGGATAAATTACATTTATTACAATCAGCAGAGGTTTGTAAACTATACCCGAGATGCCCTCCAGGGTTTGGCCGACCAGATAGGCCCGAGCTCTGCAATGACCTTCCAGAACCGCATGGCCCTCGATATGCTACTGGCAGAGAGGGGTGGGGTCTGTAAGATGCTGAAAGGCACAGGAGGCTCCTGTTGCACCTTTATCCCGGATAACACAGGCCCCACTGGTAAGGTTACTAAAGCCATTAAGCAATTGGAAGACCTGTCTGAGGAACTGAAGAAGAACTCTGGTATTACTGATCCATGGGATCAGTATTTTAGTTGGATGAGCGGCTGGCAAAAGATCCTCACACAAATAGGGATAGTTATCCTGGTAGTAATGGTTCTGTTGGCGGTGATTGGATGTTGTATTTTACCCTGCATTAAAAAGGTTGCAGAAAGAACTGTGGAGTCCACTACCCCTGTTATGCTTAGTCACTTATGTGGGGAAACTGGGGTAGACATTGACACCTCTTATGGTAACCTACAATTTATGGAGCTACCTAAAACTGAGTCTTATGAAAAGCTACACCCTATAGTGATGCAGCAACCACAGAGTTATGAGTCTATTCACCCCCTCCCTCGGGACACCCGTATCTAAATTGACTTGAGACAAGGTTTGTGACCCATTGCAAGACAAGTTGCAGCCCCGAATCTTGACCCACTGTTCTCGTCCAAGCCCAAGTCCGGATTACAAAGGGGTTCAGCATCAATAGGAGCTGTTCGTCTCAAACTTCAGTGAAGATAGGAGATGGCTGGCGAGACTATTAGGGGAACGGATAAAGGCGCAACTCGCCTCCAAGGGGGTACATGAGAAATATGCATTTTTAGGGGGGACTGTTATGGATAAGAATATGTATCTGCTTTAATAATATTCAAAGGCCTAGAAAAATGCTCATTTAAGTAGTTAATATGTCTTTAAGAGCTGAATTAATAAAACTGTCTTTTCAGAGAGAATCAAAATGTATCTTGCGTAACTCCGCTGTTTCAACAGAATAGCTAACCACAAAGTCATGAGGAATTTATTTCGGTATCAGAAGCAGGGTGGGGGGCCATCTTGCATCCTGGAACAGGACATCGCCCACACACCCATGATGGTGAAAAACAGCTGACGTTCATCAATGACGCATGATACCTTGACCTTTGGAAATAGAATAATCTGTGCACAATTTTATGCTGAAGTCGATTAAAATGATAGTTGACTCCCACCTGCTTACGCACTAAACTGCTATAAACCATGTATCAAATCCTAATTAGAGAAGGAGAAGTCACTTGGCTTTGACCAAGAGAGGCTGCATAGACCTATTTGTTGTCTGTGTCAATTTCTTTAAGTGCGCACTTGACTTACCTGATTTCTCTGTGACAGATCGGCCGCTACAGGATTTATTTAGTTTAATTTCATTCTTATTTTGTTATATTTTGTTTACCCTTTATTTATAGGAACTAATTTCCTTTGTTAGATTTAGTGTAAAACTGTTGCTAGACTTCTAATTAATCATGTTTTTCCCCTGCACCATCCTGCTAGTAACCACAGAGTACATGCTTGCTACAATGTCTCAGTCACTGATGTAGTGCTCCACGCTTCAAACTCCAAAATATTTTATGCTCAGTTATATTGTGTGGTTTTAAATGTATTGTCAATTGCTCATTTTTAGTTTTAAATAGACTTATATTTCTTTAGTTAAATGTGTTTTTTTTAAAGATACTACCTGCCGCTAGTGGCAAATGCTTTCCTACGTATAGAATGTACAATAGGTTTGAGTAACTTGTGGATTATGCAAAAGTGCTTTCTCTTTGGATATCTGTTATCTGTTTACCTGTCTGAAAGGTTGGGAGTCACATTGTCTCAGCCACCCACTATCTGATTCCCTTTACAATGGGTTATGTAAATCACTTTATGTGGGCACTGTGGGGTCAAGACTTCATCTGCATACAACCAGTGGACCAAAGTGAAGACTGAAGAGGACCTGAAAGAAGCCTGCAGTGGTCTTGGAACCAACCAATCAGAACTGTTGGGGTGGGTGGGAAGTCTGAATGTGCATGGCTGTATTTTGTATATAAGCACTGTCTGTTCCCATTCTAAATACACTCTGATTTACCTTAAACCTACACTTTTGTCTCGACTAAGTGATTGGGGAGGGATACAGGGTTATTCTCACAGAGCCTCGGTATTCTCGGATACAGGCAGAGACAAGCAGCGGATTGATGCCCTCTTAATAGCGGCATTACAGGCTCCACCCAGCAGATTGGCTGATTCTGAGCAGCCACCTTCACTCCATCCATGGCAGACACCTCGGCTGGCATGCTACCTCCCAGTGCTCCAAGGCAAGGACGGAGTTAATGGCGAATCTACTCCTGCTGAGTAGCGGAATTCGTTACATTGGTGGCACAGCGGTGGGATCTCTGAGACCAGCACAGCAGGGGGAGATACAGCCACTGGCTTGACCCCGGTCTCAGACATCACAAAACTCCAAGAGTCAGGAGCAGCCCTACAGCCAGTGAGATTTCCGAGACCAGACAAACAGGGGGAAATATAGCCGCTGGCTTGACCCCGGTCTTGGGCACCACAACCGCCGAGCGCCTGGAGCAGCACATCACCCGGGAAGATTCTGAGACCAGCCCAGCAGGGGGAAATACAGCCGCTGGCTTGACCCCAGTCTCGGACACCCGGGGATGCGAGAGATTGCTACACCGCCCTACAGCCGTGCACCCCGTATTGCTCAGCGCTACGATGGCTGGAAGCGCACGGTCCTCAAGGAACTTCTCAAAGCCAGGGATAAAGCGGTCAGCGGTAAGCCAAAGGCTGCCCTCATCAAGGACCTGATGGAGGACGAACAGGCAAGTCTGGACCTCCACGAGGACTCAGAAGCCACAGAATGGCGCCGGGAGGTACAATGGAAGCTGGCCCTGTTCGGAGCCAACCCCCCGGCGGAGGTGATCGCTATCGTTTTGGCAGGGGTCAATAGGCTCAGAGTGGCCGAGTTGCGGTACCAGCTCGGGGAATCTACAGCGCCCCAAGAGATACTCCCTGCAGTCGTGGAAGAGGAGTTCTGGGACCAAGGAATGGAAGCGTCTGACCAGCACAGTGATCCAGGTTTCGGCCAGGAGGTGTTGTGGCATAATGACTCGGCACGGCAGCAGCTCTGGAGAGACGTCCTACATCTTGAACAGGACTACCTGGGAAAGATTCTTCCTACCTTGGGTGAGAAATACTGGAGACTGTGGGACCTGCGGGTGCCATTCCTAGGAGTGCAACCCCAGGTAGAAAGACTGTCCAAACTGGAGAACCTGATCCAGACGGAGCTATGGCTGAAGGACGGGTACCGGGCACTGGAATGGTATGCTGCCAACCTGTGTCCAAAGTTGGAGAGGAAAGATCCTACGGAGGGCTATGACTACGGCGGCCCAGGATTAATATTTGACGCTGTCCAGGACTAGGGATGAGCTGTTCGGTTCGGATGGTTCGGAGTTCGACCCGAACTTAGCCTGTTCGATTAGATCGCGAACACCGAACATTTCCGGGTGTTCGCCGCATGTTCGACCACAATGGACCACAATGCATTTTCCCACTGGCCTGAAGCTCGTAATTGGCTACAGCCTTGCACCTGACCACAGGTCTGGTGTAAGACAGGTTCAACAGTATGCCAATCACGGCTTAGAGTCCTGATTGGGCAAATTTTGCCCAATCATGGGCTCACAGAGCTAAGTCCCGCAGCACACTATATAGCATTTCCACACGCCGATTCTGCACGCATTTCAGAGGAAATTTCAGAGGAGATAGTTGTGTGTTGTTACTGCCGGTCTGCCACGCTACTGGGGGGGTCTGGGGGGGTCTCATTTCTACCAAATATCAGGGAATTTAGGTGATGTGTGTCTTGTCACTGTGCCAGCAAGTTTTTGTGGGGTTTACAAATTTCTTTAAAACATTTGTGAATTGAGGTGATCTGTGTCTTGTCACACAACCAGTACCACGCAGTATTTTGGGGCTCACTAATTTATTTAAAACATTTGTGAATTGAGGTGATCTGTGTCTTGTCACACAACCAGTACCACGCAGTATTTTGGGGCTCACTAATTTCTTTAAAACATTTGGGAATTGCTATAATCCGTGTGTTCTCACTGGCTGCCACCCATCAAGGGGTCTCACTGATTTATAGGAGGTTTCACTGCCACCCATCAAGGGGTCTCACTGATTTATAGGAGGTCTCTGAGACTTGTAATCTGTGTCTTGTCACTGGCTGCCAGCTATCAGGGTGTCTCACTGAGTTATACCAGAGTTCTTTAAATCTTTATACCAGAGTTGAATCAGAGTTCTGTATATATTAATCTATATATCACTCACCATGTCTGAAAGAACAAAAAGGACAGGCAGACGCTCCCAGACACAGATAAGAGGGCAAGCAGCCCCTGTGTCAGGAGGCTGTGCCTCTGGTCGTGGTGGACGTGGTGCATCCTCTGCAGGGGCACGCTTTTCCTTTCTAACTGGTGCTGGCCATTCTTAAGCAGCAGCAACATACAGAGGACTTGGTGGATTGGCTAACCAGGCCATCCTCATCCTCCGAGTCCTCTGCCAGCCAGGCTTCTAGTGCTTTTACAGTCCACCTCAGCTGCCAAAGCATCTAATGCAGCCTCCCTGTCCACAGCTACTCCTGCCGTAGCCTCGCTATCACACACGGAGGAGTCAGCTGAATTGTTTGACTACAATGACATGGACATGCTGCTTGAGGATGCGCAGCAAGTATAGTGCTCTGATTCAATCTCTGAGGTTGAGGAAGGGAGTATAATCAACCTAGAGGAAGGGGGTGCCAGTGATGACACACAAATAACTGGCACTCATGTTGCCCCAGCAGCTGCAGCATACTGCCAAGTTGGCTCCAGTGACGAGGAGATAGGGGGTGATGATGACAAAGATGATGAGGTCCTGACTCCACCTGGGTGCCTGATCGAACAGAGGAATTAAGGAGAGAAAGAGGAGGAGGCCCAGCAAACACGAGGCACAACATCCTCTGTGACCAACCATAGCACTAGCCATTCCAAGGCATCACATGTCAGAGCTGCTCCGGTGCAGAGCGCTGTTGTCTCAAAGAACACATGCAGGAACTCTGTTGTCTGGGAGTTCTTTAAGAAATGTGCAGAAGAGCGCGGCGTTGCTATTTGTAATCTATGTCAGATGAGGCTTAAGCGTGGGAAAGATACCGGACACTTGGGTACCACGTGCTTGAGGCGACATATGAACAACTGCCACACATCCCGTTGGTGCAAAACTTTGCGTAGGTCCTCCTCCTCCTCATCTGTCTCTACCCCCACTGTATGTCCTGCCATGTCATTGCCTACAACCTCCACCGACAGGGATGATGCTACAGTAATGGATGTACCAGGTCCTTCCTCACAATGTGACATCATCCCAGTAGCTGAAGATTTACGCAGTCAGATTACATTGCCGCAGCGAAAGAAAAAAATATAGTCCCAACCATCCCCAAGCACAGCGTCTAAATGCCAGCTTAGCAAAATTACTCGCATTGCAGCTGCTGCCTTTCCAGCTTGTGGACTCTGCTCCCTTCCGTGAATTTGCTGAATGTGCTGTACCACAGTGGCAGGTTACAAAACGCCATTACTTTTCACGCAAGGCCATTCCAGCACTATACCAGCACGTGGAAGACAATGTTATCCAGTCATTGGGAAAGGCAGTCAGCAGCAAGGTGCATGTGACTTTAGACACGTGGTCCAGCAAGCATGGACAGGGTCGTTACATTTCCTTCACGGCACACTGGGTAACTCTGATTGCAGCTGGGAGGGATCCAAGACGGGGCTCTGTGCTGGAGCTTGTTCATCCACTACGCCACCAGAAAGCTGCTTGTATGAGGTCTGTCTGCTCCACCACCACCACCTCTCCCTCTTCCTCCTCCTCCTCCTTCTCTGTCTCTGGCGAAGTGGCAGTTAAACCGACGCCTGACAGGGTCTACGCAATGGCTCAAGCAAAAAGATGCCATACTGTGCTTGAGCTGGTTTGTTTAGGGGACAGGAGCCACACCGGGCCAGAAATTCTGTCAGCTCTGCAGGGGCAGGTGCAGAGATGGTTAACACCACGCCAGCTTCAGCTGGGAATGATCGTCTGCGATAATGGCAGCAACCTTCTCTCCCCCCTACGCAAGTGTAAATTGACGCATGTACCATGCCTAGCACACGTCCTAAATCTAGTGGTACAGCGTTTCCTAGCCAAGTACCCAGGGCTACCAGAGCTTCTCATCCAGGCCAGAAAAGTCTGCACCCACTTCAGACGGTCATTCCCAGCAAGTGTTAGCCTGGCAGAAATTCAAAGAGAATTCCACCTTCCCACAAACCATCTGATCTGTGACATGCCCACCAGGTAGAACTCAACATTAGCAATGCTGCAGCGTCTGCACAAGCAGCAGAGGGCCATCAACGAGTACCTGTGTGAGTATGGCACAAGGACAGGTTCAGGTCAACTTGGTTTTTTTTCCCCCCCGAAGTGGCTGATGATCAAGGATGCATGCACTGTACGTCACCATTTGAGGAGGCAACGAGGATGGTGAGCAGGGACAGTGCATGCATCAGTGACACAATTCCTTTAGCGTTCCTGCTGGAGCACACTCTGCGGGGAATTATAGATGTGGCTCTAGAGGCAGAGCAGCTGGAGGAAGAGGGGGCCTTCCCTAGCTCTGAAGGCTCCAGTCTTTCCGCAGACAGCAATCCAGTGGGTCCTACTCAGATCAGACAGGAGGAGGATGAGGAGAAATATTTAAGTAGTGGGGGCATTGAAGGTGGGGATACCTGAAGGGAGGTTTTCGTGTGCCCAGAAACACAAGGGCTAGTGCGTGGCTGGGAGGAGGAAGTGCACGATGGGGTCATCCTCATTGACCAGGAAGACTCGGAAGCTAATGCCACCTCCAACCTACGCTGCATGGGCTCCCTTATAATGCAAAGCCTGCTAAAGGACCCCAGGATTCGTGCTATCAAGGAGAGGGATTGTTACTGGTTGGCAAGCCTTCTTGATCCACGATACAAGGGTAAAGTTGCAGAGCTCATCCTGCCTGCACAGAGGGAGCACAGGATGAAAAAAACTTGAGGACGCTCTAAAGCGACACTTGTGTAACACCTTTCCAGGCACTGGTAGATTACCAAGTGCTGACACACGTGCTTCTGAGGCTGTGGATGATCAGAGGAATAGTGGTGAAGGCCAGGGCCGCTTGACTGATGTTTTTTAAAAAATTTTTAGTCCTCGACGCCCAGGGACGTCAAATGTAGGCACCCATTGCCAGCGTCTTCACCATATGGTGCAGGACTACCTAGGGGCAAGGGCAGACCTGGATACCTTTCCAGCAGATGATCCACTGGCTTACTGGGTGTTGAGATTGGATCACTGGCCAGAACTTAGCCAATATGCTATGCAGCTACTAGGTTGCCCTTCATCTAGCGTGCTTTCCGAAAGGACGTTCAGTGCCGCTGGAGGTTTTGTCACAGACAAAAGAGTGCGTCTGTCCACCGACTCTGTAGACCGGCTGACATTTATAAAAATGAATCAGTCCTGGATCAGCAGCTATCAATCCCCTGATGCTGAAGTAATGGAAGAGATCGGGGATGTCCTCTTCTGCATTCACAAAACCTCCAGCACTGAACTCTTCCACAATACCACAAAAGGGTTACGGTGTGAAGGCACTTGCTGCCATGAAAGGTGCAATATTTGGCTGCACTGACGCCTGTGCCAGATTTATATCATTTTAATTTTTTGAACCACAGGTCCAACCCTGCACTCTAACACAATACCACAGTGGGGTTACTGTATTATGATGGAATTTGCAGGCCTGGCACCAAAGGCAGAATATCTGGGTGCACTGACGCCTTGACCAGAATCATATCTTTTCAATATAGGACCACATGGTCCACCCCTGTATTCTTCCACAATACCACAGAGGGGTTACTGTATGATGATACTTGCTGGCCTGGCACCAAAGGCAGAATATCTGGGTACACTGACGCCTTGACCAGAATCATATCTTTTCAATATAGGACCACATGGTCCACCCCTGCATTCTTCCACAATACTACAGAGGGGTTACTGTATGATGATACTTGCTGGCCTGGCACCAAAGGCACAATATCTGGGTGCACTGACACCCATTACTAGATAAAAAACTTTTCAATATAGGATCACATGGTCCACCCCTGCATTCTTCCACAATACCAGAGAGGGGTTACTGTATGATGATACTTGCTGGCCTGGCACCAAAGGCACAATATCTGGGTGCACTGACGCCTTGACCAGAATCATATCTTTTCAATATAGGACCACATGGTCCACCCCTGCATTCTTCCACAATACCACAGAGGGGTTACTGTATGATGATACTTGCTGGCCTGGCACCAAAGGCAGAATATCTGGGTGCACTGATGCCTTAACCAGAATCATATCTTTTCAATATAGGACCACATGGTCCACCCCTGCATTCTTCCACAATACCACAGAGGGGTTACTGTATGATGGTACTTGCAGGCCTGGCACCAAAAGCACAATATTTGGGTGCACTGCCACTGACGCCTGTATCAGATTCATATCCTCAGAGGGGTTACGGTGTGACGGCACTGTTGGGGCGCTAAAGGACCAATTTTGAAGCACCTATTGTTACTTTCATCCAAAGCCTGCATAAGTTTCACAATAATTTAGCCAAAAAAATCAGTAAACCTTTTCTGCGTGTACGAGAATGTCTCCTCTTTTCATACAGACTGCCGCCCCAAGCAGTTGTTTATGGATAGATTAAAGGAAAAGCATTTACCGTCATATGAAACATCATTTTTTTATTTTTAAGTGTTTCTATACATCCTAGAAATACTCCACTTCACGGGTCACCGCATCTCCCACCCAGCTTCTGACCGAGGCACCAGGAAAGGGTGCTATCGGCCAGTTTTTCCCGCGGCTGACTGTGGCACCGGGAGAAGGTACAGGCGGTACCCCTCCCCAGCGGGTCATTGCCCCAGGAAATGGTGCCAGTAAGGCTGCCCACCAGTGAGGGGCTAGGAGACCAGGAGGAGAAAAAGCCCTCAACGTCCCACCAGGGCCGGTTGTTTCCCCATGGCAGGGTACCAGCCCCAGGTGTCTGTATGGTCCGTCGGATACCGGTCTAGACCAAGGGGGCAGTTGGAGAAGCCCGGGGGCCAGCCTCCTCCCTACGGACTATGGACCAAAAGACTATCGGGGGTTGGCAAAGCATTGCCCCAGCAACTAAAACTTGAGACTTTTTAAAGACACTTGTACCTGGACATCCCCAGGCGGACCCGTAGAGGGTCTCACCGGGTCTGCCATCATGGGACTGGGGGAGCTATGTGACGGATCGGCCACCACAGGATTTATTTAGTTTAATTTCATTCTTATTTTGTTATATTTTGTTTACCCTTTATTTATACGAACTAATTGGGGGCGTGGTCTGACACCGAGCGGAGTGGACGTGCCCGAGAGCAGCTCCCGCACGGCTGCCCTTGTTGGCGATCTGATTGCGTTTTCCCTTGCACCTGCGGAGCCGTTGAGCTACATCCGACGGCCACGAACACGGAGGAAGCTTTAGGAGCAGTTTGGAGCCCTTGATTGCCGCAGGGGAGCCACCGGTGACTCGTGGACCTGCGGAGCGAGTGGAGCCTGGGCCGAGAGCCGCCATTTCCGCGCAGACCGCCACTTCCGGGGACTGAGCAGGCTCCGACGCCATTCGGGAGCTGGAGGTCAGGAACGAGGCAGGCCGAGCGCTGCGGACTTGAGCCGACCCTTCAGGTGTGTGGCGGGTGGACAACACTCCGGGGCAGCGAGTAGAGAGTGTTCACTCCCCCCTTTCACCAGAATAACGAGAGACTGGATTGAGGTGACGGCCTGGCGTTCAAACAATCACCATCTATAATAGTGTGCACCAACACGCAACGAACTGGCGGTAACCCCCTCCGGGTATAGGGGACTGCTGCCCCGGCCCTACTGGTGACCCATCGCCATTCTCCCTGGGGACACCGGGCTCTAAATCCACGAGGAGGAGCGGTCACCAATAACGCCGAGGCCTACGCATAACACGCTGCCGAGACATATATTTTCGTTTCCCCAACGCATTGTATTTCTGACGAAGCACACTCACCTAACCACTGGGGAGAGGGAGACAGCGAAGAAACGCAGCTAAAAATTTAAGGAGAAAAAGAGAAGCACTAGGGAATAAATATACTCCAGCACCGTTGTGGATTTTATAAATTATATAGTTTACTGAATAAACTGGCATATAATGAGTAACACGGTATACGTATATATATTTACAGTTCTTCGTAATGCGAGAAACGCACAGCGGAAAAGTAATACAATACTTCGTAATGAGAGAAACGCGCAGCGGAGAAGGAAAAATATATTTTTAGCCCCCTTGGTGGTTGGAGAGTGAGTCCCGTACAGGTTATGTCCCAAGGAATGTATGTGTATGTGTGTATTGGTACCCGGGTACAATATTCAACTGGCCAGTGAATTATTTATGAGGTATCTTCGACTAGTCACGTTGGGGCCCTGTGGGTATTGAAACAAACTGCAGCGTGCTTTAGATTTTCACAAGGGCCTGGAAGGCCTCTCACCCATCCGCCAGATACTCTGTGCTCCCCTCGACCCAGGACCTCTCTCCGCTCGATTTTGACTGGGGTTCTCTGTGTCACCGGATCCGCTGTCTTGCTTGTCTGTATCTGCCACAAGATGTCCAGCTCACCGCCTGCACTCCCTGTTAGATCGATCTGCGGTTCTCCTAACTCGGGGTCCAGCCGGAACCAGCTTCTTGTCCTCAGACCTCACAGCTTGGTATAGACAGATCTCTGCAGGGTCACTGTCCCGATCCCCCAGCACCAGCGAGGTAGCCCCTGCGCTCTGGCCTGGTCACGATCCTTAACAGCTCTGCCTTCTTCCTTCTCCTTTCAGCTCCCAGCTCACTCTGAGCATGCTTTCCACGAGGCTGCTGATGCCTTTCCTTTCCTACACACCCACTTCCTGTCTTCACGCAAAGCATCATGGGAAATGTAGTTCAGTGCCTTCTGTGTTTGTCCAGCATAATCTTACCATGGTCTCTGTCTCCCTCTGCTGGCCATTGCAAGTAAATGCAGCAGAACAGTCTTGTTAAACACAGCGCTACAAGAGGGAGGGGGGAGGGGGAAAAAATAAAAAAAGAAAAAGAAGAAAAGGAAAGACAGAAAAATACTCGGCCCGGCTGCTGCCGGCCATGGCTGCTTAGTACGGAGGCACTGAGGAGATTTATCTCATAACGCCGGCTACATTTTATTTTTGGGCAACATGGGGAAACCCAGCAAAGGGACAGGCACGCAGAAGACGCAGGAGGGGAAAAAACTACCGGAGACACCATCTCTCCGCCGATTTTTGATCCCGGCCACTGAAACCTGGGGCGCTCTGCCGGACCAGGCCGAGTCCCCGACCTCTCCTATGATATTATCCCGGGCGCCCTCACCAGCCGTGTCGGACGCCAGATCGGCGGACCTGGAGACTCCTGATTGGGCCTACTTACTGAAAAACCTCCCCACAAGATCTGACCTACACCAGGCTAATGCAGAGCTTCGGCAATCAATCAATCCTGACGGAGTTACAACATGTAAGAACAGATATTCAGGGCCTTACCGCACGAGTCGAGACTTTGGAAGGAGACTGTGATAAATCCTGCATTGCACACGCTAAGACCGCGGTGAAAGTAGACGCTCAGCAGACTCAGATGCGCAGCATGGCCTTACACATCATGGACTTAGACAACCGCGGGAGACGCAATAACTTACACCTGAGAGGACTCCCGGAGGGCGAGGAGCCACAACCACATCTACGCGAGGCATTAACGACCATTTTTAATTCTGTGTTGGAACGTGACGCCACATCACCTATTGAATTTGTCCGCGCTCATAGAGCCCTACGGCCGAGGGGCCCTCTGGGAGCACCTCCGAGAGACGTGATATGTTGCCTAGCGAATTATGGACTCAAAGAAGACATACTAACAAAAGTCATAGAGGTTAACCAGATTTCCTACGAAGGTTCCCCACTTCAACTGTTCCCAGATCTCTCACCGGCAACCTTAGCTTACCGGAGAGCTCTTAAACATCGCACGAGCCTGGTGCAAGCCCAACAACTGAGGTACCACTGGCATATACCCACTGGGCTATTGGTGCACACGCCTCAAGGCCCTTATTTGATTAACACCACGGATGATATGACCACGCTGCTGGATGATCTACAACTACCTGCATTGACCCTTCCTTGGCCTGACCCACTGCAGGTGTACTCCGCTGGTCCACGACTCCTGCGACAGAGACCCTTACCACTCCGACCACAGCGGCAACATGCCCACGCCGGGAGACGTTCGGGCTCCCAAGCATAACTCACCATGCTATACGACTAGACAGATGTACCCATTAAGTGTCACAACTTGACCGGCTCTCCGTGCCCTCGGCCTGACACTATGGACTACTTCAAGCGACGATGGCACTAATGCCAATCCTGACCTGGATTTTTGTTTCTCATGACATCCGTGCTCTTACCGGGAGCTCCGCCTTCTGGGGTGACAACGATACCTGCACTGTGGCCGGACTCTCGTTCCACAAACACCAGCACACCCCTGACCACGCTTTTTCTAACCTCACCTACCTAGCCGTACCTCAGGGTACTCTCGTTGAAGACGTTACCTGCACCGCGGTTGTTCCCCTGTTCCATACTTATCGGATCCTGATTGGGTAAACCCTGTCCCCTCCCCCTTCGGTCAAACCACGCGATGGTGCACTTTGGGAAGGTCGAACCAGACAGCGGGAAGATAACAATAACCTTGAACTGACGTAGTATGGTTATATGCCGCCAGTGCCACACGGGGGGGGGGTTCCACAGGACATGCACTAAAGACCTTTGAACTGCTTTGGACACCTCTCGACAGTAATGGCAGCTTGGTATTGTATTAATGCACACGCATACCGTTATTTACCCCCAACGCCTTTCACTGAGGCGAGACATTTATTGTTACTTGTTGATCTAATGTTCCTCACCCGCCCACTGCTGAGGGCGGAGATTGCACCGGGGCACGGAGACCGATTATAACCGGTTGTTATCCCCATGTTCCCCTGACCCGCATGATATTTTAGACATGCCGCGCGTTACGTTCTATATAGTTTACAGCTTTCCGAGGTTAATCTCCGTTTGTGTCACTGTTTGTATAACTAACTCCGATTTTCACTTTTACAATTAGGTGTTCCCCTCGGGTGGGAATACACACCTCTGTGGCAGTAGTCGCCTTGGCGCTGTAGTCCGCAGTGAGGTGATCCACGACCACGCCCCCCCCTTTACCGAGGTGCAGTGACACTGTAGTGTTCCGGCCCGCATCCTTGGCGACAGCCGGTTCGCGGATTGCTAGTGGGCACTGTCACTCCTACCTCGCTGTTGTAAATAAGTTTTGGTTTCACCCCACACTTTACTCCCACTTTCTCCCCTTTCCCCCCTACTCTCCTTGGACCCCACGGTACAGTACTCATATCATCCGTTCCTCATAACTACTAGGCTACCATGTCTCTCCCACAGGATCTCTCGATCATGTCCATAAATGCAAGAGGGCTTAATTTACCTGAAAAACGCTCTCGGGCGTTGCATGATTTCAGGAGTTGCAAGGCATCAGTAGTATTCATACAAGAAACGCACTTCAGGGGAGACACCCACCCCAAATTGACAGACTCACACTTCCCGGTTGGGTTTTACAGTAACCACACCACTTCAAAATCCAAAAGGTATGGCTTTACTATTTCATAAACGCATTCCCTTTACAAGCACGGCATCCCTGACGGACGGAGAGGGGAGACTACTGGTAGTTAAAGGACACATAGCCAACACATTGTACACATTTGCAAACCTTTACGCCCCGAATAAAGCCCAACACCGCTTTATTACCACCAGCCTACGCACGGTAATGGACTTCGCGGAAGGCACTCTAATTTTAGGGGGGGACTTCAACGTCCCCTTGGCTCCACTAGTTGACACATCCAATGGTACTACCCTCTACACATATTAAGATCCATCGGCAAGACACTACATTCTTCTCGATTGGTGGACTGCTGGAGGGCGCAACATCCGGAAGAGAGAGACTACACGTTCTTCTCCCAACCCCAGCAGTCCTAGTCCCGTCTAGACTACTTCTTTTTGCAACACTACCATCTACACACACTGAAAACAGCATCCATTGGCACAGCAACCTGGTCGGCTCACGCTCCAATTCATATCACCCTCACATCCCCGCTCCACCGTCCTGCCTCCTTCTCCTGGCGCTTAAATGACTCCTTTTTGGCTAATGAATCCCTTGTGGAAGACAGCGAACAGGTGCTTGAAACCTATTTCGCTGAAAACGTGACACCAGACACATCCGACCCTGTAATTTGGGAAGCGCACAAATGCGTAATTAGGGGTCACTACATTAAGAAAGGGGTGGAACTTAAAAAGCAAAGATCCACACAGATTAGTGATCTGGTACTCCAGATCTCAGATACTGAACGCTTACACAAACGGAACGCTGACCCAACACACCTGACCACGCTCACGACCCTGCGACGCTCCCTAACAGACCTTATGAACACACTACACTATCGAACGTGTCTTCAAACAAAAGCCTTTTTCCACACTCACGGGGATAAATGTGGCCGCCTTCTGGCGCACATGATAGCCAAAAAGCAGGCTGCTACATATATCGCCAGCGTACAGGACCGAGAGGGTAGACCGAAACACATGCCAACGCAAATCATGACTGCCTTACGCGAATATTACAAGCGACTGTACTCCCTTACAGGCCCCCAGACAGACGAAGCTAGACGGACATTGCTTGACCAGATTCAAACATACCTCTCCAAACACTCCACATGCAAAGTTTCTATGGTAGACGCAGCTCTCATGGAAGATCCTATCACGGAAGGGGAATTATCGGCTGCCCTCAAATCGTCTAAAACAGGCAAATGCCCCAGCCCAGACGGTCTCCCACTATGGTACTATAAGACTTTCCGTAAAGTCCTCATACCACACTTACTGAAAGCCTTTAATGCCCTGGCCCAAGGCCAGAACCTCCCCCCGCAGGCATTAATGGCCAACGTCACTTTGCTACCAAAGGAGGGCAAGGACCCTACTAATTGCGCAAACTATAGACCAATATCATTACTCAACACAGACATTAAACTTTTCGCTAACGGTTTGGCCACACGCCTTCAACTGCACATCCCTAATTTGATTCATTGCGATCAGGTGGGGTTCGTCCCGGGGAGAGAAGCAAAAGACAACACGATTAGGGCTTTGCAACTGATTCACGGAGGCCGATCTTCGGGCGAGGATTTCCTTCTCTGATCAACTGACTCAGAGAAGGCCTACGATAGGATCAACTGGGACTTTCTGTTTGCCTCACTTGCACACATAGGGCTGGGCCCGAATATGCAGTCCTGGGTCCGGGCCTTGTACGCGGATCCCTCGGCATGGCTTTGTGTGAATGGAGTCTACTCAGAGTCTTTTAAAATACATAACGGTACAAGACAGGGATGCCCCTTGTCCCCTTTGCTATTTATTTTGTCCCTGGAACCCTTTCTCGCTGCCGTTAGACATAACCCAGACATCAAGGGGCCCACTATGGGCACGGCACAACACAAAATCGCAGCATACGCCGACAACTTGCTCTTCTTCGTGACGAACCCAAGAGTATCCCTGCCCTGCATTTTATCAACCTTTAGGGAATACGGAGCCATTTCCAACCTAAAAATTATTTTTGGCAAATCCCACATCCTGAGTGTATCTGCGGTAGACACACGAACCCCACTAATTCTTCAACACTTCCCATTTTCAATCTCACTCACGAAAATAAAGTACTTAGGGATTTGGCTAAACGCGGACCCTACGGAGAATTATGGAGACAACTTTGCACCACTCCTAGCCACATTACAAGGGGACCTTTCCAAATGGAACTATGCACATATATCATGGTTAGGGCGAGTGGCTATAATTAAAATGAATCTCCTCCCACGATTATTATACCTCTTTCAAACAATACCCATCCGTTTGCCCAAATTTTTTTTTCATCAGCCAGATGTTCCCTGCCATACCCCCAACGTGCTGGAGATGTAATGGGGATGAAGGTACGATGATCCACATATGGTGGAGCAGTCCAATTCTTATCCCCTTCTGGAAGACTATACATGCGGTTACCTCCGAATTTGTTGACCCCCCAATATCTTTTAGCCCTGCATTCGATACTCCACTACACCGAGATATCCGCTCGCACATATAAAAGAGATGTATTGATTCTAATTCTCAATGTGGCCAAAAGTGTCATCCCTTTATATTGGAGACAAATTATCTGTCCACCCATGTCAGTCTGGCGGTCCAGGATGGAAGACCTCCACTCTCTAGAACATTTGATACTTACCTCAACGGATCAGTCCGAGTTGTATTCCACAATCTGGTCCAGATGGACTTTGGTCTTGTCCTCCTCCACTTTTAGAACCATATTGAACGCACACCGAGACTAAAGGATCTAAGGTACTCTATACGAAGCCACCTAGTAATTCGGCTTTACCTTCGGTACGTGACCGATTCCCCCCTTCCCCTCCCATCCTCAAGCTGTTTTTCACCTTTCTTTAACCCCCACTTTTTTACTTATAGATCTATAGGCATCAATCCATATCTCTATATTTGCTATTTGTTGATATTTTTATAATTGTTATGTATTGTCATACTTGATCAGATCCTGCGTGATCTGACAAATGCAGATTTATACCTGAACAATGAAACTATGCTATCTTTTATGTTTGAATTTGTCGATGAAACTCAATAAAAACTTTGATTTACAAAAAAAGGAACTAATTTCCTTTGTTAGATTTAGTGTAAAACTGTTGCTAGACTTCTAATTAATCATGTTTTTCTCCTGCACCATCCTGCTAGTAACCACGGAGTACATGCTTGCTACAATGACTCAGTCACTGACGTAGCGCTCCAAACTCCAAAATACTTTATGCTCAGTTATAATGTGTGGTTTTAAATGTATTGTCAATTGCTCATTTTTAGTTTTAAATAGACTTATATTTCTTTAGTTAAATGTGTTTTTTTAAAGATACTACCTGCCGCTAATGGCAAATGCTTTCCTTTGTATAGAATGTACAATATGTTTGAGTAATTTGTGGATTATGCAAAAGTGCTTTCTCTTTGGGTATCTGTGATCTGTTTACCTGTCTGAAAGGTTGGGAGTCACATTGTCTCAGCCACCCACTATCTGATTCCCTTTACAATGGGTTATGTAAATCACTGTATGTGGTCACTGTGGGGTCAAGACTTCATCTGCATACAACCAGTGGACCAAAGTGAAGACTGAAGAGGACCTGAAAGAAGCCTGCAGTGGTCTTGGAACTAACCAATCAGAACTGTTGGGGTGGGCGGGAAGTCTGAATGTGCATGGCTGTATTTTGTATATAAGCACTGTCTGTTCCCATTCTAAATACACTCTGATTTACCTTCAACCTACACTTTTGTCTCGACTTAGTGATTGGGGAGGGATACAGGGTTATTCTCACAGAGCCTCGGTATTCTCGGATCCAGGCAGAGACAAGCAGCGGATTGATGCCCTCTTAATAGCGGCATTACAGGCTCCATCCAGCAGATTGGCTGATTCTGAGCAGCCACCTTCACTCCATCCAGGGCAGATACCTCGGCTGGCATGCTACCTCCCAGTGCTCCAAGGCAAGGACGGAGTTAATGGCAAAACTACTCCTGCTGAGTAGCGGATTTCGTTACATCCACCGATTAGAACAGAGACTGGCATCCGAAGGACGGATTTCATCCATTTCATTTTGGCGCCTAACGTGGGGCCCTGGGTTATGCCTCAACCAGCGCCACCTCTAAGGATTTCCTGGCGGGACCACACCAGAAACGGAGCCTGATCAACTTTGTAAACTCACGGTAAGATACCTTGATAAAGGCGCAACTCGACTCCAAGGGGGTACATGAGAAATGTGCATTTTTAGGGGGGACTGTTATGGATAAGAATATGTATCTGCTTTAATAATATTCAAAGGCCTAGAAAAATGCTAATTTAAGTGGTTAATATGTCTTTAAGAGCTGAATTAATAAAACTGTCTTTTCAGAGAGAATCAAAATGTATCTTGCGTAACTCCGCTGTTTCAACAGAATAGCTAACCACAAAATCATGAGGAATTTATTTTGGTATGAGGAGCAGGGTGGGGAGCCAACTTGCATCCCGGAACAGGACATCGCCCACACACCCATGATGGTGAAAAACAGCTGACGTTCATCAATGACACATGATACCTTGACCTTTGGAAATAGAATAATCTGTATTTGCACAATTTTATGCTGAAGTCGATTAAAATGATAGTTGACTCTCACCTGCTTATGCTCTAAACTGCTATAAAACATGTATCAAATCCTAATACAAGAAGGAGAAGTCACTTGGCTTTGACCAAGAGAGGCTGCATAGACCTATTTGTTGTCTGTGTCAATTTCTTTAAATGCGCACTTGACTTACCGGATTTCTCCACCGATTAGAACAGAGACTGGCATCCGAAGGACGGATTTCATCCTTTCAACCACACGGTCATTTTTTGTTGACTGATGTAGAAAAAAAGGGGAATTATGGGAAACAAAACTAATATGAAAAAAATTATAAAAATTTGAAAAGGATATGAAAAGCCATTTTGTGCGTTAAGGTGCTGGATGTCGCAAATGCGCTGTGTCTGACATCTCACTCACACAGAACGCTACGTGGAGCACTCTGCGTGTCCGTCTAGCGGTTTTACGTTCTTGCCTAACCTGCATCCGTATGCCATGTGCATTTTGGTGCACGAACCACATTCCACAGTTTGGTGCGCACGTACTTCGTGTGTGGGTTTCTATTGATCATGATTCTATGCTATGACGGACGTTAAACTGTGCGGCAACACGGACATGATAACTGCATTCGTCTGACATTAGCCTTAGATGAAATCTTTTTCCTTTTCTTTTTTTACATGTGAACATTAATAAAAAGGTCAGTTACAAAAAGAAAAAAAACACAAGTCCTACCAAGTATACCTGATATATTATTTCCAGGCATTTTCGTCCAGTAGTTTTTTTTGCAAACACAAGTTTTTTTTTACCCCTTTCGTCGACTTGTTTGCTTCTTTCCCGGTGGCTGGTTGATGCTGTGTTCGGCGGATCGTTGACTTTTCTCGGATGCGTTCAGCGGATCATTGGGTGCATTTGTTTTTTTTTCGGCGTCTTATTAGATTGATCCAAGGTTTTTTCAGCGGTTTTTTTTTCCGTTCGATCTGGCGGTTTTGCGGATGTTTTGGTGGCTTTTCCCTGCACTTCGGGGACCCTGTGGTGAATGCTGAATTCACCGCAGGGTCGGTGAATTTGACTCCCCGCAGTGCCGGTAACGAAAGTGCAACGAAATTTCAGTGGAATTTTGGTGCTCTTTGAATAATCCTGTAGGGGTTATTCAAAAGAGCACCGAAATTTCAGTGCTCTCTCATTCACCGCACTTCAGCGAGCTCAATTCGCTGACTCTACGGTGAATTCAGCATTCACCGCAGGGTCCAAAAGTCCGTTGGATGGATTCACCGAACGCCGCTGATGAAAACATCCGAAAAAACATACGCATCCGATAAACCACTGAACACAGCAGAACAGGGATATAAAATAAATAAAAGGAAAAAAACACGCATCTTTTAAAAGGCGTTTAGAAAAAAAAAAAAAATGCATTAAAAAGCATGGAAATAATTAGAGATGTGCGTTTCGTATCAAAAGTCGAAAGAAATTTACCCGATTCGTATTTTGGAAGTGCTTCCGAAATACGAATTGGTTCCGTCCGAAATGGTTCGAGAACGGAAAAAGAAGACGAAACTATATAAAATGAATTGATTTGGTTTTTACGGATCAATTCATTAGACTCGGCACGGCGTCCTTGTCCATTGGCCGTGGTTTTGAATCTGTTGTATTCAGCACCACTGGCCATGGACAGTGCCATGGTGCCGCTCGGTGCAGTTTCGGCGGCAGTGAAATTCCTCATAGAGAAGTAATGGTTAATCTATTTAGAGAGCGCTGGACACCAATGTCATGCCCCATCTCATCCCCATCCCCTGATGTTCTTGGCAGCACACTTTATGTTCTGTTCCACCTCTGAACCTGCATGCAGTAATAAACATCCAGCAGTGAAAAAGTCATACACCAACATGTGACACACAAAATAAAGGTCTCCGCCCCACACTGACTGATTGCTGGTTCATTTCAGCTTATGTGCTCACAGAGACAAGATGCTGTATCTTGCTGCTCTGCAAGCCAAATCTGTTCCCTTTTTATTTTGTTTCCTGGCTCCTGCAATTATTCCACACTTCCCACCATCCTACAGAATACTATCCAGTCAGTTTCCATACTTCATCCTCTTCCAAACCTTACCCACCTGGTTATCTGTGCAGGAAACTGCATACCGGGTTCATATCCCGCACATCCGGTGCCACCCCGGTACCTGGGCATGACAGAATTAAATTAACCCGCAGTCCTGCACTCCACCTTACTATGTCTCCAGGCGATGCTGAGAAGCTATGCTGCACTGGTGGAAAGCTTGCTGCACAATCTATGGGCAGAAATATTGTAATGATTATTTTTCTTCAGTATTTACCAAAGAGAAACCTATAAAAGGAGGTATGCAATTCATTGATAAAAACTCAGGACAAGGTTTTGCAGCAATTAAACAATGTGAATGTGAATAAAGCCCCAGGGCCGGATGGAATTCACCCGTGAGTACTGAGGGAACTATTTGTTGAAATATGTAAACCTCTGTTCTTAATCTTTCAAGATTCTTACAAGAGGATTGGAGAAAAGCTGACGTGATCCCTATATTTAAGAAAGGTTCAAAATTTGTGCCTGGGAATTATAGACCAGTGAGCTTAACATCTGTAGCTGGGAAAGGATTTGAGGGGTTACTAAGGGATAATATTCAGGAATTTATTGGGAGGATTAATGTAATTAGCAAAAATCAGCATGATTTTATGAAACACAGATCATGTCAGACTAACCTAATTGCGTTCTATGAGGAAGTAAGTAGAAGTATAGATCAGGGGTTGCAGTGGATGTGATTTACTTGGATTTTGCCAAAAGCTTTCAACACAGTTCCACACAAGAGGTTACTATTTAAATTAAGAAAAATTGGTCTAGATGAAAATACTTGTTCTTGGATAGAAAACTGGGTAAAAGATAGGGTACAGAGAGTGGTCATAAATGGTACTGTCACAAAGGGGGGCACCTGCCACGCGCCGAGGTGGGGCTCTGGTACTCGATAAAAGCCCCTATGTGCAGAGATACACTATGGACAGCAATAACTGGAGCGAACAGCACAGGATAAACGAGAGACCTCTGCACAACCCTAGTAAAGCAGCCCTAAATCTGACAGGCCGGTCATTAGAATAGCCGGATCTATACTAGAGAAAAGATAAAACTTAGAAGCGGTGCAGAGTCATGAAAAATACAGATACCAGGGTACACTAGAAACGATACAGATAGTACAGACAAGAAGCATCTAATAGAAACATCAAGAAGAAAAGCCAGAAGTCAATAACCAGAACGTGTACCTTATACAGTAGCCAGGGTTTCAGAACCAGGGATGGACGTCAGACCAGTCAGAGATCAAGACTAGATAATCAGCGACAGGGCAGGTGCAAACATTTTTGTCTACTCAGGCATAGGTGCGTTATGGTGCTCCCCCCATCCATGCCATGCCAATCAGCATAGAGATGCATAATATTCTCCATCAGGAGTGTTTGGTGTCCTAACGCATTGCCAATCTATGCTGTGCCCTTCCTGTGCCACAATGACAATCTATGCAGTGTGTGGTGCCCCTCCTTTGGCACTGAAGAGGCACCAGGCACCAAGCCTAGATTGGCAACACGACACCGGAAGGGACACCAGGCACAGCATAGATTAGCGCTGCAATCTATGCTGCACCTGGTGCCGCTCCTGTGCCACATTGCCAATCTGCACCTGGTGGTGCCCCCTGGTCCTGCTGTGTCGATATACCCACATAAATCATACTGCCACTGCCAGTGTTTCCCTGCGACCTACCACTCTTACTCTGTGGCTGTGGTCCACCGTCCGACTCCAGGTCTCCAGCAGCAGACTGGCAGCAGGGTCCTCGTCCTCGAATTCATTTCACCCCCTCAATTCGTTCTCCCCTCAATTCAATTCATTCACCCCCTCAATTCATCCACACCCTCAATTCATTCTCCCCCTCAATTCATCCACCCCCTCAATTCATTCTCCCCCTCATTCTCCCACTCAATTCATTTCACTCCCTTTTAATTAATTCTCCCCTTTAATTCATTTCATACACCCTGCTCACACGCACAAATCACCCCTGCTCACACACATCACCCCTGCTCACAGACACACATCACCCCTGCTCACACGTAGACACACATCACCCCGGCACACACGCACACACACCCCTCATGCTCGCACCCCCCCATGCTCACACACACACCATGTCACACACACACACACAATGCTCACACACACACACAATGCTCACACACACAGGTTTGCTATTTACCCTAGGATTCAAAACCACGACTGCCTCCGTGGTCCCAGCTCAGCTGGTCTCTCTCCACTCCCCCCTCCCTGCACGTGCTGGACACTTCCAGCACACGAGCAGGGGAGGGAGGCTCTGCTTGCTGCTTCACAGCTGCTGTGAGGAGGAAGGGGGTGGCTGGGCGGGGCCAGCATGTTCCCATGTAAGCTGTGGTCTGGCAGCCTCGTCTTCCTCCTCCTCTGCACCCCCCCCCCGCCGGGCCTTTACTTCCGGTGCAGCGTGTGGGAGTGGGATCCTACACGCTGCCGAGTATATGGGAGACCCTGTGCCCGATCCTTGCAAGGCCTCCGCTCGCTGGGTGGTCCAGATTTTTCCGCCCCTCAAATGGTAGAAAGCCAGAACAGTAAGGCAGCCGCCTGTGCTGCCGTACACTAGCGCCGGCCCGGATCAGCGAAATACATAAACCGAAAACCAAATAATACAACAAGGAAGAAACAACTAAGAACTGAATGCACAGGAACTAGACATAAACCAGAACATGAACTAACTAAAGAAACAGCAGACAGACAGTGAAGACAAAAAACAAAGAAATTAACTAAGCAGGAAATACTAACAAGGACTAGAAATAACAGGGAGCTCTAGAATCACAGCAGACAGGATACTCAGGCAAACTGGAACAATTGGTAGAGCAATGGGATATGGGCCCATTGCTTTAAATAGGGAGGGGATCAGGACCAAGACCAACAGGTGAGCAGACTGCAGAAACCAATTAACCCCTGAACTGCAGACCAGAAACAACAGGCTAAAACACAAGGCCTGAACAGGCTATACAAATACAGAGGGCAGGGGGACAGGGCTAGAATGACAAAATGTGACAGGTACATTTTCAAGATGGACATCAGTAGTAAGTGGTGTCCCTCAGGGGTCTGTTATAGCACCAATTCTATTCAATTTATTTGTAAATGACCTTGAAATAGGCATCGAAGGTCATGTATCAGTGTTTGCAGATGACACAAAACTAGGAAAAGTAATACAATGTGAGCAGGAAGATACTTTGCTGCAGAGGGATTTAAATAGATTGGGGGACTGGGCACTTAAATGGCAGATGACATTTAATGTAGATGAATGTGTAGCGCTGTTTAAAAACTCTGTTGATGTATTGCTCGGGTTTGGCCACTAGAGGGAGACAAGCGCAATGTAAAGTATACTGGACACAACGGGACTACGTTTTCCATCATGCTTTGCGGCGGGGACAGGAAGTGGGTGGGAGAGAGCGAAGGACATCCGCAGCCTCGTGCGGGGGAGAGCCAGTGTGAGCCGAGCGACGAAAGGTGGAAGGCGCACGTGAGACTGCCAGAGATTGAGACCAGGCCGGAGAGCAGGAGCTGCCTTGCGGGTGCTGAGAATCAGAGACAGTGCTGGCGGAGACCTATCCACACATCGCTGAGAGGTTTTGCGCAGACACAACGTTCCGGTTTGGACCCCGAGTAAGGAGACCACGATGATCCACTGGGAGTGCAGGCGGTAGGCCGTAATTCTCGTTACCGAAATCAGACAAGCAGGAGAAGCGGATCCGGTGGCACAGAGTTCCAGTAGAATCAAGCGGAGAGAGATCCTTGATCGGACAGCGGAACAGATTGTCTAGCGGATGGGTGAGAGGCCTTCCAGGCCACAGTCCAAGTTTAAACAAAGCACGCTGCAGTATTGTTTAAATCTACAGGGCCCCAACGTGACTAGTCGAAGAATTGCTCAATCCATTCACTGGCCAGTTGAATATAGTACCCGGGTACCTGAATCGCACACACACACCTTTTTGAGACATTACTTTTACGGGACTTACACTCCAGAAACGAAGGGGTTAAACTTTCCTTTTGCCACCGCGTGTTTTTCTCGCATTACAAAATCCTGTCGTTCATATACCATATTCACATTATATATGCCGCTTTATTGGGATCAGTAAAGTATATAATCTATAAAATCCACAACAATGCTGGTGTATATTTATTCCCTAGTGCGGTGAGACTAACCCAAGGTTAAATTCAGCGGCTCCTCCAGGAGTGAGCGCTACAAATGCAAAATTATGCAAGAGTGAAGAACACACAAGCAACTTATACCCAAAATGGTACTGAGTTAGGGAAATCAAAGCAGAAGAAGGATTTGGGAATAATCATAGACTTCAAACTAAGTAACAATGCGCAATTTCAAACAGCAGCCGCCAAGGCCAGCAAGGTATTGGCATGCATTAAAAGGGGAATTCACTCTCGGGATGAAAACATAATTTTGCCTCTGTATAAATCAATGGTATGCCGTGCAATTTTGGGCACCTGTCTTAAGAACAGATATTATAGTGCTAGAAAAAGTGCAGAGACAGGCAACTAAATTAATAAGGGGAATGGAAGGTTTAAGTTATAAGGAAAGGCTAACAAGTTTAAAACCTGTTTAGTTTAGAGAAACGGCGCCTTAGAGGGGATCTGATAACTTTATATAAATATATACGGGGCCATTATAAACCACTGTCTGGAAACCTATTCATTAACCCCTTCGCTGCTAAGGACGCTCTCAGCGCGTCCAACCGCATGTCACGTTCCATGCGGTGGACGCGCTGAGCGCGTCCTCTCTTTGGGGTCAGCGTTCGGCCGATCGCTGGCCCCCCCGGTGCGGGCTGACATCCTCGATGTCAGCCCAGCATCCGGAACCGCCACCAGAGTAATTAGGTGTCATCGCGGGGGCGCGATGACACCTAATTCAGGCGCCCCCCCCGCATGTGCGGAGGAGGCGCCTGAAAGGGAGGGGGGGGGGAAGTCCTTCAGACCTCTCTCCCTCCCGATCGGCGGCGTTGCGGGGGTTAACCCAGGCACCGTTTGGAAGGGCACAGCCTGCCCTTCCAAATGGTACCTGGCATTAACCCCATGGGGGCCGGATCACGAATCGGCGCTGAAAAACGCCGGTTCGTGATCCTTTCCTGGAGCTGGCCGACATCTTGGATGTCGGCCAAGGTTCCGGGAATGCCCCCTGAGGACTGGCGTCATCGTGCATAGCATGATGACGCCAGTCCTGGAGTTAAAGGGTTCATTGGAACCCCCTATCTCCCGATCCGTGGTAGTTAGGGGTTAATGTTTGGTATTGGATTGGCCAGAGCATGGCCGTTCCAACGATACCAAACATGAGTATAAAAAACGTTTGTAAAAAAAAAAAAAAAAAATTAAAAAAAAAATTATAAAAAAAAATAAACAAGTTTTTTTTCTTTTTTTTGGTTTGTTAATGCAGCAATATTGTTCCCATTTCAATTATAATGTGAACAATGATGCTGCACTAACGATTTTTGTATGCGGTGCGTTTGTTAAAAATCGTGTAATTTTCCCCCAAAAAAATGTAACGAGACCCCATCTCTAATTTTTTTAACAAGCGCACCCCATACAAAATATAACCGCAATTGCTCGCATGTTAAAATGTGAAAAAAAAAACACTTTACACGTTGTAAATTATTGAAAATTCATATTTTATTGCATTTTTTGTTATAATATACAGACAGGTCATGACGTATACATATAATAATGACATATTATGAATCTGCCGAGTCTGACGGAAAGAACGATATATAATATGTCTGGGTCATATACTAAAATAAGCCTTAACAACACGTTTAAACATGATGAGCAAAACCGGTAAAAATGACCTCAGCACAGGGGCGGGAAAAGCCTCAGCAGCGAAAGGGTTAACAGGACTATACACAGGACAGGAGGTCACCCATTTAGACAGGACAAAAGGAAATTCAGCCTAAAGCCTAAAGGGTTATTTTATGGTGAGAACAATAAAGCTGAGGAATTCTCTGTCTGTTGAGGTGGTTGAGTCAGAGACTGTACAGACTTTTAAAAAAAGGACTGGATGACTTCCTGCAGACACGGAATATTAAGGGTCATAATATTTAATATGTGAGTAAAAGCTTCTTGATCCAAGGAGAAAACTGTCACATCCTCGGCACCTGCGGCCCCCTTCAAGGGGGGTCTGGACACCCGGCGGGATCGCTGGCTGGCCGGGTGCCAGGAGTTCTGGCTGTACGTGTGGCTGGAGGGGCGAGGTGGGGCGTGGCATGATGACGCGGAACTGCCGGCCTTAAATGCAGGGTGCGCGAGACAGCTCATCGCCCTGACGTGGAGTTATTCCCGCATCGCCTGGTGTATTCACTCTTGTTTCACTGCTCTTCTGAATTACGTTGCCGATATTGATTATATGAGGACCCTGCTTGTCACTGACCCGGATTGCCTTCTTGACTATTCTCTGACTCCTTTTGTATGGGTATTGTGCTTTATGCAGATACTGAGTATAAGTGCATATTCTATCACACAGTCTCCAAGTGTATGCCTGCCCTGCATGGTGCTGATTCTGTCAACCCATCGATCTACCCTGCTGACACGGAGTGTATGAGTATATTGTCTGTTGCCAACTCTGCCTGTAAGACTACGCCTTCTGTTGCCGACTCGGAATATATATATGACCACGCTTCTGTTAAACCTTGGTATATGAACACATTTCTCGAACCTATGCCTAACCGCTTTTCTTGCATCAGTATAGTTAACTTGTTTTAGCTCAGTAGACACTTGGTCTCGAAATCATTTGGTACTGAGTTGTACTTAGTGTTTTTGTTCTGTCTGGCCTCCCTGGCTGGGAGTACTAGGACTCGCAGTCCAGACTGCCTGAAAACCAAAGAGCTCAGGAGTCTGTCCAAAAGGATCCACACCACGGTTATAAGGGGGAGCGCTACATTGAACGTGAGAAAATCTGACTGCCATTCTGGGGTCAAGAAGGATTATTTTCTCAGTGTGTTGCATATTGGCGAGCACTTCAGACTGGGTTTTTTGCCTTCTTTTGGATCACCAGCAGTAGGTGATATGTGAAAGGCTGAACCTGATGGACGCATGTATTTTTCAGCCTATGTAACTATGTAACCTCACTTAAGGAGTGTGTACCTTCGACCAGCAGGCACAGAGACACAGTCTCCTGAAAAACGGGCCAGGAGACAGACTGCCAACCTATACCTGTATTGTGGGAGCCCAACCCACTATATCGTACACACTGTCGAGTAAGACCCCAGAAACCTACAGCTGCTTTCAATCAGCAAACCACTGTTTCAAAGCCTGTGTAACCAGCCTACACCCTCTCTGCCCGTTTGTAACAGACTCTGCGTTGTGTTGTGTGTTGTTTTGCATCAAGGATAAGACTGGCAACTGGATCACTGCAAACATGCGGTTTTAATCTGGGTAAAACACATATAAATAACGCGGCATGAAAATATCCTCTGCGACTTCCACCTCCTTCCTCTGCAGATGCTCCCTTGTGCTATGAGGATGCTGGATTATATAGTCACATTACAATACAATAAATATATATACATACTGTATATACAAAAGTAAAATACATAAATTTAACAGGGAAATACAAATAAAACATAAAAATGGGAATTATAAAAATCATACCTGGGTAAAACACATATAAATAACACGGCATGAAAATATTCTCTGCAACTTCCACCTGCACAAATCAAGCATAGAATTAGCACAGGTTTAGCACTTTCCTTCCTGATATTTTCTCACTCAAACCCCTTTGCTATACAAAAGAGCTGTTTTACTCTGTATAAGTGTAAACTACCCATAAACTAAGATTACATGAATCCTAGAAAACTAACATAACTACACATATATAAGGTTAAAACTAAACATAATAATGGATTTGGAGAAATTTTACATGGGTTTAATACTCTAAGGAATGAGAATCTGAGAGCTCTTCACCTGCATACCTCCTTCCTCTGCAGATGAGCTGACAGGGGATGAGGTCATACCTAATTTGCATATTAGAATCCCTTCCTTAACGGCTGCTCAAATTTATAACAAAAACAACCCAAAAGCTTCCTTTGGGTAAGACATTTACAATTCTACAGGAGTTCATCTAAAATGAGGGATATTAGGGGAATTAACACACACATATACTCTTAAAGACACACACACATATTTACATCTGTTACATTCACCCCTCTTGAATTTCGCTAATATCCTGACCATATAACACACAATGGTCCTACTGAACCAGACTTAAACAAAATGTATTCGTAGTTCAACATGAAAGTTATCTACTTTATAGGTTAAGGAACACCTAAGGTTGATCAAGTCCTAGATATCCTTAGAACAACATACAATGGTCTGGTACAGAATACTTTTAATGAAATTCCCAAATTTCTTATACATTTTTACACAAGTAACTTTTACCCTTTCTTTGGTATGATATCAGATATTAAGAGATATTTAAAATAAAGAACGGATTGATCCTGACCTTTTTATTAAAGATGGGCCCACTCTGAATGTTTATTGACTTCTGAGTCAAAGGTTCAATTAAGCAACTGACCTTTTTCACTACCCTCCCTGTACGGGTTTTAACACTCTGTCAGTAGGAGTTGGTGCTTGTGTGTCAGGATTACTAGTGATGTGAGAGTCTTTCACGATTTCTGTTTGTGCACCAGCGCCATTGATAGGAGGTTCAGCCTCTGCACTACGTGTTTGATCAGAACAAACTTCAATGTACTCAATTTCATTTTCTTCAGGACTCTGTTCATAATCAGTTCGTTCACTATACACTGAGTGATCAGATTCTGAAACATTGTCATCTGCAAAATCTTGGTTTTCAGTTTCTTCCAAACTATCAGAACTTTCTGATTCCAATTGGTCAAACAACTCAAAACGAACAAGACTCATTCTCTGTATCTTTAACGTTAGACTGTATGTTTTCATCACTTTGATGTGGTTCAACTGGTAAGAAACTTATATCTAGCATTAGATTTCGATGAACTACTTTTGACTTGCCTTCTTCATCGATCAATTTGTATATATTGGTTTGTAGATTCCGATCCTTTACAGTATAGACAGTTGGATCCCACTTATCTGCAAGTTTCCTCTTTCGCTTTTGTTTGCTAGAAGCACTCGATCTCCAATGTTGAGATATGTACCCTTGATTCTTCGGTTGTAACACTTGGCTTGCTTCTTCTGTTGTTTTTCAGTATGTTTCTGAGCTATATGTGCTGCTTCATGAAGGTACGACATGAGTGAATTTACATAGCTACTATAATCTACAATTACAGGATCATGTAACACTTGTCCGAACATGACATCAATAGGTAACTTTGGTATACGGCCAAACATAAGCTGAAATGGAGCGTAACCTGTGGTCTCGTGCACTGTTGCATTATAAGCGAATGTCAGAGTCTGTATCTGTTCAGGCCAATTATGTTTCTCTTTGAGCGGTAAAGATCGAAGCATACTGCTTAAGTTCTGTTAAAACGTTCAGTTTCTCCATTTCCCACTGGGTGGTATGCTGTAGTGTGCGACTTTGCAATGCCTGCCAACTTCAACAGTTCTGCTATGAGAGTACTTTCGAAGTTAGTGCCTTGATCTGTATGAATGCGTTGAGGGAAGCCATAGACGCAAAAGACATTGTCCCATAACTTCTTCGCAACTCGTTTTGCTTTTTGATTGGTAAAGTGATCTGTCACTACTAACACGTCTACAGACCGCTGCTTGCTTTCTTCAGGACTCCAAAAATCTAAACACTCCAATTCCATTGGGGTTGACGTCTTGATGCTCTGTAGGGGTGCTTGAGCAGATGGTTTTAGCCAAAATACACCTCTGACAGCCTTTAACGTACTCCCTTATGTCGTGTTCCATCTTCGGCCAGAAAAACCTTTGTCAGGTAAGCTGGAGAGTTCCTGACTGTCCCTGATGTCCAGCCAAATCATGTACAACAGTCAAAACTTTAGACTTAAGACTCGAAGGATGAACAAGGATGACAAGTTGGAATCTCTTATGGGGTCTCTAGAAACGCGGTAGATTACTCCATCTTGAATCTTCAGCCGATCCCATTGCTTGAGAAGGACTAAAACTCTGAAATCCATTCCAGCTCTCTCTCTTCTTGATGGTCGTTTCTTCTGATTCACATATGGCATAATCTTCGAAATCACTGGATCGGACTCTTGACATTGTCGAATCTCCTCAAGAGGGATTGTTGAATTGGTATCACGAGCAGACATTGCGGTGCTCTGGATGGACTGGATTGCTTGCATGGCTCTCAGTTCAGTTACTGTCTCTCACTGATCATGAAAGTTCAACTGAGATCTAACCGTTGCTTGATCACAGGATGTCGGGTTCAACTGAAGTGACACTTGCTGACTGTTCACCTGTAAGCGGAAGGTATCTTGAACTCCATCTTGATCGACGTCTTCAGCCTCAGCAAGTAACCGGTGATATCGCTCTGATATCAGCCTCTGGCTGACAGTTTTCACAAGAGGATCACGACTCAGAGCGTCGGCTACAATATTCTTCCTTCCAGCAATGTGCTTCAGGTCAAAGGTGTAGCCAGAAAGCTTAGACACCCAACGCTGCTCACAAGTATCGAGTTTGGCCTTGGTCAGTATATAAGTGAGCAGATTGTTATCCGTCCATACTGTGAACGTGTGACCCTTCAATCAATGACTGAACTTCTTACACACACTCCACTTCAAAGCTAAAAATTACAGCTTGTGTGCTGGATACCTCTTCTGAGAGTTACTTAGAGCCTTACTTGCGAACGCGATGGGACGTGCTTTCTCCTCGCCTGCTGGTATCTGGGACAAGACAGCGCCAAGTCCATCCAAGGAGGCATTGATCGACAAAATTAATGGCAGCGAAAAGTCAGGATGTGTTAAGACTACGCTATGTAATAGGCAATCCTCCAACTTAGAAAGGGCTTCATCACACTCTGGAGTCCAGTCAGTTGACTTCAGCTTTCTGTAAGTACCACTCCTGCTTTGCCCTTTGTTCTTCTCCTCTGTCCTTTGGTAAGGGAAAAGAGTGGCTTAGCTATGGACGAACAGTTTCGGATAAAATGCTGGTAATAGAGGATCATTCCTATAACGGACTTAATTCTTCGTACGGACGGTGTGCATCCACCTTCTTCCATAAGATAAGATTTTGACAGTTTGGCAATGACTGCTAGGGTCAACAGAAACTCCATCTTCATTGATGATGTGTCCTAGGAACTTGACAGATGCCTGCATCAGATTACACGTTTTGGGACTTAACTTGAGATTGTAGTCCCTCAATCGCTGAAACACCATCTCCAGTCGCTCCAAAGCTGCTTCTTCATTGGGTGCAAATACTAACAAGTCATCCAAGTAACACAGTAGGCTGCTGAAATTCAAATCTCCAAAAATACTCATCATTATCCGCATGAAGGACGTTGGACTATTACACAGTCCCTGAGGCATTCTGTTGTACTCATGGAGTCCTAGTGGAGTCGTAAAAGCTGTGTATTTCTTGTCCTCTTCAGCCATGGAGATGTTATAAAAGCCTGATGTTAGATCCATAGTGCTGAAGAGTGTATTTCTTCCCAATGCGACCAGGCAGTCTGACTGATGTGGGAGTGGGTGTGCATCCTTGATAGTTCTAGCGTTCAGCCATCTGAAATCTGTGCAAATTCTCAGCCCACCATCCTTCTTCCAAACGAGTACCAAAAGGCGAAGCATATTCACTCACTGATTTTCAAATTATTCCTTGCTCCTCCATTTCGGAAAGAACTTGGCGTAGCTTTTGGTAGTGAGCAGGTGGTACTCGACAGTATGGCAATCGGAAAGGACGATCATCTGTTAAACGGATACGGTGCACAAAGCCCCTAACTTCTCCGCAATCCAAGGCATGTTTCGCGAAAACATCATGGTAGTTTTCAAGCAACTGAACAAGCTTGGCTTTGGTTGTATTTCCAACGGAGCAGAAATCGATGTCAAGGTCACTAAGGAGCAGCCGTTAGTCTCTTCTTGAGATCATTCATAGAACTGGGTTGATCACTTGAGCACTTGAGTGTGACTGTAACCCTGTAGCAGCTCACAATCTTCCACAGCCAAACATGGGGATACATCTGCAAGTTTACAATTCCTCCTGAGAGTAACTGGCTTGTCTGATAGGTTGGTAACTTTGAGAGGGACCCAATAGTCTCCCCACAGTGGTGTGACAACATGACCAATCATTATATTTCGTGGCATAGTCCTGGAAGAAGTAGCTTCCACAATTACTGTGCTTCCTGGTGACATAACAGAATTACTCGGCAACCGTCCCAGGACAAGGTGGTTTTTTTTAGCTGCCAAAGTGACTGACTGTTGAAGCTTGACTGTTCCTACTTGTAATGACTGGGGGGGACCTGACTAGACATGGAGCAGGAGGGTATGAGCTATAGTAGCAGTGACTAGGCGTGAATGGACATGAATTTAAAGAGTAAATAAAATAATTTATTTACAACAAGACTAAGTAACAAAAGAGGAACCAATATAAAAAGAGACAGCAGATATCTTGAACAGAATAATACACATGAAATGAGACCAGGGAACTTAAGCAACACAAAAGCATAAAGCATAGAAGCAGACCTGAACTAAATACACAATGAATACTAGACTATACCTGACAGAGAATGCAAGAACTGAGAAAACATAAGCAGGATCAGAATGAGGCTTGAACTCAAAGGGAAAACAGAACAGACTTGACTAGACCAGAACATGAATAAAGTAGAGGCTAGAATCAGAAACAATACCTATCAGAACTGAGCTCCAGAACAAATGAGGCAGCGTCCTACATTGGGTGCTGCCTGCTTTTAAGCACATGAGTTAATTGACTATGGAGTCCAGGTTTGTATCCATGGCATGAATCCAAAAAGAAACAATGTCCAGAATTAGATGCAGATTTCAAAGAAGCCAGAGGTGGCGCCAGATACATGGAATGTCCAGATTCTTCACTGGCAAAGTCCACCTCTCCCAGAGGGGGCACAGGACGTCACATATCCCCTCCTCCACGAGCAGACCCCGGACGCTCAAAACAAGAAAATGAAAAACAGAAAAAAGTTCCACGAGTCAGGATCCTTTCGCGGCACCTGACTCGGCAGGGACTACGTCAGTGCCATCTCGACTCTCAGCGACGACAAAACCTCTAGTATAGCACTTATGAGTTTGTCCGTCCTGTCGGCGACCTTGACACTTGAGTTCTGTGGTGACTTGGACATGATAGCATGACTCGACTGGGCAGCGCCCTTGGCGTGGCTCGGTGGGGCAGCGCCCATGGCACGACTCAGTGAGGCAGCACCCATGGCACGACTCGGTGAGGCAGCACCCATGGCACGACTCAGTGGGGCAGCGCCCCTGGCAAGGCTCGGTGGGGCAGCGCCCCTGGCAAGGCTCAGTGGGGCAGCGCCCTTGGCACGGCTCGGTGGGGCAGCGCCCATGGCACGACTCGGTGGGGCAGCGCCCATGGCACGACTCGGTGGGGCAGCGCCCATGGCAAGATTCGGTGGGGCAGCGCCCATGGCAAGATTCGGTGTGGCAGCGCCCATGGCACGGCTCGGTCGGGCAGCACCCATTGCACAGCTCGGTGGGGCAGCGCCCTTGGCATGGCTCAGTGGGGCAGTGCCCTTGGCACGGCTCAGTGGGGCAGCACCCTTGGCACGGCTCAGTGGGGCAGCACCCTTGGCACGGCTCGGTGTGGCAGCGCCCATGGCAAGACTCGGTGGGGCAGCGCCCTTGGCAAGTCTCAGTGGAGCAGCGCCCCTGGCAAGGCTCGGTGGGCAGCGCCCCTGGCAAGGCTTGGTGGGGCTTGGATCTCAGTACAGCACAACTCTTGAATGACCTGGGTACAGCACGGCTCTACGGTGACCTCGGTGCCAACATTCTGCTGGGCAGTGACCGGCTTGGTTCTGTGGCGACGTCGACGGCCCTGTGGCGGTGTCTCTGGGAAGGTACACTTGGGGTATTCATGCTCCTGATGGGCAGTGCACTCGGAAGATTCTTCACTCTGCAGGGCAGCATACTGGGAAGATTCTTCATGCTGCAGGGCAGCACTCTTGATCTCACCCTGTAGGGCAGTACACTTGCCTTCACCCTGTAGGGCAGAGGACTTGATCTCACCCCGTAGGGCAGCGGATTCGATCTCACCCCGTAGGGCAGCGGACTTGGGCTCACCCCGTAGGACAGCGGACTTGGGCTCACCCCGTAGGACAGCGGACTTGGGCTCACCCCATAGGGCAGCAGACTTGGCTGGAAGCTGCTGAGCAGCAATCAGGAATTGTTCTTGCTGCAGGGCAGCACTCTTGATCTCACCCTGTAGGGCAGTACAGTTGACTTCACCCTGTAGGGCAGCGGACTTGATCTCACCCCATAGGGCAGCGGACTTCGCTGGAAGCTGGTGCACAGCACACTCGATCTCACCCTGTTGGGTAGTACACGTGGAGTCTTTCTCCTGCTGGGCAGCACTCGTGGATTTATTCTCCAGCTGGGCAACATTCGTGATTTCACCCTGTAGGGCAGCGGACTTGGCTGGGCAAGACTTGACCATGGAGACCTGGCAAGGCTGAATCAGGGAGGCTTGAGAAGGCTGGACCATGGGAGCCTTCTGTGGGCACACTTTGCAATTCGGTAAGGCTTGAGAAGGCCGGAACGTGGGGACTTTCTGTGGGCGCACCTTGCAATTTGCTAACCTGTGCTGGCAGGAACCGCAATAGAAACATAGACGCTGGGTTCTTCTCCAGGCTTTCTCCTCTTTAGTCAGAGGTCATCTGGGTTTTTTCTCGGTAGCAGGAACTTGAACAGGCTCCTCAGGGGTCAGTGGTCCTCTTGGACCTGTCTCAGGAACATGAACAGGAACAGTAGGGAAGACATCCCTAGACTTGTGCAGCAGGACTCTAGACAAATCATCCAGGTGCAGCTTAATCAGCTCGTTTGCCCTTCTCAGGTTCTCCAGCAGACTTAGTATCACTGCTAACTCACTTTGTACTGGCTGCCTCATTTTGTAACGACTGGGGGGGGGGCTGACTAGACATGGAGCAGGAGGGTATGAGCTATAGTAGCAGTGACTAGGCGTGAACAGGCATGAATTTACAGAGTAAATAAAAGAATTTATTTACAACAAGACTAAGTAACAAAAAGAGGAACCAATATAAACAGACAGCAGATATCTTGAACAGAATAATACACATGAAATGAGACCAGGGAACTTAAGCAAAACAAAAGCATAAAGCATAGAAGCAGACCTGAACTAAATACACAATGAATACTAGACTATACCTGACGGAGAATGCAAGAACTGAGAAAACATAAGCAGGATCAGAATGAGGCTTGAACTCAAAAGGGAAAACAGAACAGACTTGACTAGACCAGAACATGAATAAAGTAGAGGCTAGAATCAGAAACAATACCTATCAGAACTGAGCTCCAGAACAAATGAGGCAGCGTCCTACATTGGGCGCTGCCTGCTTTTAAGCACATGAGTTAATTGACTATGGAGTCCAGGTGTGTATCCATGGCATGAATCCAAAAAGAAACAATGTCCAGACTTAGATGCAGATTTCAAAGAAGCCAGAGGTGGCGCCAGATACACGGAATGTCCAGATTCTTCACTGGCAAAGTCCACCTCTGCCAGAGGGGGCGCAGGATGTCACACTACTTTATCTGGTGGATTCTCACCCCTCCAACGACATGTATTCGCCATAACATCCAAAAATTGTTCTCAAACAGGAGATGATTCTGGGGCATTGTTAGACAGTATCCTCCAGTAGTCATCACTGATCTTCATCCTGTGCATCAGGAACTTGATCACGTTGGTACCGATGATCAAGTCGTCCCTTCGTCCGGGCATGACTAAAACAGGAACCATACATTTCTCACTATACACTTTCAGCTCAACTTCATATATACATTTGTGCTTGGTTGCTTTACCTCCAGATCCTATTAGCATAATCTCTTGTGGCATTGTTGTGGACTCCTGCAGCACCTTCTCACTCAGCATCTTCTTTTCTGCTTCCTCACTAAAGGTACACGCCATAGATCCTGAGTCTAACATTCCCATCATCTGAAATTTGTTATTGACACAAACAGGTGCATAAAATAATTCATTTAAATACTTCAAGAGTCTGCATATTCTATGCAATGACTTTGACTTCAGCCGGTGCTTGTTCACAAGCGCTCTTATATACTTGTTTGATAGCTGTGGTTCTGAGCGTTTGTTCCGCCCTACCCACACGTCCCCTCTCCAGGTGTGAGTTGCTTAGTTTAAAGCTGGTGCATTCGGAGACGACTGAGCAAACCGGTTGTTATTGCTGAACTGAACATTTGCACAATCCCTATGTGTGTGATCAGAATTGTAACAGCCGAAGCATAATCAATGTCGTCGACGGTGTGCTAGGGCTGAGTGTTCGTGTGACTGACAGACCTTACACGCTCTCATAGATGGTTGGCTTGGTCGAAGATGTTTTGATTCCACTTGGTTATTCTGAGACAGTGCGCGGTCAAGCAAACTTATCAGTGTCTTCATGCAGTTTTCATCATTCTGTGAAAAAGACTGGGCACTAGCATTAGCTCTGTCTGTTGATATAGAAGGAGAATTACTGTTCACAATTTCTCTCTCATTAAGTGACTGGGGAATGAACTACCGCTTTTCTCACAACAGCACTGTGCTTAGATTTAACTGTTAACTGTTCTTTTTTGTTCAATTTGGTACCCATCGACATGTTCTTGTACCTCACTTGCTGTCCATTTATCAGGAGCCTTGAAATTAAATATGGCTGACAAATTTGGATCTGGGCAGTGTTTAAGCCCTTAGTGACCGGGCGGTTTTACACAAATCCGTCCTTTAGTGACCGCTGCTGTTTTTACGTTTCTGCGCTGTTAGTGTTTAGGTCAAATTTTCCTCTTACTCGTTCATTCAACCCACACATATTATACACCTTTTTTCCCGCCATTAAATGGACTTTCTAGAAATACCATTATTTCCATCATATCCAATAATTTACTATAAAAAAAAAATGAAATATGATGAAAAAATGGTAAAAACACACTTTTTCGTAATTTAATCCCCAAAATCTACAACCACCAATAAAGACCCCGGCTAAATAGTTAAAAAATTTTGTCCCGAGAATAGAAATACCCAATTTTTACATGTTTTTGCTTTTTAACCCTTTCACTGCTGAGCCAGTTCACCTATGTGCGCTGCGCTCATTCTGACCATTTTGTGCTAATTATTTTGAGATGACAGCCTAGGTCCTATTTAATTAAACCCCCCAGACAAAAAAAACCTGTCCTGACTCCTCCATGAGTCACATGAAGCAGCACAGCATTATTCACCGGAACCTGTACCATGATTGTCAGCCCTCCTTGAAGCCCTGTGCCAGCCCCCCGCCGCTGGCAGCCCTGCAGCCGCTGAACAGGAAGGAGGGAGGGAGGCACCTGCTCTGGAGTACATTTAAAATCTGTTCTCCACTAAGCCCCCTGGACAGCTCCCACGGGCCACCAACAACTTCATGCAGGTAGGCGACACTGTATGACACCAAAACAGCGTGACCAACACACAGTGAGGGGGTACAGGGAGAGGGTGACTGGAGGTTCAGAGAGAGAATGACTGGGTATGCTGGGAGAGAGTGACTGGGGGTACTGTGAGAAAGAGGGGGTACTTGGAGAGAAAAAGAGAGAGAGAGTGACTGGGGTACTGGGAGAGAGTGAGTGACTGAAGGTACTGGGAGAGAGTGACTTGGGTTACTGGGAGAGTGTGACGGGTACTGGGGGGAGTAACTGGGGGTACTGGGAGAGAGAGAGTGACTGGGGTACTTGGAGAGAGACTGGGGTACTGGGAAAAAGTGGGGGTACTTGGAGAGAGTGACTGGGGGTACTGGGAGAGAGTGAGTGACTGAGGGGTACTGGGGGAGTAACTGGGGGTACTGGGAGAGAGAGTGACTGGGGTACTTTGAGAGAGAGAGAGACTGGGGATACTGGGAAAAAGTGGGGGTAATTGGAGAGTGACTGGGGTATTGAGAGAAAGTGGGGGTACTGAGAGTGACTGGGGGTACTTGGAGGGAGAAGGTGACGGGGGTACTGGGAGAGGGCGGACTGATCTTCATCCGAGTCACGGCACCACTGTAACCGGCCTATACCTTCGCTGCCCGTTCGTAATGGACTCTGCATTGTGTTGTGTGTTGTTGTGCATCAAGGATGAGGCCGGCAACTGGATCACTGCAAACATGCGGTTTTAATCTGGGTAAAACACATATAAATAACACGGCATGAAAATATCCTCTGCAACTTCCACCTCCTTCCTCTGCAGATGCTCCCTCGTGCTCGGAGTATGCTGGATTATATAGTCACATTACAATACAATAAATATATACATATATATACAAAAAGAAAATACATAAATTTAACAGGGAAATACAAATAAAACATAAAAATGGGAATAAAATAAATCATACCTGGGTAAAACACATATAAATAACACGGCATGAAAATATTCTCTGCAATTTCCACCTGCACAGCTCAAGCATAGAATTAGCACAGGTTTAGCACTTTCCTTCCTGATTTTTTCCCACTCAAAGCCCTGTGCTATACAAAAGAGCTGTTTTACTCTGTATAAGTGTAAACTACCCATAAACTAAGATTACATGAACACAGCACATACACACACTTAAGGGCTTTAGAATAAAGAATTGTCAGGAAGGTAGTCCGGGTTGGCAACTAGCAGGGTTCTCATACAGTCCGGTCAAACACAAGTAATCTCACAAAATACGATCAAAACACCAGGCGATGCAGGAAACTCAACTCCACGTCAGCGTGCCGATGAATCTGCTCGCCATTCTTTTAAGACCGGCGGGCACGCGTCCTTCAAGTTGGTTATAAGGCTATTTTATTAAAATAAATAGTTAAAACACCCAAACGCGTTTCGCAATCGTTATCGCTTCACCAGTAGGTGACACCTACTGATGAAGCGATAATGATCGCAAAACGCGTTTGGGTGTTTTATTTGTATTTATTTTATTTTAATAAATTAGCCTTATAACCAATTGCTGGTATCCTGATATTGATTGGAGCAAACAGGTTTCCTCAGGCTGAAGGGGAGATCTGGTGCTCCCTCTAATTTTACTGGTTGCTGGATACATCTGGTGTCTGATTTAGACACAACGCAATGTGAGTGCATTCCCTTATCCTTTACAAACTTCACTGATATTGTCTAAACCTACTACGCTATGGCAGCTTTTTACTTTGTTTGAGGTGGACAATAGAAGTATACGGAGGAGGGGGACACCGCTGTCGGAGGAAGTGCTGATCCTATCTGCAATTTTCATTGTTCCTAATGCTGGAGAGGCCCAGGACAGTTTACAGACTACATCTGTCCCGATGCCTTCCGCCTATGTAGGCACTATGTTCTCGGGCAACGCTGCCTCCTACCTGTGCCACTCCGTGTCCAGGAGTTTACGTGGCTATGGCATTCCTACTTGTCCATATCCCCCACCTGAAGAACCGGGGCCTTATACCGTACAGGGAACTTTTGTCATATCCATCCGGGACACTGTATCAGGAGAATGGACACTACAACCTGTCCACTGATGCCCAGCTGCTGCCAGTTCATGGTCGCACGGAGTGTGACCGTTGAGAGGGGAGTAATGTCATGCCCCATCTCATCACCATCCCCTGATGTTCCTGGAAGCACACTTTATGTTCTGTTCTACTCCTGACCCTGCATGCAGTAATAAACATCCAGCAGTGAAACAGTCATACACCAACACGTGACACACAAAATAAAGGTCTCCGCCCCACACTGACCAATTGCTGGTTCATTTCAGCTTATGTGCTCACAGAGACAAGTGCTGTAGCTTGCTGCTCTGCAAACCAAATCTGTTCCCTTTTTATTTTGTTTCCTGGCTCCTGCAATTATTTCACGCTTCCCACCATCCTACAGAATACTATCCAGTCAGTTTCCATACTTCATCCCCTTCCAAACCTTACCCACCTGGTTATCTGTGCAGGAAACTGCATACCGGGTTCATTTCCCCTACATCCCGGTGCCACCCCGGTACCTGGGCATGCATGACAACCAACGAAATTTCCTCATTTTCGGTGGTTCAGTTTGACAGCTTTAAACAGGCGACTCCCATTTCAATGTAAAAAATATTCCTCGTTTTTTTATTAAATATTTATTCAACCGTTTATTCTTTTCACTTGCAGCAAAAAGTCTAATTTTTTAGGCATTTTTTTAATGAAATTTTTGGATTCCTAATTTATCTTAAAACAAGACTTTTTTTCATTGCCAAATGCAGCCTTTTTTTTCTCTTCTTCTTTCCTTCAGTCTGGCTGCATTCGGCAGGGGCTGTCTATGGTGCTCAAACCAATTCAGTTCCAAGGACAGTAGCTATTCTTGGTGCTGAAACCTATTCAGCACTGAATAAGTTTCCGCACCAAACACAAGGGGGTTACATATCTTTTTGTTTTACCCTAATCTAAGTAATTAATTCATCCTTTTAACATTCTGAAATAATGAATAAAAACAAAATAACTAATAAAACGAAATACGAATCGATCTGAAATACAAAATTACCGATCGTCTGAACTAACAAATCAATCCAAAATACGAATCACGGTAACATAACGAACGCACCGAAACAAATTCAAAACAGAACAAATCGATCAGTAACACAACAAATTTTTCTTTGTGCACATGTCATGAAATAATGTATAAGGTCCGATGAATAACAATAAAAAGGTCTGTTATAGAAGAATAATAATAAAAACGCCATTAAAAAAAATAATTGGAATAAAAATGTTGGGGGGTGTGGCCGACGGCGGACTAAAAAGGACCAGAGAGTGTGGAGCTCTGATCCTACTTCACTTACTAGCGAACTTTGTGGTGCTTTTGGACCAGAATACTTCCCCCGGCTGTTGCTCTGCCATCGGCCGTCAGTCTGTGGAGCTCTGGATGTATAAAGGAAAGAGAATTGTGAAGCATAATCTGCAAGACAAATCAATACACACATAGTGCAGACTGCAGATACAACATTTAATCAGTTATGCCCCCGCTGGATTGGCACTCACAAGATAAATAACTTAATCAGGCACATAGCAGGTACTTGGTTACCCTCTCCTGATAGATTGTGTTGCCTGTAAACTTCTCCTCTAGATTGTAAACTCCTGGGTGTCCTCTGCTCCTCCAGATTGTAAACTCCTGGGTGTCCTTTGCTCCTCCAGATTGTAAACTCCTGGGTGTCCTCTGCTCCTCCAGATTGTAAACTCCTGGGTGTCCTCTGCTCCTCCAGATTGTAAACTCCTGGGTGTCCTCTGCTCCTCCAGATTGTAAACTCCTGGGTATCCTCTGCTCCTCCAGATTGTAAACTCCTGGGTGTCCTCTGCTCCTCCAGATTGTAAACTCCTGGGTGCTCACTGCTCCTCCAGATTGTAAACTCCTGGGTGCTCACTGCTCCTCTAGATTGTAAACTCCTGGGTGTCCTCTGCTCCTCCAGATTGTAAACTGCTGGGTGCTGTCTGCTCCTCTAGATTGTAAACTCCTGGGTGTCCTCTGCTCCTCTAGATTGTAAACTCCTGGGTGCTCTCTGTTTCTCTAGATTGTAAACTCCTGGGTGCTCTCTGCTCCTCTAGATTGTAAGCTCCTGGGTGTCCTCTGCTCCTCCAGATTGTAAACTCCTGGGTGTCCTCTGCTCCTCCAGATTGTGAGCTCCTGGGTGTCCTCTGCTCCTCCAGATTGTAAACTCCTGGGTGCTCACTGCTCCTCTAGATTGTAAGCTCCTGGGTGTCCTCTGCTCCTCCAGATTGTAAACTGCTGGGTGCTCTCTGCTCCTCCAGATTGTAAACTCCTGGGTGTCCTCTGCTCCTCCAGATTGTAAACTCCTGGGTGCTCACTGCTCCTCTAGATTGTAAACTCCTGGGTGTCCTCTGCTCCTCCAGATTGTAAAATGCTGGGTGCTCTCTGCTCCTCTAGATTGTAAGCTCCTGGGTGTCCTCTGCTCCTCTAGATTGTAAACTCCTGGGTGCTCTCTGCTCCTCTAGATTGTAAACTCCTGGGTGTCCCCTGCTCCTCCAAATTGTAAGCTCCTGGGTGTCCTCTGCTCCTCCAGATTGTAAACTCCTGTGTACTCTCTGCTCCTCTAGATTGTAAACTCCTGGGTGTCCTCTAGATTGTAAGCTCCTGGGTGCCTTCTGGTCCTCTAGATTGTAAACTCCTGGGTGCTCTCTGCTCCTCTAGATTGTAAGCTCCTGGGTGTCCTCTGCTCCTCCAGATTGTAAACTCCTGGGTGTCCTCTGCTCCTCCAGATTGTAAACTCCTGAGTGCTCTCTGCTCCTCTAGATTGTAAACTCCTGGGTGTCCTCTGCTCCTCCAGATTGTACACTCCTGGGTGCTCTCTGCTCCTCCAGATTGTAAACTCCTGTGAGCCAGGCCCTCTGCTCCTCTAGATTGTAAACTCATGTGAGCCGGGCCCTCTGCTCCTCTAGATTGTAAGCTCCTGTGAGCCGGACCCTCTGCTCCTCTAGATTGTAAACTCCTGTGAGCCGGGCCCTCTGCTCCTCTAGATTGTAAACTCCTGTGAGCCGGGCCCTCTGCTCCTCTAGATTGTAAACTCCTGTGAGCCGGGCCCTCTGCTCCTTTAGATTGTAAACTCCTGTGAGCCGGGCCCTCTGTAAATTCTCGTGAGTCGGGCTCTCTGCTAAAACACCTTATTTTCTGTCAGTGCCCCTCCCGAGACTAGTCTCTGGATCCGCCCCTGGGCAGCAGCCACGAACTGCCCTTTCAGGCGCTGACTTGGAGGGACAGCTGGTGGTGGAGGAGCTTGATACCCCCTCTGTCTCGCACGTGGCGCCATTGGACCCGGGAGGGGATTCTCTTCCCGCCACCAAGGGGGACATCCTTCTGGATGACGCCAGGACTTCCAGTCCCTCGGCACGACGGTTGCTGAGACCAGGGCCCAAGTGGAGGACCTCAGGCCCCGCACACAGGTGGTTGAGGGGACGCAGGCTGGAACCTCCTCCTCCCTGCAAGCGCTGCACCAGCAGATCAGCAGCTTACACTCTGCCGTGATGGCGTTGGAATCGAGGCACAGGCGCTGGAACGTGAAGATGCGGGGAGTGACGGAGACCGTTCCGAACTTGGACTTAGTGTCCTATGTTATACGCTGTTTAGAGACTGTTCTCAGTCCCACGGAACTAAGACGAGACCCGGTCCTCACGACCCTACGCATACGGAAGGCTGCCTTGGCTCCCGCGAAAGCACCACGCGATGTGATTGTCACTTTTCGTGAAGCGACTCTACATTCCTCACTGTTCCGTGCAGTGCGAAATATGCCTGCGGTCCTCTTTGAGGGAGCCTCCATCGCTATATTTTGGGACCTCCCTTTCCTAGTGCTGGCTGCTCGGCGACAATTTCAGCCTGTTACGACCCTCCTCCGTGCCCATGCCATTGGATACAGATGGGGCGCTTCTGGCTCCCTCATTATCTCCTCAGAGGGCGGACAGACACTTGTGGCTGCTACAGTGGACGAGGCTGAGGGACACCTTCGTTCATTGGGCCTACTCCCAGCACTTTCAGGTCCGGCTGCAGCGAACTCGTCTGTGGGCTCTCCCTTGACCCCCGGCGGCTCGGACTGAAATCGAGTCCCTGAGGCACTTCGGCTGAAGCTCCTGCCCTGTTTTGACTTGTTGCCCTCCCCCTTTTCCTTATTGCCTCCCCCCATTTTTGTTTTGGCATTTTTTGGGATATCCCGAGGCTAGTGACTTATCTGGCCCTCAGGACCCCTGGCCTTGTGACGGTATCCTTCCATGGCCTTCCACTGTTCTACGGACACTAGGGAGTGCGCCAGGAATGTCATGTTTTGGCCCCTATCACTCCCCCCTTTCCTATTCCCTTCTCTCTCTCTTTTCTTCCCTCCTCAACCCTTGTTATTATGGAGGTTCTCTATGTTTTAGTGCATTGTTTGGTGAATTTATATGGCCCTGTGAGGCCCTTTCCTTATTGATCTTAGGCTGACATTGTAATACCATGACTCTTTACATGATATGTTGTGGTCCTGCGAGACCTCTTATAATTCGCTTTGCTGTCTGTTTCTCTGGAAAACCCAAAAAAAAGAATTTTTAAAAAAATGTCACCGACAAAATCCTGAAAAATGCTTAACAAAATAAAAAGAGACTTTTGCTGCAAATAAAAAGAATAAATGGTTAAATAAAAAAATTATAAAAGCAGGGTTTTTCTTTTACATGGAAACCTATAGGATTTGCATGCTTAAACTTGTCCAATGAAAACACCAAATATCTGGACATTTTTGAGAACTTTTCACTGCTGTTCAGTGTTCTCTGAATAGACTTAACGTTACGACTTAAGATCACTGTTGATTCGCTAATATTTGGCAAATAGCCACGGAATTGCACTGAAGGGAATGGGACCACCAAAAACGCCTCGCACTGATCGGTAGCAACCTATATACATTTCTTTAGTTTAATATGGGACACATATATGCAGAATCCCTGTTATTAAGTTTAGTTTCTGTATCCTACAGGATTAGTTTTATTTCTGAAGAAATGATCTGCAATTTCCCCGAAATCACGTGTTCTGTATGTTAGGGGGGTTTTTTCCAGCCACTGCATCCCGCTCTACCAATTAGAGCATGAGATGAGAAACACAGCCTCTTTTGCAGAAATGTATAAATAATGTGTTCAGACAAAGAGAACCAGAGATGTGTTTTGAGTGACTAAAAGGCTTCCGTGTCTTAATTTATCATTCTAATCATCTCTCCTTCAACGTTGATGAGATTTAATCCAAGGTGTCAATATCAGCTCGAGACAGGGTTTCGAGATAAGAACAAAAAGGACGGACAGGAGACTGTTATATCTCAACAGATTTGGAGGCAGCTGCCGAGATGACCTGTCACCCCTCGTCCTGGTGAGTATTTTTCTTGTCCAGACGAGGGCTCTGACCCCGGTTTACGAGCTAAATTTGTCCGTGCTGTCCGTGCCTTTTTTTTTTTTTTTTAATGTATCTGGGATACAGACATAACTAAATTGGGACAGAGTTCCCGTACGGGAGTATGTCAGGGACTGCTCCCCTCTAGGGTATCTGGGATACCCAAGACAACCTTGGATTAACATCTAAAACTGTATATTTGATGCATGCTTATCAATAAGTATATAGATATATATTGTTAAAGTATAAGTTAAAGTGCCGAGTGGTCTGTAAGGTAAGACGGACGCTTGTCATTCCTGTATTACCGGTTTAATTATATATGTGTATAAATGTTATGAATGTGGATTTAGAGTTGTGTGTGTATATGTGCTCTGTGCAGTAAGTGTATATATGTGATATATGGCTGCAGCCAGTGTGGGTATGTGCTATTTACATAGCAAAAGTGATATATAGATATATATTCTTAAAGTATATAAGTTGTTTTTTTTCCTCGAGCACTGTGAAGAGCCTCTTTTTTCTTTCTCTTTCTTTCTCTATTTTATCTGTCTGAATATTTAATTGTACAACTAACCATGGGTACTCAAAATAGCAAGGTTAAAGAATATCCTTTACCATTAGTAGGGGAATCCTGTAAAGATTATGTAGCAAGAGTAGGAGGGACAGATTACTATTTTATTAATCCTTGGGTGGATAATATGGCGGGATGGACGGAGGCAGTCGGTAGTTTTAACCCAATCCCCAGACAAGGTGATAACAGTCTTTTCCACATGGATATGGTAAAGGGGTTATGCCTTGATGACACCGAAGCATGGCCCTATTACCGGGGAGACCCTCAGTGGGACATGCAAGACATGAGACTGGGAGGAGAACAGTGGTTAATTTTGGCAAGTCATTAGTTTAATAGACAGACTAAACGATGCAAAAAGGCCCCCGCAACAAGGTCTGATTGTTCCAGAGAACATAAAATAGAACAAAGTGTAGCGCTCACTCCCGGAGGAGCCGCTGAAAATGAACCACGGGTCAGTCTCCCCGCACTAGGGAATAAATATACTCCAGCACCGTTGTGGATTTTATAATTTATATAGTTTACTGAAGTAAAAGGCATATAATAATACACGGTGTCTGTAGATATATTTACAGTATTTCGTATTGCGGTAAACGCGCAGCGGGAAAAAGAAATGCGAGACTTCGTATTTCTGGAAAAATACACGACCGAGCAGAAAATACAATGCGTCGTAATTACGAGAAACGCGCAGCGGAAAAGAACCCAAAATAAGATGCGAATCTTTTCCCCTTTTTCGGATCTTAGGGAGTGAGTCCCGAACAGGTTAAGTCCCGATTTGTGAGTGTATGTGTGTGTTAGGGTACCCGGGTACTATTCAACTGGCCAGTGAATCTTTTAAGCGATGTCTTCGACTAGTCAAGTTGGGGCCCTGTGGGTTTCAGAAATAAACAACAGCGTGCTTGCTTGAGCTTTTGTAAAACCGGCCTTGGAGGCCTCTCACCCATCCGTTGATCACCCAGGCTCCGCTGACCCAGGACGTCTCTCCGCTTGTTTCCTCGCTGGGATACCGGCTACTGGATAGGTGGTCAGGCTTTCTGTGCTCCGACCCGGACTTGTCCAGCTACCGCCTGCTCTCCCGTCCTATGGACTCGCGGTACTCCTCACTCGAGGTCCTCAGCTCGTCTGGATAACAACTTGGGCGATGTCTGTCGATGAGTAAGGCTCCTTCTGGCAAGGCAGGATAACCCCACTTGGATCCCAATAGGCCACACTTGTGCTCCGGCCTAATCACAGTTCAGCTCCTGCAGCACTGCGTCTTCCCTCATGCACTCCCTGGCGCGCTCTGGCGCGTTCTCCACGAGGCTCAGGATGTACAGCGTCTGTGTCCCACCCACTTCCTGTCTGTTTGCAAAGCACGCCGGGAAATGTAGTCCCAATGTTCAGTGTCTCTGATTGCGCTTGTCTCCCTCCGGTGGCCAAAAATAGGTACTGCCACAGTAAGAGTTTAAACACAGCGCTACACTCTCCCCCTCCTAGAACTCTTGGGTCTCTCCAAGGAGGTACAACAGTTACATTTTTTATACAATTAGATAACAGATACAGGGTTGGCAGCAAACATACAGTGGGTTAGATACACTTCTTCAAGTTGACTCATGTTTTGTGCTACCTCAGCTAACATAGCAGACACTTCGGGCAACCTCTGCACTGTGGTGATGGCCTCTTCAGTGCTATGTCCTGGTGAGTCGTAGGTGAGTCGCTGGGGCGGTCGAACAGAGCGTTTTGGTTCTGGCTCAATCAGTTCCTCTTCAGGTGGAAGTACTATAGGTGCTGGCTCAGTCCTTCTTTCTACTACTGGAGCAGACATTTCTTCGGAGTATGATCCCTCCAGTGAAGGCATAGAACTGTAGTCATAAGACTCGGCTTCGGGAGCTACAGGAATTTCAACAGTCTCAGGAATCTCTAGCTGAAATTCAAGAGCTTCAGGGATTTCAACAGTCTCAGGGACTTCCAGCAGAAATTCAGGAGCTTCAGGCCTCAAATTACTCTCCCACCGCTCAGGAACAACGACAACCTCCTCAGGCTCCGGTGAGCGCATCCAGTCCAGACAATAACTCTCTTCTTCACTGTCTCTTTCGCTCTCTTCGACAACCCGGGTCTGTTGAGACCGAGTAACAGGAGGCAAACGTGGAGCAGGCGGATTTGACGACAGAGGCAGTTCGTCCCCAACTGGCATCCTCACAGCCTCTCTCAAAGGTAACAAATGATTCCGGTGCCAGTTCTTAAGAGGCCCAGCCTTTCCATCCGGCCGGATTTGATACACCGGCAGACCCGGCAGTTGCTTGCAGACAATGTAGACTTGAGAACTCCATCTATCCGCCAACTTGTGTCTCGCAGCAGCACCCAAGTTCTTCAACAGAACCCTATCACCGGGTTGTAGATCTTGTATCCGAACTTTCAAGTCATAATTCCTCTTGTTCCTTTGCTCCCTGTTTCCTGAGGTCAAACGGGCCTGTTCAAACGCAGAAGCCAGGTTCTTCCGAAGTCTATCCACGTAGTTTCTATGGGAAGCTACCGACGTCTGGTCTAGAGATAACCCAAACGCCAAATCAACTGGCAGTCGGGCTTCTCTTCCGAACATAAGACGGTACGGTGAGTATCCAGTTGCATCACTCTCCGTACTGTTATATGCATGCAACAGAGTAGCTATGTGACGACTCCAACTCTGCTTCTCTATGTTCGACAAAGTCCCCAGCATATTCAGCAGCGTGCGATTAAACCTTTCAGGCTGAGCATCACCTTGAGGGTGATATGGTGTAGTTCGGGTCTTTTGGATTCCCAACAGTTCCAACAATTGCCCAACAAGTCGGCTTTCAAAGTCTCTACCCTGATCAGAGTGTATTCTCTTTGGCAGGCCGTAGTGAACAAAGAACTTTTCCATCAGAGCCTTGGCTACTGTCGGAGCGCGTTGATCTTTCGTGGAAAAGGCTTGGGCGTAACGAGTGAAATGGTCAGTCACTATTAGAATGTTCCCTTGCCCGCTAGCATCCGGCTCTAAGCACAGGAAGTCAATGCACACCAAATCCATGGGTCCCTGACTCTGTAGATGGCTCATTGGAGCGGTTCGGGTTGGTAGAGTCTTCCTCTGAATACACCTCAGACAGGAATGGCAGTAACTTTCCACTTCAGCTCTCATGCAAGGCCAATAGAATCTGTCTCGCACCAGCTTAAAAGTTCTCTCAGCATCCAAATGTCCATGCTCATCATGTAACGATCGCAGCACACTCTCTCTATGCTTAGTGGGAAGGAATAGCTGTTGAGTCTCTTCAGCGTTTGTTGAGGGGCCCCTTCGGTAGACCACCCCATCCAACATCTTCAACCGTTCCCACTCTTTGTAGACCAATCTGGCTCCATCCGGGGAATTGGTCAGCAGAATTTCCCGCTGGTTCGCAGTTAGGGCCTTTATGGTCAATGCAATTAAAGGGTCTCTGGCCTGATCCGCCTTCAGGTCTTGTTTTGAAAAGGTAGGTAGACTTTCATCCCTCAATTGTGTAGGGTTACAGTAAAACTCAGGAACAGCCGCAGCCATGACTCCTATGGCCTCCTCTTCAATCCCTCCCTTGACCCGGCGCTCTGCTCCTTGACACAAAGCTTGCACCCCGTCTGGAGTTAACTGAGTCCATTCTGTAGTGTAGGGTCTTCTCGATAAAGCATCAGCATCTCGATTATTCACCCCAGGGCGATACTTCAGGCTGAACCGGAACCCTGACAGAGCGGCCAACCACCGATGTCCCGTTGCGTCCAGTTTCGCAGTAGTGAGAACATAAGTAAGAGGATTGTTATCTGTTTTTATCACAAACTCGGCTCCATACAGATAGTCTTTTAACTTGTCTACCCCTGCCCACTTTAAGGCTAGGAACTCCAACTTGTGGGTAGGATAGTTCTTTTCTGAAGGCGTAAGGCTCCGACTCACGTACGCTACAGGCCTCAGCAATCCACCATACTCCTGATACAGGACTCCTCCTAGACCTTCTCTGCTGGCATCCACATGTAACTCATACGGCTTGTGAGGGTCCGCATAGGCCAAGACAGGAGCTTGAGTTAGACTCTCTTTTAGCTTCAAGAAAGAGCCTTCACACTGACTAGTCCATTCGCCCTGTATGGACTCTCGAGCTTTCCTTGGCCCTGGAGCTGACGGGTTTCGGTCAGAGGCCTTGCAGCCTTCTTCGGTGTTTTACTTCTGTAGGAGTTTGTTCAATGGTTGAGCTATCTTTGCGAATCCTCCTACAAATCTTCGATAATAGGAACAGAACCCCAAGAAAGATCTAAGTTCAGTGACGTTTCTGGGTCTGGGCCAAGAAGCTACGGCCTCCAACTTCCGAGGATCTGTCGAAACACCTTCTGCTGAGACCACATGTCCCAGATACGTAACAGACGGTAGGCAGAATTGGCATTTCTCCAGAGACAGTTTCAATCCCTCTTCATGGAGCCTCTTCAAGACCTTCTCCAAACGTTGCTCATGCTCTTCCAGAGTCTTCCCAAACACGATTATGTCATCCAGGTACACTAATACTTCGATCAGATTCATGTCCCCGACTGTCTTCTCCATTAACCGTTGGAATGTGGCTGGAGCCCCCGTAAGGCCTTGAGGCATTCTGTTGAATTCAAAGAACCCCAATGGACAGATGAACGCAGTTTTCTCTTTGTCTTCGGGATGCATTGGTATCTGGTGATACCTGCTTCGTAGGTCTAGTACACTAAACCATTTCGCTCCAGACAAACACTGTAAGGCATCTTCTATCCGAGGAGTTGCATATTGGTCTGGGATGGTTCTCCGGTTCAATGTGCGGTAGTCTATGCATAGGCGGACAGAACCGTTCTTCTTCCGGACCATCACTATTGGAGATGCGTATGGACTCCTGGACTCTTGGATCACCTTGGTTCTTTGCAATTCATTCAGCTGCTCTCGCAGATCATCTAAGTCTCCCAGCGGAACTCGCCTTGACCTTTCACGAAACGGCTTGTCTTCTTGTAATCGAATGCGGTGCTCAGTACTTTTAGCTAGGCCTACGTCGAACTCATCTTTCGAGAACAGTTCTCTCCACTTCAAAACTTGAGACTGAAGACGTTTCTTCCACTCGGAGGAAATGGGAGTGTCCTTGGGGTAGAATCTTTCATCTGGAATCTCTTTATCCACTCCCCCTCCTAAATCAGTGGAGAGGGGCGTAGCGGACTCCACTTGCCCGATAGGCATTCGTGCTTTAAGGACTACTGGAGGATCAGACACATTGCACACGCTGACTGAGACTCTTCCTCGTGTTCTTTTCAGAGCTTTAGTGGAGATTATTTCAGGGATTACCTCAACTCCGGCTTCACTTCCATGATTAAAATCGGTCTCCAGCACTACATAGGGGCCTGGTTGCGATCCATTCAACTTGACTGAAGCCCGGAAACTTGCTACTTCTCCTGCTTGCAGAACCTTCTCTGTTCCTTCTAATCTCCATAGGCGCCCCACTTCGGCAGGTGCCTTCTGTTCTTCGACCATCCTCTGATAGACCGGACGTAACATTGGGTGTACTCCTTGAGTAGAACCTTCTTCCAATACGATAGGTGTCAGGAGACGCCGCACCAAATCAGTATTCGTCCCCACTATCATGGAACTTCTGTTTGCACCTGAGGGTCGAGGACACACAATGGCCAATGCATCGCAACCTCAGGACTGCCCGATGACTTCGGATACGATCTCCAATTTCACCTGTAGATACCCGTCATAGGGGAGTTTCTCAGTTCCGATACCCCAGATTTCCAGGTCCTTCAATTTCTGTAGAGGAATGTGCTTCAAATGTTTCTCATAGAAGTCTCGGTAGATCAATGTCACTTGAGCCCCTGAATCCAACAAGACTCTAGTGTAGACTCCCTCCACTTGGATTGGCACAATAGGAGAAGGACCTATCAGTTGGTCAGGAAACTTGGTGGCGGTATCAGGACACTTAGACCCAGTTTGCTGTACCCTGGTCCTTTTCTTGGCCCGTGTAGGTTTTGGGTGTGCATTGCTTCCCCATGACGTAGGTCCGGATGCTAAGGGAGTGACTCTTTCAGTCCTGGCAGGCTCAGCAGTTGGCCGGACTTTGGGCCCTCTCGCCCTCTTAGCCCTGGCTTGATTTTTGGAGCGGGGTTCAATCTCCGGGCACCTAGGTTGCTCCTTCCCTGGCGCCCTCTGGCGTTTCCCGCCGGTGAGGTAGATAACAGTCCCTCTAAGGCTTTTAACAACTCATCAACTCTATTCCTCTCAGGCTTTCGGTCTTTGCATTGTGCGCGGAAGTGGCCCATTTCTCCACAACCGAAACACCTCTTTTTAGAAAGTGGAGACGCAGTCGCCTGTTGTGATTCAGTTAAAGGACCTTGGCTAGACGCCACAGCAACTCCGGTTGTCTGCATGCCTGTAAGGAACTTCTGCATCTCTGCCTGCATTTCTGTCACCTTCATCAACACTCGGCACAGTTCCGCGTGCGCCTGCTGCAATTCGGCTTGAGCTTCCTGTACTTTCTTAACAGTTTTGTGCAACTCACCACGTTCAGAGAGGTGTAATTCTTTGGCAGCCCTCTCTGTGGATTTAAAAGCGATCAGGTGCTCTTGCTCGTCCACGTCGGACCCGTAAGTATCCAGCGAATCGCTTTCAGGCTGCAGACCGTCGTTATGCCTTACAGGTTGTACGTAAGCTCTTTCCCCTCGCCTGAAGGATTTTTCCTCCAGCAAAGCCTCCTCCTCTCTGACAGCTCGGATCAGTTCCAGGTACTTCAGTTCTTGATTACCTGCTCTGCTTCTCAGCTGCAGCATCACTGGATCTAGAGGTTGAGAGCCCCTCAGGATCTGTTTTATTCGGATCTTATCCACTTCGGCCGGCTCGGCCCCTTTCTTGAGGAGTATCTGGTGCAGAATCTTATCTAGGCGCCTCATGTATTCGGTCATTCTCTCACCTTTCCGCTGATAGGTGTGTTCATACTGATATACAAGCTCTGCGACCTTTTCTGTTCGCCCAAAAACTTCCTCCAAAACGTTTAAATAATCTAAAGCAGTACAGTCTTTTCTACTCAGTTTTAGGTTTCTCACCGCTTCTGACGAAGGTCCCTTTAAACTCTCGGTGATCCTTTGCTTTTTCTGGGCTTCAGGGACGTCCCACTCATCCAGAGCCTGCATCGCCTGTTCCACCCATTCCTCAAAGGTTTCTTCTCCCACCGGAATTGGTACGTTTCCTGTAAAATTTCTCAACCGTCGATAACCGAAGTTAGTGTGCGGAGGGCTTGTTCTCTGACACGTAGCCAGCAAATCTCCAATAGCCACTATGAATTCAGGCCCGATCATGGCCAACGGACTGGGCGCGGGAACACTTGCGGATTCGCCACGTGGCGCACTTGGCTGAATCAGTTGGACTTCCACCTCATCGGTCAGCTTCATGCTTGCACCCTGAAAACACACTGGAACACCCTTTCTCCATTCAAAAAGAATATACGTGTGAGAGGTATCTGTGTTCTTTTAATGTCCAGAATTAACCCCTGATGGTCTGGTGTCAGCGCGGCCATGGCCTGGCGAATCTGATCTTCGGCCCAAGTGTCTGCGGGAATATCCATGGCTATACAACATTCCAACTGACTACTGTGCTCCTCACACCATTCGGCAACAGTGTCTGGATCCATATTTAACCCTTTAGATGCGGTTTTTCCAGAGACTGGATCCCGGACGAACCCCCACGTGTAGCGCTCACTCCCGGAGGAGCCGCTGAAAATGAACCACGGGTCAGTCTCCCCGCACTAGGGAATAAATATACTCCAGCACCGTTGTGGATTTTATAATTTATATAGTTTACTGAAGTAAAAGGCATATAATAATACACGGTGTTTGTAGATATATTTACAGTATTTCGTATTGCGGTAAACGCGCAGCGGGAAAAAGAAATGCGAGACTTCGTATTTCTGGAAAAATACACGACCGAGCAGAAAATACAACGCTTCATAATTACGAGAAACGCGCAGTGGAAAAGAACCCAAAATAAGATGCGAATCTTTTCCCCTTTTTCGGATCTTAGGGAGTGAGTCCCGAACAGGTTAAGTCCCGATTTGTGAGTGTATGTGTGTGTTAGGGTACCCGGGTACTATTCAACTGGCCAGTGAATCTTTTAAGCGATGTCTTCGACTAGTCAAGTTGGGGCCCTGTGGGTTTCAGAAATAAACAACAGCGTGCTTGCTTGAGCTTTTGTAAAACCGGCCTTGGAGGCCTCTCACCCATCCGTTGATCACCCAGGCTCCGCTGACCCAGGACGTCTCTCCGCTTGTTTCCTCGCTGGGATACCGGCTACTGGATAGGTGGTCAGGCTTTCTGTGCTCCGACCCGGACTTGTCCAGCTACCGCCTGCTCTCCCGTCCTATGGACTCACGGTACTCCTCACTCGAGGTCCTCAGCTTGTCTGGATAACAACTTGGGCGATGTCTGTCGATGAGTAAGGCTCCTTCTGGCAAGGCAGGATAACCCCACTTGGATCCCAATAGGCCACACTTGTGCTCCGGCCTAATCACGGTTCAGCTCCGGCAGCACTGCGTCTTCCCTCATGCACTCCCTGGCGCGCTCTGGCGCGTTCTCCACGAGGCTCAGGATGTACAGCGTCTGTGTCCCACCCACTTCCTGTCTGTTTGCAAAGCACGCCGGGAAATGTAGTCCCAATGTTCAGTGTCTCTGATCGCGCTTGTCTCCCTCCGGTGGCCAAAAATAGGTACTGCCACAGTAAGAGTTTAAACACAGCGCTACAAAAGTATACCACGCAATAAACAGGAAGTGCCTCGTGCCAACTGGGGACCTCGACCCCCTCCTCCTTATAAGCAGTCAATATACCCTTCCCTAGTGGGGTTTTCTGACACTGAGATATTGGGTGCAGTGGGAGCAATGGAGGACCACAAATCCTCAGCCCCCACCAAGTCCGATGATACTAAACAGGAGAACACACAAAAAAACCCTGAACCAAGTGCGCCCCCTTTGTTTAGAAATAGTGGTGAGCCTTCCCAGATCATAACCCGCACTCAGGCTGGGACCCCGATCAATCCACCAGTTAAATATGATGATGTTCTTTATCTTCCTTTTATGACCGTTGGAGACAGATTATTAAAAAAAAAAGGCTTTGGATATAGAAGATATTAATAAAATTTTAACACACTGTCCAAAGCCAAGAGAGACCCCTTTAGGCACACTCAACTATCTAAAAAAGGCTTGTAACGGCCGCAATTTTACGCAGGAAGACATGAGACTAATTATAGACGCTATTATAGATAAACAGGCTGGATGGAAGTGGAGCCACGTCCCTTCCATTTCTGAGATACAAAAACATCCAACATCTGATAATTATATTTTAAACGATGAAGATGGAATTAATAAAATGTGGCAGGAAATTGAAAACGAAATGACCCTGGTTTACAAAGCACGGTCATCCTTGCCCATAGCGGTTGCATGCAAACAAAAACAAGGGGAGGGATCTCCTTGGGAAACTAGAAGTCACAATATATTCCAGAACAGGGGGTCTTATTATTGACTCACCAACACTCCCTCTTTTCTTAGACATGCACCACCATTTTTTACTGACTACAGAAACGCTACCCACTGAACTCCGGGACCCTATGACACTGGACTGATTAGCTGCACTCCATATAAAGCCAGACTATATGACAATTGCAACCCTGTCTACCAGAAACAGTATTCTTTGTCCAAAGAAAAAGAGGACGGATTGCACCCCTATTAACCCCGTAAACAAAGCTGACGGCACTGTCAGGTTCGTCCAAGACTTGCGCGCAGTTAATTCCCTAGTGATTCCAATAGCACCAATTGTCCCAGATGTTACATCACTCCTGTCATCCATACCGGCTGCACACACACATTTTTCAGTGATTGCTCTCAAGAATGCATTTTTTAGCATCCCTGTGCACCCAGACACGGCACTACTTTTTGCATTTTCATTCGAAGGCACACAGCTTACCTGGTCTAGAATGCCCCAGGGGTACGTTGATTCCCCGGTGGTCTATAGCATTGTGTTACAGGCCACTCTGAAATCCTGGCACCCCAGCCATGGTTCTGTCCTGCTGCAGTATGTGGATGATCTCCTCGTGTGCAGTCCTTCGGAGGAGGCCAGCCGGGAGGATGGTGTATCTCTATTAAAATGGTTACGAGAATGTGGGCATAAGGTCTCTCTACAGAAAATGCAATGGTGTAAAAAGCAAGTCGAATATTTGGGGTTTGTTCTCAGACAGGGAGAACGGAGCATCAGTCAGAAGCGAGTCCAGTCTGTCACGGGCCTGGTCAACCCGAAAACCAAGAAGGACATGCGGTCATTCTTGGGTATGATAAATTATTGTAGACAGTGGATCCCTGACTGCTCCTATTACGATAACATTCTGAGACAAGCCACCCTGTTGGGTCAATCCGATATGATAAAATGGTCAAACGAAATGTTAAATGCCTTTAGGGTTCTCAGAAATACAATGATGACAAGCCCCGCGCTCGGCCTCCCCGATTATGTTCTTCCATTTCATTTGTTTGCAAGGGACAACTGTAAAACCATGGCCGGGGTACTGACGCAAGAACACGGTGGCCGGTTGCGCCCAGTCGTTTTTTTTTTTTCCAAAATACTGCCAGTCACAGTGCAAGGGATGCCGGCATGTCTGAGGGCTCTAGCTGCATGCGCAATGGCTGTCAGTATGGCAGGCCAGTACACTTTAGGATGCGAAACTTACCTACACACAACACATGATGTCCTGGCTTTACTTAGAGGCATACACACCCAGCCCATGTCTTCCCAGCGTTTCAGCGGCTATGAGGTCATTCTGCTCAGCAACCCTGCCTTACACATAGAGTACAGCTCCAGTATTGCAGGCCCGGCGCCCATTCTTAATGCAATACTAGGCCTTAAAGAACCCTCTGACTCACTACCTGAGGCCCATGACTGTCTTTTAAGTATTGAGTCTGATACGGCACCCCGCTCTGACCTTATGTCCATTCCAGTACCAGACGCTGACGTAGTGTTTGTTGACGGATCCTGCACGCGACCAAATGACCAGACATACCATGCCAGATATGCAGTGGTCCAACTCCCTGATAAGATACTCGAAGCAAAATCTGTACCCTACCAATCAGCCCAGGCAGCAGAACTCATAGCCCTTACTAGAGCTTGCCGACTGTATGAAGGAAAGCCTGTCACTATTTACACAGACTCCAAATATGTTTATGGGGTTGTCCATGACCATGGAATGATATGGGAAAAGAGGGGATTTATGGCAGCAGATGGAAAGAAGATTTCCCATTCATCCCTGGTCATGGATCTCCTAGCAAGCATTTTTTTGCCATCCCAGATAGCAGTACTACACTGCAGGGCACACACTGGATTATTCAAGGACAGGTTACGTAAGGCCACAGGAGGGACATTCAAGAAATGGAAAATAGTGCTCCCAATAGTCCTAGCAGAAATCAGGATGTCAGTAAATAGGAACACAGATTATTCCCCTTTTGAGATACTGATGGGGCGCCCATTTCCTTTGCCATGGTCACGGATACCCCTGGCACTGGAGACAGGGGACCTAGAACAGATAAGGGATGAGTATGTCAGGCAGCTAATAACCACTCGAGGAAACCAGAGACGAAGTTACTTTTAGGTCTTCTTTTTCAGACACACCAACCCACCTGTTCAATCCAGGAGACAAGGCCGGAGGAATTCACGTATGGACCAGAGACCACGGTGGTAGCCGTTACTCGCACAGCTGTACTGACGGAGGATAGCCCGGTCTGGATCCACGCCTCCAGGATCAAGAGAATCCCGCAAGGGGCACTAACGGGGGCAGCTAATAGCCTTGGCCTCCATCAGGAAGAGGACCCGGACCAAGAGACACTCACGAGGGCAGGCAGCCCTGTCCTCCAACAAGGGAAAGATGACGACGAAGGATTCTTTCCGAAGAATGTGGAATCTCATGCTGGGAAAGAAAAAGACTGAAACGATATGTTTACCACCCTCGCCAAAGCTGTCCCAACCCCTGTTGCCCAGCCCCACCACAAGTCCCTTACAGCTCAGCATTATTTGTTTTCTTCTTTTCCTGGTCTTAAATTGCCCGCAATGCCAAACCAAAGACGTTTACATGACACAAGATAAAGGACAAATGACTTTTTGGTATAATTCCTCAGCCGGGAGAAGGGATATATATTTACCCTGGGGAATATACTTGCTACCGATCTACTGAGAGGGGTAGGAACCTTACCTTTTTCCCTGAGGGGTATTGCGCTAAATACAGCACTATAAACAGTACTAAGTTGCAGAATCAGGTTTTTCTAATTGGGGATCTCTACTGGATATGTGGAGACCTCAAGATTAGGGCGCGCCTGCCCCTTCAGTGGTCCGGTGAGTGTGCCCTATCCAAAGCAGTTATGGGATTCCATATTGTTTCAGACCCCGAGGAAATTCCAACTTTTTCCACTCAGCGCATAAAGCGAAAGGCTCCGAACCCCCAGGGAAGTCTTGACCCACACGTCTATATTGAAGCAATTGGGGTTCCAAGAGGGGTCCCTAACGAGTTTAAAGCAAGGGATCAAGTCAAGGCGGGCTTTGAGTCCTTCCTAGCCCCCCTTGTTACTATTAACAAGAATGTAGATTGGATTAATGATTTGTACTATAATCAGCAGCGTTTTGTTAATTATACGCGAGATGCTGTCACGGATCCCTCTGATTACCAAAAGTGTGGTCCCTTTACGCAGACCGCTCTCTACCCTTCCGATCCTTGAATGGTCGGCAATACTAGACAGACAATTTACCAGACAATATATAAACAAGGGGTAACACCAGACAGAGGTATGGAATAGAGTATTGTCACAAATCTTTCTGACTACCAAGATATTGATCTCTTTATGTAGCTCCCTTTCTACTCTTCCGATCCTTGAATGGTCGGCAAAGCTATATAGACAATGAAGCAGGTAACAGATAAAGAAAGGGAAACACCAGACAGGGGTACAGACCAGATCACAAGTCCTCCCTAGGACTTTAGTAATAGCAGAGGTAGTCTGATGCGTGCTTAGGGTGCCACATAGACTGACCTCGGTACCAACGTTAAGGGCAGAACCTAGCGCAGAGTAAATGCCAATGCCAGGAGTCATACACAGGAGGGTTCGTTTGCCAATGCCAAGGGTCATACACAGGAGGGTTCGTTTGCCAATGCCAAGGGTCATACACAGGAGGGTTCGTTTTCCAATGCCAAGGGTTATACACAGGAGGATTCGTTTGCCAATGCCAAGGGTTATACACAGGAGGATTCGTTTGCCAATGCCAAGGGTCATACACAGGAGGGTTCGTTTGCCAATGCCAAGGGTTATACACAGGAGGATTCGTTTGCCAATGCCAAGGGTCATACACAGGAGGTAGCCAAAATAACACAAGAGCTCTGCGGGAGGTGAATACCACGTCAGGGCACCGGTGTATTGGAGAGACTGGGTTTTAAAGCCGACGGGTCCGCGTCATAACGCCAGCCCCGCCTCTCGGCGTCCCACGTGAGCGCCCCGGAAGCGTTTACATTCGGCGCCTGGCCAGCGAGCAGCGAGGAAGCTGCTGCCAGGCGCCCCATCCCCTGAGCCACCGTGACAGAACCCCCCCTCCAGGGGCGGCCACTGGACGACCCCCAGGGGCACGGGGGTGCGCCAAATAGAAGGCCTTCACTAGCCTAGGAGCATGAACTTCCGCAGCTGGTACCCAAGAACGATCCTCCGGACCGTAGCCCACCCAATCAACCAAATACTGCAAAGACCCCCTAGACATCCTGGCACCCAGAATGGCCTTAACTTCGAACTCCTCCTCGCCCTCCACAGAGACAGGAGGCGGTGGAGCATGGACTTTGGTGTACCGATTACATAATAATGGCTTCAAAAGGTTAACATGGAATACATTGTGTATCTTAAAATGGGGGGGTAACGCCAAAGCATAGGAGACAGGGTTGAGTCGCCGTAGAATCTTATAGGGACCGATGTACCTAGGAGCCAACTTCATGGAAGGCACTAAGAGCTTGATGTTACGTGAAGACAGCCAAACCCTGTCCCCAACTTGATACACGGGTGCCTGCCTCCTGTGTCTGTCGGCCTTGGTTTTCTGGATGGCACTACTCTCCTCTAGTGCCCGTCTCACTCTCCCCCAAGTCTCTTTCAATGATGCCAGTTGCTCATCTAAAGCAGGAATCGTGGTATCAGGAAACGTGGCGGGGAGCACGGGAGGATCAAAGCCATAAACAGTGAAGAAAGGAGAATGACCTGTGGATTCGCTTACTGCGCTGTTAATAGCATATTCTGCCCATGGTAGCAGGTCTGACCAGTTATCTTGTTGTTCTGAGATAAAGCACCTGAGATATTTCTCTATATTTTGGTTTGCTCGTTCTGCTGCTCCGTTGGTCTGGGGTGATAAGCCGAAGAGAAAGAGAGGTCTATCCCTACGTTCTTGCAAAACCCTCTCCAGAATCCGGAGATGAATTGGGTCCCCCTATCAGAGACTATCTCCCGAGGGACACCGTGAATGCGGACCACATTGGCAATGAATATGGGCACCAGTTCAGCTGCCGAAGGTAGTTTCCGAAGAGGAACATAGTGACCCATCTTGGAAAATCGATCTATGATCGTAAGTATCACTGTATTCCCTCTTGACTCAGGTAACTCTACTATAAAATCCATGGCTACATGTGACCAGGGTCGTTCGGGGATCGGCAAAGGCTGGAGTAAGCCAATGGGTGCTGTTTTGGGACTTTTCTGTCTTGAGCACACTTCGCACACGGCAATGTAATCTTTGACATCTCGGCAACGTGGGCCACCAGAGGAGTTTACTGATACTAGACACAGTCTTGGTGATACCCATATGCCCGGAAGTTTTATTATCATGATAGATGTTAAGTACTTCCTCTCTTTCGTTCTCAGGTACAAAGAGTCTCGCAGGAGGTTTTCCCCCAGGAGCTGCGCCCTGGACGGTCTGCAGCCTTTTCATTAGAGGAGACGAAACACTAATCGTGGTAGCGGCTATAATCCTTTCCTGGGGTACAATGGGATGCTGATCTTGGATATTATGTTCATAAGACTCATACTGTCTCGACAATGCGTCTGCTTTAATGTTTCTGGACCCAGGTCTATAGGTAAGCACGAAATTAAAACTTGAAAGAAACAATGACCATCTCGCTTGTCTGGAATTTAAACGTTTGGCATCTCCAATGTACGTGAGATTCTTATGGTCGGTTATGATAACAATGGGGTCCTTAGACCCTTCTATAAATATCTCCATTCGGCCAAGGCCGCGATGACTGCTAATAATTCTCTATTTCCAATGTCATAGTTCTTCTCTGCCGGGGACAACTTCCGAGAATAGAAGCCGCATGGATGCAAGGGTTTGTCAGGAGCCTCCCTTGGGACAAGACTGCACCAAGACCTAGTTCGGAGGCGTCAACTTCTACTTGGAAAGGCAGAGCCGGATCTGGATGTCGGAGAACAGGGGCAGTAGTAAAAGCTTGCTTTAGTGCCTCAAAGGCTTGAGTGGCTTGAGGTGTCCATTTCTGATTTCCCACCCCTTTCTTTGTCATAGCCGTGAGGGGGGCCACCAAGGCCGAAAAATCTTTAATGAACCTTCGGTAATAGTTCGTAAACCCCAGAAACCTCTGAATGGCTTTAAGTCCTTGGGGTAGAGGCCAGTCAAGAATAGCTGAGAGCTTCTTAGGATCCATTTGAAAACCCCCAGGAGTTATTATATAACCAAGGAATTGCACAGTCACTATGTCGAATAGACATTTTTCTAGCTTACAGTACAATCCAGCCTTCAATAGTTTTTTCAACACTTGTTTCACGTGGACATGATGAGTGTCTACATCAGGAGAGTATATCAGGATATCGTCTAGATATACTATGACGAATTCTTGCAGGAATTCCCTTAGAGTGTCGTTTATGAGGTCCTGGAAGACGGCTGGCGCATTACACAACCCAAAAGGCATCACCAGGTATTCATAATGCCCGCTACGTGTATTAAAAGCCGTTTTCCATTCGTCTCCCTTTTTAACCCTGACCAGGTTGTACGCTCCGCGTAAATCAAGCTTCGTATAGATCCGAGCCCCTTTTAATCGGTCGAACAATTCTGTTATGAGGGGTATGGGATATGCATTTCTTATAGTGATCCTATTCAAACCCCTATAATCGATGCAGGGTCGCAGGTCTCCCTCTTTCTTGGAAACAAAAAAGAAACCTGCTCCTGCTGGAGAGGAGGACCGTCTAATGAATCCTCGTTCCAGATTCTCCCTTATGTATTCCTCCATAATGTCGTTCTCTCTTTGTGATAAAGGGTATACATGACCCCTAGGAGGCATCGTACCAGGGAGTAAATCAATGGCACAGTCATATGGACGATGTGGTGGTAGGACCTCAGTCCTGGCTTTAGAGAACACCTCCTTTAAATGCCAGGTAACTTTCAGGAACCTCTGTGGACAAAGGAGGGGCTGTGGCAATATTGAGGCTACCAATCACATGAACTCTGCTTAGGCACTTAGACTGACAACTCTGATCCCAACATTTTATGTCTCTCTGGACCCAATCGACAACTGGGTTGTGCTCTGTTAGCCATGGAAACCCAAGAACGACAGGACATGAGGGTGATTCAATGATTTGAAATCTTATGGTTTCCTGGTGCAAAACTCCTGTTTTCATACATACATCGACTGTATCGTGAGTGATATATGGACATGACAGGGGTTTACCATCTATGGCCTCCACCCTTAGAGGTCTTTCCCTGAGCACCAGAGGTATGAGGTTTTTGACAGCAAAATTCTTATCCATAAAATTGCCTGAGGCCCCAGAGTCTAAGAACGCCTCAGTCTTGAGGTGAACCCCTCCCAGGTTAGGGAGACCGGTAACAGAATCCTGGATTTTTTTTTCTCATTATCCACAAAGGAGGCACACAGAGAACCGACAACCTGGGTGTCTCCTGTTCTGAATCCCACTCTGCTATGTTCAGCCCTGCTAACCCTGGGTCTCTGAGGACATCGAAGGCGGAAGTGATCTGCCCCTGCACAATAGAAGCAGAGCCCCTTTTCTCTTCTGTGCGCTCTTTCTGCTTCTGAAATACCTGTCTTCCCTATTTGCATGGGTTCAACGACTGGTAAATCTGTTTTCACATTCTCCGAACCACCTGACGTACTGGTGTGTCTGGGTAACGAGGGTAAAGGAGGCAAGACCCTTCTGGGTCTATCTCTGGGGTGTCTCCTTTCCCTGATTTGATCGTCCATGGCTATACAGAAATCTATCAGGTGGTCCAGACTTTCTGGTAATTTTAAGGGAGCCAGTTCAAACATAAAAGCCTCGTTCAAGCCTTCGGTAAAGGCTAAGGTTAAAACGTCGTTCGGCCAAAGTACCTCAGAAGTCAAAGTTTTAAACTCTATGGCATAATCGGCGACCCTCTTATTACCTTGTTTGATGTGAAACAAGGACCTCCCCGCATTGGTAGCCCTCCTAGAGGGATCAAAGGTACGTTTTAACTCAGAGGTGAAACCCTCATAGTCATAAATGATGGGTTTCTTATTTTCCCACAACGGCGTAGCCCACAATAAAGCTTTTTCTGTTAAATGATTGATCAGATATCCTACTTTGGCTTTATCAGACATACAAGAACCTGGATTGTTCTCAAACAAGATCTCGAGTTGAGTCAAAAAACCCCGACATAGGCTTGGTGTACCATCATAGCGTAGGGGTGCCTTCATACTAAGCCTATGTCCCTCAGGGGGGACGGAACTGACCCTAGGCAACACTGGATCTGGAGGGTTTGTAGTACCTGTATTGGACCGATTTAACAGGGTTTGCAGAGCGAGGGAAATCTGGTCCATCCTATGGTCCTGTTCCTCTTGTCTGGCTGCGATACGTGCCAGCTGGTTAGAGAGGTCTGCGGGATCCATTGGCCCTGACGTAATGTCACGGATCCCTCTGATTACCAAAAGTGTGGTCCCTTTACGCAGACCGCTCTCTACCCTTCCGATCCTTGAATGGTCGGCAATACTAGACAGACAATTTACCAGACAATATATAAACAAGGGGTAACACCAGACAGAGGTATGGAATAGAGTATTGTCACAAATCTTTCTGACTACCAAGATATTGATCTCTTTATGTAGCTCCCTTTCTACTCTTCCGATCCTTGAATGGTCGGCAAAGCTATATAGACAATGAAGCAGGTAACAGATAAAGAAAGGGAAACACCAGACAGGGGTACAGACCAGATCACAAGTCCTCCCTAGGACTTTAGTAATAGCAGAGGTAGTCTGATGCGTGCTTAGGGTGCCACATAGACTGACCTCGGTACCAACGTTAAGGGCAGAACCTAGCGCAGAGTAAATGCCAATGCCAGGAGTCATACACAGGAGGGTTCGTTTGCCAATGCCAAGGGTCATACACAGGAGGGTTCGTTTGCCAATGCCAAGGGTCATACACAGGAGGGTTCGTTTGCCAATGCCAAGGGTTATACACAGGAGGATTCGTTTGCCAATGCCAAGGGTTATACACAGGAGGATTCGTTTGCCAATGCCAAGGGTCATACACAGGAGGGTTCGTTTGCCAATGCCAAGGGTTATACACAGGAGGATTCGTTTGCCAATGCCAAGGGTCATACACAGGAGGTAGCCAAAATAACACAAGAGCTCTGCGGGAGGTGAATACCACGTCAGGGCACCGGTGTATTGGAGAGACTGGGTTTTAAAGCCGGCGGGTCCGCGTCATAACGCCAGGCCCCGCCCCTCGGCGTCCCACGTGAGCGCCCCCGGAAGCGTTTACATTCGGCGCCTGGCCAGCGAGCAGCGAGGAAGCTGCTGCCAGGCGCCCCATCCCCTGAGCCACCGTGACAGATGCTCTACAGGGTCTTGCGGAGCAGTTACAATCGACTTCTATTATGACTTTCCAGAATCGGATGGCTCTGGACATGATATTAGCCGAAAAGGGAGGCGTGTGTAAAATGATCGAAGGGACGGGTACATGCTGCACCTACATCCCTGACAATGTGGGCCCCAATGGCAAGGTTACCTGCGCCATAAAAAAATTGACAGAACTTTCAGAAGAAATGAAACGTAACTCGGGAATAGACAATCCCTGGGACCAATATGTTGGGTGGTTCAAGGGATGGCGCCAGGCTCTAACCCAGCTAGGCATTATTCTACTGCTAATTATTCTCTGTATCGCCATTATTGTTTATTGTCTAATGCCCTGTTTAAAACAGATGGCAAATAAAGCCACCTCATCCAATATGATGCTTAGTCTTCCCTCTAACACCCCTGAGGACTATACTCAGTATGTGCAGCTGCGTTGCATAATCCATAATAGGCAAAGAAATGGGATTCTAGGAGGACAGTAGCGAAGACTGGAATTGGGAGACTGTCATGTGTTACCCGTTCCGTGACAGGTACTACCCCCCTGGTTCTAATGTTTCTCGTGTGAGTAATGAGGGATTTGTTCCCCTGCTCACGCTGTCCAAGGACTGCTCAAAGAAACATATGTTAAAACAGAATGATTCTAAGAGGGGATTGAAGGGAATGGGACCACCAAAAACGCCTCGCACTGATCGGTAGCAACCTATATACATTTCTTTAGTTTAATATGGGACACATATATGCAGAATCCCTGTTATTAAGTTTCGTTTCTGTATCCTACAGGATTAGTTTCATTTCTGAAGAAATGATCTGCAATTTCCCCGAAATCACGTGTTCTGTATGTTAGGGGGGGTTTTTCCAGCCACTGCATCCCGCTCTACCAATTAGAGCATGAGATGAGAAACACAGCCTCTTTTGCAGAAATGTATAAATAATGTGTTCAGACAAAGAGAACCAGAGATGTGTTTTGAGTGACTAAAAGGCTTCCGTGTCTTAATTTATCATTCTAATCATCTCTCCTTCAACGTTGATGAGATTTTAATCCAAGGTGTCAATATCAGCTCGAGACAGGGTTTCGAGATAAGAACAAAAAGGACGGACAGGAGACTGTTATATCTCAACATGCACCATACGGCGAAATTCACTGTTCGATGCAATTCGGCTCTCTCTGAATAACCCCTTACAGGCGCGTTCAGTTACTCAGCCACTGCAAAGTACTGAATTAGCAACTTGTCACTGAACGCTGTGCTGCAGTTGAGCGCTCAGCACTGCTAATTTATCACTTGCAGAGGAGCCTCATAGGTGCTGCAGAGTATCTGCGTGTGACGTGGGAAAAAAGATGGCCGCCTACACGGAGTAAATAATCCAATAAGGAAATGTTCAGTTTGAAGTGTTGGTGGACCAAAACACCACATATTTATTGGAACATGGTAAACATTAACACTAAAGTGGTAATAAAATGGACAACAGTGGATATTGCAGAAAAAGCACCTTTCAGTAAGCAATCTTCAGCCCTTTTGCTTCAATATTTACAGCCAAAGCGTTCAGTGAGACTGCTGCAGCAAACTGAACTGCTACAATGTAGCAATTCAGCAGCTGCTGAGGAACTAAACTGGTCTACATGTTACACTGTCATTGTCCCCCTGCTTCGCACAGTCAGGAAGCTGTTACACTGGGAGGAGCCGTTTCTTGGCATCAGCGCCGTGACCACACCCCCTGCCATGCGCGTGCGTCCGGGGAACAGAATTTAACAGGTGACCACCTTCAGCATGTCACCCCCTTGTCCTGTTCCAGAATCTCCTGTGCCTGGGACTGGATGTCGCTGGACGGAGCTGCGCCCGGACTGACCATGGATAGAGAGGAGGATGTTATCCGTCGGATCTTGGGGTCCTGGGCTCCTCCAGCGCTGTCCATAGAGCTCCCCGGCTTGGCAAAGCCCTGTATGCGCTACGAGGCGAGTAGGCTGCGGAGCTTCACGCTGGGTGCCCCATGCATCAGCCCAGTGGAGCTGGCCCGGGCGGGCTTCTATCACCTGGGCCCAGAGGACCGCGTGCAGTGCTTCTGCTGTGGACTGGTCCTGAAGAGCTGGGAGCCGCAGGACAGCCCCCGATACGAGCACAGGAGGTTCTGCTCCATCTGCCCCTTCATGCGGGGCGAGGAGGTAGGCAACGTACCCCAACCCCAGGGCAGCGACTCCGTGGACGGGCAGATCCTGGGGCAATTCCAGCGGCTCCCGGTGGAGCAAGAGGAGGAAGGCGTCTGGCAGGCAGTGTACCCCGAAATGCTGGAGGAGAGGGAGAGATTGACCACCTTTCGCGCCTGGCCCCCAAATGCTGAAGTTTCCCCAGACCTGTTGGCCAAAGCTGGCTTCTTCTATACCGGTAAGACCCCCCCCCCCCTACTGGGCACAAGAGCTTGCAATCGAAGGCAATTCTCGCAGTAGAGTGTGGCTGTTGGGACTTGTAGTCCGCCCTGTCCATGCTGCCACACCGTGATGCATCTCCCGTGTTCTACCCAGGAATACATCTGGTTCTAGACGTTCCATTCGTTCCTGGCTCAGCTCTTCATAAAGGAGCCGCTGCCATTTCTGACCAATAAACCCCTTCTGTGTCTGGAATAGGGTTACCAGATCGGCCATGTTTTCCATATTATGCAAAGGGGAAAAGTGCCCTGCAACATGTATAATTCATATGCTGCAGGAAGGAAATCCGGGCAGGTCACCTGGGATTCTTTGCCAGCAGTGTATGAATTCTACATGTTGGGGGCTGCATTCTTAATGTGTTTCCCATCAGTATAAATAAATTGTATCCAGGAAAACCTGACCAAACACCTGTGTCTCCTGCCTGGTGCAAGTGTATCCACCATAAAAAAATCTCAAGGGGCTAGATTAATGCTTATGGATGCTCTCTTCCTCCTTCCTCCTTCCTCTTCCTCCTTCCTCTTCCTCTTCCTCCTCTCCCCCCCCCCCTTTTTAATAAACCTTGTACAGTGCTACAGAACTTCTTGGCGCTTTTATAAATACTTGTAATTGTCCCTTTCGGCAGCGGCTGTACCCCCTGTGCAGGATGAATGTCAGATCCAGACCAGGCATTGATGGAAACTTCCTCTTTCTACAGAGCAGCTGTCAGCTGATGGTTACTAGCCCCTGACTTGTTAGCTGGCTGTCCTGTGCTATAAGAATAAACCAGAACTGAGCGTCTGGCCTCCCTGCTGACAGGGCGCAATGCTGACAGGACATCCTCTTAGAGAGCGATGAGTCCCGGGTACTAACATTTACATGGGTTTTATTCAAAAAACTAGCCTTTCAGTTCTGTATATCGGCCATAACCCACTAAAATATTCTTTTTCTGGAAACGTGGAGTAATATCAGTCCCTCTGCTATTAAAGGATCCATACACCAGGGTCCTAATTCTCTGTCTCCCTCCTGAAACCCCACCGAGGAACCCAGGTATATTGTGATGTCATTGGTTTTTCATGTTCTTTATTTTGCAGGACACAGGGATAATGTGACATGCTTTCATTGTGATGGGGGGCTAAGTAACTGGGAAAGGGGAGACGACCCCTGGCGAGAACATGCAAAGTGGTTTCCCAGGTAAGAAGCCAAAAGGGCAGTGTACAGGGTGATGGAGTGGCATGATGGCACTGATTCTAAATGTATCGTTGTCTTGTCAGGTGTGAATTCCTGGTGCGGTCCATGGGGCAGGCGTATGTTCATGGAGTACAGGAGTCCTATTTCAGCAGCACAGACACGTCTGTGAGTGTGAGTGCGCTTATAGAGGAACTGGTGGGACGTTCCCTTGGGCTTTTAAGCGCTTTTCCTCTTTGTGGGGAAAAAACCCCCCAACATTCTAATCCTATGGTCCAGGTGCACACTAGATTTGGATGCATCTGTCACTTTCTGCACGCATCTGTCGCTTTCTTAATCCAGACTCTACTAAAATGCTCATCCAAGCTCTTATTCTCTCCCGCCTTGACTACTGTAACCTCCTTCTGTCTGGCATGAAGCTGAAGTTAGCTCCTTATTCGGCCAGCTTCTTATTCTCACACTGAAGATAGCTTCTTATTCAGGCAGCTCCCTATTCAGTGACTGAAATTGGCTGCTTATTCGCCAAGATCTTATTCCTCAAAGAATAATGTCAATAAAAAGTATATCGAACAATTGGACAATTCTAACACATTCATATGATGAAGTAAATTTATCCAGATAACTGCCCCCCCCCACTCGTTTAATGGTAAAAAATGAATAAGTAAGTGGTCATTTCCTCTATGAAAATCATCTTGGCTCACCCCAAACTGACTAGTTTTCTATGAATTAGACTGTTCTCTATCAGAAAAAACATAATCTAGCCCGAGCCAACAATTGATTAAGCAAACTGGCATCAAACCTAGCCCCCCCCCCGCTCCATTAATTAATGAGAAAAAATAAGTAACTGATGATTTTCTCTATGAAAATCATCTTGGCTCAACCCAACTGACTAGTTTTCTATCAATTAGACTGTTCTCTCAGAAAAAACATAATCTGGCCCGAGCCAAACATTATTGATTAAGCAAACTGGCATCAAACCTAGCCCCCCCCCCGCTCCATTAAATGCAATGAGAAAAAATAAGTAACTGATGATTTCTCTATGAAAATCATCTTGGCTCACCCCAAACGGACGAGTTTTCTATGAATTAGACTGTTCTCTATCAGAAAAAACATAATTGGCCCGAGCCAAACATTATTGATTAATAATAGTTATAATAATACTTAGTAAGTATACAAATACTGGTGAATTGCCAGCAAAATATGGTGCAGTTTGCCGCTGAACTCCGCAATTCGGCAGCCTGCGGTGGCAGTGAAATTGTCCCATAGAGAAGTAATGTATCTATTCAGAGACGCTGAACTGTACCAAATTGTCAGTGAAATGCCCTGATTTTCAGTGCTTCAGTTCGACAGGTTTAAACAGGTGAAACCCTTATGATTCAATGTAAAAAGATATTGTTTTTATTATTTATTCAATTGATAATTATTTTCAGTTTCAGCCAAAAAAATTTTTATTCACTTGCTTTAAAAATGAAATTTTTTTTTGCCAAAATTTTTGATTCTCATTTATTTAAAATTCTGTAACACACCGTTCAATTATTTTTTTATAGGACTTTTATTATTTTCATGCATTTTTATTCTTTAACCACTTGGCTGCTATGGACGCGCTCAGCGCGTCCAGCCAAGTGGTTCTCCTGTGCTACGGACGCGCTCAGCGCGTCCGAGCACAGGAGGCAGCAATCCGCCGCATTCCGGCGGATTGCTGCGCCCCCCCCCGGTGCGGCTGACATCTTGGATGTCAGCCCGTCAATCCGGGACCCCGGCGGGGACATTAGATGTCATCGCGGCGACGCAATGACATCTAATGCAGGCGCACCCCCCCGCATGTGCGGAGGTGGCGCCTGAAAGGGAGGGGGATCTCTCTCCCTCCCGATCGCCGGGGAGTAGGGAGTTAATACAGACACCGCTTGGAAGGGCACAGCCTGCCCTTCCAAACGGTGGCTGTCATTAACCTCTGGGGAGCCGGATCACGAATCGGCATTGAAAAGCGCCGGTTCGTGATCCTTTCCCGGAGCTGGCCGACATCTTGGATGTCGGCCAAGGCTCCGGGAACTCCCTTTGAGGACTGGCGTCATCGTGCATAGCACGATGACGCCAGTCCTGGAGTTAACCCCTAGCTGCCACCAACGGTGGAGATAGGGGGTTCATTGGAACCCCCTATTTCCCGATCCGTGGCAGCTAGGGGTTAATGTTTGGTACTGTTGGATCGGCCAGAGCATGGCCGTTCCAACGATACCAAACACCACTGTGAAAAAAGTTTTTAAAAAAAAATAAAAATAAAAATAAAAATATTTAAAAAAAAAACAAAAAGTTTTTTTTTTGGTTTGTTAATGCAGCAATATTGTTCCCATTTCAATTATAATGTGAACAATGATGCTGCACTAACGATTTTTGTATGCGGTGCGTTTGTTAAAATCACGTAATTTTCCCCAAAACAAATGTAACGAGACCCCATCTCTAATTTTTTTAACAAGCGCACCCCATACAAAATATAACCGCAATTGCTCGCATGTTAAAATGTGAAAAAAAAACACTTTACACGTTGTAAATTATTGAAAATGCATATTTTATTGCATTTTTTGTTATAATATACAGACAGGACATGACGTATACATATAATAATGACATGTTATGAATCTGCCGAGTCTGACGGAAAGAACGATATATAACATGTCTGGGTCATATACTAAAATAAGCCTTCAAAACGCGTTTAAACATGATGAGCAAAACCGGTAAAAATGACCTCAGCACAGGGGCGGGAAAAGCCTCAGCAGCGAGAGGGTTAAAATGCCTTTTAACCCCAACACGGGCATTTTACTAGTGCTCGCTGCTGTTTTTATGTTTCTGCACTGTTTGTGTTTAGTTTCAATTTCCTCTTACTAATTTATGCAACATACACATATTATATACTGTGTTTCTCACCATTAAATGGACTTTATAAAAATTATTTCCATCATATCGTATAATTTACTATAAAAAAAATGTATGAAATATGGTGAAAAAAATGGGGAAAAACACGCTTTTTAGAAATTTAATCCCCAAAATCTACAACCGACAAAGATGGCCGCCACCATGAAGCAAGTAACAATTCCGTACAGCAAGATGGCCGCCGCCACGAACAATTACATAACAATTCCGTACAGCAATGTTAATTTTCAGGTTTTTGTTCACCAAAGCACAAAATATTTATTTATTATTTCCCCTGCACATAGACATAGATTACAGTTCAATTTAGATTTTGTTTCAGAAGTAAACATAACATTTATTCAATAAAAACTATAATTTGTGCATACAAAACGGAATTGTTCTGACTGCTTTCCTTTATCATATTTTGTCCGAGTGATCGAAAAACAATCTGAATCTTTCGTTAAGAAATCGTCGGCCATTTTGGATTCAAAATTCACATCCAAAGCGTTCAATGACACTGCTGCAGCAATTGAATTGCTGCGCTGCAGCAATTCTGCAGCTGCTGAGGTATTGAACGGGGCTCTGCTGAGCTCCATGCCGCAGAGCCAGATATCAGGTCCTGAGGTCGTTTTAATTGGCTGAGATTGGCACAATCTCCTCAGGGCATTTGTCTGGAACTCTGGCACCCGATTGACTCACCCTGTGGCTGTGGGAACAGAGTGGAGCACCGATTCACACTCCTTTTCTTTCCGACTGGCTGAGGCACTGGTGTATTTTGGCCTAGGCCAACAAGGCCTAGGCCTAGGGCGGCACTCTCCAGGGGGCGGCGGCCCGCCGGGTGGCCCCACCCCTAAAAAAAAAAAAAAATATTATTTTTTTTTTTACTTTTGCAAAATATTTTACCAGGAAGGAAACATTGAGATGTCACTAATTTTCAAGTATGTCCATGGAGTCGGCCGCTGTATGCTGCCACCGCAAACCCATGGCCTGCTGTTTTCAAAAGAACTACTGAACGAAAATGTCTGGAATTTACATATAAGATCCTATGATTGATAATAAAAAGTTCTGTTACAGAAAAAGAAGAACCAATATTAAAAAAAGGGGGGGATTTTGCCAAATAAATTCTGAAAAATTACTAAATGGTACTAAAAAAAAAATCAATAAATAAAGACTTTTTACTGCAGATTAAAATAATAAGTGGTTTATTAGAAATTGCATAAAAACGGGAATATTTTTAACATTGAAACCTATGGGGTTCGTCTGAATACCTGAACCTGCTGATTGAAACCACCAAACATCAGGGTATTTCACTGACATTTCTCTGCTGTTTGGTGTTCTCTGAATAGATTAACCATTACTTCTCTATGGGGATTTGCACTGCCTTCAAACAGCACCGTACTTGCTGGCAGTTCGCCAAACTTGTGTGTGAGCATATCACCAGAGCAGTGGTGTACTTAGAGGAGTGCCGGAGGGCGGGCCGCCCCAGGTACCAGTGATTATTGGGATGTCATTAGGGGGTACTAGGAGGTGCCACTGTCACTGTGTGTCAGCTTTGAGCTGTGTTCTCAACAACAAGCAGCGGAGCATGGCGTTTGCATACGGAATAAAATCGAATAGAATAAAAATCCCCCTCTCCTCCCTCCATAGCTCCTCCCCTGCCCCGCAGCAGCTCTAGGAGGGGAATGTGATTTGTGTCCAGAGAGAGAAGATGACAGTAAAGGGGGGGGTATCAGCAGAATATGAAGCCCTGTCTGCTTACTGCTGTTTAAAGTGGACCTTTCCTTAACCAGCACTGCAGTGATAGAAATTTGTCATTGAGCTGCCTGGCTCCTGGTGAGGCTGCGTGCGTGCAGGTCACACTCGGTCCGGCCAGTCAGGTGGTACTGAGTCTCAGTGCCACCTGACTGGCTGAACCACGTGACACGCACGCAGCTGCCCACCCTTTCGTTAACATGGACTGTCACTCTATTCTGGACTGAACACCCACCAGGAAGGGAATCAAAGCCACGGTGCACCCTCTGGCAGTGGCACCCCACTGCTGACAAGATGGCTCCACGCACAGGCACAGCCGCGATCCTAACGTGGCCTGGAGGGACCTCCTGCTGAGTCTGTACACAGTCTCTGCTGACTCTGCACACAGCCCTACCGCGCAGACGGAGGCCGGTAAATGTAGAATAAATAATTGCTGTCTGCTCATATACACTCGGTTTGCTGGGAGTTTTATTGCAGTGGATTCTGATACGCTGACACACACCACACATTGCATTGCTGGGAGTTTTATTGCTGTGGATTCTGATACGCTGACCCGCACATTGCATTACTGGGAGTTTTATTGCTGTGGATTCTAATACACTCATACACACTGCACATTGCATTGCTGGAATTTTTATTGCTGTGGATTCTGATACGCTGACCACACACCAAGCATTGCTGGGAGTTTTATTGCTGTGGATTCTGTGATACACACTGCATAGTTACTGTGAGTTTTATTGCCTTGGAGCTCTGGGATACACTCATACACACTGCACATTACTGTGAGTTTTATTGATGTGCAGTTCTGTGATATGCTCATACACAGTGCACATTTCTGTGGGTTTTATTGCTGTGCAGCTCTGTGATACGCTCATATGCAGTGCACGTTTCTGTGGATTTTATTGTTCAACCAATTTAGAGCAGCTGTGATCCAGTATACTTAACATGCGTGGCTGTTCTTTGTAAAAATGCTTGAATTTAAACATTTCATAATTTTATTTGTCTCAATAGATATATTTGAAATGGTATACAAAATATACAAGTAGGCACTTGGTATCCACTTTTAATATAAAAAAAGAGGAAAAGGCGGAGCTCTAAGAGGAAAGGGTGGAGCTTAAAGAGGAAGGGTGGGGATTAACCAGGAAGAGGTGTGGCCTTGACAGGAAGGGGTGCCTCAAATTTAAATTAGGGGGTGCACGAGTTTAGTCAGGCCTAGGGCAGCACAAAACTAAATACACCACTGGCTGAGGCAATGGCCATCTTGCGGCCTGTGCTTGGGGTTCCTACAGCATGGTTCCTTCCTGTGTGCACCATCCTTACCGGCATGAGAAAGAAATCAAGGAAATCTGGTGAGACAGAGGGATCATATCTCCTAGATATCAGGGTCTCGCTGGGTGTTGGGCGCGAAGGAGGGATGCGGGACCGCTGTTGTGGGACCTCGGCGAACTCCGAATCCTCTGACGACCCCATTGACAGGGTTGAGTGTCGAAGCTGCATAGGCGCAGGGCCGGGCTCCGCCACTCACTGCAGTTGACCTTCAAAAGGTCATGGATGACTTTCGGGTTTGTGACACAGCGACCTGAACGAGATATGCTCTGCTGTGGAGTCCATGCAGACTCGGTTGCTGAGATCCATTCCATTCTCAGGAGACGGTGGTGGTGGCGCTGGGCACAACGGATGCTACAGTCGCAGATCTCCAGATGCAAGTTGTCCGCTTCAGCTCTGCGGTCCTGGCCTTGGAGAATCGGCACCGGCGCTGGAATATCCACTTGCGGGGGATCCTGTAGGATGTCTGTGATGAGGGGCTCCTTGCTTATCTGGGCAACTTGTTGACTCACCTTCTTTCAACACTGCGACCTTCCTGGACTCCCCTATTGTTTCAGCTATGCGTGTTCAGAAGGCTGCCACTGCCAGGCTCCTCCCGCATGATGTTATATTGACCACGAGAGATGTGTTTACCCAGTCTCGGATCCTTGCAGCGGCTGGCCCCACTTTTAAGGTCACCTTTACCTCTACTTGTATCACCTTTTATTGAGGCTTACCATTTTTGGCGTTGGCTGCATGGCGCGTTTTGGCGATGTCACAGCTCTGCTATGGGGCTGTGGGATTCAACATCACTGGGGCGCCTCAGGTTCTCATGATGTTACCTGGGAGGGAAAGGCCTACTCTGCCGCAACCACAGAGGCGGCGCAGGCCGTTTTGACCATTGTGGGGCTCTTGGCTGCTCCACATGGTCCCCCAGGGTCTACCTTCAGAGCCCGGATGAATGACTCCCCTCTACATCTGTTTTTCCTTGGGATAGCTGGGACTGTTCGCCCCAATTTTTCTGAGGCCGTGCTGCTCATTTTGTCTGTGATTTCACACCCTCCACCATTTCCCTTTTTTTTCTTTTTTTGTTTAAGTAGCTTGACTTATGCTGAAGGCATTTTTTATTTCTCCTCATTTGCTGTGACATTCTGAGGATGTTTTTGATTTCCCACATTTTTCACCCTCCTCACCGCCCAACTATTTATGCGGGGTTCCCTGTGTGACCCTTTTATCCAGGATTGACGTGGGAGTCCGGCTGGGGGTGGTGATCCACCTTTTATTTATTTTTTGGTATGGGACACTGGGTAGACACCTGTGCGAGCCACTAGGGTGGCAGCCTAGGCTCGGGCTCCCTCCTGGCCCCAGATCTCCCAGCCTTGTGGACTCTTCCCAGGCCCCCGGTTTCAGTTAGGTAGCTTGGGTGAGCAGGGTACGCCATGATTTACTGGGCAGTCCCTTGCCTCCCCCCCTTTTGATTCCCCCCCCTTCATGATGCCCCCGCCCTGCCAGACTACACCACTTTTTTTGGTCTGCCCCTCTCGATTTGTTTGGATTTGTTTTACTCCACTTACTCCTTTACCCCCTTCCCCTCCATTTTATTTTTACTATTTCATGACTCTATAGATGACATTTTATGGTCCTGCGTGGCCATTGTTCATCGCTTACTTTCTTTTTACTATCTGTATTCAAATTCTAAAATAATATAATTCAAAAGAAAAAAAGAGAGTTTTCATTGAAAAAGTCATTGATTTGATCATTTTAGTTTAGCATTTAAAAGAATTAATGTCAGGGTTTGAGTTGTCTCAATATTGTTTGGCTCTGGCAAAATTTGTTGTTTTTTTTTGCAACGGAAGAGAAGCCACTTAATAAAAAAAAAAAATTCATTCATGGGTGAGCCAAAATGATTGTCATTGAACAGTTGTTCCCAAAGTGGGATATGTGAGAAGACAAAGGAGTACACGAACTGCAGATGGATGAGCCAGTGAGTTGGGAGAGTTGGTGACATGGAAGAGTCAGTGAGAATGCTGGCTTACGTTACCAGCCCAGAGCGGTGCAGCCAGTAGTAAAGTAAACAATGTTCATAGAATGCTGGTGTCTCTGTCCGTATGCTGCCCGCATTTGTGATGAATAAAGCAAGATGCCAAAACTGCAATACAAGGCAGTTTTATTAGTGATGCTCTACCTCATTCCACCCTTTCCTCCTTCACTACTAATCAGGACTCCATTAGAAAAGTTGGGATCACTTTCTGGACCACTGTCTGGGCAACCTGACCGCCAATTCGCCCTCCTCATTTTAGCCCCTTTTACGACCTTGGGCTAATCATATCCCAGTCATCAACTGGGATCCACAATTTGAAAAAAGCTGCATGATTTTATTTTCTATTTGTGGCTCACCATTAACGGTGCTATTCTGGCTTGAGCCAGCATATTTTTTCAGCTACTGATCCATAAAAGCAGTGCCGCTCTCACCAGTATCGGCTCCAAGAGTGCAATGGACTCCAAGGAGCTCAGGGCAATCCTGCAAAAGTCCTGCATGTTCACTTCAGTGGGGTTGCGTAGAACCAAAAAATAATGCTGAGGAATATTTGTTCACAATTGTCTGTTGATAATGGCCAGAGAAAGCAGCAGGTCACTCCACCCCCTTCACCTATCGATCTTAGGTAAGTGAGCGATTTTTCAAGCTCTGTTGATTGAAGTTTCAAATGTTTGTTGCAAAACAAAAATCACTTAAAATGACACTCTATTGAAAATAGATTTTTACCCTTTTCCATAAAATAATTGGGCAAATGCTGCCGACAGCCTCTGCACAATTATTTAATTTTTTTATTTTGAGGTGATTTTACTCTCCTTTTGTCCCTCGATGTGCGTAGCTCCTCCTCTTCGACTGCGGAGCTTCTGAGTCCGAAGTTTCCTGAAACTTTACTATAAGGGTTATTCAGAAAGAGCCGGTCTGGCCCCGAAATGGCACCAAACAATGAATTTCCCCGTACGGTGCATTTTCGGGGTCATTCAGCTATTCAGAAAGCGGGCAGTTCGCCAAATTTAGGCGAATTGCCAGCAAATATGTTGCCTGTTCGACGGCAGTGAAATCCCCCATAGAGAAGTAATGGTTAATCTATTCACAGACACCAAACAGCAGAGCAATGTCAGTGAAATGCCCTGCTATTCAGTGGTTTCAGTCGGCAGGTTTATTCAGGCGAATCCTATAGGTTTCAATGTTAAAAATATTCCTGGTTTGATTCAATATCTTATAAACTGTTTATTCTTTAATCTGCAGCAAAAAGTCAAGCTGCGGTAGCGAGCTGGCGTCAGGTCCCTTGCTGGAAGCTAGCGAGTCAGCCATAGGAAATACCTAGCAGATAGTTCCTCTTATCAAATACTCGTTGAGGTGTAGTGCAGGTTAAGCAGGTTGGTTTATTTTTGAACAATACAGACACATTTATATGGTACAGTCCCATTGTTCTCTCCCATGCCAGCCCTCAGACATCCGGCGCCAGTTTTAACACTGCCACCAGCCATAGCCCTTTTGGTATACTTAACATGGGCTGCCCCTGCCCCTAGCTCGAGCTCTGCTCTTGGTGCCACACTGTCTGGCCCGCCCTGGGCTGTTCCCTGCCCGTGAAATTCCACCCTCCTGGAGTGCGGGCTCTGATTCCGAACCCAGGATTTTCTCTGCACCTGGAAGCCCGGCCTGAGTTTAGCAGCTGATTGAGGGGTGATCTCGGTGGCGCTCCCTTTACAACTCACCGCGCGCAGTGGCACCATGTTCCCAGAGCACTTCTGACCAAAAAGCACTCTGGTGGCATGTACAGGGGCTGAGAGGTGCAGGGTGTAAGGCATGTCGGCTGTGCTAGGTCTTGGCTGGTGGCAGCTGTATCAGGGTTGCGCTGGGCAGATAAACCACGGTGGCTGGGCAAGGCAGGGATGTCAAAGAACTTAATAAACATCAGGGTCATGCAACGAATTATAAACTTGGGGAATGAAAACTGGGCAATTTAGGTGGTATTAAATTGTGAGGGAATACAGGTGTGTTTGGTGCGGGGAATTGCGAGGGGAAACACAATACACACAGGGATCATACAGACATAAATTGTATAACGAAATTTTAACATTGACCAACGCATTTTTCGCGTTGTCCGTGAAAAGTGCGTTCGAACGAATGGACGTATTTTTTCACGGAATACGCGATAGCGGTCATACGATGCGCATTTTCATCCGTGATTTTGTACGGATCATCAATAAAACACTTTTTGCGTCTGGACGTTATGTTGGCCGAACATTAGCAGCATCTGACGTCTCCTATTCACGCACACATGCTGCTAGCGGACGCAGCGTACTCTGTACGTCAGTACTAGCGGTTTGACGTTCTTGAAAAAATGCGTTCGTTTGCCAATTCGTTTGCCAATTCGTATGCTGCCCGGCATTGGATGTAATTTGCTGCTAGCACGGCCGTGATTTAGTGCGGCTAAACGCACGTTAATACTGCATTAGTCTGACCCTAGCCTTAACGTTTTATGTGCCAATAACTTGAAAGTGACGGCTGTTCTGTCACACTAACGTTAGCGCTCACCTGCGTGAGCGTTAACCTTAGCCCAAGTAGTTAACGCAAATTAGAATCCAAACGCTAACAGGTTAAGTAACCCGTTTGCGTTTGGTATCTCGTGCTTCTCTGCGCGAGATTACTGTACTTTGCGCTCCCTATACTTAACATGGAGAGCGCAAAGTGTTAATCAGCGTTAGGATTACAAAGTCCCAGCGCTGATTAACGTCTGGCTGCGATTAACAAAAAGTTAACCAGAGCAAGGACTTGGTGCTAACGGATTCCGCTTCTAAAGAATACGTTAACACCAGCCTAAAATTTTTCTTAAAACTCGTATACTCACCTCCTGGTTCGCGGTGAAGCCTGCGGCTCTGTCCGCCTCCTCCTCAGTACGGTGGGAGCAGGGAAAAACTGGGGGGAAAAGTCCCCCCAGTCTCCCCCTGCGTATCACTACGCTGACCGGCCGGATCTCGCAAGACCGCCGGCGTCTGTTTCAATTGAGTCCTATGGAGAGGATGCGTGTGGCTGAGCTTAAAGCCTGAGATACACTGAGCGCGTAGCGACGCACAGCGTAGTGAAGCAAAGATTTTGCAGGCTTGACTTCACGACGCTCCGCCTCGCAGCCAGGCTACACTGCACGATGTTTGCTTCTCTCCGTACTGGACAGGAATCCAATAACTTGCATACCACATAATTAATAGAAAACTCGTTCCGTTTTGGGGTGAGAAGATGATTTTCAATAGAGAAAATCATCAAGTTACTTATTTTTTTCTCATTGCATTAATGGAGCGGGGGGGGGGGCTAGGTTTGATGCCAGTTTGCTTAATCAATAATGTTGGCTGGGCCGCTATTTTTATGATAGAGAATCAGTCTAATTGATAGAAAACTCATCCGTTTGGGTTGAGCCAAGATGATTTTCATAGAGAAAAACATCAGTTACTTATTTATTCTCATTGCATTTAATGGAGCGGGGGGGGGCTAGGTTTGATGGCAGTTTGCTTAATCAATAATGTTTGGCTCGGGCCAGATTATGTTTTTTCTGATAGAGAACAGTCTAATTAATAGAAAACTCGTCCGTTTGGGTTGAGCCAAGATGATTTTCATAGAGAAAATCATCAGTTACTTATTTTTTCTCATTGCATTTAATGGAGAGGGGGGGGCTAGATTTGATACCAGTTTGCTTAGTCAATAATGTTTGGCTCGGGCCAGATTATGTTTTTTCTGATAGAGAACAGTCTAATTGATAGAAAACTAGTCAGTTTGGGGTGAGCCAAGATGATTTTCATAGAGGAAATGACCACTTACTTATTCATTTTTTACCATTAAACGAGTGGGGGGGGGCAGTTTATCTGGATTAAATTTATTTCATCATATGAATGTGTTAGAATTGTCCAATTGTTCGATATACTTTTTATTGACATTATTCTTTGAGGAATAAGATCTTGGCGAATAAGGCCAATTTCAGTCACTGAATAGGGAGCTGCCTGAATAAGAAGCTATCTTCAGTTGTGAGAATAAGAAGCTGGCCGAATAAGGAGCTAACTTCAGCTTCATCTGTCTGGCCTTAAAAAATACAAGATTATCCCTCTACAGTCTGTTATGAATGCCTGTGCCAGACTCCTCCACCTCACATCCCGCACCTCCCACACATCGTCCCTCTGTCAATCTCTACACTGGCTCCTGTTTCCTTTTTAGAATCCATTTCAAAATACTGGTGCTCACATCCAATAGCTCCCAATAACCGCGTCCCTGCTTACATCTCCTCCCTTATTAACAGGTACATCTCATCCCGATCACTTAGCATCAGATCATTGGCAGAGCAATCAGTTCCTCATACCTGCACCCCCAACTCCCGCCTTCAAACATCAGACTCTTCGCCTCTCCATTCCTTCAAGAAGTCTCTGGAAACACATTGGCTCACTCTGATCCCTCACTGTGCATTTCTTGCTACATCTTCCCAATCAGCCCACAAGTGCCCCACTACGCCACATGCTCCAAGTACTGTCACCCCTCTCCTCTTTAAATTGTGAGCTCTCGAGCAGGGTCCTCCCTTATACTGTTCAGTGTGTGTGTGTAGCGTGTATGTATATTGGTCATTCTGTCTCTCCTGTTGTACAGCGCTAATGGATTTGTTGGCGCTTTATAAATGCTTGTAACTAACTTTAGGACTGTTTGATCTTTGTTAATCAATAATTTTGTTTCACAGCCTGATCGCCCTCATGTGTCTGTCAGGAGCCCGACGTCACTGACTGGTGAGTCTTTTTCAAATTCTGGGCACATTACCCTCTCTCTTTATACCAGATGCTATTGGAATGACGGTGGTCCATGCCAAGCAGTGCCATTCTGCCCTTCCTGCATTTATAAATCGAATCCCTGTGGTAGATCAGGCTTTACAGAGGCTCTGTCAAGGAGGAAAACAATATTACACAAATCTCTGGCTCTAGAAGTCAGCTCTGCTTTTCTTACCAGAAGATTCACTGGGTGACATTTTTTTCCCATAGCTCTCTAAAGAAGTCCTGCCTGGCTGAGCTTCAGGGTCTCCTGCCCCCCCCCCCCCGCATCAGGTTGCAGAGTTGGAAAGAATCACTTTATTCCTGAATTTAATGTTTCTCATTTCACTGATGGTTTAAACCCCATTAACCGTCTATTCCAATGCCCGATCCTCAGAGTAAATGCAAAAACTAAAACCTTGTATGTACAGATAGTCATGCAAACATACATGCTTTATGGAGACAGTGGCTAATTGTGTTAACCTCTTCACTCAATCACAAAGTGAGTGGTGACCTATATTAAGGTGTAAGGAGAGGGGGCTCTTGTGGCGCAAGGAATAATTGATAAATTGAGGGCTTAGTGCATTCCTAATGAGAAGGTAACTGATACCACTTTAAGGCCGAGTACCGATACTTCTTTTCAAGTACTCACCAATACCGAGTACCGATACTTTTTTCTTGTCATGTTGCCACTTTCCAATAAGAACAGCTCTCACAGACCTCGGTAAGCTGGCCGCGTGCATGAAAAGCACACGGCGAGCCGCAATACTCACCCGTCCGAAGGTCCGGTCGCACGGCTGTGACGCGACCGCCGGGTGCTTCTGTGACGCTGCCTTCAGCCGAGAGGCAGCGTCACAGAAGCGCCCGGTGAACACATCACAGCCGTGCGACTGGACCTTTTTGACTGGGTGAGTTTTGCGGCCCACTGGAGGGGAACGCTGGGCGCGTGCTTTTCATGCACGCGGCCAGCTTCCCCAGCCCTGCGGATACTGACAAGCCGGCCCAGCGCTGGGTTCCGGTATCAGGGCCATTTTGCACGAGTACCAAGTGCTCATGCAAACGGCAGTATCGGCACGATACTAGTATCGGTGCATCCCTACTTCTCATGTAACTATCCTATACGGTCTAGATTGACCCTGCAAATAGCATACAATTGAAGAGTTATCTGGACACTGTAGATCTACCAATATACAACACAAGTATAATGACGGATGAGTGAAATAAAGTGCTAATAGCGAGTCGGCACAAAAGATTATGAGCGACACTATACAAATCTACAGTACATAATACAGTGAATCCCTGCTTCCCGTGAATAATACGGTGAATCCCTGCTTCCCTTCACATCAAAGCTCTTAGAAAAACTAGTCTTCAACCGCCTCTCCCTCTTCCTGTCCTCCAATTCCCTACTTGACCCCCTGCAATCTGGCTTCCGTCCCCTACACTCAACAAACTGCCCTCACCAAAGTCACCAACGACCTCCTAACTGCTAAAAAACATGGCCACTATTCTATTCTCATCCTGCTTGACCTCTCGGCTGCTTTTGACACTGTTGACCACCCCCTCCTTCTACAGACCCTCAACTCTCTGGGTCTCGGTGACACTGCACTCGCTTGGGTTGACCCCTATTTATCCAACAGGTCCTTCTTTTTGTCCTTTTCTGGTAACTCCTCCTCTTCATTGCCTCTATGTGTTGGTGTACCTCAAGGCTCTGTCCTTGGTCCTCTGCTCTTTTCCATCTACACCTCCTCCCTGGGCAAAATCATCAACAGCTTTGGCTTTAATTACCACCTCTACGCTGATGACACTCAGATCTACCTCTCTACCCCTGATCTCTCTCCCCCTGTCCTTTCAAAAGTCAGTGACTGTTTATCTGGCATCTCCTCCTGGATGGCCTCCCACCACCTAAAGATCAACATGTCAAAGACTGAGCTCCTACTTTTTCCTCTGCAGAATTAAGTTCAAAATCCTTATCCTTACCTACAAAACCCTCACTAACTCAGCTCCCCACTACCTGTCCTCACTAATCACCAAATACACCCCAGCCCGCTCCCTAAGGTCAAACAGTGACCTGCGCCTAGCTTCTCCCCGCATCACCTCTTCCCATGATAGACTGCAGGATTTCTCACGCGCAGCCCCCACTCTCTGGAACGCTCTCCCTCGTACTGTCAGACTTCCCCTAACTTCTCTTCCTTCAAACGCTCCCTTAAAACGTTCCTATTTAGGGAAGCGTACCACCCAACTCACTGACGCAACCATCAATCACTCTCACCTTACAGTCCTCTCCTCCTGTTTCCAACCCCAACCCTCCCAGATTGTGAGTTCCTATGGGAATAGGGCCCTCATCATCTCCTCCTGTACTGTTTGTCAAATGTTGTTCAATGTATTGTATTGTAACCCTGTCTATACTGTGCTTATTGTACAGCGCTGCAGAATATGCTGGCGCTTTATAAAGAATAATAATAAAAAATCCCAGTGTTGGGATATATGCAGGTAATAAAGTGCATATAATATAAGGGTGTCCACAGTTGAAGCTTTAGGAAACTGCGCAGTAGGTCAATAGTGTCTCCTGGCGCACGTGTTACACAATATCCGTGATATCACTGGTTTAACACGTGTGCCAGGAGACACTATTGACCTACTGCGCAGTTTCCTAAAGCTTCAACTGTGGACACCCTTATATTATATGCACTTTATTATCTGCATTTTAGAAGCACAAGCATTTTTAGTCGCTATTGCAATATATGCACTTTGCACATGATTTAGCCTACTCAACGGTTGCACTTTTTTAACAGTCCTTTTCTGACTGTGCATATATCCCAAAACCTGGGATTCACCGTATTATTTTAGCATGTATTATGTACTGTTGATGGTTTGTATAGTGTCGCTCATAACCTTTTCTGTGCCGACTCGCTATAACACTATTTCAGTCATCCGTCCTTATACTTGTGTTGTATATTGGTATATCTACAGTGTCCAGATAACTCTTCAATTGTATGCTATTTGCAGGGTCAATCTAGACCGTATAGGATAGTTACATGAGAAGGTAACTACGCCCTCAGAGTCCCCTCTCCTTACACCTTTTGTATTTTACACATTTCTGTCGCGGTTTTGTGTCCTTGTCTTAGTAGGCTGCATAATCACAAGCATTACTCTATCACCCCATTTTTGGTGACCTATATTAGACAGAATCAATGCACCTGATCTCACACCAAGTGTCCCCTCTTTATGGACAGAGATCAGTAGGAAAACAAAGGTATATGGTGGATCTATGGAATACAATCATGAACCATAATGGTACAGTAAAATACTGAAATGGACCTCATTCACAAATGTGCAGAATTCTAGCAAGCACGTCAATACCGCTGTTTTATTGTAGCATTATGGTTCTTTATGATTGTATTCCATAGATCCACCCTCTACTTTTTTTTTTTTCCTTCCTATTAACCCCTTCACTGTCTGCGCATGGTCTTCACTGCAATAATTTTTTTTCTTCTCTTGGTAGAAGGGCCGGCATCAACACTCCTCAAAGTGGTTAACGACTGCTAGAAAAAAGTATTGGAACAAGTTAAAAACTGGAGAGGGGCTTCCATAATAATACGTAACAAAGGGGTAGATGTACTGCAGTTATCAGATTAGCATGAGTGTTCAGTCAAAAAAAACCAGAATTTAACTGTCCCTTTGGCAATATGTTCAAATAACCACTTTAATTGGTGAGATATCAAAGTCCTTTACCTTTTTTTGGTAAAATCTATGGAGAGAAGGCCTGGTGTTAAGACTGGATATGTCATTAACAGGTTTTTTTCTCTAATCTAAAGGGTGATGTCAGGAGAATTGGCAGAAGTGAAAAATCAAGGTCAAAATTCTCCCATTTATCTCACTTTCCAATTCGGCTTTTTGGTCTTGATTGTTCTCTAATCCTGCCAATTCTCCAGGCTTCACCCTTTGAATAGACCTGAAAGTGGACTCAAAGGGACACTCTGCTCACCATAACCAGTTATCAAAGTTTGTTTGATCAAGGCAAGCAGAGTGCTGCCTTCTGTCCCTGGGGGCTGGACAACCTGTATGTAGAAAGGCTGATCAGCATTCCTGGTGCCGCCAGGGTTTTGTATATTGTGCCTTTACTCCAACTCCGCTATTCTGGTCGAGAACCGAAGATCCATCTTTGATTCTGCAGTCTCTTTTTCTTGTCCGTGCTTTAGGCTAGGGCAGACGAGTGTGATTTCTACGACTGTACGTCTGTGCACACGGACGTACGGAAGACACAGTAGTGGCCACACAGTCTTTTTTTTTTTTTTTTTTTTTCACTGACGTATATTTTGACGGATGTAGGAGGGAAAATTAAATTAAAAAGCAAAACCATTTTGTCCATGAAAAATGCTGGACGTATAAATGCAGTCCGTCTGACCACGTTCTATCACTCACACACAAAGCTATGCGGACGCAGCTCACTTTGTGCGGCCGTTCTAGTGGTTGTACGTTCTTGCCTGCCTTGCGTCCGTTTGCCGTGGTGCGTCCGCAGTTCAGTGCGGACGTACTTTGTGTAACAGGCTCCAATGGACTTTCTTTCATGCTATCACGGACGTACTTTTAGGCGCAATCACGGACGTGAACACTACGCTCGTCTGACCCCAGCCTAAAACTCTGCCCCTTGAGTCATTCACAGCTCTAGAAGGGATGTTTAATGGGCCTACCTTTGCATCTGTCCCATTGGGAAGTGAATAGATGATGTCACAAACCCCTCACAGGAGCAGACAGAAGGTGCTTAAATAGGACAGCTTTAATGTCTCAATTGTTGACCTAATTTTCTCACGCTTATGACAGCCATTGATTAGGGACCAGAACCCAAAAAAACGTGCAGTTGGTGTTCTGAAATGAGAAATCCTTACTGGTTCTGGGCTAATCCTGTCTCCTGACCTGGGGGGTCTGGAAAAGTACTACCTTTTTTTTTAAAATATGTTTTCTCGTGACAAATTGATACTAATCAAATGAAACTGACTTCTCCTTACCCCCCTGGTACCTTGCAGGTTCTCCCAGTGACTGTCAGAGCTGCCTTCAGTCCTCTGTAGTGCAAAGTGTCTTACAGATGGGCTTTGATCGGGACCTGGTGCTAAATCTGGTGCAGAGTAGGCAACGGTTGACTGGACCCATGTACAGCTCGGTGTCTGTCCTTGTGACTGACCTAGTACAGGCAGAAGAGGAGCAGAGCACACAAAGAGCAGGTACCTTACACAATGGTATAGGGGAATGTAGCCATGATGGGATACGAACATTAAATGACTATGCATGCACAGGCCCTACAGCCACAATTCTGGCAATGATTCCAAACAGGAGGCTTTATGTCTCCTTGTATCCCAGTACTCGAACAGCATTGTCTCTGTTTTAAAAAAAAAAAAAATGTGCTACAGACTTTCAGGTCACTTCTAGACTGGACGATCTGCGTGCTGATATCATTCTCTCAGAATGCCAGCAGCAGCAAGCGTTCTGAGAGAATCTAGCTGACTGGTTGTGAGTGTGACGTGCATCATTTGGACTTTGGGTGTGTGGGCATGGAGATGGGTTTGGGGTGCTGGCCTGAGGTTCTTTTATTATTTTCATTGCCCTCTCGTGTGCAGAAGGTTGGCGTAATCTGTTTATGCAAGAATGTTATTGTCTAACGTCCAAGTTTACCCTGTCAATGTGCTTATCTGACTAATCACTTGTCCCAATTCCCATCTTCCTGCCTCGTTAGAAATGTTAAGTATTGTTTTAGTCTATCCCAACTCTAATTGTTTCACCTTCCAAAAGGCAAATGTTTGTCCAATTATTAGGTCCTCCATGTAAATGACCCATGTGTGACCGGTTCTATTCTAACCATTGAAAGCCCTCAGATCTACAGCCTCGTCTTGTTTGGAGGGGATGGCGGACTCCCTATGTGTCCCAATCCTTGAGCTTTGTCTGCAGACTGGCACGGGAGTCTGGGTAGAACACAGGGGTTCTGCAAGGAAGCAGCATTGGCAGACGTGACCCTGTCGGGTACAGAGATCTGTCACAGTGAGCATTCGCATGCACCTGCAATCAGTCGTTCTAAACTAGGGATGCACTGAAATTTCGGCCACTAAAAAATGGTGTTCTCGGTTTAGACCGAAATAGAAAAAATTGCCCGACAATTTCCCTTTCAAAATAGGGCCTGGAGGCCCGGCCGAGCTGCCTGCTCAGCCTTCTTCCAAGCTCAGGCGAGCCCCTGGCTTGGCCTGGGGCTTGCCTGAGTCTGAAGGCCAGCCGAGCAGGGGGCTCGAGCAGGCCTCCAGGCCCAGGTGACGGATTTTGATTGGGGGGGCCGAGAGAGTTGCACATACTCGCCTACATTGGCCCCGAGTCGTCCTCCCGGTGGCAGTCCTCCTGCATCCAGTGTCCTCTCTCGGTTGGTCGCTGGTATGATGTCACGGAGGCCTTTGACCTGGGTCAAAGGCTTTCGTGACGTCATCCCGGCGACCGAGAGTGGGCACTGGATGCAGGAGGACTCGGGGCCAATGTAGGTGTGTAGGCAACATACTCTCCTACATCCTCCTTCGGCCCTGAGCTCCAACGGTGACAGTCCTCAGGCTGTCGCAGGTTTGCTCGGGCTTGCTCGGCTGGCATTTGGGATCAGGCGAGTCTCTGGCTTGGCCTGGCCTCCAGACACAGGTACTCATGTCTGATTTTCGGTATCGTTTTTCGGCCTAACCGATCTTGAATTTTGGTTTCGGCCAGAAATTTCCATTTTGGTGCACCACTATTCTAAACAGGTGCTTATATTATTTCTGGGGGTCCTATATTTTGTCCCAGTCCGGGCCTGCTTATAACCAGAGTGGATGTTTATATAAGGGGGAATTTCTGGCCCGGGCGCCCAGAACTCTGGTTACGCCACTGGCTGAAGGGGAGAAGCGGCTGAGTAACAAAATGATTCTACTGTTGGCAGCACCTGCCCAATTTAAAGGCAAAAAAGTTGGGTCAATTTTTCTGTAGATTGCCCCTTTAATTTCTGGGCAGCTGGAGAATAACACCATTTCATGGTTGCTCGTTCTTCTCTTGCACAAAAGAAAATTATAGGCTGAAATAAAAGTATCTTTTGCTTTAGCAGAAAACGCTTAAAATTCCATACTCAAATGGTGCCTTGGTGCATCGAATGGCATGATCTGTTACACCAGAAGCATATGGACACAAAGGACCCAGTGTGACCCTCTCCCAATTACATAAGTTTGCAAATGCTATGTTTGGTTCTATGGACTCAAGGAGACTATACCTTTTTGGTGTGCAGCACTGCTGCCAGTATAATTGGCATCCTAATATTAAGAGTTAAGACAACATCGCAGTTTGCTCATAATGGAGCATGTATTGGAGATGCTAATGGATAAAGACCCTTACCAGTCTTCAATTAGCGGCTACCTTTTACTGGTTCAACAGAGTTGGGCCCTTTATGTCCCCAGCAGCTCACAATGCTAGTGTCATCTCTTTTGTGGCTGCAGTGACTCTTTATCTTGAAGCAAAGAGCTGAAGACCTGTCCTGATGTTCTCACATTATGTTTAATACATGCTGCCACCCGTAGTTAGTCAGTAGAATTTGTATTGTGCACATGTCCCATTGCTTCTGGGCATCACAGTAACACTAGCAAACAGCTATGTAGTATTCAAGACGAAAAAAAAGTACCACCTGCAACCAGAATCCTATAAACTTTTTTTTTTTGGGCTGTTTTAAATGGCCATTGGATTAAGCCCACTGCCACGTCAATGCAATCTCTTCGGTGGATGGGATGCAACACCTGCAGAGTGTGCTCATGGCACACAGAATCATTACATTTGGTTTGTCTTATTGTTTAAACTCTAGTGACAGGTTTAACACCAGATCTCCTTTCCTACTTTGATAATACAATCACTTGGTCTGAAGTGATCTCCTGCTATTTTTCCTTGCAGAGCCTGTGACTATTCCTAGAGCTCCAGAGCAGAGAGATCCTGAAGTCCAGCACCACAAGGATCCAGGTACCCTCTTGCTCGTATGGCATTAATGTGCAGAGACTCGTTTCCACCCATGGACATTTTTACAGATGTCCTGTTGATTTTATATTGTCCCAATTCCAAATTCTCAAAGCCTGCTCTTGGAGGCTGTTTATGTCTCTTAGGCCCCGTTCACACCTCAGCGTTTTACAGTGCTTTCCTGTGCGCTGTAAAACGCTCAACCCCTAGAAATCCCATGATTTCCTATGGGGCTGGTTCACACCTGGACGTTTTACAGCGTGCAGGAAAGCGCTGTATAACGTCTGACGCCCAAAGTACAGGAGCTTCTTTGGGGCGTATAGCAGCGTGTTCGCGGCCATAGACACAGCCGTGAACGCACTGCAATGTGTGTGCGTTTTTTTCATATGTGCGATACGCACGTAAAAACACACGCATTGCGCACGTTTGAAAAAAATGCTGAGGTGTGAACCCAGCTTAAGTGTGTGGTTCATCCATATCACAGTGCTTGGCTGTCACACACACTAACTCTGACCTTTCTTTTCCATCAGAGCCACCGCTTAACACAGAGGAGCAGCTCCGCCAACTGAAGGATGAGCGCATGTGCAAGGTCTGCATGGACAAAGATGCATCCATAGTGTTTGTGCCTTGTGGACACTTGGTGGTTTGCACAGACTGTTCCCTTAACCTCAGAGACTGCCCTATCTGCAGGGCTGCAATACGGGGCTTTGTGAGGGCATTTTTGTCTTGATGCCCTTGCCGAATGAGTTGGTGAATGGCTCAGATGTGGAGGGGGGAAAATGGGTCCCGTGGCATGCAGGCACTATAGAAATGTGTTCCAACCTTGCCCTTCAATAAAATTGTATTAAAGACAGTGGTCATTTTCATGGGAGCTGCAGGACCACGTCTTGATGAAAGACCCGATCGTGACACCCACATGGAAAGCATACGGGCATATTTTGTTTGGAGACCAAGAACCCTTATCTACTTTGATAGTTGACTCGACCTCCTCCATGGCTAGACTTCAGACTAAACTGGTAAAGCCACCCATGTCTGACCTTGTTCAGTGAGAGAAGCAGTGTGTAAATAAAGTTTAAAATATGCCAGAATAATGTATAAAAAGAGCAATTGCTGTGGAATATTTTTCCTGAATAAAGTATATATTTTATCACCTTGCTCCTGATTTCTCTTCAGTCCTTTGATTTGTAAAACACTTTATTGCCACTAGAGGGCAGTGCAGGCGATATGAATTTTATATTCACTCCCCAAAAACCTCTTCAGCAATCTTGGGCCCCCTCGTTGTGCTGGTGCGCTCTACCCCCCCCCCCCCCTGGTGTGTTTGTAAAGTTAACTACTGAAAAAGTACAACTTGAAAAAGTGCAGTGTCTGTGTGGCGCCACTAGATGGCTCTGATGTCAAGCAAGGGAACAGCGATCTATAAAAAAATTTAATGTATGAGAGATCTAACCCAAATAGTTAAAGACTGTGTATGTAAACAGTGCTGAGAAATTTTTATAAAGTTCTGACCACATTAATTCTAGGATGTAGCCAAAAGTGCGTGTGCCTCCATAAAATGGGGTAGGGCAGTACAAGAGGAACTTCTAAACTGAAGTGGTGGGTGGTAATAGGTGATAGGAAAAACTCTTAATTGCAATAATAGAAAATCAGAGTGCGAGCCAAGCTTCTAATTAACCACTTGAACTGGAAATCGTAATTAAAGTGCTAAGTTCTAGATGAAAAGAGCTAATTTCACCAATGAAGTGCTTGAATAGAGCACAGAATAAAGTAAAATGATGTCATTCTTCACATTAACCTCGGGCAGCGAAAGTTAATCCTAACATATATTGGTGAAAGTGGGGAAATGATTGAAAACAAAATAAAGAAAATAGTGATCAAGAACAAAATTTATGATAAAATAACCACAAAGTATACGGAGCAGGTATACTATCTCCAATAGTGGCCCTGCACATACACAACCGATAAGAGCACCAAATAAAGTCCATACCGAGGGTAACAAATGGACAAACAGTCTTTTGATCCAAAATATCGACGAAAAACGGGAAGATCGATGGTGTCTATATAAGTTAATACTGGCCGGAGAGGAGGTGTAGCAGCCGGACGAGCCGGGAACAGCGTCAAATCCCCAAAATCGCTGAAATAGAGAGTTCAGGATACAAAACCGGTGTCAGGCGCTGGTACTCTTTATTTCAACTCCGGTCACGAATATGCAGTATTCTACTGTGTCCTCCGAGTGATGGAAAAAAGAAACACAAAGAAATTCTATTGTGCAGGCTGTAATATTCCAGTATGGAAAAACATAGATGAGATTGATATACTCACACTTATCTCCTCATCTATGCTTTTCCATACTGGAATATTACAGCCTGCACAATAGATTTTCTTTTTTCCATCCCTTCGTTATTCCATCACTTGGACACAGTAGAATACTGAATATTCGTGACCGGAGTTGCGAGTACCAGCGCCTGACACCGGTTTTGTATCCTTTCCTCACAACTTGTTACCCTGCCCATCAACCTTACTCTGCCCACTTTTTTATATTTTTGTGACCAGAATCTTATTACCTGTATTATCTCCTTGATTTCTCCCCATCCAGTGCTTTTTTTTTTTTTTCTTTTTTTTTAGTCTAGTCTCTTAAATCGCTGTGCTGTAAAACTGAAAAATACAAGTTATTGTGCACAATCTGGAATTCCCATCCCCCAATACCTTGCACAGCAGAATATGGGGTCTTCTCGTGAGTGTTTAATTGCTAAACGTATGGGGCCCTATTCTGAAGTTAATTTAACCTGAGCTATTAGTTACTACAGGTTTGCCCTGGGTGGTGTTTCACAGCTGGTTGCGAAGACATCACATTGACACTTGTTCTCCTGCTTGTTGATAGTAACAGACACTACCAAAATGACCCTGATCAAAAGTTTACATACCCCAGTTCTTAATACTATGTATTGCCCCCTTTTAACATCAATGACGGCTTGAAGTCTTTTGAGGTATTTGTGGATGAGACTCTTTATCTTCTCAGATGGTAAAGTCTCCAGTTCCTGTAAATTCTTGGGCTGTCTTGCATGAACTGCACGTTTTGAGATCTCCCCAGAGTGGCTCAATGATACTGAGGTCAGGAGACTGAGCTGGCCACTCCAGAACCTTCACTTTAGGCTGCTGTATCCAATGACCGGTCGACTTGGCCTTGTGTTTTGGATCATTTGGCATGTTGGATTGTCAAAGTATGTCCCATGCGCAGCTTCCGGGCTGATGAATGCAAATTTTCCTCAGTTTTTTTATTTTTTTATAACATACTGCAGTGGTTCCTAACCATGGTCCTCAAGTATCCGTAACAGGCCATATTTTGCTGATCACCTTGGAAATGCAGACGGAATCTTGCAATCACTGAGAAGCAAATCATATCACCTGTGCAGATATCTGGAAACCCTGACCTGTTGGGGGTACTTGAGGACCATGGTTGGGAACCACTGACATTCATCCTGCCATCAATTTTGACTAAATTTCCTGTGCCTTTTTTGTAGCTCACACATCCTCCAAAACATCAGTGATCAACCTCCGGGTTTCACAGTAGGAATGGTGTTCCTGTCATCATAGGCCTTGTTAGCCCCCCCCCCTTCAAATACAGTGTTTATGGTTGTGACCAAAAAGTTTAAATTTTGGTCTCACTCCAAATGACTGTCATGGAACTGACCTAGCGCTCCCTGCTTCAACACTAAGACTTTTTTATTCACATGGCGAAAACCCCAAAAGAGAGACAATTGCCTTTTCCGAAAGACTTTATGCGCATTTATATTGTGTGGTGTTTAATGTACTGTAAAATGCTTGGTTTTAGTTTAAATGTACTTTTATTACTGTATGTGAACTTGGAGATGTGTTTTGAAGTTGCAGCCTGAGGTTATTTTCAATGCCCTCTTTTTGTGTGGAATGTTTGAGTAATGGTGGCTTTTCTCTGTTACCTGGTTTGAGGAGTCATGGTTCTGGGGCAGTGTTTGACTGACAAGGTAATCGGATCTATTGGAACAATAGATTATGCAAATGGTGTGTGATAACTGAATGCTAAGGAATGTTTACTGTAAATGTCTAAATCTAACTGACTTGCTGTAATCAGAGTTCCAGTAAGTCAATGTTCGTGGTTTGGTATGTAAATGATCCCCGTTGGACCACATAAATATGGTTTTCTCAGTAAAGCAGATCTAGTTCTTGGTTGATACATTTAGCTTGTCTGGTGTGTTATTCCTCTGCACTATTCCATTCCACTCAACATCCGAAGGCACCAAGCGGCCATCTGAAAGACTGACCTAACATCTGGGCTACAGGTCAGGAGATTGAAAGCATGCAGATCCCTAGAAGCTGCTGTATCTTCGGCCCAGCACTGGCACAGATCCCTTCAAGCCAGCCCAGGTCTCCCAGCAGGCAGAAGCAAGCGGGTCAAGCTGCTCGAGGTGCGGAGGACTGCGTTCCCAGTAGCCAGACTGACCACAACGAGGGGGTGTCTGGAGAGCCAGGACAGGCGGAATAGAGTGGTTTCCGTCACAATGACTTTGTGCCAGAAGGTTTGAGGCTTGTCTCTGTGCTGTTTGGCCTATTGTAAGCAGGATACTTTATGGTATTTGCGTAGTAATGACTTTCTTCTGGCAACTCGACCATGCCGCCCCTCTTCAAGTGCCTCCTTATTGCGCATCTTGAAACAGCCACACCACATGTTTTCAGAGAGCCCTGTATTTCACCTGAAGTAATTTGTGGGTTTTTCTTTGCAGCCAGAACAATTTTCCTGGCAGTTGTGGCTGAAATTTTAGTTGGTCTACCTGACTGTGGTTTGGTTTCAACAGAACCCCTCATTTTCCACTTCTTAGAGTTTAAACACTGCTGATTGGCATTCTCAATTCCTTGGATATCTTTTTAAATCCCTTTCCTGTTTTTATACAGTTCAACTAGCTTTTCCCGCAGTTCCTTTGACCATTATTTTGCTTGCCTTATGACTCAGAATCCAGAAACGTTAGTGCAGCACTGGATGAAAGTTGCAAGGGTCTGTCGGGAGTCCAGAAACTCAGTGACCTTCTTATACACACAAGCAACCAGATCACAGGTGAGAATGGTTACCTTTTAATCGCCTTTCAAACGGGTTTGTGTCAACTTTGTGTGCATGTTTGAGGCCAAAATCACCAGGGTATGTAAACTTTAGATCAGGGTCATTTGGGTTGTTTTTGTTATTATGATTTAAAAAGCATAAACACGATTGATTCAGCCAAACACTAAACATGAAAGAAATGTTTTTGTGTTATCATACATATATTCTCTAATTGCCAGGAAATCATAAATTCTGCCAGCTCTGGAGAAGGGAACTCTGGGATATGTAGTGCATGAGGCTGGGCCATTTGTGGGTGGGGTTTGGAAGGACCAGGAAGTGTATAAATTCTGAAAACTGGCCATGTGCTGTGGCTGATCACTTGGGGTACATTCGTAAGATGACTGATCTGTCCACGTTCCTATCTCCAGGCTCCAGGAGGCCATCGATGCTAGCTTACTGATTAGTTCGTTGTAAGTAATGCTCTGTGGTTAACCCTTTTCTTTTATTTGCTGTGTAGTGCGTAATTAATTGATTTATTCTAGTTATAATTTTTACTGTAACAAAGCACTGTGATTTTTCTATATCATAAATAAACAAAACGTATTTAAGTTTCTGCTTCTGGCTGATGAGATCCACGCTAACTAAGAGATTGGGAGTATTGCTATTTGTTTTAAGCTCGGTTATATAAGAAATTGCGAGTTGCGGGCGTTGGAGACGGCAGGGATTGTGGGATCTGCAGCCACTGTCCGAGTCTAGGGTAGGCAGATAGTGCGGGTGCTTAGCCCTGCGTCTCCCGTTGCGACGCACATAGTGTCCATGAGGACTGGTGGCAACGTAACTAATAGAATAGGAAAGTGAGCTCAGGGATTGTGGGAGACGTAGTCATTACCTGCTTCAAGAGAAGACTTGTACTGCGTTGCAATCCTGGGATCATTATATCGCCCTCTGCGGCCCTGTTGCGAGAGAGAATTGCGTAGAGACAGATAGTGGGTGGCGCAACCCTGCGTCTTTCGCAACAGCGGGCGTAGTGGTCGTGACACCGACCACCTACAGTACCAAATTTAACTTTATCCCTCTTGGGAACCTGGGCACACCGCGATGACCACTGTTAAACTGTTTTCCCGGAGGGTTTTTACTTTTTTCACTCCCCGGCCTAGCAAGCGCTGCGAGGAAGCGGACCCTCAAAATGGCGGCGGATCCCCGACCCAGTCTCCAGCAGTGGTGGCCGAGAGCCCACAGGTCGACATGGCTGCATTTACCACCCAGTTGGAAACATTATTTTAGGACTTCTCGGCTGCCTTAACACGTCTGGACACCATGTCGGCAGACATCCGAAAAGACATACAAGACATCGGGGAACGAACATCACACCTGGATGCCAAAATGTCCGAGCTAACGACGGTGCACAACATTATGGCTACAGTGGTGGAAGCGCTAGAGTCCAAACTACTGCAATGTACCAATAAAATAGTGGACCTCGAGGACAGATCCCGCCGCAATAATCTTAACATTCGAGGAATCCTGGAGACCGTGCACCCCCGAGACCTTATGGCCTATGTTGCAGACTTATTCACACATATACTGCCTGGGGTTGCTCCAGAAACTATTCTCATGGACCGAATACCGAAGCCGCCTTCAGTGCCCCCAAAGGCACACAGAGACGTGACCCGACCCTCAAATTGTACTATTATAAACCGCGCGAGGATATTTTGCATGCACTGCGTAAACCTGACACCCTGGGGCCGCAATACGAACACCTGGCGATATACCCAGATTTCTCCAAGGCTACACTGCAACAAAGAAGGTCATACCGCCTGACAACGTCGACCCTACGCAACGCTGGAATCCCATACCGTTGGGGCTACCCCACCAAGCTAATAATCCTACGTGACGGTACCACCACGATCCTCACGTCGCCTGCCGAGGGCCGTGAGATTTTGGAATCATGGGGATTACAATTTGAAGAGATTGACAAAGATCGCTCATCTCCGCTGAAACTGATGATACCAGAATGGCGTAATCGCTGACTGACCTGTTGATCATGGGACACTTATTTACAGAGTTGGCCCCCCTGCAAGAGGATGTTTTTTGTCGGGACATTGAACACTCAAGGATACAGGCCAAAAGCGGGTAACGTTGGTGACTTGATATAACATCGCTATGGTCTCGCTGCTGGTTGCAGGTGACACCCCCCTCTTTTTTCTTTTTCTCTCCCTTATCGACTTAGGGCACGGATTCTTCCCTATAGGGAACTCCGATGTAGAGTATGGTGTCTCAGGACGCACTAGTTTGCCGCTCTGTTGCGGCACTTAGTTTTGTTGTTTGTTTGTATTCCCCCCTCCCTTTCCCTGCCCTCAGGGGGTTGCAGCGCCCTTCATTATCGACCGTCAGATTGCTATGTCTCTGAATTCCTTATATGCCTCAAGGGCTATATGTTAGATGCTTGCAGTTTTTTATGTACGGTTTATGAAGATAGTCTCCTATAATGTAAAAGGTTTAAACCTACCCGTTAAACGTCATTCTTTATACAAAGATCTTCGCTCCTATGATGCGGATATTTTCTGCCTTCAGGAAACGCATTTTAGAAGAGTCAACAGAGTTGCGCTACAAACTCACTGCATTGTTACAGACCCTAGAGGGCGCTATATCATTTTAGTATGCACTATTAATGGTAAAGTATATACATTAGTCTCAGCCTTTGCTCCCAACAGTTCTCAAACGCAGTTCTTAACACACCTTCTGAATAAAGTTACAGCTGTGCTCTCAGGTGACCTAATACTATGTGGAGATTTAAATTAGTTTAGACCCTACAAAAGATCGTTCGGCTTCCTCGGGGACTCACACAGGGTGACACCTGACTAAATTACACTCCCTCCTGGGCCAACACCACCTATATGACGTTTGGCGACTGCTACACCCCACGGAGAGAGATTACTCTTTACGATCGGGGGTACATAATAGTTATTCACGCATTGATTATTTTCTGTTGCCCTCATCCTTGATCCCACGCACTATTAACCCTTTCGCTGCTGAGGCTTTTCCCGCCCCTGTGCTGAGGTCATTTTTTACCTGTTTTGCGCATCATGTTTAAACGTGTTTTTAAGGCTTATTTTAGTATATGACACCGACATATTATATTATCGTTCTTTCCGTCAGACTCGGTAGATTCATAATATGTCATTATTATATGTATACGTTATGTCATGTCTGTATATTATAACAAAAAATGCAATAAAATATGTATTTTCAATAATTTACAATGTGTAAAGTGTTTTTTTCCACATTTTAACATGCGAGCAATTGCGGTTATATTTTGTATGGGGTGCGCTTGTTAAAAAAATTAGAGATGGGGTCTCGTTACATTTTTTTTTTGGGGAAAATGACACTATTTTTAACAAACGCACCGCATACAAAAATCGTTAGTGCAGCATCATTGTTCACATTATAATTGAAATGGGAACAATATTGCTACACTAACAAACCAAAAAAAATAAAAAAAAAGTGTTTATTTTTTTTTTTTAATTTTTTTTTTAATTTTTTTTTATTTTTCTTTATCTTTTTTTTTTTTTTTTACAAAATTTTTAACTTTCATGTTTGGTATCGTTGGAACGGCCATGCTCTGGCCGATCCAACCATATCAAAATTTAACCCCTAACTGCCACGGATCGGGAGATAGGGAGTTCATTGGAACTCCCTATCTCCACACTTGGTGGCAGTTAGGGGTTAACTGTAGGACTGGCGTCATCGTGCTACGCACGATGACGCCAGTCCTCTGGGGGAGTTCCCGGAAGCTTGGCCGACATCCAAGATGTCGGCCAGCTCCGGGAAAGGATCGCAAACCGGCGCTTTTCAGCGCCGATTCGCGATCCAGCTCCCCAGGGGTTAATGCCAGGCATCATTTGGAAGGGCAGGCTGTGCCCTTCCAAATGATGCCTGGGTTAAGCCCCGCAGAGCCACCGATCGGGAGGGAGAGAGGTCCGAAGGACCTCCCCCCCCCCTCCCTTTCAGGCGCCTCCTCCGCACATGCGGGGGGGGCGCCTGAATTAGGTGTCATCGCGCCCCCGCGATGACACCTAATAATGGCGGCTGCTGGTCCGGATGCCGGGCTGACATCCAGGAAATCCTTAGGAAATCCCTTGGCAGCTAGGGGTTCCCTGGTTAACTGACGTCATTGGGCCACGCCCGATGACGTCAGTGGACGTGGGGAGTTCCAGAGGTGGGGCTGTCATCCAAGATGGCGGCCCCCACCGGAAAAAGGCTGTGACCTGCACCGATTGGTGCTGTGTCACAGCCTGCCACCAAGGGGTTAATGCCATACATCCCTGGAAAGGCCCTTTCCAGGGATGCCTGGCATTAGAGGGATCCAAAGGATCCCCCCTCCCCTCCAGGCGTTTCCCCTGCTCCGGCTGGGGGGGGGGACGCCTGAAACTGACGTCATCGCGACGGCTGGCGCCAAAAGTGCCGATCTGACTCCGTGGGTGTCAGAGCAGCGAGGGAGCCGACGGAGGAGGTATCGGCCGCCGGGGGGCTGCAGACGCCGGGGACGTACAGTTACGTCCTGCGGCGTTAAAGCCCGCCTAATGCAGGACGTAACTGTACGTCCTGCGGCGTTAAGGGGTTAAGAAACAATATATGATACACCATCTTGTTATCCTCCGGACCATACAAGACCTGGACACTCGGAATAGATTAACCCCATCACAGCAACTCGCGGACGACCTAGACGCAGCACTGCGTTCCCTCTCGGATTTAGAAGCTGACAGATATAACATAGCCATGAATAGACTGAGGGCAAAATTTTATGCATTTCAAAATAAACCAGGAAGACTCCTAGCCCGCAGACTTAACCCCCCCCCAAAACACCTTAAAACCGAGTGATACACAATCCGAAGGAGATTGCGAATGAATTCGCAGATTTCTATGAGAATTGTATAATTTAGCTACAGATGACGACACGATACAACCTACACCTGACGCCGTTAATGACTATCTCCACAAAGTCAATCTCCCGAAATTACTGCCCTCACATGCAGCTAAACTAGCTTCCCCTATTTCCCTAGAGGAAATTTCCGAGGTGGTCAAGGAGCTGCCAAAGAGAAAGGCACCGAGCCCTGACGGACTCAGACTGTATTACTCGTCTTTTTTCCCCTCAACTCCTACCACACCCGACTGCAGTTTTTGATGCCGCGAGAGAACAAGGTTCCTTCCCAGCGGATATGTTGCGGGCCCACATTATCACACTTCCCAAACCGGGCAAGACTCCTGATATATGTCGTAACCTCCGCCCAATTTCACTTCTTAATGTGGACATAAAAATTTTGGCGAATAGATTGCAACACATCTTGCCGACGCTAATAGGACGGGACCAGGTAGGGTTTATTTCTGGTAGACAGGGACTGGACAGCACAAAAAAACGGATTAATCTGCTAGAGATGTTAAGACGCTCAGGCCAGCCCTGCTTGGTCCTGTCCTTAGATGCCGAGAAGGCCTTTGACCGGGTGAGCTGGTTGTTTCTTCACGAGACCCTTAAATTATATGGCTTTCCTCCTTCCATGCTGACGGCAATTCAGGCCTTATATGATTCTCCATCTGCTAGGGTTTTAACATCGGGTTTTTTATCTGAGGAATTTATGATAACTAACGGCACGCGACAGGGGTGCCCTCTCCCCCACGGTTATACGCATTGGTGCTAGAACCTCTGGCCCAAGCTATCCGCCAGAACGACGCTATAAGGGGCATTCCTGTAGGCCCGACAACCTATAAACCTCTCTACGCGGATGACATACTCCTATCACTAACTGACCCGACATCCTCCCTACCGGCCCTATACCAAGAACTTGACGAATATAATGACATATTCTATCAGTTAACTTGCTCAAGACTCAAGCTCTCCCGATTAATATTCCCCAACCCATACTAGACACTCTTAAAATGCACTACAAATTTGACTGGCGCTCTACTTATTTGGTCTATTCTAGGGCTTAGAATTACAGGGCATCCTGAAGGTCTTGATCTATACAACTATGAGCGGATACTGTCTGAGATTAGAAACTTGGTTCATCTGTGGAGGTTAAAAGAAGTCTCATGGATGGGCAGGATGGCGGCAGCTAAGATGGTACTATTGCCAAAATTATATGTGTTCCACGTCTTACCCCTTAAATTGCCCCAAGCCTATTTAGCTAAAGTACAATCTATTTTGGTATCTTATGTTTGGACCACCAAAAAACCCGAGTACCGCGAAAGCTTTTATGCTATAGACAGAGAGACTGAGGATTAAACATGATCCATACGCAACACTACTTCTGGGCCTCATGCCTGGCCTCCTTAACTGAAGTTTTTCGAATACATCCCATGCCGCAATGGTTCACCATTGAGGCAGCGTACTTAGGGGGACATGACCTTGAAAACCTCCTATGGGTTCCTCCGATAGACCGCGGTCATGTTCCCCGCTTGCTTACACGACCCTACATCTTAAGGTTTGGGACCGGCTGCTCCTGTACTTCACAAACCACCATCCAATTTCTATGGCCACACCTATGGGATCTTTTCGGTATATACTTCCACATGGAACTTACACCATCTATTTGAAGTGGCACCCATCCTGCCCTAAATTTAAAGTTCCTGATGCTAGGTTTTTATCCTACATGCAAATACACTCTTACCTCAAAACGCAAAAAGTTTTCCCTACGTTGTCTCCCGCTTTACCATTATTATCTGAAGCGGAACTGTTTTGTTTAGATCCTCACTCCACTACCAAGCCGGTCTCACTGTTTTATAGAATACTCAATACCCCGCAATGACCTATCACTTGGACATTTCAATAAAGATCTGAGAAAATCATTTACACCTACATAGTGGGCATCGCTTATATGTTTGCAGTGAGGGTGACTCGATGTGTCACTTTAATAGAGACTCAACAAAAACTGCTATACAGGTGGTACCTGACTCCAGACAGGATTAACATTATGCTCCACAGCATTCAGACCTATGCTGCAGGTGCTCTTCAGACAAGGGCTCCATGAGCCACATATGGTGGCATTGTCCCAGAATAACGTCCTTGTGGAGGGACATTTCGACATTAGCAACTGAAGTTCTGGGTACACTAATTCCACACAGCCCAGACGTCCTGCTGTTGGGCATGATCAAACTCCCGAATCCACACCGACGAATGTTATTTATCCTCACTTCTACAACATCTCTATTGTTGGCACGAAAGTGGAAGTCTACAGTGGTTCCCACTAAGAAGCAAGTCATCGATTTGTTAGACCAATACCGTAGATTTGACTCTAAGATCATTTTGTCGGAGGAGATAAGTCCTCCTAAATCGGATCCTTGGAAACTTTGGGACATACACAAAATTTACAAAGCATGTGGACTATAGTTACATTCCGGACGGTAATATGTGTTCCCGGCTGCAACCCTGCTTCCCCCCCTCTCCCCCCCCCATGTGAGTGTGTTTCTGTTTAAACCTGCTGAATATTGAAAACCAATAAAAATAATTTTTTTTAAATTACTTGCTGAATGACATATGTACTAGAACAAATTTTTTTTTTTATTCACAATATTACAAAGTATTACTAACTAATCCACTATGCCCCTCCTGAGAGCTGGCATTGTTTGCTTGACATGTGCCCCCTTGGTTATCTGTCATTTCCTGGCATAACAGGCCCCATGAAGATCTGGATCACTAACATGCTGCCCCCCCCCCCTCCATGGCCTGAGTGGACATCCTCCTGCTGTCTGATTGCACCCAGGGTCTCGCTACAGTAGGTAGGATGGTTGAAAAGCTTTCTCTGGATGTAACTGGAGCGCACACAGCTGCTGGCGATGTTAGGATCCGCAAACGCGTTAAATGAGGACAGTTTTTCCATCAGCTGGAAGAGACGGCTGCACAGCCCAGCTCTGAATAAGGAGATCCTGTTGTTGCCTGTCTACAGCACCAATGTTTGGAACACCCCAATCCTAAAGGGGCTACAAGTCCAGAACTCTGGCCAGCTGGCCAATGCAGTCCAGAGCAAGCTCATTGAGTGGGATTGATCCTCTTTTGTGCCGACAGCATCAAATTCTCTGTAGGGCTGTAGACATCTGCTTCCTTCCAACTTGTGTTTGATTGCCTGTTGTCACTTACGCCGGCCTGAAACAAAGGTTATAATGAGTGTCCACATGAAAACTCATCACATACAGGGCAAAGGGACACTTAATATGGTTAATATGCAAACATTTTCTCCGGGAAAGCTTATGGTTACATCATTTGGTTGTAATGTAGTTGGCACACGGTATCGATCTCCTTTTACCCTCGCCTTCAAGACTTTTCCTGTGGTGCCCCCTATCTATGGAACTCCCTTACTGCTCCTGCCTCACCCTGTGCCTCCCGTCCTTCAAAACACTTTAGAGCGGCCTATCAACTCACTCCATAATCCCCCTATTGTACCTTTCCTGATCTATCTCCCACACAGCTCCAATGCACCCCATCACATCTCATTATATATATATATATATATACTATAATTGAGTAAGGCTTGGCGTGTCCGTCGCCAAGCCTTACTCTGCGCATGCGCGCGCAACCAGCGGCGGTTGGTTGCGCGCGCATGCAACCGCCGCGGCATGAGCCGGCTGTGCGCTCGCCACGGCGGTTACAAGATACACACAGCAGCCGGGTAGAGGCTGCCGCGCGCATCCAACCCCGAGCGGCGAAGGGAAAGTTCCCTCTGCCGCTCGGGGGTTGGATGCGCGCAGCAGCCAGGTAGAGGCTGCGCTCGCAGCCTCTACCCGGCTGCTGCGCGCATTCAACCCGTCCCCTGAGCGGCGAAGGGAAAGTTCCCTCGCTTCCGCTCTTTGAAGGACCCAAGCCCTGGTCACGTGGGAGTCCCACGTGACCACGGCTTGGGTCCTTCAAAGACCGGAAGCGGGGAAACTTCCACTTCGCCGCTCGGGAAGGTAAGTATGAGGAGCTCATGGGGCGGCTGTCCGAATGCCGATAGAGCATTCGAACAGCCGCCCCATGTCTGGTCTGGGGTCTGAGCTTGGGGGCAATATCCATGTGATGGGGCAATATCCATGTGATGGGGCAATATCCATGTGATGGGGCAATATCCATGTGATGGGGCAATATCCATGTGATGGGGCAATATCCACACGCTGGGCAAGATCCATGTGATCTATACTATAATTGAGTAAGGCTTGGCGTGTCGTCGCCAAGCCTTACTCTGCGCATGCGCGCGCAACCAGCGGCGGTTGGTTGCGAGCGCATGCAACCGCCGCGCATGAGCCGGCTGTGCGCTCGCCGCGGCGGTTACAAGATGCACACAGCAGCCGGGTAGAGGCTGCGCTCGCAGCCTCTACCCGGCTGCCGCGCGCATCCAACCCGTCCCCCGAGCGGCGAAGGGAAAGTTCCCTTGCTTCCGCTCTTTGAAGGACCCAAGCCCGGTCACGTGGGAGTCCCACGTGACCGCGGCTTGGGTCCTTCAAAGACCGGAAGCGGGAAACTTCCACTTCGGCTCGGGAAGGTAAGTATGAGGAGCTCATGGGGCGGCTGTCCGAATGCCGATAGAGCATTCGAACAGCCGCCCCATGTCTGGTCTGGGGTCTGAGCTTGGGGGCAATATCCATGTGATGGGGCAATATCCATGTGAAGGGGCAATATCCATGTGAAGGGACAATATCCATGTGAAGGGACAATATCCATGTGATGGGGCAATATCCATGTGAAGGGGCAATATCCATGTGAAGGGGCAATATCCATGTGAAGGGACAATATCCATGTGAAGGGACAATATCCATGTGAAGGGGCAATATCCATGTGAAGGGGCAATATCCATGTGAAGGGGCAATATCCACGTGATAGGGCAGTATCCATGTGATGGGGCAATATCCATGTGATGGGGCAGTATCCACACGCTGGGCAATATCCATGTGAAGGGGCAATATCCATGTGAAGGGGCAATATCCATGTGAAGGGGCAATATCCATGTGAAGGGGCAATATCCATGTGATGGGCAATATATCCATGTGATGGGGCAATATCCATGTGATGGGGCAATATCCATGTGAAGGGGCAATATCCATGTGATGGGGCAGTATCCACACGCTGGGGCAATATCCATGTGATGGGGCAATATCCATGTGAAGGGGCAATATCCATGTGATGGGGCAGTATCCATGTGATGGGGCAATATCCATGTGATGGGACAGTATCCATGTGATGGGGCAATATCCATGTGATGGGGCAATATCCACACGCTGGGGCAATATCCATGTGAAGGGGCAATATCCATGTGAAGGGGCAATATCCATGTGATGGGGCAGTATCCACACGCTGGGGCAATATCCATGTGATGGGGCAATATCCATGTGATGGGGCAATATCCATGTGAAGGGGCAATATCCATGTGATGGGGCAGTATCCACACGCTGGGGCAATATCCACGTGATGGGGCAATATCCATGTGATGGGGCAGTATCCACACGCTGGGGCAATATCCATGTGATGTGGCAATATTCATGTGATGTGGCAATATTCATGTGATGGGGCAATATCCATGTGAAGGGGCAATATCCATGTGATGGGGCAGTATCCACACGCTGGGGCAATATCCATGTGATGGGGCAGTATCCACACGCTGGGGCAATATCCATGTGATGGGGCAGTATCCACACGCTGGGGCAATATCCATGTGATGGGGCAGTATCCACACGCTGGGGCAATATTCATGTGATGGGGCAATATCCATGTGATGGGGCAGTATCCACACACTGGGGCAATATCCATGTGATGGGGCAGTATCCACACGCTGGGGCAACATTCACACGCTGGGGCAACATCCATGTGATGGGGCAGTATCCACACGCTGGGGCAAAATCCATGTGATGGGGCAATATCCATGTGATGCGGCAGTATCCATGTGATGGGGCAGTATCCATGTGATGGGGCAGTATCCACACGCTGGGGCAATATCCATGTGATCGGGCAGTATCCTCACGCTGGGGCAATATCCATGTGATGGGGCAGTATCCACACGCTGGGGCAGTATCCACTGCCCCAGCGCAGTATCCACTGCCCCAGCGCAGTATCCACTGCCCCAGCGCAGTATCCACTGCCCCAGCGCAGTATCCACGCGCTGGGGCAATATCCACGAGCTGGGGCATATATCCACGAGCTGGGGCATATATCCACGAGCTGGGGCAATATCCACAATAGACTGCCCTCTGGGCAGGCTTTCCACCTATATATATATATATATACACACATCTCCTCTCCTTTGCGTATCACCCCTCTCCTGTTAGATTGTAGGCTGCTGAGCCAGGTCTGCTTTTCTCATTGTTTAGAGTATCAAACTTATGTTAATTTTGTTTATTTTCCTAATTGTGCAGCGCTCTGCAAAATATTTTATAAATAATTGTAATTTTATTCCTGAAACCTGAAAATTTCAGCTTCTGGCTAAGTGGGCAGAGTATTCCTGGAGGTGAACAAGTATAACGGAGGCTACTCTCCACTAGAATGTCCAAGAGGTGTGTGTCTCTCCAATCCAGTCCTAGAGTTGAATATGCCTAGCCACCCTATATACCAGTGTTTCCCAAACCTGTCCTCAGGACCCGCTTACACGCCAGGTTTTGTGGATAGCTGTAGCACAGATGATATAATTTGATGTTCAGTGATTGCAGGATTCAGTCCGTATTTATTTCCCCAAGGTGATCTGCAAAATCTGGCCTGTTAGAGGGTCCTGAGGACAGGTTTGGGAAACCCTGCTATATACAGTCAGATTGTGAACTAAATCTGATCTGGTCCTAGAGATGGCTAGCCATTCCAGTGAAAGGGTCCCTCACCCCACAAAGAGGAACATTGTTTCTTTCCTGACTTCCATGCTCAGATAGGGAGCCTAATCTGAACACAAGATCAATCCTCAATTAAAACTAATGATCAGAAAGGAAATTGCAGGTCTCTCAGACAGACCAGCTTCATTATAAAACAGTGGGGCCCTGGCCCGTACCCCTAGATTAACAAGGAGGAACCGGGCTGTGACAAAAATGGGATGGCTTACAGAGGCACCATGAATGAAGCTCTTTTATCCAAGCAGAGGAATGGTGATTATTGCTTTTCTGAATGCTACCCGTGACAATCTGGGTTTTTATGGTGCACAAAACATGCAGAAATCGCTGCTGAGTGAAGTAGTCATATTCTAAGTGAAACTACTAGTCCAGGGCTACAACACATAACAAGCAATACCTTTATAACCTTATATGTATCTTAAAATTAAAAGCACGATTTGTTATACAAGATTATCATCACAGTATCCAATCCGTTTCTCCTACACATTCATCGTAAGCGGTCTTTAGGGGTAAATGGGTCCAATTTACAGGACAAATGGGAAATACATGAATACACCCCTCAGAATTGCCTGTTCTGTGTCTGACTATTTAGATAAATTCATGATCTTTAGGGCCTTTTATATAAACCTCAAATACATTGAAGAGTAAAGTATGTACTTAATACCAAGACATTTTTACATTCTTATGCTTGGCACACGGAAAAAATGTAAAACTAATGGATAAATTGTGCCACGACCATGAGAAGAATTGTTCGTATCAGATAGTTTAAAGGCAACTCAATCAATTAAATCATCTGCAGTTCACGTGCAAGCTGGTGGAAGGAACTAATTCTGTGTAGAAGCCAGTGAGTACGAGCTGGTGGTAGGAACTAATTCTGTGTAGAAGCCAGCGAGTACGAGCTGGTGGTAGGAACTAATTCTGTGTAGAAGCCAGCGAGTACGAGCTGGTGGTAGGAACGAATTCTGTGTAGAAGCCAGCGAGTACCAGCTGGTGGAAGGAACTAATTCTGTGTAGAAGCCAGCGAGTACCAGCTGGTGGAAGGAACTAATTCTGTGTAGAAGCCAGCGAGTACCAGCTGGTGGAAGGAACCAATTCTGTGTAGATCCAACGGGTTGGAGCTGGTGGAAGGAACTATTTCTGTGTAAAAGCCAGCGAGTTCGAACTGGTGGAAGGTATTAATTCTGTGTAGAAGTTAGTTCCTTCCGCCAGCTCGAACTCGCTAACCTCTACACAGAATACCTTCCGCCAGTTCGAACTCGCTGGCTTTTACACAGAATTAGTTCCTTCCGCCAGCTCAAGCTCGCTAACTGTGTAGAAGTCAGCGAATTCAAGCTGGCGGAAGGAACTAATTCTGTGTAGAAGTCAGCGAGTTTCTGGGTTCAAGGAAAAAAAAGAATGTATATAATTATTATTATTATTCTTTATTTATAAAGCGCCAGCATATTCCGCAGCGCTGTACAATAAGCACAGTATAGACAGGGTTACAATACATTGAACAACATTTGACAAACAGTACAGGAGGAGATGAGGGCCCTATTCCCGTAGGAACTCACAATCTGGGAGGGTTGGGGTTGGAAACAGGAGGAGAGGACTGTAAGGTGAGAGTGATTGATGGTTGTGTCAGTGAGTTGGGTGGTAGGCTTCCCTAAATAGGAACGTTTTAAGGGAGCGTTTGAAGGAAGAGAAGTTAGGGGAAAGTCTGACAGTACGAGGGATAGCGTTCCAGAGAATGGGGGCTGCGTGTGTGAAGTCCTGCAGTCTATCATGGGAAGAGGTGATGCGGGGAGAAGCTAGGCGCAGGTCACTGTTTGAGCTTAGGGAGCGGGCCGGGGTGTATTTGGTGATTAGTGAGGACAGGTAGTGGGGAGCTGAGTTAGTGAGGGTTTTGTAGGTAAGGATAAGGATTTTGAACTTAATTCTGCAGTGGATGGGGAGCCAGTGAAGGGACTCGCAGAGGGGAGCGGCAGAGACAGAGCGGCGGGTGAGGTGAATTAGCCTGGCGGAGGCGTTCAGGATGGATTGTAGGGGGGAGAGGCGGGACAGAGGGAGGCCAGATAAGAGATTATTATATAATACAGCAATAGGAGTGGTACCTAGACACATAAATTCAATATAGTGTAATCCTATTTACACATATACTTCCATTAAAAGCCCCTTACAAGAAGCACTCACTAGATGTTGAATAACAATGAGCATTTCAAATCACAGAGTGTTACCCTCCTCCAGATACTTATCGATCTGCGATGTGACTTTGAATTCCATGCACTTCTTTGTGAGGACTCGTGGATGTAGCCAATTCCTCCATCTGGAGTTGGAACAGCAGAGCTTCAAATCACCAAGTACTCGTGGAATAAAATGAATAATGGTTTATTAATAAGATAGCGTATCATTCAACGCGTTTCGTGGTTAGCTTACCACTTCATCAGGAATGTAAAAGCGATGCACAATCTGTCTTTTAAAAGTCCTAACCATAATTGATTTCCTTCTGATTCCCATTCTCGTGATTGGCAATTGCCGATTATGCCGTTTCTTCCAATCATCGTCTTCCTCTTCGCATGTGTGGAATCCTTCGCCATCTTTGGAAATCCTCCACCCGATCTTCAGGCTTCGGTTCCATCCCCCTTGGCCATACGTTACCACCAAGCGGGGGCGGTTGCGTCGTCTTTTACGTACAGCGACCTTTTTCAATGGACGGATTTATGGCCCTATTAATCATGATAAATTCATTGAAATATATACATAAAGATCGAATTTAGCAGCACGCAAGTCACACCTACCCCTAAAAGCAGTTTATAATGTCCATAATCGACATTTAAACCCACACTTTTCCAAGTACCCAACTTGTGAATCCATTTACATTCATTTTTCGCCAGGTTCTTCAGATAATCACCTCCCCTCCAATTCGGGGTTACTAGTTCTATGCCTAGCCAATTTAATTCTTCAAATTTAAATAACGGGCAATTATTACAGTGGTTGGAGACACTGATCTACACACTTTCTGATTAGGGATGGGCTGGCAGTTTGATCCGAACATGAGTTCAAATCGAACATTGGCAGTTCGGCGACCATCGAACATTTCCACGTGTTCACCCACAATGGACCACAATGCACTTTTCCACTGGCCTGAAGCTTGTAATTGGCTACAGCCTTGCACCTGACCACAGGTCAGGTGCAAGACAGGTGCAAGACTATGGGCAAATTTTGCCCAATGATGGGCTCACAGAGCCAAGTCCCGCAGCACACTATATAAGACTTCCCCAGCACGTGTTTTTTCTTGCAGGAGTGAGAGGAGATTGTTCTTTCAGTGTGTCTCACAGACATCTAGCAGATTTCTGTGAATTGTAATCTGTGTCTTCTCACTGCCAGCTATTGGGGTCTCGCTTTCTTCTAGCAGATAATTATCTGGGAATTGTAATCGGTGTCTTCTCACTGCCAGCTATTGGGGTCTCACAGACGTCTAGCAGATATCTGGGAATTGTAATCTGTATCTTCTCACTGCCAGCTATCAGGGGGTCCCACATACTTCTAGCAGATATCTGAGAATTGTAATCTGTGTGTTAGCCTGGCAGCAGATGGCAGTGCCATCAGGCTGTATCACTGACTTATAGCATTGTTCTGCAAAATAAGTATATCTTTAATCTAATTCTAGATACCATATAATAACACAGTTTAATTAGAGTTCATCTGTTTATCTATTCAGAGTAGAATCTGGGTGTTGCCAGCTATCAACCAGGCTGTATCACTGACGTACAGCATTGTTCTGCAAAATCTGTATATCTTTAATCTATATATCACTCACCATGTCAGAAAGACCAAAAAGGACAGGCAGACGCTCCCAGACACAGATAAGAGGGCAAGCAGCCTCTGTGTCGGAAGGCTGTGCCCCTGGTCGTCGTGGACGTGGTGCATCCTCTGCAGGGGCACGCTTGTCCTTGTTTCTAACTGGTGCTGGCCGTCTTAGGCTAGGGTCAGACGAAAGCAGTCTTAACGTGCGTTTAGACGCACGAAATCACGGCCGTGCTAGCAGCAAATAACGTTCAATGCTGGGGAACACACGAAGTACGGCCGCACGAAAGTTCGTCTGCGCAACGCAAGTGGCAAACGAACGCATTTTTTCTAGAACGTCAAACCGCTAGTACTGACGTACAGAGTGCGCTGCGTCCGCTAGAGGCGTGTGTGCGTGATTGGGAGATGTCAGACGCTGCTAATGTCCGGCCAACATAACGTCCAGACACAAACAGTGTTTTATTGATGATCCGTACAAAATCACGGACGAAAAGGCGCATCGTATGACCGCTGTCGCGTACTCCGTGAAAAAATGCGTCCATTCGTTCGAACGCACTTTTTCACAGACAACGCGAAAATGCGTTCGTCTGACCCTAGCCTTAAGCAGCAGAAACATACAGAGGATTTGTAGGATTGGCTAACCAGGCCATCCTCATCCTTCGAGTCCTCTGCCAGCCAGGCTTGTATTGGTTTACAGTCCACCTCAGCTGCCAAAACATCTAATTCAGCCACCATGTCCACAGCTACTCCTGCCGTAGTCTCACTATAATACACGGAGGAGTCAGCTGAATTGTTTGACTACAGTGACAGTGACGTGCTGCTTGAGGATGCGCAGCAACTCCAGTACTCTGATTCAAACTCTGAGGTTGAGGAAGGGAGTATAATCAGCCTAGAGGGAGGGGGTGCCAGCAGGCCCGTCTTTAATATTGATTGGACCCTGGGCAAACATTTTCTTTGGGCCCCCCCCCCCCGAAACCTGCAAGATCTTACGAGAGGCAAGATCCTGCAGATCACGCAGCCGGGCAGCACAAGCCTCCATGGAGTCCTATGGACTGCAGGAGGCAGTACTCACAGCGGCGCTTAGTGCTGCATTACGGGGCAGGCTTCTGCATTAACACCTGACCCGTAATATGGTGCTAAAACAGGGATACTAAGGAGAAACCTGCAGGCTCACATTATCCACCTTAGTGTCTCCGTTTTAGCACAGAGCAAGGAAAAGCCCACAAGCTCTTATGTTGAAAGAACAGACAGGGGGAAAAAAGAGGAAACAGAAATAATATCCTGACATAGAACATGGAGGAGACATTCCATAATGATAATAATTACAGCCCTCATTACTGACCAGTCCCTGTGTTAGGCTAAAGTCCCACACATACAAGGTTATTCAGAGAGAGCCAAACTGGCCCAGAAGCTGCACCAAACAGGGAATTTCCCCATACGGTGACATTTCGTGGCCATTCGGCTATTCAGAGAGCAGGCAGGTTGCCAAATATTAGTGAATTTCCAGCAAATACGGTGCCTGTTCGGCAGCAGTGAAATATGGTGTTCGGCGACAGTGAAATACGGTGCCTGTTCGGCGGCAGTGAAATACGGTGCTGTTCGGCGGCAGTGAAATCCCCCATAGAGAAGCAATGGTTAATCTACTCACATTGAACAGCAGAGAAATGTCCGGATGTTCAGTGTTTTCATTCTACATGTTTATTCAGGCGAATCCCATAGGCTTCAATGTTAAAAATATTCCCGTTTTAATCCAATATCTAATAAACCATTTATTATTTTAATCTGCAGCAAAAAGTCTATTTTTTGGCATTTTTCTGGTGAAGTTTTTTTAAATGGCTTTTTTTTTTAAACAGACTTTTTTATTATTATTCATAGGACCTTATATACCAGGGCTCAAAATTTCAAGTCCCAAGCTACTAGCCAGGCCTTAAGAGTTACTCGCCACTAGTTGCCCCACCTAACCCCTTATCCTGCCCTGCCTCTGCATTCCCACTCGCCCTCATGTAATTTCCACTCGCCAAATGCGAGCAGGCGAGTGGAAATTTTGAGGCCTGTTATATACTATATTAATTCCAGGCATTTTCATGAAGTAGTTTTTTGCAAAAGCCATTTAAGGCTGGAGTCAGACGAGCGCAGTTATCACGTCCGTGTTGCCGCACATTTTAACGTCCGTGGCAGCATAGCATTCTGACCAATGGAGCCCCACACACAAATACGTCCGCACGGAACTGTGGACGCATGACAGAAGCAGCAAAGGGACGCAGGTTAGGCAAGAACGTAAAACCGCTAGAACGGACTGCAGAGTGCGCCACGTCCGCAACGTCTGCATAGCTTTGTGTGTGAGTGATGAAACGTGGTCAGACGGACGCACTTATACGTTCAGCATTTTTGACGGACAGAATGTTTTTTCATTTCCCATCTACATCCGTCAAAAATAACTTTAGTCACAAAAACGGACTGTGTGGCCACTACTGCGTCCTCCGTCAGAACGTGCGTCCATACAAAATGCGCTCGTCTGACCCTAGCCTTAAAGTTGCGGGTTTTTTTTTTTTGGTCAGATTTTCATGTCTGCGTTCTGCGGGTCATCAGATGCGTTCAGCAGTCTCCTTGCGGGTGCGTTTGGCCGTCTCTTAGGCGGGTGCATTTGGCGGTTTTATTCAGTAGGTTTGCGGCTGCGTTCGGTGGGTTGCTCTGCGGTGTTCAGCAGGTTTACAGGGTTTGGCGGGTCAATTCGCTGCACGTCGAGGACCCTGCGGTGAATGCTAAATTCACTGCAGGGACGGCAAATTTAACTCGCCAAAGTCAGGCGAACCAGAGAGTCCGTAACATTTCGGTGCTCTCTGAATAAGCCTGATGGTCTTTACACATTAAACAGTTATTTAAATAGGCCTAAATAAAATCATATAAAAAGGAGAAATAACCAGGAAAACTTCACTAGCCACAACCCCCCCCGCAACTGAATTTATTCACAGTGTGCCTCTTTACCTCCCTGTCAGGACCTGAAGCTGCTGCCCGAATGAAGGAGGCAGGACAAGGACGCAGGGGAGAGTCTGCAGCTGTGCTGCATTTTCCAGAGCTGCCGATCTGAATGCTGCCGATCTGAATGCTGCTGTGCCTGCCGAGTCAGAAGAGGAGCGGGGGGAGGGGGGGGTTGATGTCCTTTGTGTGCCCCCCTGCAGTGGCGTATTTAGGTTTTGTGCTGCCCTAGGCCTGACTAAACTCGTGCACCCCCTAATTTAAATTTGACACACCCCTTCCTGTGAAGGTCACCTTTTTCTGGTTAAACCCCTCCCTTCCTCTTTAGGCTCCATCTTTTCCTCTTTGAGCTCCGCCTCTTCCTCTCTGTATATTAAAAGTGGATACCAAGTGCCTACTTGTATATTTTGTATACCATTTCAAATGTATCTATTGAGATAAATAAAATTATGAAATGTTTAAATTCAACCATTTTTTACAAAGATCAGCCAATGCATGTCAAGTAAACGGGATCACAGCCGCTCTAACTGGTTAAACAATAAAACCCACAGAAATGTGCAGTGTGTATGAGCGTATCACAGAGCTGCACAGCAATAAAACCCACAGAAATGTGCAGTGTGTATGAGCGCATCACAGAGCTGCACAGCAATAAAACCCACAGAAATGTGCACTGTGTATGAGCGTATCACAGAGCTGCACAGCAATAAAACCCACAGAACTGTGCACTGTGTATGAGCGTATCACAGAGCTGCACAGCAATAAAACCCACAGAACTGTGCACTGTGTATGAGCGTATCACAGAGCTGCACAGCAATAAAACCCATAGTAATGTGGACTGTGTATGAGCGTATTACAGAGCTGCACAGCAATAATACCCACAGAAATGTGCAGTGTGTATGAGCATTTACAGAAATGCACAGCAATAAAACGCTAATTTCATTCCAAACGCCACCCTCTTTTCTTTTCACCCCAAACCCCCTAACTCTTTTCATATCATTAAACACCCCCCACTCTTCATCTCATTAAACCCCCCAGTCTTTATGTCAATAAACACCCCCTCCACTCATGTCATTAAACATCCCCCACTCATCTCATAACCCCCCACTCATCAGGTCATTAAACACCCCCCACTCATCTCACTAAACCCCCTCCACTCATCATGTCATTAACCCCCCACTCATCTCATTAAACAGCCCCCCCCTCATCTCATTAAACACCCCTCGCTCATCATGTCATTAAACAGCCCCCACTCATCTCATTAAACAGGTGTGTGTGTGATGGGATTGTGTGTATCTGAGTGGAATGAGAGGGTTTGTGATGGGATCATTGTGTGGCTCTATGTATGTGGAATGAGAGGGTGAATGATAGGATTGTATGCAGGGTCAAGTCCTTAATAAAAATGAAGTGTTGGAACACCGACCATGTGTCAATATTTACAAAAAAATATAACCATTCATGCCCATTCTTACCCAAATGTGTATTTGCAGGTACTATTGCAGGCCTGATACACAAAGCTGTGTTTAAAAATCACAGCTTGCTGTACCTGCTTCACTGAATCCTCTGACAAGCAGTCTGCAGCTTTGATTTCCCATTGGTTGTATCTCTCCTGGGGCTGCACATGGGTTGGATTAGTAAACACACCGGGTTCGCAGTCCTGTTATCACAGCACATTCACTGATAGCGTCCAACTCCATGGCAGCCATGAAACAACCCTCCTTTGGTAATAAAAACTTTCACAGCATGTCAGAGATCAAGGGGAGGGATCTCTGAGCTAGATTTGGAGTGCTAAACAGTAGAGAGAAAGTGAATACAATACATTCTCCTGCACAGTTGGAGGTTAATGGGGGCTGGGTCCTGCGACATGGCCCCCCTCCTTAGTCATATGGCCCCCCTCCTTAGTCATTTGCCCCCCTCCTTATAGTAATTTTGCCCCCCCCCTTTAATTTTACCCCCCCCCCCTTTAATTTTACCCCACCTTCTCACATTCATTACACCCCCCCCCCCTTTCAGCCCATTCTCCCAGTATGATTCATATTACCTTTCTTTCTGTCCTGCTGGGAGCCAGCAGCAGCAGCAGCAGCAGCAGGCCCTTTCATACTCCGTGGCAGGTGGCAGAATGGACGAGTGCTGGGAGGAGGAAGTGATGTTTATGATCACTTCCTCCCAGTGTTCTCGCGGCACAGAGTGACGGAGGAGCAGCCAGTTAGATGCTGTGCATCACACTGCCGATTATATTGACGCACTGGCTGCTCCTCTTGCGGCTGCACCGAGGACCTCACTCTGGGATCCAGTAACCGGTGGCTGTGGGGGGCGTGTCCCACGGAGCGGCGGGGTGCCGCCCCCTGTAAAGTGCCGCCCAAAATACACCACTGACACCACTGCCCCCCTGGCTGGGTCCCTGGCTGTCCAGCTCCATTTTACTCGTGCCCCCCCTTCGCTCCCCGTGCACACAGAGTGCTATGCGCGGGGACAGGAAGATGAGGGAGGAGCCGGATGCGGAAGCCTGTGTTCTCTCTTCACACGGCTCCTCAGCACAGGCTTCCACATTCCTCCTGTCTCCCGGTATCCCAGTCCAGCGGTTGGCCACAGAATACGTGGGCCCAAGGGACAGCTGCTTTGGGCCCCTCAACAATGACTGGGCCCGGGGCAGCTGCCCCTTTTGCCCTGCGTTAAAGACGGCCCTGGGTGCCAGTGACACACTCATGTTCACCCAGCAGCTGCAGCATATTGCGAGGTTGGCTCCAATGACGAAGAGATAGGGGGTGATGACAATGATGATGAGGTCACTGACTCCACCTGGGTGCCTGATCGAACAGAGGAGTCAAGGGAGGAGGAGGAGGCACAACAAAAACGAGGCAGAACGTCCTCTATGAGCAACCGTAGCCAGTCCAAGGCATCAGATGTCAGAGCTGCTGAGGTGCAGAGCGCTGTTGTCTCGCAGCACACATCCAGGATCTCTGCTGTCTGGGAGTTCTTCACGACATGTGCAGCAGACTTACATATTTGTAAGCTATGTCAGAAGAGGATCAAGCGTGGGAAAGACATCAGACACTTGGGTACCACGTGCTTGAGGTGACATATGACCACCTGCCACGCATCCCGTTGGCACAACACTTTGCATAGGTCATCCTCCTCATCTGTCTCTACCCCCACTATATGTCCTGCCATGTCATTGCCTACAACCTCCACTGACAGGGATGATGCTACAGTAATGGGTGTACCACGTCCTTCCTCTGAATCTGCCAGCATCCCATCATCTGCAGATTTATGCAGTCAGATTTCGTTGCCCCAGCTGCTGCAGTGGAAGAAAAAATATTGTCCCAACCATCCACATGCACAAGGTCTAAATACCAGCTTGGCAAAATTACTCGCATTACAGCTGCTGACTTTCCAGCTGGTGGACTCTGCTTCCTTCTGTGAATTTGCCGAATGTGCTGTACCACAGTGGCAGGTTCCAAAATGCCATTTCTTTTCACGGAAGGCCATTCCAGCACTATACCAGCACATGGAAGACAATGTTATGGAGTCATTGGGAAAGGCAGTCAGCAGCAAGGTGCACATTACTTTAGACACGTGGTCCAGCAAGCATGGACAGGGCCGTTACATTTCCTTCACGGCACACTGGGTAACTCTGCTTGCAGCTGGGAGGGATTCAGGACAGGGCTCTGTGCTGGAGCTTGCTCATCCACCACGCCTCCAGAAAGCTGCTTATATGAGGTCTGTCTGCTCCACCTCTTCCTCCTCCTTCAATGTCTCTGGCGAAGTGGCAGTTAAACCGACGTGTGGCAGGGGCTACGCAATGGCTCAAGCAAAAAGATGCCATACTGTGCTTGTGCTGGTTTGTGTAGGGGACAGGAGCCACACCGGGCCAGAAATTCTGTCAGCTCTGCAGGGGCAGGCGCAGAGATGGTTAACACCACGCCAGCTTGAGCTGGGAATGGTCGTCTGTGATAATGGCAGCAACCTTCTCTCCGCCCTACGCCTGGGTAAGTTGACGCATGTACCATGCCTAGCACACGTCCTAAATCTGGTGGTACAGTGTTTCCTAACCAGGTACCCAGGGCTGGCAGAGCTTCTCAGCCACACCAGAAAAGTCTGCAGCCACTTCAGATGGTCATTCCCAGCAAGTGTTTGCCTGGCAGAAATTCAAATAGAATTCCACCTTCACACAAACCGTCTGATCTGTGACATGCCCATCAGGTGGAACTCGACATTGGCAATGTTGCAGCGTCTGCACAAGCAGCAGAGGGCCATCAATGAGTACCTGTGTGAGTATGGCACAAGGACAGGTTCAGGTCAACTTGGTTTTTTTTCCCCCGCAGTGGCTGATGATCAAGGATGCATGCACTGTACTGTCACCATTTGAGGAGGCAACGAGGCTGGTGAGCAGGGACAGTGCATGCATCAGTGACACAATTCCTTTAGTTTTTATGCTGGAGCGCACTCTGCGGGGAATTATAGTTGTGGCACTAGGGGCAGAGCAGCGGGAGGAAGAGGAGGACTTCCCTAGCTCTCAAGGCCCCAGTCTTTACGCAGACAGCATTCCTAATGCCACCTCCAACCTATGTTGCATGGGCTCCCTTATCCTGCAAACCCTGCTAAAGGACCCCAGGATTCATGCTATCAAGGAGAGGGATCATTACTGGTTGACAACACTTCTTGATCCACGATACAAGGGTAAGGTTGCAGAGCTCATCCTGCCCTCACAGAGGGAGCACAGGATGAAACAACTTGAGGACGCTCTAAAGCGACACTTGTGTAACACCTTTCCAGACACTGGTAGGTTACAAACTGATGACGCAGGTGCTTCTGAGGCTGCTGTTTATCAAAGGAAGAGCGGTGAAGGGGGCCGCTTGACTGATGCCTTTTCCAATTTCTTTAGTCCACGACGCCCAGGGACGTCAAATGTAGGCACCCATTGCCAGCGTCTTCACTATATGGTGCAGGACTATCTAGGGGCAAGGGCAGACCTGGATACCTTTACAGCAGATGATCCACTGGCTTACTGGGTGCTGAGATTGGATCACTGGCCAGAACTTAGCCAATATGCTATGGAGCTACTAGGTTGCCCTACATCCAGCGTGCTTTCTGAAAGGACGTTCAGTGCCGCTGGAGGTTTTGTCACAGACAAAAGAGTGCGTCTGTCCACCGACTCTGTAGACCGGCTGACATTTATAAAAATGAATCAGTCCTGGATCAGCAGCTATCACTCCCCTGATGCTGATGTAACTGAATAGATCGGGGATCTCTTCTGCATTCCCAAAACCTCCACCACTGCACTCTTCCACAATACCTCAGAGTGGTTACGGTGTGAAGGAACTAGCTGGCACCAAAGGCCCAATATTTGGGTGCACTGACACGGACGCGTGTACCAGATTCCAATCATTTTAATATTTGAATGCAGAGTCCACCCCTGCACTCTTCCACAATACCTCAGAGGGGTTACGGTGTGAAGGCACTAGCTGGCACCAAAGGCCCAATATTTGGGTGCACTGACGCGTGTACCAGATTCATATCTTTGTAACATTTGACTGCAGGGTCCACCCCTGCACTCTTCCACAATACCTCAGAGGGGTTACGGTGTGAAGGCACTAGCTGCCACCAAAGGTCCAATTTTAATGCACCGGTTGTTACTTTCATCCAAAGCCTGCATAAGTTTCACCATAATTTAGCCAAAAAAAATCACTAAACTTGTTCTGCGTGTCCTAAAACGTCTCCTCTTTTCATACAGGCTGCCGCCCCAAGCAGATGTTTATGAATAGATTAAAGGAAAAACATTTACCATCATTTGAAATGTCATTTTTTTGTTTTTAAATGTTTCTATACATCCGACAAATCCGCCACTTCACGGGCAGGTTATGGGGACCTCCTAGGCACGATATTTGAAGGAATTTTTCGTTTTTATTCTTAACCTTTATTTCATGGAAAAATCACTGTTCCTTTAACCCTTTCGCTGCTGAGGCATTTCACACCTCTGTGCTGAGGTCATTTTTACCGCTTTCGCTCATCATGTTTAACCGCGTTTTGAAGCCATATTTTAATATATATGGTTCTTTCCGGCAGACTCGGCAGATTCATAATATGTCATTATTATATGTATACGTGATGTCCTGTCTGTATATTATAACAAAAAATGCAATAAAATTTGAATTTTCAATCATTTACAATGTGTAAAGTGTTTTTTTCCACATTTTAACATGCGAGCATTTGAGGTTATATTTTCTATGGGGTGCGCTTGTTAAAAAAATTAGAAATGGGGACTCGTTACATTTTTTTTGGGGGGGAAATTTCACTATTTTTAACAAACTGTTACTGCAGCATCATTGTTCACATTATAATTGAAATGGGAACAATATTGCTGCATTAACAAAAGAAAACAAAAAAAAAAGTGTTTATTTAATTTTTTTAAAAACAAACTTTTTACATGGTCATGTTTGGTATCATTGGAAAGTCCATGCTCTGGCCGATCCAACGATGTCAAACATTAACCCCTAGCTGCCACAGATCATTCACATCCCTATGGATCTTAGGTAGGAAATAAAAAAAGTGCTATTTTGCTCTGTTTGTTTAAGAGATAATCAAATTCGGTCTGTGAAATAACACCCATATCTTTCCCTTTTAGTAGTAATGTTTCTTATTGATTTAGGAAGTCTGTGGTGTGGGGTCTTTATCCAATAGTTCATAGGTATTAATATCGCCCAGTAATCTACTTGCTTCCTTTAGATAGTACTGCCTGGACATGATTACTACCCCCCCCCCACCCACCCTTATCTGCTTGCTTTATAATAGGGATGCACCGATACCACTTTTTTAAGACCGAGTACGAGTACAGATACTTTTGTTCAAGTACTCACCGATACCAATTACCGATACTTTCATTTTATGTCATGTGACGCTTTCCAATAAGAACAGACCTCCTATAAAGCCCCCAGGTCTCATGGATTTGCCCCAGCTCATGGATATCCTGACCCCAGCTCATGGATAATTGCCCCCCAGCTCATGGATAATTGCCCCCCCAGCTCATGGATATGCCCCCCTTGCTCATGGATATGCCCCCCCTGCTCATGGATATGCCCCCCTGCTCGTGGATATGCCCCCTTGCTCATGGATATGCCCCCCTTGCTCATGGATATGCCCCCCTTGCTCATGGATATGCCCCCTTGCTTATGGATATGCCCCCCTTGCTCATGGATATGCCCCCCCTGCTCATGGATATGCCCCCCTTGCTCATGATATGCCCCCCTTGCTCATGGATATGCCCCCCTTGCTCATGGATATGCCCCCCTTGCTCATGGATATGCCCCCCTGCTCATGGATATGCCCCTCTGCTCATGGATATGCCCCCCTTGCTCATGGATATGCCCCCCCTGCTCATGGATATGCCCCCTTGCTCATGGATATGCCCCCCTGCTCATGGATATGCCCCCCCTGCTCATGGATATGCCCCCTTGCTCATGGATATGCCCCCCCTGCTCATGGATATGCCCCCCTTGCTCATGGATATGCCCCCCTTGCTTATGGATATGCCCCCCTTGCTCATGGATATGCCCCCCTGCTCATGGATATGCCCCCCTTGCTCATGGATATGCCCCCCTTGCTCATGGATATGCCCCCCTTGCTCATGGATATGCCCCTCTGCTCATGGATATGCCCCCCTGCTCATGGATATGCCCCTCTGCTCATGGATATGCCCCCCTTGCTCATGGATATGCCCCCCCTGCTCATGGATATGCCCCCCTTGCTCATGGATATGCCCCCCTGCTCATGGATATGCCCCCCCTGCTCATGGATATGCCCCCCTTGCTCATGGATATGCCCCCCTGCTCGTGGATATGCCCCCCCTGCTCATGGATATGCCCCCCTTGCTCATGGATATGCCCCCCCTGCTCATGGATATGCCCCCCCTGCTCATGGATATGCCCCCCAGCTCATGGATATGCCCCCCCTGCTCATGGATATGCCCCCGCACTCTCTGCTCATACTTACCTTCCTTCAGCGCCGCCGGTAAAGTCTTCGCGCGCGCGCGCGCTCCTTGGAAGGACCCCAGCCGCGACCACGTGGGACCATGTGATCGCGGCTGGGGTCCTTCCAACGAGCGCGCGTGCGGAAACTTTCCCGGCGTCGCCCAGGAAGGTAAGTATGAGCGGAGAGCAGCTGCAGGGCCTGTCTGAATGCTCTATCTGCATTCGGACAGGCCCTGCAGCTGCTCACTTTGTTTAATACTTACCTTCCTTCAGCGACGCCGGGAAAGTTTCCGCGCGCGCGCGCTCGTTGGAAGGACCCCAGCCGCGATCACATGGTCCCACGTGGTCGCGGCTGGGGTCCTTCCAAGGAGCGCGCGCGCGAAGACTTTACCGGCGGTGCTGAAGGAAGGTAAGTATTAAACAAAGTTAGATGACCAGCTGCAGGGCCTGTCCGAATGCCGATAGAGCATTCGGACAGCCGCCGCAGCCCCTCTGATACCGGCAAGCCGGCTCAATGCCGGCTTCCGGTATCGGAAAAAAATATCGGGGGTACTGCACGAGTACCAAGTACTCCTGCAGTACCCGGTATCGGTACCGATATCGATACTAGTATCGGTATCGGTGCAACCCTACTTTATAACTATATTATGGTTATCCTTTAAATCCTCACACATTTTCCTTTCTTTATATGTTAGATTAGATTTAAACAGCTTGGATTTCACTCCATTCAAGTCCTCCGAGACCAACTTTATAAAAACGTCTAGATTTGGACCTTTTTCCCAGGTTGGAAAGAAACAAGATATCTAAAGGAAGCAAGTAGATTCCTGGGCGATATAAATACCTATGAACTATTGGATAAAGACCCCACCCCAGAATTCGTAAATGAATTAGAAACATTACTACTAAAAGGGAAAGATATGGGTGTTGTTTCACAGACCGAATTTGATTATCTCCTAAACAAACAGATCCAAATAGCACTTTTTTATTTCCTACCTAAGATCCATAAGGATGTGAATAATCCTCCAGGTAGACCTATTATAAGTGGGATTGATTCCCTGACTGATAATTTATCCAGGCATATTAACATATTCCTACAACATAGTCCAAAACACCCCATCCTACCTAAAAGACACTGGACATATTTTAAGAGAACTAGAGAAAATCTCCTGGGATCAAGATTTATGTTTAGCCACAATTGATGTAACATCACTATATAAATCGATCCCACATAAAAAAAGAGTAGAGATGATAAAACACAGTCTAGAAAAAGAAAGTGCGCTTTCTAAGGATCACATAGGATTTTTAATAGATTCAATCCTTTTCATTTTGCAACATAATTTTTTCTGGTTCGAATCAAAATTTTATCTACAAATATGTGGAACTACCATGGGGATGAGGTTTGCTCCCAGCTATGCAAACCTATAAATGCATAATTGGGAATGTGATCATATTTGGTCCCCACATAGCTGGCGAGCAAACATCGTCCTCTGGAAAAGATTCATCGACGATATTATTATTATATGGAGGGGCGGTATAGAGGCCTTCAACTGAAACTGCCCTCACCAAAGTCACCAACGACCTCCTAACTGCTAAAAAACACGGCCACTATTCTATTCTCATCCTGCTTGACCTCTTGGCTGCTTTTGACACTGTTGACCACCCCCTCCTTCTACAGACCCTCAACTCTCTGGGTCTCGGTGACACTGCACTTGCTTGGGTTGACTCCTATTTATCCAACAGGTCCTTTTGTGTGTCCTTTGCTGGTAACTCCTCCTCCTCATTGCCTCTATCTGTTGGCGTACCTCAAGGCTCTGTCCTTGGTCCTCTGCTCTTTTCCATCTACACCTCCTCCCTGGGCAAAATCATCAACAGCTTTGGCTTTAATTACCACCTCTACGCTGATGACACTCAGATCTACCTCTCTACCCCTGATCTCTCTCCCCCTGTCCTCTCAAAAGTCAGTGACTGTTTATCTGGCATCTCCTCCTGGATGGCCTCCCACCACCTAAATATCAACAAGGGCTTTTCAGTGGTCTACTCCTAAGTGGGCTATTTTCAAGTGGAGTTAAAAACAGGAATCCTACCTGTACTGGTCTGTGGTTTGTATCTCTAGAGGGAGAGAAGCCTCTGGTTTATTTATCAATTTGTTTAATTTCTTTTTTTTTTTTTTTTCTGCTGTTTTTTTTTTCTGTTGTGCTTTTTTTTCCCTGAGTAGCTGGTGGCTTGTTAATTGGGGGCGTGTAGCCTGTCAGGTGATTTCACTTGTATGGCTACATAAACTCAGTGGCAGCTCACTGAGCTTGCTCACAAGGGCTTTTCAGTGGTCTACTCCTAAGTGGGCTATTTTCAAGTGGAGTTAAAAACAGGAGTTCAAATAACAGGTACAAATTGTGATATATATTTGCTCTCTTGTGGGTATGAGTGTTAGCAAGCTTGAAGGTTTGACCCAGTGCACATCCTGCTGCATGTATGCATGTCTGGAGGAATCCTTCCAGGGTCCATATCTCTGTAGCAAGTGTGAACGTGTAGCTCTTCTGGAAGCTCATATTGGAGATCTGGAAGGGCAAATCGTAATGCTGAGGCAGATTGACAATCTTGAAAGGAGCCTGCTTCTCACGGAGCAAAGTATAGTTGAGGAATCTAGGGGTGTGGGAGGAGTGGAGTTAACTGGGGAACAGGTTGGTAGCTGGGTGTCAGTGACACATGGTAGCAGGGGGGGGAGGGAAGAGGAAAAGGTTGGCTAGTCCTGATCTTGCGCACACCAACAGATTTGCCCCTTTGAGCGAAGATGTTGGGTGCATCAGCTCAGGTGTAGCAGTACTGGAGGAGGCTGCTCCCTCTAACAGCAGGGGGATCAGTCCACCAAGTAAGGGAGGGATAAAGAGGGCAAGTAAGCCTAGACAGGTTGTGGTGGTAGGGGACTCTATTATTAAGAGAGTAGACAGGGTAATCTGTCGTGCTGATCGCCTTAACCGGACCGTTTGCTGTCTGCCGGGTGCCCGTATTAGGCATGTGGTTGACAGAGTTGATAGATTATTGGGAGGGGCTGGAGATGACACAGCTGTCATGGTCCATATTGGTACCAATGACAAAGTAAGAGGAAGATGGAAGGACCTGAAGAATGATTTCAGGGAATTAGTGTCACGTATCGCGCTGTTCTGGGGCGCCTGGCAGCAACTTCCTCGCTGCTCGCTGGCCAGGCGCCGAATGTTATACACTGCCGGATGCGCCCACGTGGGACGCCGGGGGGCGGGGCCTGGCGTGATGACGCGGACCCGCCGGGGTTAAAGCCCGGCTTCACAATTTCACCGGTGCCCTGACGTGGTATCATTCCCCGCAGAGCTCTCGTGTGTCTGGTGTTGGCAGTGACTGACTCTCTGCTTCTGACTAATTTATTTATCCTCCGTGTATGAGCCTTGGCTTTGGCAAACGAACCACCCCTGTGTACGACTCTTGGTTGGCAAACGAACCTCCCTGTGTATGACCCTTGGCATTGGCAAACGAACCACCCCTGTGTACGACTCTTGGTATTGGCAAACGAACCTCCCTGTGTATGACCCTTGGCATTGGCAAACGAACCACCCCTGTGTACGACTCTTGGTATTGGCAAACGAACCTCCTTGTGTATGACCCTTGGCATTGGCAAACGAACCACCATTGTGTATGACCCTTGGTATTGGCAAACGAACCTCCCTGTGTATGACCTTTGGCATTGGCAACGACTCCGCTACGCCTCTGCTCCTAAACAGCCTTGGTTTCTGTGGTAGTCTGTGTGTAACCCAAAGTATACAGCAGACTACCTTTTCTATTTCTGGAGTCCTAGGGAGAACGAAAACTCTATCTTGTATATCTGTCTGGTGTTTACCCTTTTGGGTACTCTGTCTGGTAAAATATCTGTCTAGTTGTGCCGACCATTCAAGGATCGGAAGGTTAGAGATCGGTCTACGTATAGGGACCACTATTCTGGTATTCAGGGGGATACGTGACATTACGTCAGGGCCAATGGATCCCGCAGACCTCTCTAATCAGTTGGCACGTATCGCAGCCAGACAAGAAGAGCAGGACCATAGGATGGACCAGTTTGCTCTTCAAACCCTGTTAAATCGGTCCAGTGGGGGAACCACAAACCCTCCGGACCCGGTATTGCCTATTGTCAGCCCGGTCTCTCCCGAAAGAAATAGGCTTAGTATGAAGGCACCATTACGTTATGATGGTACACCAAGTTTATGCCGAGGTTTTCTGACCCAACTTGAGATCTTGTTCGAGAATAACCCAGGGTCCTGTATGTCGGATAAAGCTAAAGTGGGCTATCTGATCAATCATTTGACAGAGAAAGCTTTATTGTGGGCTACACCCTTGTGGGAAAACAAGAAACCATCATTTACGACTATGAGGGTTTTACCTCGGAGCTAAAACGTACCTTTGACCCCTCTAGAAGGGCTACTAATGCGGGTAGATCTTTGTTCCACATAAAAACAAGGTAATAGGAGGGTCTCTGACTACGCGATAGACTTTAAAACCTTGACTTCAGAGGTTCTCTGGCCGAACGACGTCCTAACTTTAGCCTTTACTGAAGGTCTGAACGAGGCTTTTATGTTCGAATTGGCTCCTTTGAAATTGCCTGAGACTCTTGATAACCTGATCGATTTTTGTATCGCCATGGACGATCAAATTAGGGAAAGGAGACATCCCAGAGATAGACCTAGAAGGCTCTTGTTGCTCCTTTACCCTTATCATCCAGAAATACCGGTACACCAGGTGCCCAGGAAAACGTAAAACCAGATATACCAGTTGCAGAGCCTATGCAGATAGGAAAAACTGGTAATATCGGAGGCAGAGAGAGCTCACAGAAGGGAAAAGGGGCTCTGCTTCTATTGTGCAGGGGCAGACCATTTCCGCCTTCAATGTCCTCAGAGACCTAGGGGTGGCAGGGGTGAGAGTGGCAAATCAAGCCAAAGACCAGCCAATACCCAGGTTATAGGGTCTCTTTATGCCTCCTTTGTGAATAACGAAAAAAAAAAATCCAGGATCCTGGTACCAATCTCATTGACTTGGGACAGGGTTCACCTTAAGACCGAGGCTTCTTGGATTCTGGGGCCTCAGGTAATTTTATGGACAAACATTTTGCTGCAAAATGTCTCATACCTCTGGTTCTCAAGGAGAGGCCTCTAATGGTGGAAGCCATAGATGGAAACCCTCTATCCTGTCCTCATATTACCCACGACACTGTTTTTGTATGTATGGAAACAGGAGTATTGCACCGTGAAAAAATATGTTTCCAAATCATTGAATCTCCTTCATGTCCTGTCGTGCTTGGGTTTCCGTGGTTGGTAGAACACAACCCGGTTATTGATTGGGTCCAAAGAGACATAAAATACTGGAGTCCTCGTTGTCAGTCGAAATGTCTGGGCAAGGTCAACGTAATCGGTAGCCTCAATATTGCCACAGCCCCTCCTTTATCCACAGAGGTTCCTGAACATTATCTGGACTTAAAGGAGGTCTTCTCTAAGTCCAGGACTGAGGTCCTACCGCCACACCGCCCGTACGACTGTGCTATAAATTTACTCCCCGGTACTATGCCTCCTAGGGGACATGTATACCCCTTGTCCCAAAAAGAAAACAACATTATGGAGGAGTACATAAGGGAGAATCTAGACCGAGGATTCATCAGACGGTCCTCCTCTCCAGCAGGAGCGGGTTTCTTTTTTGTCTCCAAAAAAGAGGGAGATCTGCGGCCTTGCATAGATTATAGAGGTTTGAACAGGATAACTATAAGGAACGCATATCCCATACCTCTCATCACAGAACTATTCGATCGACTAAAAGGGGCCAGTATTTATACAAAACTCGATTTACGCGGAGCCTACAACCTAGTAAGGATTAAGGAGGGCCATGAATGGAAAACGGCTTTTAATACACGAAGTGGACATTATGAGTATCTAGTGATGCCCTTTGGTTTATGCAATGCACCAGCCGTTTTTCAAGACCTCATAAACGATACCTTACGGGAATTTCTGCAAGTGTTTGTCATAGTATATCTGGATGATATCCTGATATACTCTCCTGATATTGTAACCCATCATGTCCACGTGAAACAAGTACTGAAAAAACTGTTGGAGGCTGGATTGTATTGTAAACTAGAGAAATGTTTATTTGACATAAGAACAGTACATTTCCTTGGCTACATAATAACTCCTGAAGGTTTCCAGATGGATCCTAAGAAACTCACAGCAATCCTTGACTGGCCTCTACCCCAAGGGCTGAAAGCCATCCAGAGGTTTCTAGGATTTACTAACTATTATAGGAGATTCATTAAAGACTTTTCAGCTTTGGTATCTCCCCTCACGGCTATGACTAGGAAAGGGGTGGGTACTCAGAAATGGACACCCCAAGCCAGTCAAGCCTTTGAGGCACTCAAACAAGCGTTTACTACTGCCCCGGTTCTCAGACATCCAGATCCGGCTCTGCCGTTCCAAGTGGAAGTTGATGCCTCCGAAATAGGTCTTGGTGCAGTATTGTCCCAAAGGGAGGCACCCGACAAACCCTTGCATCCATGCGGTTTCTATTCCCGGAAACTCTCCCCGGCAGAGAGGAACTATGACATAGGAAACAGAGAGTTATTAGCAGTCATATCGGCCTTGGCAGAATGGAGATACCTACTGGAAGGGTCTAGTGACCCCATCCTTATCATAACCGATCACAAAAATCTCACATACATTGGAGATGCTAAACGGTTAAATTCCAGACAAGCGAGATGGTCGTTGTTTCTTTCAAGCTTTAATTACGTATTAACCTATAGACCTGGATCCAGAAATGTTAAAGCAGACGCTTTATCAAGACAGCATGAGTCCTACGAATATAACATCCAAGATCAGCATCCCATTGTACCCCAAGAAAGGATTATAGCCTCTACCACGATTAATGTCTCGTCTCCTTTGATGAAAAGGTTGCAAACAGTTCAGGGCACAGCCCCTGAGGGGAAACCTCCCGCGAAACTCTTTGTACCTGAAAGTGAAAGGGAGGATTACTAAACATTTATCATGATAATAAAACTTCTGGGCATATGGGGATTACCAAAACGGTGTCCAGCATCAGTAAAGTCTTCTGGTGGCCCACGTTGCGCCGAGATGTAAAGGATTACATAACCGTGTGCGAGGTGTGCACAAGACATAAAAATCCCAAAACAGCACCATTGGTCTACTCCAGCCTCTGCCGATCCCAGAACGACCATGGTCGCATTTGGCAATAGATTTCATAGTGGAGTTACCTGATTCAAGAGGGAATACAGTAATACTTACTATCATAGATCGGTTCTCCAAGATGGGCCACTATGTTCCTCTTCGTAAACTACCTTCAGCAGCCGAATTGGTGCCCATTTTCATAAACAACGTGGTCCGCATACATGGTATTCCTCTTGGGATTGTCTCCGATAGGGGTACCCAATTTGTCTCCAGATTCTGGAAAGGGTTTTGTAAGAATGTGGGGATAGACTTATCCTTCTCTTCGGCCTATCACCCCCAGACTAACGGAGCAGCAGAACGCGCCAATCAAAAATATAGAGAAAGTATCTCAGATGTTTTATATCAGAACAACAAGATAACTGGTCAGATCTGCTACCATGGGCTGAGTATGCTTTGAACAGTGCAGTGAGTGAATCCACGGGACATTCCCCTTTCTTCACTGTTTATGGTTTCGATCCTCCCGTGCTCCCCGCTACGTTTCCAGATACCACGATACCTGCTTTGGATGAGCATTTGGCGTCCTTGAAGGAGACTTGGGGGAGAGTTAAAAAGGCACTAGAGAAAAGCAGTGTCATCCAGAAAATAAAGGCTGACAGACACAGAAGGCAAGCACCTGTGTATCAGGTTGGGGACAGGGTTTGGCTTTCTTCGCAGAACATCAAGCTCTTAGTGCCCTCCATGAAGTTGGCGCCTAGATATATAGGTCCCTATAGGATTCTGCGGCGGCTCAACCCAGTCTCCTATGCTTTGGCATTGCCCCCCCATATCAGGATACACAATGTGTTCCACGTGAGCCTTTTGAAGCCATTATTGTGTAACCGATACACCAAGTTCCGTGCTCCACCTCCTCCTGTCTCTGTGGAGGGCGAGGAGGAGTTTGAGGTTAAGGCCATTCTGGACGCCAGGATGTCTAGGGGGAAGTTACAGTACTTGGTCGACTGGGTGGGTTACGGTCCAGAGGATCGTTCTTGGGTCCCGGCTGCGGAGGTCCATGCCCCTCGGTTGGTGAAGGCCTTCTATTTGGCTCATCCCCGTGTGCCCCTGGGGGTCGTCCAGTGGCCGCCCGTTGAGGGGGGGTTCTGTCACGTATCGCGCTGTTCTGGGGCGCCTGGCAGCAACTTCCTCGCTGCTCGTCTCGCTGGCCCGCCGAATGTGATATACACTGCCGGATGCGCCCACGTGGGGTGCGACGCCGGGGGGCGGGGCCTGGCGTGATGACGCGGACCCGCCGGGGTTAAGCCCGGCTTCACAATTTCACCGGTGCCCTGACGTGGTATGCATTCCGCGAGAGCCAGTCTCGTGTGTGTTGTGGTGTGGCAGTGACTGACTCTCTGCCTCTCTGACTAATTTATTTATCCTCTGTGTATGAGCCTTGGCTTTGGCAAACGAACCACCCCTGTGTACGACTCTTGGTATTGGCAAACGAACCTCCCTGTGTATGACCCTTGGCATTGGCAAACGAACCACCCCTGTGTACGACTCTTGGTATTGGCAAACAAACCTCCCTGTGTATGACCCTTGGCATTGGTGAAACGAACCACCCCTGTGTACGACTCTTGGTAATTGGCAAACGAACCTCTTTTGTGTGACCCTTGGCATTGGCAAACGAACACCACCATTGTGTATGACCCTTGGTATTGGCAAACGAACCTCCCTGTGTATGACCTTTGGCATTGGCAACGACTCCGCTACGCCTCTGCTCCTAAACAGCCTTGGTTTCTGTGGTAGTCTGTGTGTAACCCAAAGTATACAGCAGACTACCTTTTCTATTTCTGGAGTCCTAGGGAGAACGAAAACTCTATCTTGTATATCTGTCTGGTTGTACCTTTTTGGGTACTCTGTCTGGTAAAATATCTTGTCTAGTTGTGGCCGACATTCAACAAGGATCGGAAGTTAGAGATCGGTCTACGTATAGGGACCACTATTCTGGTATTCAGGGGGATACGTGACAATTAGGAAGTAAACTGAAGAAGAGGTCCTCCAAGGTAGTATTTTCTAAGATCCTACCTGTGCCACGCGCTACCTACAGTGGAAAGGAGCGGGAGATCAGGGAGGTCAATGCGTGGCTTAAAGCTTGGTGCAGGAAGGAGGGCTTTGGGTTTTTAGAGCACTGGGCTCATTTTGCACTGGGGTACAATCTGTATAGTCGTGATAGATTGCACCTGAATGGAAGAGGGTCTGCTGTGCTAGGGGAGAGGATGGTTAAAAGGTTGGAGGAGACTTTAAACTAGTGGAAGGGGGGGAGGGATACAGTAGCTTACAAATGGAGACAGAGCAGATAGCGGAAGGGTTTCAGTTCAGACTAAGGGGGGTGGAGCCGGGGGGATGGGTAATGTCAGAACAGTGGAGGCATGTAATGTAAAGTAGCATTCAGCATTTGTGGGTAGAGACAACATTAAATGTATGCTTGCTAATGCAAGGAGCCTCAATAACAAGATGGGGGAACTAGAGGTAATAGCATACACTAAGCAATACGACATTATAGGAATAACAGAAACATGGTGGGACGAAACGCATGACTGGGCTGTAAACTTAAACGGTTATACATTGTTTAGAAAGGATAGGAAACATAAGAAAGGGGGTGGAGTTTGTTTATATGTAAATCAGGATTTAAAGCCTAATATTACACAACTGGTAAGCCATGAGGGAAATGTGGAATCCTTATGGGTAAATATTTAGTTGGGGAATAAACAGGGAAGTCAACTATTGGTTGGCATATGCTAATATGCATATTATGCATTATATTGGTTGGCATATGCTAATAAAAACCACCTAATATAGATAATGATGAGGAAGAACAACTGTTAGAGCAAATTAGGAAGGCTGCACATCATGGTAGCACTTTAATTATTGGAGATTTTAATTACCCGGACATTAATTGGGATAGTGGGACTAGTAATTCAGCAAAGGGAATCCGGTTTCTGAACATTTTAAATGGTACCTTCATGTCACAACTGGTAGAAACACCAACTAGAGAGGATAACTGTCTGGACCTGGTTATAACAAATAATGTGGATCTTTTCTCAAATATTAATGTAAAGGAACATTTGGGAAACAGTGACCATAATATGGTGACTTTTGAAATTATCTCAAAAAAACACATTCATAAGGGGCATGCTAAAACATATAATTTTAAAAAGGCCAACTTTATTAAAATAAAGGAAGCTCTCAATGTCATTGACTGGCAGAAACTCTTTCACGTGAAAAACACGGAGGATAAGTGGAATATCTTTAAACTAACACTAGAAAAGTACACGTCACAATATATTCCACTGGTTAATAAATATAAAAGAAACAGACTGAAACCAATGTGGCTCAGTAGGAAGGTAACCAAGGAAATGGAAAGTAAAAAGGTGGCATTTAAAGCTTTTAAATTTGATAAATCTGAGGCATCCTATAAAGCATATAGGGCAGCCAATAAAGCATGTAAAAATGCGATTAGATGGGCTAAACTAGAAAATGAAAAAGAAATAGCCAAAGAGAGCAAGACCAACCCTAAAAGATTCTTTAGGTACATAAATTCTAAAATCTGAGTCAGGGTTATTATTAACGGAAGATCAGGATAAGGCAGAAATTTTGAATGATTATTTTTCTTCAGTATTTATCAAAGAGAAACCTATAACAGGAGACATGAAATTCATTAATAAAAACTTACTAATACAAAGTGACTGGTTGACTCAGGACAAGGTTTTGCAGAAATTAAACAATGTGAATGTGAATAAAGCCCCAGGGCCAGATGGAATTCACCCACGAGTACTGAGAGAGCTATGTGTTGAAATATGTAAACCTCTGTTCTTAATCTTTCAAGATTCTTTTCTTTCAGGAATAGTACCAGAGGATTGGAGAAAGCTGACAAGGTCCCTATATTTAAGAAAGGTTTAAAATTTGTGCCTGGGAATTATAGACCTGTGAGCTTAACATCTGTGGCTGGGAAAGTATTTGAGGGGTTACTAAGGGATAATATTCAGGAATTTATTGGGAGGTATAATGTAATTGGCAAAAATCAGCATGGTTTCATGAAACACAGATCATGTCAGACTAACCTAATTACGTTCTATGAGGAAGTAAGTAGAAGTATAGATCAGGGGGTCGCAGTGGATGTGATTTACTTAGATTTTGCCAAAGCTTTCGACACAGTTCCACACAAAAGGTTACTATTTAAATTGAGAAAAAATGGTCTAGATGAAAATACTTGTTCTTGGATAGAAAACTGGCTAAAAGATAGGGTACAGAGAGTGGTCATAAATGGTACATTTTCAAGATGGACACCAGTGGTAAGTGGTGTCCCTCAGGGGTCTGTTATAGGACCAATACTATTCAATTTATTTATAAATGAAAGGCGGGAAACCATACGGCGCATCTAGTGCAATTAATAGATTAATAAGTCAATGGATGTGTAAAATCCATAACAATATTGATGTGAAATTCATAAAAAATATAAAATACTAAAAAAGTTGAAAAAGGTTAATTAAAACATCATTTAAAGTGCATAGAATAAAGTCCAGGTCTAAAGTCAAATGTGCAAGAAAAAGTGCTCAAATGTATAGTAGTTCAGTTACTCAAAAAAATGCTGATGAGGGATGATGTGCTGATCTTCTCCAAAGTGCTGGTGTCGAATCCTTTTATTCGTCAGTGTTCCTCAAAGAAAACATATCACAGAAAAATAATAGTGCAGACAATCACATTTGTGGGAGCCTGCAAGATCCCGGCTCAAGAAAAACAGCCTGCAGCCAAATATAGGGTGGCACTTCCCTTCTTTCTGTCCGTAGTAGATGCTAGATAAAGCAAAAAGAATCGGGAGACGGCACTCCCATAGCGTAACACTGTGTGTATACAGAGATGCGAAAAAGGAAGAGTAAATCACACTCACCGATTCTGGACCCTCGCAGTGTTAGGCTCATTGTATATAGCCCTGGGCTCTCTTAAGGGTGGAAGCCCAAACCTCTTTATCTCAGCAGCAGTGGATCCAAGTATCCAAGGGAAAAAAGGTCGGAGAAAGGTGGCGAATGTGGAATTGTAAAACAATATATTTATTGATAACAAATAAAATCGAGGACAAGGTCTACCGAGACGCGTTTCGGCTTAAAAAAGCCTTCCTCAGTCGGTATAGAAGTTTGGTAATGTCCATAAAAAAATGGGCAGCCCATTCAGGATGGAATTCCGTAAGAAATTCTGCATAGATGATGGCAATACTTTTGAGGACAGTAATTCTGTCAGTAACAACATATCTATGGATAAAGTCCAAATGATGCGACAACTAGAGAAAGACCTGAGGAAAGAGATCAGGGATAAATGGGAGGTTATCTCTCTAGAAAAATATATAAACGATAAAATGGTCCCTAGAGGTTTAAGGTTTAATAAGAATCCAGCCTGCGATAAGGACGACGTAGTCTTCCTTGAAAGATGGGCTACCATGCTTGAGGGCTTTTCATTGCATAGTATGCGACTAATCGTCGATAGAAGAAATGAACGTTTGAAAGAACTAAACCATAATATTGAAAGCACTCATACTGAACTCAATACTACCTTGACCGAACAGGAAATGAAACCCTTTTTCGATAAATTAGAGATAGATTTAGGTTTCCTAGATAACGAGATAAAAGAACGGAAAAAGAAAAAATATCACAGAAATCTGACACATTATCAGCGTGGAAACGTTTGGCAAATAGGGAAACAAGATCCACCCTCGGTGTATTTTGACACTAGAAATTCACTATCCCAATACAAAACTACTACCCGCCATATGCAGTCGAGAAACGATTTTCGAAGACAAAGATCACCTTTTAAATCAGGAGATGACACCCCATTGACTCCACGGAGATCAAATATAGAATCAGCTCACCCAATGAATCCTACTTGGAGAGACCCAGCCGGACATCAGCCTTCAAATTCAAGATATCCCGGACCAAGACGAGGCCCCTTCGAAAATGTAAGAAGTTCCAGACCTAGACCCCAACAAGGGTCCAGACCATTCCACCATAGGGACTATTATCCCTCCTATGGATATACCACAGTCCCCTATAGGAAGTCCCAGCACAATGGAAGTAGAAACACAAGAAGGGGAGACCCTACATCTCATTATGGGAATCAGGATATTTATTCCTATAAATCGGTTTCAACCCCTAGCTCAGGAGAACAAAAAAGAGGAGGTTTTTCAGTCATCCAATTACCAGCTACAAAGGAAAAACCTCTCTTTAAAAAGAGGGTGGTCACCAGGGGCGGAAGACTTCCTGGAAGAAGAGGATGCAGAGCTGGAAGACGGAGAACTAAACGGAAGGAGAAAGTATGGTCGAATGGAGGGGTATATAACCTAACCAATAAAGTCCTCTCTACCCATCAGAACCATATTCTACGAAAGGGCATGAAGTTTGCTCCAACGAACAAATTAGACAAATTCAGTATGTTTATCGATCTACAGAAGTTTAAAAAAAACTTATGTCTGAAAAAATATTTTCTAAAAAATCCGATTGAAAGGAATGAGACCATCCATTTATATACACATACTAATCTGAAGGAGAAATCCACCTTTTTTCCAAAATCTATGATCTCCTCAGAAATCACTACTTTTGAGCAGATGGTCCTATCAGATTTGGAAAAAATGGAACATAAAAAAAGCAGGGATAATTTGACACACCAGGAACGAAAAGCATTACGTGAATTTATGCAGGATGACGACATCGTAATTAAGCCTGCAGATAAGGGTGGAGGAATAGTCATTATGACGGCTGATTACTATAAGAATGAAGCCATGCGCATCTTGGGAGATGTAACCACCTACAGACATCTAAAGAAGGACCCTTCGATGGATTTCAAACATATATTTCACGAATATCTGGATCAGGGCCATTTACTTGGTATTTTGAATAATAATGAGCTTAAGTATTTAAAAATTGTCCATCCAAAAATTCCTATTTTTTACTTCTTGCCTAAGACACACAAAAATTTGGAGAAACCACCAGGCAGGCCAATCATCTCTGGTATAGGATCCATCTCTAGTAGGCTCTCAGAATACCTTGACAAACAGTTACAACCTTATGTCACAACTACTGAGACCTACTTGAAGGATACCATTGAGATGATCAACATTTTGACAGACGTGGATTGGAAGGATGGCGACATACTAGTTACTAGTGATGTTCAGTCACTCTACACTATCATCCCACACAATAGAGGGATAGAAGCTGCCCAATTTTTTCTAGAGAAAGACAATAAGCTTCAGCCTGAACAAGTGGACTTCATTCTCAAAGGCATACATTTGATACTTGAACACAATTATTTTTGGTTTTTGGAAGAGTTTTACCTACAAATATCCGGCACAAAGATGGGGACAAGATTTGCCCCTAGTTTTGCAAATCTTTTTATGGCCTACTGGGAAAATTCCTTTTGATCTAACTGGAGAACGAATTTAGTTCTTTATCGCCGATACATCGACGATATATTTTTTATATGGAGAGGGGGAGAAGAAGATTTGCGATTATTCTTGGACTTTCTAGCTACCAATGATAGAGGCATTATTTTGACCTCTAATTGGAGTAAAACTGAAGTTATCTTCCTAGATTTGAAAATATTTGTCGAGAATGATACAATTAAGACCAGGAACTATTTTAAAGACGTCGATTGCAATAGTTTTATAGAACATAGGAGTTGCCACCTACCTCAGTGGCTGAATGCCGTTCCGAAAGGACAATTTTTACGGATGAAAAGAAATTGTACCAATATCTCGGATTTTGACACTCAGTCAACAAAATTACGCTCAGATTTTGTCGAGAAAGGATACAGTATGCAAACCCTGGAAGACACTAGAGTGGAGGTTAGACAAATGGAGAGACTGGATCTATTGAAGAAGAAGAAAAAGAATCCAGCATTGAACCCTATGGAGAGTATACCGTTTATATTCTCATATAATCCCCTTAATAAGGAAATTAGAAAGAGCATCAAGAAACATTGGCCGATCTTACAAAGAGACCCCATATTGGGTGGCATCCTTCCAGCAATACCACGTATCATATGTAGGGGGGTGAAAAACCTAAAGATGGAACGCACACATAAAGTGGGAAATAAGAAAACGATCAACCACTTTGGGATACAAGCGGGTTTCCACCAATGTGGAAATTGCTTAAATTGCAGAAACACCAAAAGCAGAAAACAAATAATATCAGAAATTGAAAGGAATGGTAAGAAAATTAAACTCAAAGGAATAATGACATTACATAGTTACATAGTTACATAGTTATATAGGCCGAAAAAAGACATGCGTCCATCGGGTTCAGCCTCTCCCACATAACCTACTGCTGTTGATCCAAAAGAAGGCAAAAAACCCAGTCTGAAATGCTCGCCAATATGCAACATACTGGGAAAAAATTCCTTCTTGACCCCAGAATGGCAGTCAGATTTCTCCTTGGATCAAGAAGCTTTTACCCACATATTAAATATTATAACCCTTAATATTCTGTGTCTGCAGGAAGTCATCCAGTCGCTTTTTAAAAGTCTGTACAGACTCTGACCCAACACCTCAACAGGCAGAGAATTCCACAGCTTTATTGTTCTCACCGTAAAATAACCCTTCCTATGCTTTAAGCTAAATTTTCTTTCTTCCAGTCTAAATGGATGACCCCGTGTCCTGTGTATAGTCCTGTTAATGAATAGGTTATCAGACAATGGTTGATGTATATCATGCTTGTAACACCAGTCCGTCGTTCTGCAGCTGTTCCTCTTTCCATGTTTTTGTTTTTGATCCCAAATGGGAAGTGTTTGGTGCGTGTATAAATAAAACCCACCAGCTTTGTCTCTCCTTGGCTGAAAAGCAGCTGGAGGGGCTTGGAGCTGCTCAGTAGAGCGGCCTTTTGGTTACAATTGTTAGGTACCCACTCTAAAGAGGTGCCTTGAAGTGGCGAGTGGGCTTACGTTGCAATGGCCATTGAAACAAACAAAAACCTCCATTTTTGTTGTACATGGAACACATAGAAACGAGCGCAGATGACACTCTTTTTCCTTGTAATGGTTGATAATGGCCCCGTATATATTTATATAAGGTTATCAGATCCCCTCTAAGGCGCCTTTTCTCTAAACTAAACAGGTTTAAGCTTGTTAGTCTTTCCTCATAACTTAACCCTTCCATCCCCCTTATTAATTTAGTTGCCCGTCTCTGCACTTTTTCTAGCGATATAATATCTTTTTTTAAGACAGGTGCCCAAAATTGCACGGCATATTCAAGGTGCGGCCTGACCATTGATTTATACAGAGGCAAAATTATGTTTTCATCCCGTGAGTGAACTCCCCTTTTAATGCATGCCAGTACTTTGCTGGCCTTGGCGGCTGCTGTTTGACATTGCACATTGTTACTTAGTTTGAAGTCTATGATTATTCCCAAATCCTTCTCCTGCTTGGATTTCCCTAACTCCGTACCATTTAGGGTATAAATTGCTTGTGTGTTCTTCACTCCAAAGTGCATAATTTTGCATTTATCTAGATTAAATTTCATCTGCCATTTAAGTGCCCAGTCCCCCAATCTATCTAAATCCCTCTGCAGCGAAGTAACATCCTGCTCACATTGTATTTCTTTTCCTAGCTTTGTGTCATCTGCAAACACTGATACCTGACTTTCAATGCCTATCTCAAGGTCATTTATAAATAAATTGAATAGTATTGGTCCTATAACAGACCCCTGAGGGACACCACTTACCACTGGTGTCCATCTTGAAAATGTACCATTTATGACCACTCTCTGTACCCTATCTTTTAGCCAGTTTTCTATCCAAGAACAAGTATTTTCATCTAGACCATTTTTTCTTAATTTAAATAGTAACCTTTTGTGTGGAACTGTGTCGAAAGCTTTGGCAAAATCTAAGTAAATCACATCCACTGCGACCCCCTGATCTATACTTCTACTTACTTCCTCATAGAACGTAATTAGGTTAGTCTGACATGATCTGTGTTTCATGAAACCATGCTGATTTTTGCCAATTACATTATACCTCCCAATAAATTCCTGAATATTATCCCTTAGTAACCCCTCAAATACTTTCCCAGCCACAGATGTTAAGCTCACAGGTCTATAATTCCCAGGCACAAATTTTAAACCTTTCTTAAATATAGGGACCACGTCAGCTTTTCTCCAATCCTCTGGTACTATTCCTGAAATAAAAGAATCATGAAAGATTAAGAACAGAGGTTTACATATTTCAACACATAGCTCTCTCAGTACTCGCGGATGAATTCCATCTGGCCCTGGGGCTTTATTAACATTCACATTGTTTAATTTCTGTAAAACCTTGTCCTGAGTCAACCAGTCACTTTGTATTAGTAAGTTTTTATTAATTAATTTCATGTCTCCTGTTATAGGTTTCTGTTTGAGAAATACTGAAGAAAAATAATCATTTAAAATTTCTGCCTTATCCTGATCTTCAGTTAACAATAGCCCTGACTCAGATTTTAGTGAACCTACATTTTCACTCTTGGGTTTTTTAGAATTTATGTACCTAAAGAATCTTTTAGGGTTGGTCTTGCTCTCTTTGGCTATTTCTTTTTCATTATCTAGTTTAGCCCATCTAATCGCATTTTTACATGCTTTATTGGCTACCCTATATGCTTTATAGGATGCCTCAGATTTATCAGATTTAAAAACTTTAAATGCCTTCTTTTTATTTTTCATTTCCTTAGTTACCTTCCTACTAAGCCACATTGGTTTCAGTCTGTTTCTTTTATATTTATTAACCAGTGGAATATATTGTGACGTGTACTTTTCTAGTGTTAGTTTAAAGATATTCGAGACATGCTTCTCTAGAAACGTTATATATGTTCTGACTTGCCCTTGTGGACTCAAATATGTGGGGCTCACCACACGACCTCTCAACATACGCATACAGGAGCACATAAATATAAAAAAAGGGTTTGACAAACATAGCGTATCATTACACTTCAAACTAAAACATGGCCAGAATCCAGAGGGCCTCCTGTTTAAGGCAGTTCAAAAGTTAGAACCTTTCTGGAGAGGAGGAAGTCTGGAAACACGACTAGGAAAAGAAGAAATGAGGTGGATTTTTTTAATGAAAACACTTCAGCCCCATGGATTAAATGCAGACTTTGAGCTGTGCCATTTCCTTAATGATTAGCCTTTTCTATTTTTAGTTCACACCCCCCTTATTTTAATATCAGGCTGCTATCCCTAACGATTGCTATTAATAGATCACTACCTCCGCTCCTTATTTTACAACTGACTCTTAATAGTCTTCCATTTGGTTCCCCATTTTAGCTTATGGCATATATCACTATTGTCCTAGTATCCTCGTCCATATTAATATTTTCATTAATTGGTCCTTTACTTTTTATTCTGTTCCCCACAGCTGTTGTTTTAATGCAACTCAAATTTGCAGCAAGGCCCCATCAGATAAATAGATCATATTTACTCGTTTATTAACCGTTAGACTATATGAAGCATAAATGCTGTTCAATTTTTTATTAGAAATTTTATTAAATTTTTTATTAAAAAATTAAATCGAATTTTTAAGCCCTAATTTATGATATTTCTTATATATCTTATTTTCGTTTATTAATCCATTAATCCTTTCTCACTCGTTCGGGTACTAATTGATCCGATAGGTCGAATGTAAGAAAACCAAGTTTTAAAATTGATACATGCCGCAAGGCCATACTGGGTAAAATCTCCCTTACAGCATTTTTTGTTCCTCCAAGTCAAGAATATATGACGCAGAAATGTTGCCTGCTTCCTTTCTCCAAGATTCGTATATATTACATTTTCGTTCGTTTATCATTCGGATTTCAATCGATACTATTACCATATACGAAAATTGAGACTAATGTTTGACTATGGTATATGTATGGACGAAAATCGAAACCGTAAGCGGTCGCAAGGCCTTACTGGGTAAACTTTTCTATTTCTGCTCGATCCTTTATTTTCGTATTTTATAAGCCATATGTTCGTCCATTATTCGTTTCTAATATTTTTTCGGATCCATAAGCATTGCGATCGACCAGTTGCCGTATTTTCATTGAAAATGTACATTTTTTCGTGTGAAAATTAAGATCTATGTTTGACCATATAATTGAAACCGAAAGTTGCCACAAGACCTTACTGGGTAAATCTTCTTGTTTACTTCCGGTTTACTGACAGTCAACTATACGAAGAAAAATATTGCTCGATTTTCTTATTTTCGAATTTTATGTAAGCCAAATCTTTGCCCATTACTCGTTTCTAACAGCTTTCGGATTATTACCGATTTAAAGTATCCATAGCTACTACGATCGGCCATTTGTCGTATTGTTTTCGTTGAAATTTCGTATTTACCGCAAAGCAGTACTGGGTAAATCTGAACGATCGGAAGTCGACTGACCGGAAGTAGGAAGTGATACACACCCTGCCAGCGTGGCCGGAAGTGGCATTACTCTGATGCACTATAAAAGAGGACACTTTTACTTTACATTTTTATATTGATTTTTTATGGACATTACCAAACTTCTATACCGACTGAGGAAGGCTTTTTTAAGCCGAAACGCATCTCGGTAGACCTTGTCCTAGATTTTATTTGTTATCAATAAATATATTGTTTTACAATTCCACATTCGCCACCTTTCTCCGACCTTTTTTCCTTGGATACTTGGATCCACTGCTGCTGAGATAAAGAGGTCTGGGCTTCCCTTAAGAGAGCCCAGGGCTCTAACACTCTAACCAGAGCCTAACACTGCGAGGGTCCAGAATCTGAGTGTGATTTACTCTTCCTTTTTCGCATCTCTATATACACACAGTGTTACGCTATGGGAATGCCGTCTCCCGATTCTTTTTGCTTTATCTAGCATCTACTACGGACAGAAAGAAGGGAAGTGCCACCCTATATTTGGCTGCAGGCTGTTTTTCTTGAGCCGGGATCTTGCAGGCTCCCACAAATGTGAGTGGTTTAGACTTTGACTTCAATAATTCGAGCAATCCTGTCCTGACTGTCTGCACTATTATTTTTCTGTGATATGTTTTCTTTGAGGAACACTGACGAATAAAATGATTCGACACCAGCACTTTAGAGAAGATCAGCGCATCATCCCTCATCAGCATTTTTTTGAGTAACTGAACTACTATACATTTGAGCACTTTTTCTTGCACATTTGACTTTAGACCTGGACTTTATTCTATGCACTTTAAATGATGTTTTAATTAACCTTTTTTAGTATTTTATATTTTTTATGAATTTCACATCAATATTTTTATGGATTTTACACATCCATTGACTTATTAATCTATTAATTGCACTAGATGCGCCGTATGGTTTCCCGCCTTTTATCTATATCTTGACACATAATTTGGTTGTTTTTTATGTGTTTTACCATACTATAGGCAGCATTTGACTATTTATTAGCACCACACTTAGCTCTTTAACTGATCACTCAGTAATAGGCGCCCACACTGTGTAGTGTATATATTTATACACACTTTCTAGTTTATTTATAAATGACCTTGAGGCATTGAAAGTCATGTATCAGTGTTTGCAGATGACACAAAACTAGGAAAAGTAATGCAATGTGAGCAGGATGCTACTTCGCTGCAGAGGGATTTAGATAAATTGGGGGACTGGGCACTTAAATGGCAGATGAGATTTAATCTAGATAAATGCAAAGTTATGCACTTTGGAGTGAAGAACACGCAAGTAATTTATACCCTAAATGGTACGGAGTTAGGGAAATCCAAGCAGGAGAAGGATTTGGGAATAATCATAGACTTCAAACTAAGTAACAATGTGCAATGTCAAACAGCAGCCGCCAAGGCCAGCAAAGTATTGGCATGCATTAAAAGGGGAGTTCACTCACGGGATAAAAACATAATTTTGCCTCTGTATAAATCAATGGTCAGGCCGCACCTTGAATATGCCGTGCAATTTTGGGCACCTGTCTTAAAAAAAGATATTATAGCGTTAGAAAAAGTGCAGAGACGGGCAACTAAATTAATAAGGGGAATGGAAGGGTTAAGTTATGAGGAAAGACTAACAAGCTTAAACCTGTTTAGTTTAGAGAAACGGCGCCTTAGAGGGGATCTGATAACCTTATATAAATATATACGGGGCCATTATCAACCATTGTCTGATAACCTATTCATTAACAGGTCTATACATAGGACAAGGGTCATCCATTTAGACTGGAAGAAAGAAAATTTAGCTTAAAGCATAGGAAGGGTTATTTTACGGTGAGAACAATAAAGCTGTGGAATTCTCTGCCTGTTGAGGTGGTTGGGTCAGAGTCTGTACAGATTTTTAAAAACGACTGGATGACTTCCTGCAGACACAGAATATTAAGGGTTATAATATTTAATATGTGGGTAAAAGCTTCTTGATCCAAGGAGAAATCTGACTGCCATTCTGGGGTCAAGAAGGAATTTTTTCCCGGTATGTTGCATATTTCAGACTGGGTTTTTTGCCTTCTTTTGGATCAACAGCAGTAGGTTATGTGGGAGAGGCTGAACCCGATGGACGCATGTCTTTTTTCAGCCTATATAACTATGTAACTATGTAACATGTCAAAGACTGAACTCCTACTTATTCCTCCCTCCAATGCCTCCCCACCTCCTGACTTCTCTATCACGGTGGAGGGTATCACCATCTCCCCATCAAACCAAGCTCGCTGTCTTGGAGTTACACTTGACTCTGCTCTTTCCTTCATCCCCCACATCAAGTCTCTTTCCTCCTCCTGCCGATACCAACTGCGTAATATTTCCAGAATTCGGCCATTTCTTACCGCTGTCACCACAAAACAACTCATAGACGCCCTGGTAATCTCCCGACTCGACTATTGCAATAATCTCTTATCTGGCCTCCCTCTGTCCCGCCTCTCCCCCCTACAATCCATCCTGAACGCCTCCGCCTGGCTAATTCACCTCACCCGCCGCTCTGTCTCTGCCGCTCCCTCTGCGAGTCCCTTCACTGGCTCCCCATCCACTGCAGAATTAAGTTCAAAGTCCTTATCCTTACCTACAAAACCCTCACTAACTCAGCTCCCCACTACCTGTCCTCACTAATCACCAAATACACCCCAGCCCGCTCCCTAAGGTCAAACAGTGACCTGCGCCTAGCTTCTCCCCGCATCACCTCTTCCCATGATAGACTGCAGGATTTCTCACGCGCAGCCCCCACTCTCTGGAACGCTCTCCCTCGTACTGTCAGACTTTCCCCTAACTTCTCTTCCTTCAAACGCTCCCTGAAAACATTCCTATTTAGGGAAGCCTACCACCCAACTCACTGACGCAACCATCAATCACTCTCACCTTACAGTCATCTCCTCCTGTTTCCAACCCTCACAGATTGTGAGTTCCTACGGGAATAGGGCCCTCATCTCCTCCTGTACTGCTTGTCAAATGTTGTTCAATGTATTGTAACCCTGTCTATACTGTGCTTATTGTACAGCGCTGCGGAATATGCTGGCGCTTTATAAATAAAGAATAATAATAAAATAAAGTCTTTTATTGATTCTTTGAACATTAATGATTTTAATCTCACCTTCACGTCAAATATCCATAAGAGTACCGTGGAGTTTTTAGATCTAACTACATACATTGAGAATAATAAAATCAAAACTAAAACTTTTTTTTTTAAAAAAACTGATTCCAACTCAGCAAATGATATCTCAAGTTCCCATGCAAAGAAATGGTTAACCAACGTTCCAAAAGGTCAGCGGACAAGAATTAGGAGAAATTGTTCTGATGATAATGTATTTGAAGAACAAGCGAAGATAATAAAATAAAAATATGTGCACAAGGGTTATACTAAAGAGAAATTTAACAAGGATTTGAAAGAAATCAGTAAGAGGAATAGGAATGAATTTCTGACAGTTAAAGAGAAGAAACAAAATACGAAGAAAGATGATCGTTTCTCCTTTTGATTTACTACAATTTAACCCGCATGCAGATGCAATTAGGAGAACTTTCAGAAAACATTGGCATGTTTTAAAAGCGGATGAAATATTAGGCAATGTTTTGCCAAAGTCTCCAGTAGTCATTTTTAAGAAGGCTGGAGACCGTAAGAAGTTATTTGCACTGACCCTTTTACCGAAAGAAGAGATATTAAAGAAGAACCCCCATTTTTTAGCTAGATCCCCTGGTTTTTATAAATGTGTAAATTGCGAGGCTTGCAGATTTTTAAGCAACAAGGGAATAGTGTCATTAAAATGTAATACCACGGGAGAGGTATTTCCCATTAATTGCAGGAGTAAGGGAGTAATATATTTGCTCATTTGTCCCTGTGGTGCTCAATATGTCGGTAGGACCAAAAGAGTACTCAAAGTTAGGATCTTAGAACACTATAATAATATCAGAAATAGGGATGAGCCAAACCCCCCCGTGTTCGGTTCGCATTCGAACGCGAACAATTTGAAAAGTTCGAGTTCGGACACGGACACGACCCAAACTCAATGCAAGTCAACAGGACTCGAACGTTCGATAAAATTGGCTAGGCATAGAACTAGTAACCCCAAATTGGCGGGGAGGTGATTATCTGAAGAACCTGGGGAAAAATGAATGTAAATGGATTCACAAGTTGGGTACTTGGAAAAGTGGGGGTTTAAATGTCGATTATGGACATTATAAACTGCTTTTAGGGTTAGGTGTGACTTGCGTGCTGCTAAGTTCGATCTTTATGTACATATTTCAATGAATTTATCATGATTAATAGGGCCATAAATCCGTCCATTGAAAAAGGTCGCTGTATGTAAAATAAAAAGACGCAACAGCCCCCGATTGGTGGTGACGTATGGCCAAGGGGGATGGAACCGAAGCCTGAAGATCAGGTGGAGGATTTTCAAAGATGGTGCAGAAGGATTACACACATGCACAAAGTTGAAGGCGATGATTGGAAGAAACGGCAATTGGAAGGACGGTAATTGGGAATCACGAGAATGGGAATCAGAAGGAAATCAATTATGGTTAGCACTTTTAAAAAAGACAGATTGTGCATAGCTTTTACATTCCTGATGAAGTGGTAAGCTAACCATGAAATGTGTTGAATGATACACTATTTGATTAATAAACCATTATTCATTTTATTCCACGAGTACTTCGTGATTTGAAGCTCTGCTGTTCCAACTCCAGACGGAAGAATTGGCTACATCCACGAGTCCTCACAAAGAAGTGCACGGAATTCAAAGTCATATCGCAGATCAATAAGTATCTGGAGGAGGGTAACACTCTGTGATTTGATATGCTCATTGTTATTTAACATCTAGTGAATGCTTCTTGTAAGGGGCTTTTAATGGAAGTATATGTGTAAACTGGATTACACTATATTGAATTTATGTGTCTAGATATCACTCCTGTTGCTGTATTATATACATTTCTTTTTTTTTGCTTGATTGTGGAACGTATAGAGGAGGAGACGTTCGAGGAGTGCCCTTAAGATACGTATTACCTTTATTGGTGCAGGGATCTCACACAATATTTTGTTTAGTTTCTGGGTTCAGTCTATAGCAGGGATCTCAAACTCTGCCCCCTGATGTTGCTGAACTACAATGCGCATGATTCTCTGGCCAACAATTCATGGTAATCCATCAACATCTGGCGATCAGAGTTTAAGATCTCTGGTCTAAAGAGATCCTTTGAAAGGTTCAGTTCTCAGTCTATGAGGTAATAAAGTGTTTGGGGTTCAGGAAGCCTCTGTGTTGATGCAGACATTAAATGTTGATTCAGTCTCCAAAAACCTGCACTGCCTACTAGGGATTAGTCACTCTTTCCTTTAAAGAACAGTGGTTTTACTTTGGTTGAGGAAGTACAGTGAATCCACCATTTGGGGAAGCTCCCCTGTAGTTCATGACGTCCAACAGTTGTTCTATATAGTTCTCAGCATTACTTGCTTTGGGATTTCTCTCAAAGTCATTCATACAGATTTCACTATACAGTTTCCACTGGCATGTCATTTGAAATTGATCAGTGTTTCTATTTGAGTTCAATAAAGATCACTACTTTAAAATGACTTAAGTATATTCCCCGTTATTACAAACAAAAGGCAGAATAACTCTGAATGGAGAATAGCTGCAGTAGCTAATTTTATGGAAGAATAACAGTGGCATTGTTGCTCACTGTTGTTTGCAGCAGCTTTGCCTCCTGGCAATAAGTTTTCCCTCGTTGGATAGCCAAACCTCCTCATAGTTGCAAAAATGTAGATTTTTAACAGTGTTTAGAAGAATTAACGACCAGTGGCGTTTGTGAATACCTCAATGTGAGGAGCTGTAGGTTCACTCTGACACGCTATGCTACAAAGTCAATCTTCCATTGTAACTCTATGAAAGCTGGACTGAAGTCTGACGAAGGTTGGTAAACTGGTTGGTATGTTGGTGGTAGCGGATGGGAGGTACACTGTGCTGTCTGTTGGTGATGAAGTATGATCATTATTTAATCCCCAGGTCAGCGCCAGCTAATAAAGCTCCTTACAGAATGCTCTTAAATACAATATTAATTAGGTCTAATAACGTACTGACCAGTGTGTTTTTCAGGGCTTTAGAAAAAGCCACAGGTTCCCTATAGGGTAGTTGAGTGCCTGCTCATACTTACAGATAAGTCTGCTTGAAGAGCAGGTGGTTGGATTTTTCATTGATATGGTAGAGGGGGAATGGGTCAAATCCACCAATGAAATCAACTGAAAGAAATAAATGGCCAAAACAAAAGCATAAGCAATGAGATGGACGACATGCAAGGAGTGGAATGTAGGAGCTGGAGAAACAGCACATGGAGTGGTGTGTGGTAGCTGGAGACACAGAGAGCTGGGAGTGGAGTGAGGGTGGTGGTGAAACAGGGCAGGGAGTGGAGTTTGGAAGCTGGTGAGACAGAGATAGCAAGGAGTCCAGTGTGGGAGGTGGAGTGACAGAAGGTGTGAAGTATGGGAACTGGAGACAGCAGGGAGTAGAGTGTGAGAGCTGGAGAGACGGGGCAGGGTGTGGAGTGTGGGAGCTGGAGAGACAGAGGGTAAGGAGTGGAGTGTGGTAGGTAGACAGGCAGGGCAGGGTGTGGGAGGTGGACAGACAGGGCAGGGAGTAGAGTGTGGAAAACGGAGAGACAGAAGGCAGGGAGTGGAGTGTGGGAGGTGGACAGAGAGCAGGTAGTGAAGTGTGTATGAGGAAAGAGTTCATGTAGTGGAGTGCAAATTTGCGACCAAACTAGGAGTGTCTTAAAGAAGGCCACTTGCTATACAATATATATATTAAATATATTAATATTAAAGGTGCTTTGTAGGTTGAGGTTGGGAACACACAATACACAGTCGGTCACTCTAACCATATGTTATTTAAACTAAAATTAAGGCAGCTATGATAATTACAAATGTCAGTGTTTGGACTATGTGAATGACAGGTTTCCCCTGGAATCTGTGTGTGCGTGTGTGGTGTGCGGAGATCAGTAGTGAGTACTGGATCTGGTAGCAGAGTCGTGAAGTCCGGGTGATGTGGGTGCTGAGGCATGGATCCTGGTTGGTGTAAGTGCCGAGTACTGGACCCTGGGTGGTGTGCTGGAGCTCAGGGGAGGTAGAAGGAGGGTAATTGGTGATGATATAAGAACTGAAAGCAGAGATAGTTTGGTTAAGTGAGCAGGTTGGAGCTAAGCACATGATGAAGTTTGGATTCTAGACCATAGCTAGGTAAGAGGAATTGGTGCATAGGGAATGAAAAAAGGAGGAGGATTGGTATGGAGGGGGGGATTGGTACATAGGAAATGGGGAGAAGGAGGAGTGATGCATAGGGAATGGGGAGGAGGAGGATTGGTGCATAGGAAATGGGGGAGAAGGAGGAGTGATGCATAGGGAATGGGGAGGAGGAGGAGTGATGCATAGGGAATGGGGAGGAGAAGGATTGGTGCATAGGGAATGGAGGGGGGATTGGGGCATAAGAGGATTGGTGTGTAGGCAATGAAGGGGTGATTGGTGCATAGGGAATGGGGGAGGCAGGGCTGCCATCAGGGGAAGACAGCCCAGGATATGTTCAGGGACCCAATGGCTCCAGTGGGTCCTGGCCTTGCCAAGCCCTGTTCAGTTTGCCTAAGTTGCACACATGTAAGGGCCCCTCCATGCCACCCAGGCCCACCAGGATACCAACAAATTTCTGAGTGGGTTGCAGCATCTAAGGCTGGTGAAAGCACTCTGACTCCTCAACTGGGAGGGAGCGATTAGTATGGTCTGCACCAAGTAGAGTTCCAGACCAAAAGCTCACCTACTAGGGAACACTTTTTATCCCCTTACTGGACAACCAGGGATTGATCCCAGTCCCTGTAAAATATGGTAAGCAAAAGATGAGGCAAAATGTTTGATAAATACTTAATTTACTGAAATTGGCAGCTGAGGGAAAGGGGAGTCCAAACAATGGTGTAGTAAGGGGCCCCAATAATTCTGATGGTAGTCCAAATGGGGGTATTTGTGCGTAGGGACTGGGAGGTTATTGGTGCATAGGGAATGAAGAAGTGGGATTAATGAAAAGTGAAGAGCGCGATATTGGTGCATATGGAATCGGGCAGAGATTGCACTCTTGAGATAACTGACAGGATGATGAAATGTGACCCTGTGATTACAGTATGTAGAAATACCAGAATCTTTGGTAAACATAAAACCATACTAGGTATCCACTACCTAACTTTAACAGCTTCCATGGCAGGACCTACAGCTTGCAGGTGTTAAACCCTTAGCGCTAGGAGTCATACTCACAGCTGTCCTCCTCTTCTGTGAAGACACTTGTGACATAACAGGCGTACACGAATCCCAGAAGCTGTAAGAGAAGAAAGAGAGTTAATCTTTAAGCTCGCCTGATGGTAATTGGTTATCATTTGATAATTCAATTTTTACTGCCACAGGGGCACAGTATGTAGTTTACTACCATAAAAACACCACCTTGTGGATCCTGCATGATGTGACATGGCAAAAAAAAAGATACTGTTAAAAAAGGTTTCCTAATATTAGGACACTGGAGAAAAAAAGTCATATTTAATTTTTCTCGTATTGCATCCACCAAAACCAGATATTCCTATTATGAACATGTGGGAATAGGTGTCGAGTAAAGAAAAATAACCATTATCCAGGATGAGTACCCAACCAAGACAACACACCGGATTTCTCATCCAGAATAACAGCTGTGAAAGAATATAAAACTCACCTAAACAAAAAAAAAATATTTGCGAGATTCTGATCACTGGTCCCTTGATCTTACGTCTAAAATGACTCTCAGGATAAGACCAAAGGGGTTATTCAGTGAGCTCAGAATTGGCCACGAAATTGCACTGAACAGTGAATTTTACCGTATGGTGCAATTTCGTGGCCATTCGGCTATTTACAAAGCTGGCAAGTCGCCAAATATTGGCGAATTGCCAGTGAAATACTTTGGTGGCAGTGGACTCCCATAGAGAAGTAATGGTTAATCTATTCCGAGAACACCGAACGGCACATAAATGTCAGTGAAATGCCCTGATTTTCTGTGGTTCTATTCTACAGGTTTAATCAGGCGACTCCCATAGGTTTCAATGTAAAAAATATTCCCTATTTTTATTACATATTTTTTAAACGGTTTATGCTTTTCATTTGCAGCAAAAACTCTTATTTATTTGCCATTTTTCAGCAAATTTTTTAATTCTGATTATTTTTACATGGCATTTTATATATTCTGTAATATACCTTTTTATTGTTATTCATAGAATCTTATATATTATTTCCAGGCATTTTCATGCACTCATTTTTTCTTTAAAAGCGTTTTAAAAGTTGCAGGCCTTTTTTTTTTTTTTAATTACTGTTCAGCAGCTTGACGTTTTTCTTGGTGGCTGGTCGGGTACTTGTTCGGCAGGTCTTTGGCTTTTTTCAGATCGAATCGTCGGATCGTCGGATGCATTCGGCGGTTTTTCAGATCAACGCAGCATTTTTTCGATTCAAATTGGCAGTTTTGCGGCAGTTTTTTGGATGCGTTTGGCGGGTCGAATCACCCAAATTCAGGCACCCTGCGCTAAATGCTTAATTCACCGCAGGGTTGACGACTTTAGCTCGCTGAAGTGCAGCGATCGAATCAGCACCGAAATGCATTTTGAATAACCCCTCAAGAGACACATAACATACTAACAAATACAGTAAGATGGACCAAGGATCAACAGCCACTACATGGAGGGATTGGATTACAGACAAGGTAACAACTCGTGTTGCCTGCGCTAGCCTTTTACATGAGATTATTAGATATTATTGCTTATTTTGTAGCAGACGGGACGGTTAGTACATTTGGGGCGGTTTTCATAGACTAATACTACATCCCAGGACACTGAAGGGCAGGCAGGGAGAAATCAGACGCATAGTGGCTGGGGGCAGACAGAGGCTGCGTTCTAGGTCATTTGGATGTGAATAATTCAGCAGTCTGGGAGACATTTATCACGTGCATAAATCAGGGATGCTGCCACTTGTCTAACTAGCATTCTGCAGTGAAACCCACTGTATTTAGCCCAACCTGCTCCAGCACAAGGGCAAAATAAAGATCTTTATGTGCCTGGAGCTGAAGATTTTCGTGGGCTTATTTTTGGAATTGTGTGAATAGAAAACCCAGGGGTCAAGTCCTGGGAAAAAAAGTGAGGGAACTCACCCACGAATTCCACAACCCCCATTACCTGAAGAAAATTATATATATATATATATATATATATATATATAATCACGAGTATAGCAGCGCGTGCCGGTGATACCATTTTTATTGGGTTAACTTTACATTTAAAAGACAAGCTTTCAAGAGTGTAAACTGGAAACTATACTGATCAGTGAAAGGTATCACTACGTACAGGTATACTCGTGATTGTGGCAACTGGACTAACGCATTATATATATATATATATATATATATATAATCTCCAGGCACAGACCCCCAGAATAATATACACAGCGCTGAACCCCCAGAATAATATACACAGCGCTGAGCCCCCAGAATAATATACACAGCGCTGAGCCCCCAGAATAATATACACAGCGCTGAACCCCCAGAATAATATACACAGCGCTGAGCCCCCAGAATAATATACACAGCACTGAGCCCCCAGAATAATATACACAGCACTGAGCCCCCAGAATAATATACACAGCACTGGGCCCCCAGGATAATATACACAACACGGAGCCCCCAGAATAATATACACAGCACTGAGCCTCCAGGATAATATACACAGCACTGAACCCCAAGAATAATATACACAGCACTGAGCCCCCAGAATAACATACACAGCACTGAACCCCAAGAATAATATACACAGCACTGGTTATATGGATATATTTTCCCCAGTTCACATGGATATAATTGCCCCAGCTCATATGGATAATGCCCCCCCAGCTCTCATGGATAATGCCAGCCGCTCTCATGGATAATGCCCCAGGTCTCATGGATAATGCCCCAGCTCTCATGGATAATGCCCCAGGTCTCATGGATATTGCCCCAGGTCTCATGGATACTGCCCCCCTGGTCTCATGGATACTGCCCCCTGGTCTCATGGATACTGCCCCCCTGGTCTCATGGATACTGCCCCCCTGGTCTCATGGATACTGCCCCCCTGGTCTCATGGATAATGCCCCAGCTCTCATGGATATTGCCCCCTGGTCTCATGGATATTGCCCCAGGTCTCATGGATAATGCCCCAGGTCTCATGGATATTGCCCCCCTGGTCTCATGGATATTGCCCCCCTGGTCTCATGGATAATGCCCCAGCTCTCATGGATAATGCCCCAGCTCTCATGGATACTGCCCCAGGTCTCATGGATATTGCCCCCCTGGTCTCATGGATATTGCCCCCCTGGTCTCATGGATCCTGCCCCCCTGGTCTCATGGATACTGCCCCCCTGGTCTCATGGATAATGCCCCAGCTCTCATGGATATTGCCCCCTGGTCTCATGGATATTGCCCCAGGTCTCATGGATAATGCCCCAGGTCTCATGGATATTGCCCCCCTGGTCTCATGGATATTGCCCCCCTGGTCTCATGGATAATGCCCCAGCTCTCATGGATAATGCCCCAGCTCTCATGGATAATGCCCCAGCTCTCATGGATACTGCCCCAGGTCTCATGGATATTGCCCCCCTGGTCTCATGGATATTGCCCCCCTGGTCTCATGGATCCTGCTCCCCTGGTCTCATGGATACTGCCCCCCTGGTCTCATGGATAGTGCCCCCCTTGTCTCATGGATAGTGCCCCCCTTGTCTCATGGATAGTGCCCCCCTTGTCTCATGGATAGTGCCCCCCTGGTCTCATGGATAGTGCCCCCCTGGTCTCATGGATAGTGCCCCCCTGGTCTCATGGATAGTGCCCCCCTTGTCTCATGGATAGTGCCCCCCTTGTCTCATGGATAGTGCCCCCCTGGTCTCATGGATAGTGCCCCCCTTGTCTCATGGATAGTGCCCCCCTTGTCTCATGGATACTGCCCCCCCGCTCACCTTTGCTGCTGCTCCACATTGCCAGCGGCCGTGTGCTTCCTGCTTCAGCGGCCGCTGACAGGAAGTGCAGCCGCTCGCCTGGGAACTATGAAACAGCCAGGCGAGCGGCTCCACCTCCTGTCAGCTGGCCGTTGTAACAGGAAGCACGCCGGCCGCCGGCAATGTGCGGCGGCGGCGTTCGGGCTCGGGCCACAGCGGGAACGCTGCGTTCCCGCAGCGTTCCCGCTGTGGGAAAAGTGCGGGAACGCCGTTCCTGCGCGTTCCCGCTCGACTCGAGCCCTGAGAAAACCTGTGTTTTTTTATGTAATTGGACAGTAAGGAGTATATATAACACTGTTTCCCAAACCTGTCCTCAGGACCCTCTAACAGGCCAGATTTTACAGATCAGCCTGGGGAAATGCAGACTGAATCCTGCAATCACTGGGCAGCAAATTATATCACCTGTTTTAGTGTATTTGAATGAATAACTGCTCACTGATACAGACAAGCATGTGGAAGAGTACTTCACTGGTTTATTACAGCATAATACTAAAACACAGACATACACACAAGAGACACAAACTACACATAAGAACAAATGCACACATTTACTATGCTGCCATCTGCTGGATGGAGGACAACATAATACCTCAATACATAACACCTGTGCTGTCAGATATCTGTCAAACCTGGGCTGTCAGCGGGTCCTGAGGACAGGTTTGGGAACCATGATATAACCAAACAGATAAAAAGCTTTGTGTATATATATATACAGTTGTGTTCAAAATTATTCAACCCCCACTGAAATTGAGTGTTTTGGCCAGTTTGACATTGATTTTGATCATTCAGTCATCTTGCTTACAATTAAATCAAAGAGGCAAGTGTAGGTCAGACAAATATAACATAACATTTATAATGAAATAACCACAAATGTCTTTTCTGTGCTCACATCATTATCAGTTTTATTCAACCCCCAAGTGACATTCAATCTTAGTACAACATCCTTTTACAGTTATAACAGCTTTTAAACGTGAAGCATAGCTTGACACAAGTGTCTTGCAGCGATCTACGGGTATCTTCGCCCATTCGTCATGGGCAAAAGCCTCCAGTTCAGTCACATTCTTAGGCTTGCGCACTGCAACTGCTTTCTTTAAGTCTCACCAGAGGTTCTCAATCGGATTTAAGTCTGGTGACTGCGATGGCCACTCCAAAATGTTCCAGCCTTTAATCTGCAACCATGCTCTAGTGGACTTGGAGGTATGCTTGGGATCATTGTCCTGTTGAAAGGTCCAACGTCTCCCAAGCCTCAGGTTTTGACGGACTGCATCACATTGTCATCCAATATCTCCTGGTACTGAAGAGAATTCAAGGTACCTTGCACATGCTGAAGCTTCCCTGTACCTGCAGAAGCAAAACAGCCCCAAAGCATGATTGACCCACCGCCATGCTTCACAGTAGGCAAGGTGTTCTTTTCTTCATAGGCCTTGTTCTTCCTCCTCCAAACATAGCGTTGATCCATGGGCCCAAACAGTTCTAATTTTGTTTCATCAGTCCACAGAACACTAGCCCAAAACTTCTGTGGTTTGTCCACATGACTTTTGGCATACTGCAGTCGACTCTTCTTATTCTTTGGAGACAGCAAGGGGGTGCGCCTGGGAGTTCTGGCATGGAGGCCTTCATTACGCAGTGTGCGCCGTATTGTCTGAGCTGAAACTTCAGTACCCACATCTGACAAATCTTTTCTCAGTTCCTCAGCAGTCACACGGGGACTTTTCTCCACTCTACGCTTCAGGTAGCACACAGCAGTCGAAGTCAGCATCTTCTTTCTGCCACGACCAGGCAGCGTTTCAACAGTGCCCTTTGCCTTGAATTTGCGAATGATGCTTCCTATGGTCTCTCTTGGTATGTTTAACATCTTTGCAATCTTCTTATAGCCATTGCCCTTCCTGTGAAGAGTAATCACCTCTTCTCTTGTCTTTCTGGACCATTCTCTTGACTTCACCATGTTTGTAACCACACCAGTAAATGTCTAGAAGAAGCTGAGTATCACAGTCATTTTAAAGCTGCCTAATTGGTGCTTATTATGCTTTATTGCTGCTCCGTGACATCCACAGGTGTTTTCAATACCTGATTGAAAACACTTGAATGAACCTCTGTTCTTCAGAGTGGTAGTCTTTAAGGGGTTGAATAATTGTGTCAATGAAGAATTCACAAAAGAAACATTTACTACTGTATTACAAAACCAATTGATGTCATTTTAGTTGCATATGGTTCTTTAAAAAGTCCTTGTAGGATTTCATTCTGAATACAATTACAAATGTACACTAAATTTCCTAAAACCCTTTACAGCATTGGGGGTTGAATAATTTTAAACACAACTGTATATCTGAATGGTGATAAATTGGCAGATAAACAGCACAGATACCATAGCTGCCCGCTGTGCTGCTGCTCCTCTGAGCTCTGGCATCATCTGATGGCTGGTGGAGGCACAGAGTGATTTAGAAAGTGAGAATGCAACACTTTGCTATGATTTTAGGTGTTATTTGCAAAATACATGCAATTAATTGACAGTCATCTCCCATGTTTAAAACCTAACAAGAAAAAAAAAAGTGTAGATCAGTGGTCCCCAACCCTGGTCATCAGGGTTCACCAACAGGCCAGGTGTTAAGGCTTACCTTGGGGAAATGCAGACTGAATCCTGCAATCAATGAGCAGCAAATCATATCACCTGTGCTGTGCTTCAGATATCTGGCAAACCTAGCCTGTTAGTCTGAGGACCACGGTTTGAGACCACTGAACTAGACGACTGTCCATTTCCTAAAACTCAAACTCTCCAAAACTGAATTTCTTGTCTTTCCTTCCTCTATATCTAACATTCCTGACCCTATTTCCCTTCAGGTGAATGATGTCAGCATTACTTCTACCGCACATTCTCGGTGTCCTCTTCGAATCTGATCTCTCCTCACATATAGTCACCGACCAAATCTTGTAATTTTCACTTAAAACACACTGCACACGTCCACCCCTTTCTAAAACAGAACTCTACTAAAATGCTCCTTCAAGCTCTTATTATCGCCCGCCTCGACTACTGTAACCCTCTTCTCACTGGCCTTAAGAGATCACAGAATCTCCGTCTGCAGTCTGTAATGATTTCCTGCCAGGCTCATCTACCTCCCGCATGTGTTACACCTTGCACCTTCGTCAGTCTCTGCACTGGCTCCCTGTTACCTTTAGGATCCAATTCAAAATAATGGTGCTCGCATACAAAGATCTCCATAACGGTGCTTACATCTCCTCTTTTATTTGCGGGTATAACCCATCCTTTCCACTTAACTCCAGCAATAATCTGATATTATCTCCTCGTGACCATAGTCCTAACTCTCAGCCTCAGGACTTCTCCCGAGCTGCCCCCTTTTTATGGAGCTCCCTTCCTCGCAACATTAGACTCTCCCTTTAAAGGGACACTACCACATACATAAACTGTAACTAGATTACTTGTGCATTACTAACAAAGCCACTTAATAAAGCATATGCTGCGGTTTTCTTTGCTTGAAGCAATAAAAATAGATATATTTTTTATCTCCTGTTTTCATTTTGTTGACTTTTCCTATGAGGAAATATCTGTGCAAAGGTTTTACTTAAATACTGTAGATAATGCACAGAAGACGTAAACAGTTAATGAGGTGTGTGGCGGGATGGAAGTCCGCCGGTGGTCCTGCTCTATCTGACCCCCCCCCTTTCATGGCGTCTGGCCCAACTACATTTCTCCCCCCTTCTAGAGTCCGACGGACACGGTTGGACCCACACGGGTCGACTCGGGGAAGTCGGTGAACGGAGGTCTCCGGGTTCCTGGGCTGTTTTCCACGATAATCCATCGGCGTTCCCATTTTGAGGCCCGGGCCGATATTGGATTGTGAAGTTAAACGGTTGGAGGGCCAGGCTCCACCGTAGCAGGCGGCCGTTCTCCCCAGCCACTCGGTTCAGCCACACCAGAGGATTGTAGTCAGTCATGACGGTGAAGGAGCGCCCGTAAACATAGGGCTGGAACTTTCTCAGGGCCCAAACCAGGGCCAAACACTCCTTCTCCACTGCGGCATATCCCACCTCCCTGGGGAGAAGTTTGCGGCTGATGAACGCCACCGGATGTTCCCCCCGTCGTCTCCCACCTGACTCAGCACGGCTCCCAGTCCAAACATGGAAGCGTCTGTATGGACAACAAAACATTTATTATAATTCGGAGCGGCTAAGAGGGGAGCTTGGGTTAGGGCGGTCTTCAGTTGGTCAGGTCAGTCAGGGGTTTGGCGAGGGAGCTGTACTGGGGGACGAACTTTCAGTAGTAGCCTGCGGTCCCTAGGAAGGCAAGGACCTGAGTCTTGGTCCCGGGGGTGGGCCAGTTGAGAATGGCTTCTATCTTGGCGGGTTCCGGTCGCTGTTTCCCGCAGCCCACCCGGTGGCCGAGGTACTGTACCTCGGACATCCCTATTTTACATTTCTCCGGTTTAAGGGTCAGGTTGGCGTCCTTGATCCGCTCTAACACTACCCCTAGATGGTGAAGGTGTTCCTCCCAAGTTTGGCTGTAGATGGCTATGTCGTCTAAGTAGGCACAGGCAAACTCCTGTAGGCCATTGAGGAGGTGATCAATCAACCGCTGGAAAGTAGCCGGGGCATTCTTCATCCCGAACGGCATGACCCGAAATTGGTACAGGCCGAACGGGGTGATGAAGGCCGACTTCGGGGTCACCTCCTCTGCCAGGGGAATCTGCCAATACCCCTTACACAAATCTACGGTGGTCAGATAGTGCCCCTGGGAGATTTGATCTAACAGCTCGTCAACTCGGGGCATGGGGTATGCGTCAGTCGTGGTACAGTCTTTTAACCTCTGGTAGTCCACGCAGAACCGGGTGGTCCCATCCTTTTTGGGGACCAACACTACGGGGGAGGTCCATGGGCTGGCGGAGGGCTCGATAACCCCCAGCTCCAGCATCTCCCGGATTTCAGCCTGCATGGGTTCGCGGACTGCCTCCGGGAGTCGGTAGGCTGGCTGCCGGAGGGGTCTCTGGCCTGGGGTCTCAACTTGGTGTAAAGCCCGGCTGGTATAGCCGGGGTGGGCGGAGAAGACCTCCTGGTGGTTGTGAAGGAGCTGTCTAATCTGGGCCTGTTTCTGGGGACCCAACTCCTCCCCTATCTGCACCTGGTCGACCCCTGTGGGCCGGATGTCTATCCCGGGGAGATCTATCAGGGGAAACTGTTCTGCCTCCTCAGTGGCCGGGGCACAAATGGCAGCCACCGTCTCCGGGCACTCATGGTAGGCCTTGAGCATACTGATGTGGAACGTCCGCTGGATCCTGGTGTCTGCGCAGCTGACAACCACATAGGTGGTATCCCCCAGCTGGGTTACCACCCGGTAGGGGCCCTGCCAGGACGCCTGCAGCTTGTTCTGCCACTGTGGTTTTAACACCAGGACCTTCTGCCCCACGAGGAACGAGCGTCTGCGGGCGGAGCGGTCGTACCACGCCTTCTGCTGGGCCATTTCCATGTTCCCTTGAACTAGTTCCGTGAGTTCCGTCAAGCGCTCCCAGAGCTCCAAGACGTAACTCAGGACGGGGAGCCCGTCTGCCTCCTGTCCCCCCTCCCACTGAGCCCTAACTAGGTCTAAGGGGCCTCGCACCTGGCGCCCATACAATAACTCAAAGGGGGAGAATCCGGTCGATTCCTGTGGTACCTCCCGATAGCTGATCCGGGCCTTCACCCAGGAAAGAAAGGACTGGGAAAAATACTTACCCCACTTGTTATTTGCCTGTTTCAGGGTCCCATTAAACCGCTCGCACAGCCCGTTCGTCTGGGGGTGATATGGGGCGCTGTGAAGTGCCTTGACACCACACAGGCGCCAGAGCTGTTGTGTCAGCTCAGCGGTAAACTGGGTGCCCTGGTCAGACAAAATCTCTCGTGGGAATCCTACCCGGGAAAACACCCATAGGAGGGCATCAGCTATGGTGTCGGCCTGGATGTTGGCCAAGGCCACAGCCTCGGGGTATCGGGTGGCGTAGTCCACCACGGTGAGAATATATCTCTTCCCGGTGGCACTGGGGCGAGGCAGGGGGCCGATTATGTCGACCGCCACCCGACTAAAGGGTTCTTGGATAATGGGCATGGGGTGCAGCGGGGCTTTCGGGTGGTCTCCGGTTTTCCCTACCTTCTGGCAGACCGAACAGGTGCGACAGTACTCTCGGGTATCCTCACTAAGGCGGGGCCAGAAGAACGCTCGGGTTAACCGGTGTCGGGTCTTCTTTATCCCTAAGTGTCCGGCGAGGGGGATGTCGTGGGCCAGTCTCAGGAGTTCCTGTCTAGGGGCCTGGGGTACAATTAACTGCCTGAGGGGAACCTGTTGCTTCTTGGTGCCCACCCTCTCAGTATACCTATATAGTAGCCCATCCTCCCACTCGATGCTATCGGTCCTGTCGCCTTCCAGGCCCTTGCCGGCCCGGTCTTGGTATCTCTCTAGGGTGGGGTCGGTCTGGGTCTGGTGTCGGAGGGTGGCTGGGGAGCTCCATGTGAGGGGGTGGTCAGGTCGCGGGAAGGGGTCGTGGTTGGTCGGGGTTTGGGGGGTCGGGGGGTTTGGGAGGTTTGGGTCGTGGTCTCACCTGGGTCCTGATTGGAGTGCCGTAATTGTTGCGGTGGCTTTGTTGCCGAGTGGTCACCGGGGCTGCTGCATCCGTGGCGTAGGCGGAAACTAAGCGTCCCAGGTCGTTGCCAAGGAGGATTTCAGCCGGTAGTCGATCCAGTAAACCCACCCTCACGGATCCCTCCCCCGAACCCCAATCCAGGTGGACTCGGGCCGTAGCGAGTCGGGGCACTTTCCCTCCGGCCACACGGACAGCGACAGTGTGGTCCAACCGGTCCTTTTTCTGTATTAAATGGGGTCGTACGAGGGTGATGGTGGCGCTGTCAGGCGGACACACGTACCCGTAGGTAGCTACGGTCAGCCCTACGGTGTAACAGGAGGCTGGAACCCTAAATGCGATACCAGTCCTTATAGTCGGCTGGGTTACGCAGTAGCGAGAAGTGAACCTATAAGGCAGGGACGTAAGCCAGGAGGATAGAAACCAGTCCTTAGGGTGGCTGGTATAGAAACAGGACGGTACGGAGTACCAGAGAGTGTACGTCAAGCTTGTACACGTAAGTCAAATAATAAGCAAGGTAGATACACAGGTAACCAGGAAAACCCCGAACACTAATCACAATACCAGTCCTTAAAGTGGCTGGGTTAAGTGATAGTGGGTAGTAAATCAGTTCAGTACACAGGGAAAAACCGAATGCAGCGTCAAACACAATAGCCAGGTCAGAGGGATACGGAGATACTCAGAGTCGGTCGCCAAAAGCCACTGCACAGAAAGTCAAATAGGAATCACAGAAAATAGCACCAAACGGTACCAAACGGCACCAAACGGTATAGCAAGCTAAAAGCACGAAAGGGCACTGAGAAATGGGGAAAGCAGGTTTAAATCTAGCGCCCTGCTTGCTGATTGGTCCATGGAGGTCACATGGGGAGTGGTGACGTCGCGCCGCCAGGAGAGGTAACTAGGGAACGCCGGCGGCGCGCGCATACAGTGCAGAGACGGAGGTGAAGGAGACGCCGACCCCGGAGCCGCAAGGAGGAGCGCCGGACCGGCAAGCGCCGGTGAGGCATGACAGCACCCCCACCGTGAGGGACGCCCACCGGGCGGCCAGGAGCCGGTCGATCGGGGAACCGACGATGAAAGGCGGTGACCAATCGGGGAGCATGAACGTCACGTGAAGCAACCCACGTGCGATCCGCGGGGCCATAACCAGACCAATGAACCAGATACTGCAATTGCTGACGAAGACGACGAGAATCCAGGATGGATTCGATTTCATACTCGGGAGTCCCGTCCACCACCACGGGAGGAGGAGGAGAGTCAGGGCGAGTAAAACGGTTGCACGAGAGTGGCTTCAACAAAGAAACATGAAAGGAGTTAGGAATACGCAAGGAGACGGGCAACCGCAGTGCGTAAGACACCGGATTGATACATCGAAGTATCGTATAAGGACCAATAAATCGAGGTGCGAATTTCATGGACGGAACCTTTAATCGGATGTGGCGTGTGCTGAGCCAGACCCTGTCACCTACATGGTAAACTGGCGGGGGTCTGCGCTTGCGATCAGCCGACCGTTTCTGAATCAAAGAAGCAGACTCAAGATTCACCTTAGTTTTCTCCCATATAACACGGAGATTGGCTAGGTGTTCCTCCAGGGCAGGAATGTTCTGGGGCGAGAACGAGGACGGAAAAATGGTGGGATGCATGCCAGTAACTATTTCAAAGGGAGAATACTTGGTAGATTGTGATGTGGCATTGTTATACGCAAACTCCGCCCATGGTAATAAAGTAACCCAATCGTCTTGTGTGTCTGCAATAAAGCATCTTAAATAAGTCTCAAGTGTTTGATTGGTTCTTTCGGCCAGTCCGTTCGTCTGTGGGTGGTACGCGGAGGAAAAGGACAGTTTCACACCCAACTGGTGACAGAACCCTCTCCAAAACTTAGAGATAAACTGAGAGCCGCGGTCTGAAACAAGGACTTTCGGTATACCATGCAGTCTAAATATTTCTTTAGTGAAGATTAGTGCCAGTTCACTTGAGGAGGGGAGTTTCTTTAAGGGAATAAAGTGTGCCATTTTAGAGAAGCGATCCACAACCACAAAAATCACCATATGGCCAAGAGAAGGGGTTAACTCTACCAGGAAATCCATAGCAACATGGGACCACGGACACTCAGGGACAGGTAGAGGCTGGAGAAGGCCAGTAGGGCTAAGACGAGAGGATTTACAACGGGTACAAACCAAACAGGTGGTCACATAATCCTTTACATCCTTAGGAAGGGTAGGCCACCAAAGGTCTCTTTTAATCAAGTCTAGGGTCTTTTTGACTCTGAAATGCCCAGCGAATTTAGACTCATGAAAGAAACGTAATACTGTAGGTACCTCAGCGGGGGGAACAAATAGTCTGTTAGGAGGTGTGGATGGAGGTGCTAGAGACTGCTTGGACAATAAGAGATTCCAAAATGGAGATTCGATTTGTGTGCTCAAGGAGGCTAGGATTTTCTTTTCGGGAATTATGGGAACTGGTGCTGATGTTTGAGAGGATAAGGGTTCGTGTTGTCTAGAGAGTGCATCAGCCTTAATATTTTTAGACCCGGGTCTGTAAGAAATGATGAAATCAAACCGGGTAAGGAAAAGAGCCCATCGGCTTGTCTGGGATTCAACCGTTTGGCTTCGGACAGGTATATCAGATTCTTATGGTCCGTAATAATAGAAAACGGATAGGTAGATCCCTCCAAGAGGTGGCGCCATTCTTTTAAGGCCAATATAATAGCTAACAGTTCTCTGTCCCCAATGTCGTAACGGGTCTCTGTGGAGGACAGTTTTCTAGAGAAAAACCCACATGGTTGCATAGGCTTATCGTCAGCAGGACGTTGGGACAATACAGCTCCAACTCCAGTTTCTGAGGCGTCAACCTCCAATACGAAGGGTCTATTAGGATCAGGGTGGTGGAGTATAGGAGCAGTGGAAAAAGCCGTTTTCAACCTTTTGAAAGCCTCCAGGGCAATGGGGGGCCAATTTTGAGTATCGCTTCCCTTTCTAGTTAATGCTGTAATGGGTGCTAAAATGGAGGAGAAACCCTTAATGAATCTTCTATAATAATTAGCGAAGCCGATAAATCTTTGAATGGCCTTGAGTCCCTTGGGAAGAGGCCAATGAACAATGGCTTCCAGTTTTTTGGGGTCCATCATGAAACCAGAGGAAGAAATAACATAACCCAAAAACTGTACCTGTTGGACATCAAATAAGCACTTTTCTAGCTTACAGTAAAGACCGTTGGCCAAAAGTTTGGATAAGACGAGTCGTACATGTACGTGGTGGGTTTTCAAATCAGGGGAATGTATTAATACATCATCAAGGTAAACCACGACAAAACAGGGAGTATATTCTCGTAATACATCATTAATGAACGCCTGGAACACTGCTGGAGCGTTGCATAAACCGAAGGGCATGACCAGATATTCGTAATGCCCTAACCTGGTGTTGAACGCGGTTTTCCACTCATCCCCGTGTTTGATTCTAATCAAATTGTACGCTCCTCTGAGATCCAATTTAGAAAAGATCTTGGAGTGTTTCAGACGGTCAAAGAGCTCGGGGATGAGTGGAATGGGGTAGGCGTTTTTAACGGTGATCTTGTTCAACCCTCGATAGTCAATGCAGGGCCTAAGATCACCCTCCTTTTTCTGAACAAAGAAAAATCCTGCCCCAGCGGGAGAGGAGGAAGGACGAATAAACCCTTTGTTCAAAGAATCAGTGATGTATTCCTCCAAAACCTTATGCTCCTTAACAGACAAAGGGTAGACAACCCCTTTAGGAGGCATAGTACCAGGAAGAAGGTCGATGGCGCAATCGTAAGAACGATGTGGGGGTAGCCTATCGGCCTCTCTTTTGTCGAATACAGGTGCCAAGTCAGAGTATGGGGTAGGAATGGTAGTAGTCAGAGGAGGAGCTGTAGGTATATTCAAGACATTGACGGATAGGGGAATCTCAATGCAGGAAGTCATACAATCCTTACCCCACCTCGCGATCTGACGGGCCCGCCAATCAATGACAGGGTTATGACGGGTTAACCAGGGGTAACCAAGTACGATAGGATAGGAAGGGGAAGTAATAGCATGGAAGAACATGTTCTCTTTATGACACAATCCTATCCCCACAGAAATGTTCTGAGTTTCAAACAAAACAAAAGGGGTTTCGAGGGGTCTGCCATCAATAGCTTGTACGAGTAGCGGTGTTCTCTTTTCAACAAGGGGTATAGCATGTTTACGAGCGAAGCCTAAGTCGATAAAGTTATCGGCAGCACCAGAGTCGACTAAGGCATAGAGCTGTACCGGGTTACGGGAACTCTCCCAGGACAGAGTAACCGGAACCCGGAGTCTATTTTCTAGTTTGGGGGACGAAGGAAAAGTGCCCAAGAGCTGTCCCCTAAAGGCACTTAGGCACAAGAGTTTCCCGGCGGGCCCAGGGGGCGTTTGGGACAGCCCTTAAGCAAGTGACCCCCTAATCCGCAGTACAAGCATAAACCCTCACGTCGTCGGCGTTGTTTTTCACTGTCGGGGAGCTTGGTACTGTCCAATTGCATGGGTTCGGGGGAGGATGAGACTCGGGGAGCAAAGGTACAGAAAACCGGGGAAGCTGCCTAACCAGTGGTTTTTTAGCCCTCTCTTTAGTGTTTCTACGATGGCGAAGGCGTTCATCGATAAAAGACAAGTAGGTTATTAAATCCTCTAGCTCCTCTGGAAGATCTCTGGCCGCTATTTCATCCTGCAACTCATCGTTTAAACCCTCAGAAAACACGGCTACCAAAGCCTCATTATTCCAATTTAATTCAGAAGCCAAGGAACTGAATTCCAGAGCATAGTCACCCAGAGATTTCGTACCCTGGCGCAAGCGTAACAAAGATTTGGCAGCATTGGTTTTACGCCCCGGGGGATCAAACACTCTACGAAAGGCAGACATAAATTCACGGTAATCATAGACAATAGGTTTATCGGTATCCCAAAGAGGGTTAGCCCAACATAACGCTTTGTCGGTAAGATGGTTTATGACAAAGGCGATTTTGGCACGATCTGTAGGGTAAGACCACGGGGTTAATTCAAAGTGGATGGAAATCTGATTTAAAAAACCTCTACAGGCGGTAGGATCGCCTCCGTAACGTACCGGAGGTAGTAAGTTAGGATAAGAGGTAGGCACAGAGACTGGTTCAAAATGGGAGGATTCACTGGAGTGGAAACCTCTACCTGGGTAGGGGCAGTACGGTTGAGCAGGGTTTGGAGGGCCTGGGCGAACTGATCAAGGCGGTGATCTTGGTCCTCCAAACGACTTTCAAGACCAGATAATTGCTGAGCGGTCCCTGCAAGGTCCATGGCCCTTTCGTGATGTCAGGCGGACACACGTACCCGTAGGTAGCTACGGTCAGCCCTACGGTGTAACAGGAGGCTGGAACCCTAAATGCGATACCAGTCCTTATAGTCGGCTGGGTTACGCAGTAGCGAGAAGTGAACCTATAAGGCAGGGACGTAAGCCAGGAGGATAGAAACCAGTCCTTAGGGTGGCTGGTATAGAAACAGGAAGGTACGGAGTACCAGAGAGTGTACGTCAAGCTTGTACACGTAAGTCAAATAATAAGCAAGGTAGATACACAGGTACCCAGGAAAACCCCGAACACTAATCACAATACCAGTCCTTAAAGTGGCTGGGTTAAGTGATAGTGGGTAGTAAATCAGTTCAGTACACAGGGAAAAACCGACTGCAGCGTCAAACACAATAGCCAGGTCAGAGGGATACGAAGATACTCAGAGTCGGTCGCCAAAAGCCAGGTCATGCACAGAAAGTCAAATAGGAATCACAGAAAATAGCACCAAACGGTATAGCAAGCTAAAACCACGAAAGGGCACTGAGAAATGGGGAAAGCAGGTTTAAATCTAGCGCCCTGCTTGCTGATTGGTCCATGGAGGTCACATGGGGAGTGGTGACGTTGCGCCGCCGGGAGAGGTAACTAGGGAACGCCGGCGGCGCGCGCATACAGCGCAGAGACGGAGGTGAAGGAGACGCCGACCCCGGAGCCGCAAGGAGGAGCGCTGGACCGGCAAGCGCCGGTGAGGCATGACAGGCGCCGAGTCCCGGAGGCCCTCGGCGGCCCGTCCATTGATCCACACGGCCTGTCGGTGGTATTGGCGGTTGTCAGCCGAGGCAGCCTGTACAGGATCGGCCTCGTGTAACATCCCCCATTCTTCCGGGGAGTCCAACCACGGGGTTTCGGTGTGGTAGCAGTGAGCCGCGGGTGGTGCTCGGGTGGGGGCCCGCGAAATGGGGGGTCGGTGGGGGCAATTCCGGCGGTAGTGCCCCACCTGGTCGCATCCGTAACAGCGGATGTTGGCCGCCGAGTTTGGACGGCTCGCCGGTCTGACTGCGGGCCAGCGGGTCGACGGCTCCGGGGGAGGGGCGGTAGTGCGGGTCGAGGGGGTGGGGGTCATTCACCCCCGTTGGGTTTCCTCGTGTCTGTGTACTCGTCTGCCCAGGTAGCAGCTTGCTGCACCGTCTGGGGTTTCTTGTCCCGTACCCACTCCCGTACTGCTATGGCGGTGTGTTCAAAAAATTGTTCCAGTAGTAGCAGCTGGGTGATTTCTTCCACCGTTCTGGCCTTGCTCCCCAGGAACCAAGTCTTTAGGTCTCGTTGTAGCCGATGCACCCACTCTACATGCATTGTGCCGTTGGGCCGGCGTGAGTTTCGGAACTTCACCCGGCTGGCTTCAGGAGTGATGGCAAAGCGGCTCAGTAAAGCTTGCTTTACGTAGTCATAGTTCTTGGCCTCTTCGTCTGGAACGGTCCGATATGCCTCTGCAGCTCGACCTGTCAATTTACAGGCCAGAATACCGACCCAAGCGGAGCGTTGGACCTCGTGTACCTGGCACAACCGCTCAAAGTCCTGGAGGAAGCTTTCAATCTCTTCCTCCGCCTCACTAAAGGTTTTAAACGCCTGGAAGGGCACCTTCCGGCCCGCTGATTGTTCTGGGTTGGGGCTCTCAACCCTATGGTTCTGCATTTCGGCCAGCCGAAGTTCATGCTGGCGCCCCTTGTCTCGTTCCTCTTCCTGCCGGATCTCCTGGATGGCGTTGTGTATAGCGGCTTCTGACGGGGCGGCTCCGAAGAGGGCTACCCGCTGCCGCACTTTCCTTTGGAAGGGATCTTCTGGGACCAATGCCTGGGTGGGTGGTAAGGTTGGCGTGCCCACGGCTCCCTGGTCCATTTCCTGCAGTTCCTCGATCAGGGCGGCTTTACTTTTTGAGCCCGGGGTGCCTCCTCGGCTCTCCAGGATGCCCCGCAGGGTGTCTTTTTTGTAGTTGGCGTACCCTGCCATGCTGAGTGCTTTTTCTGGGGGTTCAAAGAGCCTATCCTCACCGCTTGCCACCAATGTGGCGGGATGGAAGTCCGCCTGCGGTCCTGCTCTATCTGACCCCCCCTTTGATGGCGTCCGGCCCGACTACCGAGTGGCACGGCACTCGGCGTCTCGAGCGGCCTGGAGGATGAAATGGCGTTGGTCCGGCGTCTGGAGAGATGGTGCGGTGTTGCCTTGGGGATCCCGTTCCTGGGTTGAGTGGTGATGCAGGAGACCGCTGAGTGTCTCCTGCAATAGTGATTGTAGCTCTGAAATGAAGACACCAGACGCGGCTGTATGCTTTAAAACAGTGAATTGAATTTTATGGGTTTCAACAGGGTCATTTATACAACTTCACATAAACAGATTACCAACTCCCCCACCCACACAACCAGCACTGATTGGCTCCTTTCCCAGCCTCCTGTTCCCTATCAGGTCCCTTTCAGCCTTCCCATTGTCCAGGGATTAGGCAGATGAGGTCTTGGAAAAGCCTCCAATCAACTGGCTTGCTGTATCCTCTATCTTGCCCTTTCAGGCTCCCCCATTGTCCAGGGGATTAGGCAGATGAGGTCTTGGAAAAGCCTCCAATCCTCTGGCCCGCTGCATCCTCCATTTTGGGGCATGAGATCCTTTGTGCTGTGAAACCATGCTGGGATGAGCAAAATGGCAACGGGGAAAAACACATACAAACGGTTTCTTTCATACTTTTACAGTCACATCATACAGGGTACATTTTCATTACATTACACCAATAAAACCACATCTAGCAATAAAATAAGAGGTCCATAGGCTCACACGCAAAACGAAAACGAAAACAGGAAAAATGGTCTTTAAAAAGGGTTCAGTCTTTAATCCTGTGGCTCGCTGAAAAGAGCTCTCTTGTCCGTTCCGTGACAAGGTGGAGGAGGGAATATTTAGATAAGGTTGCAAAGGTCTATTGTTCTCTAAACTACTCACGATAAGAGATGGTAGCTGAATGAGATAAAATAGGGAGTTTAAAAGACTTCTAATCTACCCCTGGTGATGTCCTTTGAATACATCCCACACAATATAATGAGATTTGAGTCAGTGATTGACCCATAGGCTGCATCCTATGGCCACTGCCACACAATGAGGAACAAGTGATCGAAGGGGGGAGGGGACTTTACAACACTAAAGATCACAAAATGCATGACACATGTAGAGTAAAATATTTTCTTAACTAAACATACAATAGAAAAACAAAATCACATGAAGGATATCAGCAACATAAGATAAACACAATTAGGACATTTCCCTTTTTGGTGGAAGTGACCCTTTAGAGAAGCCTAACAGCTAACTCCATAATCCCCTATTGTGCCTTTCCTGATCCACCCTCTGCTCTACGATCTACACTCACCTGAGTGTGTAACCCCTCTCTTAGATCATAAATTCTTGTCAATGTCAGTAAAAAAAAAGGATTTATAATAGATTTTTTGAAAGGCTCTGAAGCTCTCTGTCAGTTACAGAATCTCAGTGCTCAACGTGCCAGTTAAAATTTGAACCAGGTGGTCAGATTTTCATTGAGGGGATCAAAGCTCTGTGGGAATTTTGGATTTTCATAAGCTCGTTATCGCAAATCTGTAAGTCAGTTTGTTTGCACGTCCTGTCAGGACATGCTGAAGGTCTGTACCAAATTTGCTGATCGTAGCTTAAATGCACTTGGGTGAGTTACGTGGTAAAATTTGGGGCTCAGATTTCAAATTTCATTCATTTATATAGATATATTGCTAAAAAAAAAAAACAACTAACCATGCAGAGCTTCTGGTGGCTAAATCTCCACAATTTACATTTGGCTGGAGCTAATTATCCCATGCTTACATTGTGCTCTGTGTCCCGAGGAGAAGCTTGTATTATACAGGGTATACATAAAGTCTCTTTTACAATTTCAAAAATGTATTACAAAGGCAAATGAAAAGACAGATAAGTGAAAATTATTACAAAAGGAGACATATATTTAAGATATTTTTGCCTCTTTTAATACACCTCTACAGTTGTGTTCAAAATTATTCAACCCCCAATGCTGTAAAGGGTTTTAGGGAATTTAGTGTACATTTGTAATTGTATTCAGAATGAAATCTTACAAGGACTTTTTAAAGAACCATATGCAACTAAAATGACATCAATTGGTTTTGTAATACAGTAGTAAATGTTTCTTTTGTGAATTCTTCATTGACACAATTATTCAACCCCTTAAAGACTACCACTCTGAAGAACAGAGGTTCATTCAAGTGTTTTCAATCAGGTATTGAAAACACCTGTGGATGTCACGGAGCAGCAATAAAGCATAATAAGCACCAATTAGGCAGCTTTAAAATGACTGTGATACTCAGCTCCTTCTAGAAATTTACTGGTGTGGTTACAAACATGGTGAAGTCAAGAGAATGGTCCAGGAAGACAAGAGAAGAGGTGATTACTCTTCACAGGAAGGGCAATGGCTATAAGAAGATTGCAAAGATGTTAAACATACCAAGAGAGACCATAGAGAGCATCATTCGCAAATTCAAGGCAAAGGGCACTGTTGAAACGCTACCTGGTCGTGGCAGAAAGAAGATGCTGACTTCGACTGCTGTGCGCTACCTGAAGCGTAGAGTGGAGAAAAGTCCCCGTGTGACTGCTGAGGAACTGAGAAAAGATTTGTCAGATGTGGGTACTGAAGTTTCAGCTCAGACAATACGGCGCACACTGCGTAATGAAGGCCTCCATGCCAGAACTCCCAGGCGCACCCCCTTGCTGTCTCCAAAGAATAAGAAGAGTCGACTGCAGTATGCCAAAGTCATGTGGACAACCCACAGAGGTTTTGGGATAGTGTTCTGTGGACTGATGAAACAAAATTAGAACTGTTTGGGCCCATGGATCAACGCTATGTTTGGAGGAGGAAGAACAAGGCCTATGAAGAAAAGAACACCTTGCCTACTGTGAAGCATGGCGGGGGGTCAATCATGTTTTGGGGCTGTTTTGCTTCTGCAGGTACAGGGAAGCTTCAGCGTGTGCAAGGTACCATGAATTCTCTTCAGTACCAGGAGATATTGGATGACAATGTGATGCAGTCCGTCACAAACCTGAGGCTTGGGAGACGTTGGACCTTTCAACAGGACAATGATCCCAAGCATACCTCCAAGTCCACTAGAGCATGGTTGCAGATTAAAGGCTGGAACATTTTGGAGTGGCCATCGCAGTCACCTGACTTAAATCCGATTGAGAACCTCTGGTGGGACTTAAAGAAAGCAGTTGCAGTGCGCAAGCCTAAGAATGTGACTGAACTGGAGGCTTTTGCCCATGACAAATGGGCGAAGATACCCGTAGATCACTGCAAGACACTTGTGTCAAGCTATGCTTCACGTTTAAAAGCTGTTATAACTGTAAAAAGATGTTGTACTAAGTACTAAGATTGAATGTCACTTGGGGTTGAATAAAACTGATAATGATGTGAGCACAGAAAAGACATTTGTGGTTATTTCATTATAAATGTTATGTTATATTTGTCTGACCTACACGTGCCTCTTTGATTTAATTGTAAGCAAGATGACTGAATGATCAAAATCAATGTCAAACTGGCCAAAACACTCAATTTCAGTGGGGGTTGAATAATTTTGAACACAACTGTATATGGGCACCATTAGTTTCACAAAGAACATCAAGATGGTACTCGATTTCTTGCAATGTTAGCTGTAGTATCCCCTCATAGATGGTGGCAATGGCATCAGTGATCCTCTTCTTTAGATTAGTGATGTCCCATACCTTTGTTCGATACACGATATCTTTAACATAACCCCATAGAAAGAAGTCGAGGGGAGTGATATCTGGTGAACGAGGTGGCCAGGGAATTGGGCCACCCCTTCCAATCCACCGGTCTGGAAAGGTTTAATTTAGGAACCCACGAGCATGCAGTCCCCAATGTGGTGGTGCACCTTCTTGCTGGAAAATTATAGTTGGTGGAAGGTCATGTAGTTGTGGTGCCACGTATTCAGTCAAAAGGTCAAGGTAAACATTTTCAGTAATTGATGTCTCGCCGAAGAAAAACGACTTCTTTCTATGGGGTTATGTTAAAAATATTGTGTATGGAACAAAGGTACGGGACATCACTAATCTAAAGCAGAGGATCACTGATGCCAAACATTGCCACCATTGAAGAGGGTATGACTATGCTACACCGAACATGGCAAGAAATCCAGTACCGTCTTGATGTGCTTCGTGCAACTAATGGTGCCCATATAGAGGTGTATTAAATGAGGCAAAAAACCCTTAAATATATACGTCTCATTTTGTAATAAATTTCACTTATGTGCCTTTGTAATACATTTTTGAAGTTGTAAAGAGACTTTATGGTCACCCTGTACTTCCAAATGGGAATTCAAAATCTTAATGCATAACCCCTTCACTTCTGCTATTGAGATATCTCGGGCTTCAAAAGGCACCATCTGGTGCCCCGATATCGAGATATCTTGATATGCGGATCTGCAGCCCAAAAGCAAATGAAATTTGTTAGGTGCAAACAAATTTCTTTGCTTTTGGGCTGAAGAAGGTGCTTTCAAAGGTTTAGCCCTGTGGGCATAATGCCCAAAGAGCTAAAACTGTTAAATTAGATGCTCAAAGCTCTGAAATATCAGGCTTTCAGCAGCTGATGCAAGGAGAAAAAGAAGAATATAGAGCAGCCGCTCAAACTTCTAACTCAATTTGGCAGTAGATGGCGCCATCTACTGACCAAATAGTTTTTTTTTACAGTAAGAAATACAATGGGTATAAACTCAAATATTTCTTACTTTATAATTAATTAAAAAGGATTTTACAAAAATCCACTGGTTTCTGACAATGGATTTTTGGAAAATTACTTGATAGTGAAGGAGTTAATGATTTGAAATTAAATGAAGCCATCCCTGGACATACTGCACATAAAACCTCTGTTATGCTCATCGACTTAAATGAGAAAACACAGTTGTAATTGCTCTGGGGCAAAGGACTGATCAACTGCTCTCAACTCTGTGTAAATAGGGCTGCCTTGGCATATGCAGAACTCATCACACTGTATGTAGGGAAACCGTTTCATGTGTCGCCCATCAATAGTTTTTATTTATGCATTAGCATGAATTAGAAATGAAATAATTCCTGCAAACTCTCAGGCGAGAGTGTTCTCTAAAAATACAAATAAAAACAGAATGTAATCAACTCGAAGGTGTCTAGCCCGCACGTAGAAAATTTCCTCCACTGGATCGGGCTCAGATCGTTGCAAAGATCTGATTTTTAATTACTATGGAACAGCCCGCCACGGTCCTTCATGATCATATGGCCCAGTTTGACCGGGTGTGGTCTCTATGGCCCAGGATGCAGCTCCACTTCTGTTCCCTACTGGGGAACTGTATTCACTCCGCACTCCTTACGTTTCAGGCACCCCTCCTTTTCTGTGTCCTGGGGAGGGGTTGCTGAGCTTGCTTGCCAGGGAATCCAGTGGACTGCTTTGAGCCTTGCTGGATGGCTCTTTTGTGGTGCTCTCCCTTCCCTCGTGCTTTTCCCTTCCCCCAGCCCACTTTTTACTTTCTATTCTTCCTTTCTCTCCCGTCTTGTGTCTCCTTTTCTCTCCACCTTCTCTTCTCCATTGTTCCTGCTGCTTTTTTCTACAGGGACATCCCTTTTTTAAATAGATTTTGCCTACTTTTGACACAATGCAAACCCTCACTCGTGACCTGATTTAGACACTCATTTAATGATAATATTTGAGCTTAGGCATTGCAGTTCTTTGTTACTCATGTGTTCCAGATTCTTCGGCATATACATTGCCTTCATTTTCACTGTATTTTATTTTTTTATGCTCTGTTGTCACGTATTTACATGTGTGGCTTTTTATATGCTAATAAATGCTTTGGACAATTTTTTCGGAGGGGGGGGCGCACAAGTAGCTGGTCTTGCCTAGGGCACAAAATAGTCTAGCACTGGCCCTGGTTTCAGCTCAACAGAACACAAAAATGTGGGACCAGATTCCAGCCAACATGCTAAAGGTGAGACACAAATGGGAAACATGTGGGTCAGCCGTTAACAGCTCGCCTATTATGTCTGTATTCTGACCGACACGCTTTGTCAGTAGCTCGACAAAGTAGTAACACATACTTCTGAGGTGTTGGAAGTTGATCGCAGTGGCACTATGCACAGCCGCTGTCATCAGCTCCAGGAGTCCATAGGACTCAATGGAGACAGACATGATCCTGCTGGGATGTTTTTTGTAATGGGGTTAAATTAATGTGTTCAGTGACTGTGAGAAGAACAACTACTTAACACCAAGGTTTAGAAGTTATTCCTTGCTGAATAACGCCAGGAGCAGAAGGATGAGCTGGTATGGAATAGCTCGCTCTTTATCTAAAGGCTCCACATTAACATCTCCCAAATATAAAATGTTTCCACGATGTTGGAGTAGCAAGCAGAGCTTGTGTCTCAGATGGAATAGGACAGTGATGGCAAACCTATGGCACGCGTGCCACACTTGCAAATGATGCTGTGCGGCCGCTCGTTGAGGTCCACCAGCCGCAATCTCGCAAGATCGCGGCTAGTGGATCTTGACGAGGGGCCGGGCAACATTCTTTGCTGGCGCGTGCTGGGAGGAAGAAGCTTTCTGCGAGGTGCCTGGCAGACGGGAGGACCAATATATATGTGAGCAGGGGCATATATCAATGTGTGAGCTGGGCAATATATCCATGTGTGAGCTGGGGGGAAAATATATCAATGTATGAGCTGGGGGGCAAATATATCCATGTGTGAGCTGGGGCCAATTATATCCATGTGTGAGCTGGGGGCAAATATATCATGTGTGAGCTGGGGCAAATATATCCATGTGTGAGCTGGGGCCAATTATATCCATGTGTGAGCTGGGGCAAATATATCCATGTGTGAGCTGGGGGCAAATATATCCATGTGTGGGTTGGGGCAATATATCCATGTATGAGCTGGGGGCAATATATCCATGTGTGAGCTGGGGCAATATATCCATGTGTGAGCTGGGGAAATATATCCATGTGTGAGCTGGGGCAATATATCCATGTGTGAGCTGGGGGGCAATATATCCATGTGTGAGCTGGGGGGCAATATATCCATGTGTGAGCTGGGGGGGGCAATATATCCATGTGTGAGCTGGGGCCAATTATATCCATGTGTGAGCTGGGGGCCAATTATATCCATGTGTGAGCTGGGGCCAATTATATCCATGTGTGAGCTGGGGCAAATATATCCATGTGTGAGCTGGGGGGGCAATATATCCATGTGTGAGCTGGGGGCAATATATAAATGTGAGCTGGGGCAAATATATCCATGTGTGAGCTAGGGGCAAATATATTCATCTTCTTATACTGTATTTTTCTTTCTAAGACTTAAGCACATAATTAGTTCAAACAGTCGTATGAAGTGTTTTTTCTAAAATAAATCAGTATTCAGGTCTAATTGTGGGGTTGGCACTTTGAGACACATAAGTTGGTTCAGCGATCCAGTATGCGCACTCGGGCTCAAAAAGGTTTGCCATCCCTGGAATAGGAGGTGTTAAAATTAAGCAGAGCAGTTTGGCCATTATGCTGTATGGCTCAAGCACTCTGCTTAGTGTCCATGTGGAAGCAGAAGTGTGGAATGTAACGGTAAAGGGTAACGGACTCCATTCACTAAGCAGCGCCTTCAAATGCAACTCACTGTAAATGTTAGCCGTTAACAGCTCGCCTATTATGTCTGTATTCTGACTGACACGCTTTGTCAGTAGCTCGACAAAGTAGTAGTAGTAACACATACTTCTGAGGTGTTGGAGGATGATCGCAGTGGCACTATGCACAGCCGCTGTCATCAGCTCCAGGAGTCCATAGGACTCAATGGAGACAGACATGATCCTGCTGGGATGTTTTTTGTAATGGGGTTAAATTAATGTGTTCAGTGACTGTGAGAAGAACAACTACTTAACACCAAGGTTTAGAAGTTATTCCTTGCTGAATAACGCCAGGAGCAGAAGGATGAGCTGGTATGGAATAGCTCGCTCTTTATCTAAAGGCTCCACATTAACATCTCCCAAATATAAAATGTTTCCACGATGTTGGAGTAGCAAGCAGAGCTTGTGTCTCAGATGGAATAGGACAGTGATGGCAAACCTATGGCACGCGTGACACACTTGCAAATGATGCTGCGCGGCCGCTCGTTGAGGTCCACCAGCCGCAATCTCGCAAGATCGCGGCTAGTGGATCTTGACGAGGGGCCGGGCAACATTCTTTGCTGGCGCGTGCTGGGAGGAAGAAGCTTTCTGCGAGGTGCCTGGCAGACGGGAGGACCAATATATATGTGAGCAGGGGCATATATCAATGTGTGAGCTGGGCAATATATCCATGTGTGAGCTGGGGGGAAAATATATCAATGTATGAGCTGGGGGGCAAATATATCCATGTGTGAGCTGGGGCCAATTATATCCATGTGTGAGCTGGGGGAAAATATATCATGTGTGAACTGGGGCCAATTATATCCATGTGTGAGCTGGGGCCAATTATATCCATGTGTGAGCTGGGGTCAAATATATCCATGTGTGAGCTGGGGGCAAATATATATCCATGTATGAGCTGGGGCAAATATATCCATGTGTGAGCTGGGGGGCAATATATCCATGTGTGAGCTGGGGGCAAATATATCATGTGTGAACTGGGGCCAATTATATCCATGTGTGAGCTGGGGCCAATTATATCCATGTGTGAGCTGGGGTCAAATATATCCATGTGTGAACTGGGGGCAAATATATATCCATGTGTGAGCTGGGGGCAAATATATATCCATGTGTGAGCTGGGGGGGCAATATATCCATGTGTGAGCTGGGGGCAATATATAAATGTGAGCTGGGGGCAAATATATCCATGTGTGAGCTAGGGGCAAATATATTCATCTTCTTATACTGTATTTTTCTTTCTAAGACTTAAGCACATAATTAGTTCAAACAGTCGTATGAAGTGTTTTTTCTAAAATAAATCAGTATTCAGGTCTAATTGCGGGGTTGGCACTTTGAGACACATAAGTTGGTTCAGCGATCCAGTATGCGCACTCGGGCTCAAAAAGGTTTGCCATCCCTGGAATAGGAGGTGTTAAAATTAAGCAGAGCAGTTTGGCCATTATGCTGTATGGCTCAAGCACTCTGCTTAGTGTCCATGTGGAAGCAGAAGTGTGGAATGTAACGGTAAAGGGTAACGGACTCCATTCACTAAGCAGCGCCTTCAAATGCAACTCACTGTAAATGTTACATAGGCTGAAAAAAGACATGCGTCCATCGGGTTCAGCCTCTCACAAATCACCTACTGCTGTTGATCCAAAAGAAGACAAAAAACCCAGTCTGAAGCGCTCAATCTGCAACACACTGGGAAAAAAAATCCTTCTGGACCCCAGAATGGAGTGAGATTTCTCCTTGGATCAAGAAGCTTTTACCCACATATTAAATGTTATGACCCTTAATATTATGTTATTGCAGGAAGTCATCCAGTCGTTTTTTAAAAGTCGGTACAGTCTAATGTTGATTAGTACTTGTCAGCTCTCAAATAATTACACAAGGAAACAGCTGCTAAATTAGCAGTATTTGCTATCTTTTCAATATGCTGACCAGTACAGCGTAGTTATCCTAGAGACTACTTGTCCGCACATTGAGTGGAGTTTACAGGTTTCCTGATGCATTCATTCATCAATGTAAAGAAATATTGAAGATATGAAGGGACACACTACACAGTGTGACTACGTAATCTTAACTGAGTAGTCACACTGCTGTGAGATCCCGGTTCCCTCTCCCGCTTCTGAGGACTCAGAGGTCTGATTCAGCCATCAATATGCAGGGGCTTCGTCCAGCCCAGAATGTCAGGTCAGTAATCCCTCAGCTCAGGTTTACTGGGCTTGGAGTACTTCAGATACCAGCCCCATCAAATGGAATCTAAGCTTTCCTGCATTAAGCGCCACAGTGTTTGCTGGAGCATCCAGTCCCTCTGCGGTCACATGACATGCTGAGCGGAACGTATGTCATATCCTGCAGAGATCAGAGGAAAACTAGCACTGGATTCAAGTGAGACTTTAAAGGAAAATAAATGGTTAAAATGGGAGGGGTGAATGCAGCAGGGGTCGGGAGGGGTTAATGTTTAACCCCTTTGTCCCCCCTCATTTTAACTGTAAAGTAATCCTTTACGCCAACATCGAAAAACATAGGGCCATATTACATACTTGGTGCTAACTTAATCAGAGCTGTTGTAAACTTAAAACCTCCATAGGCTATAATGGCTCTGGGAAGTTTACAACAGCTCTGGTTAAATTAGCACCAACTATGTAATATGGCCCATAGTATTGATCATCTCATTTACAAAACATTGGCCCAAAAATGACTCTTCTTCTACATCTTTATTCAGCTCAACACCTGCTTATGGTGTCCAGTATCATGTCATGTTCATCAGCCTGACGTATAATGGGCATTAAAGCCCTGGCCTTGCTCGCCCACTTTGCGTTAACTGGATTTGCATTAAAGTATGCCTGGTTCAATTCTATAATCCGCACGTAATCGGTTTGCAATTTATTCAAGACTTTGCATCCTTTGCTATTTTTATTCATTTAGTAATAAAACATGGTAATCTGGTTACTCACCGCCAGCAATATCTGAACAGCGCTGTGCATCACTTCAATGTACTGATACTCTACAGCACAGCCTACAACCGACACATATGAGTGGCTCTCCAGCCCTGCCATGCCGGAGATTGGAGCCTCCTTTCTGATACAACCTGGACCATGTTCGCTCCACCACGACTGGTGCTGGGACACGTGGAAGGTCAGGAGATCGCTTTCCTGTCCGGATGAGATAGACGACATTAAATTCATTACAGGAATCAATTGGAGAAGCCTGCAACTTCCTCGGTCTATGTGTACTACACCTCAGCTCTGCCTGGCTTGTTGAATTTGATTATAAAAAACAACCCCCCCTCCAAATAAAAACCTGATCCTCTACTTGACAACTGCACTGTGAACACCCCAACTTTGCAGCTTCTGCAGGGAGCAAGATGAGCAATGAGCAAGATGTAACAAATCAGGATAAAGCGCTAACATTAAAGGAATGAGTGAAAATGGGAGGCAGAGGGACCCACAGAACATAACCAGGAGCAAAACGAGAAGCTAAGGCTGGTGTCAGACGAGTGTTTTTAAGAGCGGAAGGAACGTCCGTGAGAGTGGACGTTCCTTCCACTCTGACGTCCGTCTGGCCACCTCGCTGAGCGCAGTTAGTGCGCTCACGCTGCAAGGCTCCATCCTCCTATGGAGGATGGAGCTTTGCAGCCACGTCGAACGTGCATTGTAGCGCTTCAACGAGGAGGCATGCAGAATAGCCGCGGTCCTGCGCGCGCAACAGTGTGTGGCCGGCCCCGTCGCAGCGTCACACCCTGTGATGGATGCCGGGTCAGACAAGCATCTTTGAGAGCGGAAGGAACGTCTGTGAGAGTGGACGTCCTTCCGCTCTGACGCCGTCTGGCCACCTCGCTGAGCACAGTCAGTGCGCTCAGCTCTGAAAGGATCGATTCCCCCTATGGAGGATAGCGCTTTACAGCCCCGTCCAACACGCGTCTAGCATTTTGACTGGAAGGCTTTCTGCACGTTCAATGGTAGCACGCACAATTCGTGCACGCGCTACAGCGTGTGACCGTTCCCGTTGAAGTGTCACAACGTTGCGACGGACGCCGGGTGGCACGTCGGTATGGGCAGACCTAGTGCGCTCGTCTGACACTGGCCTTAGAGGGAGAAGAGACAAAAGGGAAATAAATGGAGGGGGCTTAATCTCAAACTAGTGGGAATGACCTACCATCAGCTAAAATGTCCCAGAAGGCATTGAAGCCAAGGTACTGGTCGAGGGGCATATTTAGGCTTGGGGCTGCCCTGGGCCTATAATTTCTGCTGTCCCTTCTGTCCCCAATAATAACAAGTAAATGTGAACGCATACATAAACATGAAATACAAATAATAACAGGCTATCTGGACTTTTTATTTCAAATTAAATGTAATTTACAGCAGAAGCAAAAGTATCTTATTTACAGCAAGCAATTTCTAACAACATTTATTTAGAACACGGATCTCAAACTCTGCCCCCCCTAATCCCCATTGCTGCTGAAATATAATTGTAGGCTGTTGCTGGGCATTTTATGTATACGCAGCTCTGTTATACATCCACACACCCCGAATATAGGGAGGTGCCCCAAATAAACACCTACACACTCCGGATAGAAGGGAGAGCACCCCCCCCCAAAAAAATACGAAGGAGCCCCTAAAAATACACCTGCACAAACAGAATATATGACGGAGCCCCCAAAAGACACCTAAGCACCCTAGATATATGAGGAGCCCCTAAAAACACTCATGCGTTCTGAATATAGTGAGGCATCCCTAAAAGGACATCATCACACCTCAACTATAAGGAGGAACCCCTAACAACACACCTGCACACCCTTAATATATGGAGGAGCCCTAAAAATACACCCTCCTATGGTGGAGCTCCTAAGAAAACAACCCCCCCCCCGAATACATGGAGGTGCCCATAAAAACACATCTGCTCCTTCCAATCTATAGGCCTGTCTGGATTTGAAATTAACTCTCTATATATATTCAGTCTTAGGGGTTAAAAACAAACTGCGCTATTTTATGGAGAGTCACATTTTGACACAGATGTCCCCTGGGGATGTGAGTAACATCTTCCAGCATGGGGCACATTCTAGCAGAGCCTCCCCACCCATCGTCTACCATTCATATGAAGGAATGGGGACTAATTTTTACTAGCTGGGAGGCAGCTGCCAGAGACCCCACATACCACATAGTAAATGACGGCCACTTGTCAGAAGGAACAGGGCAACCTTGGGAAAGTTGCTCCAGTGAGAGGATTCCATGAGGAAATAATCACTTTCGAGTCATTGTATTATCATCAGTTTTTACACTGTTTCTAGTCCACAGATTTTAAAATTTTAGAGATATTTATTAGGGAGTCCTTGGCTGGGGTCCCAAACACAGGGGTATGAAATGAGACGAAAGGAGAGCCTGCCCATGGGCTTCCATCTGATATTTGGAGCATTTTATACACCATGACCTTTGATCCTGTGAATGAATAGGGCACGAGGTGCCTGTGATTTTATTCATATCTGCCGTGTGCATTATCTGTAAGAAATCCCGGTGCAAGATCACTATCAAGGTGCCAAGTACCGTCTCATCTCAATCTTGAATCAGGATGTAAAATTATTTTAAAAGATCGAAAGAAAGAGCTAGACTTTTATGATTTGTTTGTGTTGCACCAACATATTCTGCATCGCAGTACAGGGTTACAATAACTTAGGAAAGGTCCTAGTTATTCCCCATGTCCCCCCTCCACTCAGGAAATGTATCCAGGCGGTAGAATGCACTTCACAGCAGATGGCACAATCTACAGGCGCCTTCAAAAATGGCATTGCTGGCTAACTGTAATTCCCGATGGACATTTTTTTCCTTGAGAAAGTCACATTGCAGTGACGAAACACATCGGATCTATATCCGATTGTGCTTTTATACAATAAAACTGTTAGATTTGTAATATATACTGTAGATATATATTTTAATTTATTACACACAAACAACGTTTCAGATGCACACAGAAACCTTTCTTCATGTGGTATAAAGGGTTCAATTTATTGCATAATTTGACGGGTCAGTCCCAATTTGGGACTGAAACGTCGAATGATGCAATGAATGTAATCCTTTATACCACATGAAAAAAGTCTGTGTGCATCTGAAACGTTGTTTGTATATTGTGATTGCAATCAGATCTGTCACCGGAGCACGGAATATTGGAAATGTCGGAGTGAGGGTCTACTTGGATTTTCTAAAAAAAAAAATTATGTGTAGCGCTGCTTTAAAAACTGTATTCTGGTGCATTGAATTATTATGGCCACTAGGGGGAGCCAGTGTATAACATATGAGAGGATTGTATTGGACTGAGAGATTTGTGAAACTCCAACTCCCAGAGACCTTTTCAAGGAGAACAGGAAGGGTGTGTGCTGGCCAGGAAGGACATCAGCAGCCTCGTGCAAGGCATGGGCAGTGTGAGCAGAGCCACGAGAGATGTAGGACGCACGCTCGAGCTGTTAGGGATTGAAATCCATCCAGTATGGATGTTGCTACAGTCGTTTTGGAGATCGTGCTGTTACCTATATACCTAGCCCTGAGCGTTTGGCAGAACAAAGCGAGCGAGAGCAGTCGCGGGTGACACTTCTGGGATCCTGGCAGAGTTGGAGCGCAGAGAGACGGCGGCATCCATTGTTGCAGTGATCGGAGAGAGAGTGTGCATCGGCCGGCTGTGTATTACGCTGAACTGTTCTTGACAAAGTGCGGTTTGGGAGAAGAAGGACATTGTGTGAGGAGAGGCTGCAAACCGGAGGGGAGTGCTGGCGGCCTATGTGTTCGTGTTCTGGTGTAGGAGAACCAGATTGGGAGTGCAGGCGTTAACAGCATCGAGTTCCAAGTGGCAGCGAGGACAGATCTGTCACGGTTCCCAGATCCCACCACGCAGTACTTAACACCCCACACTCCACAGAGACCAGAAGATACCAAACAGAGTAGCCGTGAAAGATCTCTAACTGTCTAGTCCTTAGAATTGGCCAGGTAAACTAGCTAGACAGAAAGGGTTAACAACACGGGGAGTAGTCAGCCGAGCCAGAATCAGGAATACAGAGTTCAGAATGGTCAAAATGGAATAGCCGGGTCGATATCAGAGCAGTGGCGTAGTACAAGAAAATGGTCTAGGGCAGTGGCGTCACTAGGGTCGGTGTCACCCGGTGCGGTAATTTATGGTGTCACCCCCCCCCCCGAGTTTTTCAGATTTTTTTTTTTAACTACTCTTACTCCTAAATCAGTACTCCCATATAACACTGAATGCTCATACACACAGCGCACATTACTGTGAGGTTTATTGCTGTGGAGCTCTCTCATATGCTCACACAACTTTTTGCCAACTGCCAGCAAGTACGTTGCCTGTTCGAAGGCAGTGAAAGCACACATGGATATATATTGCCCCCAGCAGCTCTGGATATATATTGCCCCCAGCAGCTCACCCATGGATATATATTGCCCCAGCTCACATATGGATATATTGCGCCTCAGCTCACACATGGATATATTGCCCCAGACCAGCTCACACATGGATATATTGCCCCAGACCAGCTCACACATGGATATATTGCCCCAGACCAGCTCACACATGGATATATTGCCCCAGACCAGCTCACACATGGATATATTGCCCCAGACCAGCTCACACATGGATATATTGCCCCAGACCAGCTCACACATGGATATTGCCCCAGCTCTCATGGATATTGCCCCCAGCACACATGGATATGCCCCAGCTCCTCTCATGGATATTGCCCCAGCTCCTCTCATGTATATACTGCCCCAGCTGCTCTCATTGATAATGCTCCAGCTGCTCTCATGGATTTTGCCCCAGCTCATGGATATACTGCCCCAGCAGCTCATGGATATACTGCCCCAGCAGCTCATGGATATACTGCCCCAGCAGCTCATGGATATACTGCCCCAGCAGCTCATGGATATACTGCCCCAGCAGCTCATGGATATGCCCCAGCTCATTGATATGCCCCCAGCTCATTGATATGCCCCAGCTCCTCATGGATATGCCCCAGCACCTCATGGATATGCCCCAGCACCTCATGGATATGCCCCAGCACCTCATGGATATGCCCCAGCACCTCATGGATTTGCCCCAGCACCTCATGGATTTGCCCCAGCTCCTCATGGATATGCCCCAGGCCCCATGAATTTGCCCCAGCTCCTCATGGATTTGCCCCAGCAGCTCATGGATTTGCCCCAGCTCCTCATGGATTTGCCCCAGCAGCTCATGGATTTGCCCCAGCAGTTTATGGATTTGCCCCAGCAGCTCATGGATTTGCCCCAGCAGTTTATGGATTTGCCCCAGCTCCTCATGGATATGCCCCAGCAGCTCATGGATTTGCCCCAGCACCTCATGGATTTGCCCCAGCAGGTTATGGATTTGCCCCAGCTCCTCATGGATATGCCCCAGGCCCCCATGGATTTGCCCCAGCTCCTCGTGGATTTGCCCCAGCAGCTCATGGATTTGCCCCAGCTCCTCATGGATTTGCCCCAGCAGCTCATGGATATGCCCCAGCAGCTCATGGATATGCCCCAGCAGCTTATGGATTTGCCCCAGGCCCCCATGGATTTGCCCCAGCTGCTCATGGATTTGCCCCAGCTCACCTCCTGGTCCTGGTCCCAGCACATGGACAGCGGCCCAGGCAGCACCTCTCCGCCGCGTTTTTCGCTCCTTCTGAGCGTCCGGCGGCACGCAGCTTGGGCGCTCGTCTGGGGGAGCCACGTGACCAGCCGCGATTGGCTGGTGACGTATTTCCTCCAGGCGAGCGCCGAAGCTGCGTGCTTCGGACGCTCGCACGGAGCGAATACGCGGCGGTGGCGGGCGGTGGGTGAGACACCCGCCCTTAGGGTGACGGTGTCACCCTAAAGGCGGGTGTCACCTGGTGCGGGCCGCACCCACCGCCCCCACGTTACGACGCCACTGGTCTAGGGCAACAGAAGGCAGAATAGTCAGAAACAAGCAGAGGTCAATAACAGGTTAATTCAATATAGCAGTCAGGTACAAGGAGCTCAGGTATGGATAACCACGATCTAGCAACTGCTGAGAATACACTGAGGGTTTTTAAAGACCTTCACCAGGCCACGCCCCCACTCAAGCCGCGCCTCATGCAACCACCTCCCTGCCTGTCTCCATTTAAACCGGGCATTGGTCAGCGAGCAGCATCAGACATGCTGCCCTCAAGCACACAGGGCTGGAAGCTCCCAACGTTACAAGATCCTCTTGATAGAGATCCCTTTCTCCAGCATTCATCGGTCCAGGACAAGTGGTTACACCGGATGGGTGAGAAGGCTTCGGCCTGGTGAAAACGCAGAACATTGCGCACTTGTTTATTTGTTTCTTTAAGGGCCCCAATAGTGAGTAGTCGAAGATTGTTCAACTGGCCAGTGAATGAAACAAAAACACAGTACCCGGGTACACTAGACAACATACATACAGTCAGGTCCAGAAATATTGGGACATCGACACAATTCTAACATCTTTGGCTCTATACACCACCACAATGGAGTTGGAAGGAAACAAACACAATATGCTTTAACTGCAGACAGTCAGCTTTAATTTGAGGTTATGTACATCCAACCTATGTGAACGGTGTATGACTTACAGCAGTTTGCAGATGTGCCTCCCACTTGTTAAGGGACCAAAAGTAATGGGACAGAATAATGATCATAAATCAAACTTTCCCTTCTTAATACTTGGTTGCAAATCCTTTGCAGTCAATCACAGCCTGAAGTCTGAAACGCATAGACATCACCAGACGCTGGGTTTCATCCCTGGTGATGCTCTGCCAGGCCTCTACTGCAACGATCTTCAGTTCCTGCTTGTTCTTGGGACATTTTCCCTTCAGTTTTGTCTTCAGCAAGTGAAATGCATGCTCAATGGGATTCAGGTCCGGTGACTGACTTTGCCATTGCATAACATTCCACTTCTGTCCCTTCAAAAACTCTTTGGTTGCTTTTGCAGTATGCTTTGAGTTATTGTCCATCTGCACTGTGAAGCGCCGTCCAATGAGTTCTGCAGCATTTGGCTGAATGTGAGCAGATAATATTGCCCGAAACATTTCAGAATTCATCCTGCTGCTTTTGTCAGCAGTCACATCATCAAGAGAACCAGTTCCATTGGCAGCCATACATGCCCACGCCATGACACTACCACCACCATGCTTCACTGATGAGGTGGTATGCTTAGGATCATGAGCAGTTCCTTTCCTTCTCCATACTCTTCTCTTCCCATCACTCTGGTACAAGTTTATCTTGGTCTCATCTGTCCATAGGATCTTGTTCCAGAATTGTGAAGGCTTTGTTAGGTGTTGTTTGGCAAACTCTAATCTGGCCTTCCTGTTTTTGAGGCTCACCAATGGTTTACATCTTGTGGTGAACCCTCTGTATTTACTCTGATGATGTCTTCTCTTGATTGTTGACTTTGACACACATACACCTACCTCCTGGAGAGTGTTCTTGATCTGGCCAACTGTTGTGAAGGGTGTTTTCTTCACCAGGGAAAGAATTCTTCATTCATCCACCACAGTTGTTTTCCGTGGTCTCCCAGGTCTTTTGGTGTTGCTGAGCTCACCGGTGCGTTCCTTCTTTTTGAGAATGTTCCAACCAGTTGTTTTGGCCACGCCTAATGTTGTTGCTATCTCCCTGATGGGTTGTTTTGTTTCTTCAGCCTAATGATGGCTTGCTTCACTGATAGTGACAGCTCTTTGGATCTTGAGAGTTGAGAGCAAAAGATTCTAAATGCAAATAGCACATTTGAAATGAACTCTGGGCCTTTTATCTGCACATTGTAATTGGGGTAATGAGGGAATATCACACACGAGGCCATGGAACAGCTGAGAAATCAATTGTCCCATTACTTTTGGTCCCTTAACAAGTGGGAGGCACATCTGCAAACTGCTGTAAGTCCTACACTGTTCACCTGAGTTGGATGTACATACCCTCAAATTAAAGCTGACAGTCTGCAGTTAAAACACATTGTGTTTGTTTCATTCCAACTCCATTGTGGTGGTGTATAGAGCCAAAGATGTTAGAATTGTGTCGATGTCCCAATATTTCTGGACCTGACTGTATATATTTTTGAGCCATTTTTCACGGGACTTACACTCCAGAACTGAGGGGGTTAACCGGTTTCTTTTACCGCCGCATGTTTTTCCTGCATTACGAATTCTTGTTACTCAAATACCGTACATGCGTATTATATGATGTTTTATAGGGGTAAGTAAAGAATATAATATAGAAAAATCCACAAGAGTGCTGGTGTATAGTTATTTCCTAGTGCGGTGAGACTATCCCGAGGTTTATTCAGCGGCTCCTCCGGGGGTGAGCGCTACACAAGGGGGCTAGTCTGGGATTCCAGTCTCTGTGAATACCACAATGGATCCAGACACTGCTGCCAAATGGTGTGAGGAGCACAATAGCCAGATGGGTTAAGCACAGTCATGGACATTCCTGCAGACACTTGGGCTAAAAACCAAATTCGCCGGGCCGTGGCCGCACTGACACCAGATCATTGGGGGTTAATTCTGGACATTAAAGCGAACCGAGAGACTTCTCACACATATGTTCTTTTTGAGTGGAGAAAGGGTGTTCCAGTGTGTTTTCAGGGCGCGAGTGTAAAGCTGACCGATGATGTGGAAGTTCAACTGATTCGGCCAAGTGCGCCAGGTGGCGATCCCGCGAACGTTCCCGCGCCCAGTCCGCTGGCCATGATCGGGCCTGAGTTCATCGTGGCTATCGGAGACTTGCTGGCTAAATGTCAAAGAACAAACCCTCCTCACACTAATTTTGGTTACCAACGGTTGAGGAATTTTCCAGGAAACGTACCAGCTCCGGCGAGAGAAGAAACCTTTGAAGAATGGATGAGTGGGACGTCCCTGAAGCGCAAAAGAAACAGAGAATAACAGAGAGCCTGAAGGGACCTGCATCAGAGGCTGTCAGAAACTTGAAGTTGAGTAAGCAAGACTGTACTGCTTTAGATTACCTAAATATATTACAGGAAGTTTTCGGGCGAACAGAAAAGGCTGCTGAGCTCATTTACCAGTATGAACACACCTACCAGCGAAAGGGTGAGAAAATGACTGAATATATGAGGCGCCTGGATAAGATTCTGCACCAGATACTTCTTAAGAAAGGAGCCGAACCTGCCACAATAGATAAAATCAGAATGCAGCAGATATTGAGGGGCGCTCAACCTCTAGATCCTGTGATGTTACAGCTGAAAACCAGAGAAGGTAACCGAGAATTGAAATATCTGGAACGGATTTGAGCTGTTAGAGAGGAAGAGGCTCTGCTGGAAGAAAAATCCTTAAGAAGAGGAGAAAGCGCTTACGCACAACCCGTGAGGCATAACGAATATTCGCCGACTGAAGATGATTCGTTGGATGCCTATGGGTCCGAAGTTGACAGACAAGAGCAGCTGGTTGTTTCTATATCAACAGAGAGTGCTGCAAAAGAGTCAACAATTTCGGCATTTAGTGAGATACAAAAGACTGTTAAGAAGGTGCAAGAAGCTCAAGCTGAACTGGAACAGGCGCACATGGACCTGTGCCGGGTACTTTTGAAGGTGACAGAGACACAGACCGATATGCAGAAGTTCCTCACCGATATGCGGACAACGGGAGTTGCTGTGGCCTCTGGCCAGGGTCCTTCAAACGAATCACCACGAGCAAGTGCGCCTCCGTCTTCAAAGAAGAGATGCTTCAGTTGTGGGGAAATGGGTCATTTCAGAGCACAGTGTAAAAACCAAAGGCCTGAAGGAAAAAGAGTTGAAGAGTTCTTAAAGGCCTTAGAAGGGCTGCTACCTACCTCAGGTGGGAAACGCCAGAGGGCCCAAGTGAAGGAGCAAACTAAGTGCCCAACAGTAGAAAACTGCTCCAAATTTCAAGCCAGAACTGAAAGGCCGAGAGGGTCCAGATCCTTGCCAAATGCTGGGCCTACCAGGACTGAAATAGTTACTTCCTTAGTATCCGGTCCTATGTCGCGGGAAAGCAATACACACCCAAAACCTCCACGAGTCAGGAAGAAGGCTAGAGTACAGCGAACTGGGTCTACATCTCCTGCTGCTACAAGCAAGTTTCCTGACCAGCTGATAGGTCCTTCTCCCATCGTTCCAATCCAAGTAGAGGGAGTCTACACTAAAGCTCTGTTAGACTCAGGTGCTCAAGTGATGTTGATCTATCGAGACTTCTACGAGAAGCACTTGAAGCACATACCTTTAAAGAAATTAAAGGACCTTGAGATCTGGGGTATCGGAACCGAGAAGCTTCCCTATGATGGATATCTACAGGTGAAGTTAGAAATTGGATCCAAAGTCGTCAGACAGTCTGGAGGTTGTGATGCATTGGCCATTGTGTGTCCTTGCCCTTCAGGGGCCAGCAGAAGTTCTATGATAGTGGGGACGAATACTGATCTGGTGAGATGTTTTCTGACTCCAATAGTGATGGAAGAAGGTTCTACCAAAGGAGTGCATCCGATGTTACGTCCGGTCTATCAACGAATGGTTGAAGAGGGCACCTGCCGAAGTGGGGCGTCTGTGGAGATTGCAGAACCTTCTCTGTTCCTCCCAATCAGGAGAAGTGGCGAGCTTCAGTCAAGTTGAACGGATCACAACCGGGTCCTTATGTGGTACTGGAAACTGATCTCAGTCATGGGAGTGAGGCCGGAGTAGAAGTAATCCCTGAGATAATCTCTACAAGAGCTTTGAAACGGACACGAGGAAGAGTTTCAGTTAGTGTGTGTAATGTGTTTGATTCTCCAGTGGTCCTGAAAGCACGAATGCCCCTCGGACAAGTGGCTTCTGTTACACCTCTCTCCCCTACCGATTTAGGGGGGGGGTGTGAATAAAGAGATTCCAGCTGAACGGTTCTATCCTAAAGATGCTCCCATCTCGCTTGAATGGAAGAAACGACTTCAGTCCCAGATTCTAAAATGGAAGGACTTGTTCTCGAAGGATGAGTTTGACGTGGGATGCGCTAAGAGTACTGAACATCGCATTCGACTACAAGAGGATAAGTCATTTTGAGAAAGGTCAAGACGAGTTCCGCTGGGAGACTTGGATGATCTACGAGAACAGCTGAATGAACTACAGAGGACTAAGGTGATTTAAGAGTCCAGGAGTCCTTATGCCTCTCCCATAGTGATGGTTCGAAAGAAGAATGGTTCTATCCGTTTATGTATAGACTATCGCACGCTAAATCAGAGGACCATTCCTTATCAATATGCTACTCCTTGGATAGAAGATGCCCTACAGTATTTGTCTGGAGCAAAATGGTTTAGTGTACTAGACCTGCGAAGTGGGTATCATCAGATACCAATGCATCCTGAAGACAAAGAGAAGACTGTGTTCATCTGCCCACTGGGGTTCTTTGCTTTCAACAGAATGCCTCAAGGCCTCACGGGGGCTCCCGCCACGTTCCAACGGTTAATGGAGAAGACAGTCGGAGATATGAACTTGATAGAGGTGTTGGTGTATCTAGATGATATTATTGTGTTTGGGAAGACTTTGGAAGAACATGAGCAACGGTTGGAAAAGGTCTTGAAGCGGCTTCATGAAGAGGGGTTGAAACTGTCCCTGGAGAAGTGTCAATTTTGTCTACCTTCCGTTACGTACCTGGGACATGTTGTTTCGGCAGAAGGTGTTTCGACGGATCCTCGAAAGCTGGAAGCCGTAGCTTCCTGGCCTAGACCCCGGAATGTTACCGAATTTAGATCCTTCCTGGGGTTCTGCTCATACTACCGAAGATTCGTAGGGGGATTTGCTAAGATAGCTCAACCTTTGAATAAGCTACTACGAAAAGAAGAAGTGGGAGAAGACTCCAAGGCCTCTGCTCGAAGTTCGTCGGCTCAAGGGCCTAGGAAGGCTCGAGAATCCATCCAAGAAGAATGGACTAATCAATATGAAAGTGCCTTTATGAAGCTGAAAGAGAGTCTGACTCGAGCTCCCGTCCTGGCTTACGCTGATCCTCATAAGCCGTACGAATTGCATGTGGATGCCAGCAGAGAAGGTCTAGGGGGAGTCTTATATCAAGAATATGATGGACTGCTGAGTCCTGTAGCGTATGTAAGTCGAAGCCTTACGCCTTCAGAGAAGAACTATCCTACCCACAAACTAGAGTTCTTAGCCTTGAAGTGGGCGGTAGTAGACAAGCTAAAAGACTATCTGTATGGGGCTGAATTTGTGATAAAGACTGACAACAATCCTCTTACGTACGTCCTTACTACTGCAAAACTGGATGCAACGGGACATCGGTGGTTGGCCGCTCTGTCAGGGTTTCGGTTCAGCCTTAAGTAACGCCCTGGAGTGAATAATCGAGATGCAGGTGCTTTGTCAAGAAGGCCTTACACCACAGAATGGACTCAGCTGACTCCAGATAGGGTGCAAGCCTTATGTCGGGGGGCAGAGCGCCGGGTCAAGGGAGCAGTTGAAGCAGAAGCTATAGGAGTTATGGCTGCGGGCGTTCCAGAGTTTTATTGTAATCCTACACAGCTGAGGGGTGAAAGCCTACCTACTCTCTCGAAGCAGGACCTGAGAGCAGATCAGGCTGAAGATCCTCTGATCGCTTTGACAATGAAAGCTATGAACGCGGGTCAAAGGGGATTTCTACTGACTAATTCCCCCAAAGGAGCCCGATTGGTATACAAGGAATGGGAGCAGCTGAAGATGCTGGATGGGGTGGTCTACCGAAGGGGCCCCTCGAACAATGCTGAAGAAACGCAACAGTTGTTCCTCCCCACCAAGCACAGAGAAGGTGTGTTGAGAGCATTGCATGAGGACCATGGACATTTGGGTGCAGAGAGAACTTTTAAACTGGTGCGAGACAGATTCTACTGACCTTGTATGAGGATCTGAAGTTGAAAGTTATTGCCATTCGTGTTTGAGGTGTATTCAGAGGAAGACCTTACCAACCCGAACTGCTCCAATGAGCCACCTGCAAAGTCAAGGACCCATGGATTTGGTGTGCATTGATTTCCTGTACTTAGAGCCTGATGCTAGTGGGCAGGGAAATATTTTAGTACTGACTGATCATTTCACCCGTTATGCTCAAACTTTCTCTACCAAAGACCAACATGCTCCTACAGTGGCAAAGGTTTTAATGGAGAAGTTTTTTGTTCATTATGGCCTACAAAAGAGAATCCACTCAGATCAGGGCAGAGACTTTGAGAGCCGACTGGTTGGGCAATTGCTAGAACTGTTAGGAATTCAAAAGACCCAAACTACTCCGTATCACCCCCAAGGTGATGCTCAACCGGAAAGATTTAATCGCACTCTACTGAATATGTTGGGGACACTGTCAAACAGAGAGAAGCAGAATTGGAGTCGTCACATAGCTACGCCGGTGCACGCGTATAACAGTACGGAGAGTGACGCTACTGGATACTCACCTTACCGTCTCATGTTCGGAAGAGAAGCTCGGCTGCCAGTTGATTTGGCATTTGGACTATCTCTTGATCAGACATCTGTGGCCTCTCACAAAAATTCTGTGGACAGACTCCGAAAAAAAATTTGGCTTCTGCGTTTGAACAGGCCCGTTTGACTTCAGAGGGCAGAGAACAGAGGAATAAGTGAAACTACAACTTGAGAGTCCATATACAGGATCTACAACTCGGTGATAGGGTTTTGTTGAAGAACTTGGGTGTTTCTGCAAGGCGCAAGCTGGCGGATAGATGGAGTTCTCAAGTTTACATTGTCTGCAAGCAACTGCCTGGTCTGCCAGTTTACCAAATCCGGCCGGACGGAAAGGCCGGGCCTCTAAAGAACTGGCACCGGAATCATCTGTTACCTTTGAGAGAAGCTGTAAGGATACCAGTTGGAGACAAACTTTCTTTGCCAAACTCGCCTGTTCCTCGTTTGGCTCCTGTTACTCGATCTCAGCAGTCACGGGTTCTTGAAGAAAGTGAGGAGAACAGTGAAGAAAGAAGTTTTTGTCTGGACTGGGTGTGCCCACCTGAGCCTGAAGAAGTCATTCCAGTTTCTGAACGGTGTGAAAGTAACCTGAGGCCTGAGGCTCCTGAATTCATATTTGAAGTATCTGAGATATCGGAAGTTCCTGTAGTTCCAGAAGATGCGTCCATAGATTACAGTTCTATGCCTTCCCTGGAAGGCTCATACTCAGAGGAGGTGTCTGCTCCAGCTGTAGATGAGAGAATGGAGTTTCTAAATGTGGCACTTCCACCCGAAGAGGAGATGACTGAACCTGAGTCCAAATGTTCGATCCGGCCCCCTCAGAGACTTACCTATGATTCACCGGGACATACAGTTGTGTTCAAAATTATTCAACCCCCAATGCTGTAAAGGGTTTTAGGGAATTTAGTGTACATTTGTAATTGTATTCAGAATGAAATCCTACAAGGACTTTTTAAAGAACCATATGCAACTAAAATGACATCAATTGGTTTTGTAATACAGTAGTAAATGTTTCTTTTGTGAATTCTTCATTGACACAATTATTCAACCCCTAAAGACTACCACTCTGAAGAACAGAGGTTCATTCAAGTGTTTTCAATTAGGTATTGAAAACACCTGTGGATGTCACGGAGCAGCAATAAAGCATAATAAGGACCAATTAGGCAGCTTTAAAATGACTGTGATACTCAGCTCCTTCTAGACATTTACTGGTGTGGTTACAAACATGGTGAAGTCAAGAGAATGGTCCAGGAAGACAAGAGAAGAGGTGATTACTCTTCACAGGAAGGGCAATGGCTATAAGAAGATTGCAAAGATGTTAAACATACCAAGAGAGATAGGAAGCATCATTCGCAAATTCAAGGCAAAGGGCACTGTTGAAACGCTACCTGGTCGTGGCAGAAAGAAGATGCTGACTTTGACTGCTGTGCGCTACCTGAAGCGTAGAGTGGAGAAAAGTCCCCGTGTGACTGCTGAGGAACTGAGAAAAGATTTGTCAGATGTGGGTACTGAAGTTTCAGCTCAGGCAATACGGCGCACACTGCGTAATGAAGGCCTCCATGCCAGAACTCCCAGGCGCACCCCCTTGCTGTCTCCAAAGAATAAGAGTCGACTGCAGTATGCCAAAAGTCATGTGGACAAACCACAGAAGTTTTGGGATAGTGTTCTGTGGACTGATGAAACAAAATTAGAACTGTTTGGGCCCATGGATCAATGCTATGTTTGGAGGAGGAAGAACAAGGCCTATGAAGAAAAGAACACCTTGCCTACTGTGAAGCATGGCGGGGGGGGCCAATCATGCTTTGGGGCTGTTTTGCTTCTGCAGGTACAGGGAAGCTTCAGCGTGTGCAAGGTACCATGAATTCTCTTCAGTACCATGAGATATTGGATGACAATGTGATGCAGTCCGTCACAAACCTGAGGCTTGGGAGACGTTGGACCTTTCAACAGGACAATGATCCCAAGCATACCTCCAAGTCCACTAGAGCATGGTTGCAGATTAAAGGCTGGAACATTTTGGAGTGGCCATCGCAGTCATCTGACTTAAATCCGATTGAGAACCTCTGGTGAGACTTAAAGAAAGCAGTTGCAGTGCACAAGCCTAAGAATGTGACTGAACTGGAAGCTTTTGCCCATGACGAATGGGCGAAGATACCCGTAGATCGCTGCAAGACACTTGTGTCAAGCTATGCTTCACGTTTAAAAGCTGTTTTAACTGTAAAAGGATGTTGTACTAAGTACTAAGATTGAATGTCACTTGGGGGTTGAATAAAACTGATAATGATGTGAGCACAGAAAAGACATTTGTGGTTATTTCATTATAAATGTTATGTTATATTTGTCTGACCTACACGTGCCTCTTTGATTTAATTGTAAGCAAGATGACTGAATGATCAAAATCAATGTCAAACTGGACAAAACACTCAATTTCAGTGGGGGTTGAATAATTTTGAACACAACTGTAGCACTGAAGAAGCTGTTACCACTGTGCGAAGGCTGCCTAAAGTGTCTGCTATGCTAGCTGAGGTAGTTAGGGAAATGAGTCAACTTGAGGATGTATATCTGACCCATTATATGTCTGCTACTGAGCCTGAATGTATTGATTAATGTAAATGTTGCAATGTTATGTATCTGTTACACTCCCTTGGAGGGACCCAAGAGTTTAGGGTGGGGGGAGAGTGTAACGCTGCTTTAAAAACTGTATTCTGGTGCATTGAATTATTATGGCCACTAGGGGGAGCCAGTGTATAACATATGAAAGGATTGTATTGGACTGAGAGATTTGTGAAACTCCAACTCCCAGAGACCTTTCAAGGGGAACAGGAAGGGTGTGTGCTGGCCAGGAAGGACATCAGCAGCCTCGTGCAAGGCATGGACAGTGTGAGCAGAGCCACGAGAGATGCAGGACACACGCTGGGGCTGTTAGGGATTGAAACCAGGCCGGAGTGTGGATGTTGCTACAGTCGTGTTGGAGATCGTGCTGTTACCTATATATCTAGCCCTGAGCGTTTGGCAGAACAGAGCGAGCAGCGAGAGAGAGCAGTCGCAGGTGACACTTCTGGGATCCTGGCAGAGTTGGAGTGCAGAGACGGCGGCATCCATTGTTGCAGTGATCGGAGAGAGAGTTTGCATCGGCCGGCTGTGTATTACGCTGAACTGTTCTTGACAAAGTGCGGTTTGGGAGAAGAAGGACATCGTGTGAGGAGAGGCTGCAAACTGGAGGGGAGTGCTGGCGGCCTATGTGTTCGTGTTCTGGCGGAGGAGAACCAGATTGGGAGTGCAGGCGTTAACAGCATCGGGTTCCAAGTGGCAGCGAGGACAGATCCTCTTGATAGAGATCCCTTTCTCCAGCGTTCATCGGTCCAGGACAAGCGGTTACACCGGATGGGTGAGAAGGCTTCGGCCTGGTGAAAATGCAGAACATTGCGCACTTGTTTATTTGTTTCTTTAAGGGCCCCAACGGTGACTAGTCGAAGATTGTTTTTGTTTCATTCACTGGCCAGTTGAACACAGTACCCGGGTACCCTAGACCAGTGGTTCTCAACCTGTGGACCCTCAGGACCCACAATTGTCCTTGGTCATTAAGTCGCGACCCAAAAATAATTGAATTTCTAAAACATTATAATTTATTCCACAAAACAATGTGCGCAACATTCTACAATGTATTCACTTTTTAAACAATTTTGTAAACAAACAGGGATTCTTTCTAAAATGGATAGTGCATTAATCACAGCACTTGTGAAAACGAAAAGTACTAGTGAGGCAAAAACCCAATAGAATAAACTGGAATTGAAATATATGAAATTAATTGGAACCTAAGGGAAAACTGGGGAAGCTTCTTGCTCTTAATAAGTGTCTCAAAGTATGGAGTGATGGCAGACAAAGCAACTCTAATTTAAATCACTACTGAATGAATAATAAAATATTATAAAAAACTTAACAAACTCATCTGCTCCCTGCTCCCCTGCCATCTGTCTCTGCCGCTTCGCACATTATTTTTTCCTGCAGCCTGCCCTCCCTGAGCCTGCGCAATTTGCGTAGCTGAACGCTACGCTAATCGCATAAGCTCAAGCTGGCCAAGAGATTGAGAAGTCTGCAGTGCGTGTCTGGCGCTGCCTGCTTCCTGAACCTAGGCTCTTAGTGCCTCAGAGAGACACTGAAGAGCAATGGAATAGTTTGGACCAATGGGAAAGCACGATTGGTCCAAGCCATTCAAAAAATGCCTCCATGGGAGGCTGGCCTATATAAATGTACTTTGCTTCACTGAGGTGTGGATTGTGCACAGTGGCTCCTGGTGTTGGGTGTACAGAGCGTGTCACCAGTCACTGAGTCTCACCCCACACCTTCCCATTACAGAGTCTCTCCCCCCCCACCTTGCCATTACAGAGTATTTTACCTGATGCAGCGGGTCCCAGGTGGCACCTGGGAACATTCAGAGGTAGCTGGGACGCCGCAGGTAAGATGCATCAGCAGGTCCCAGGCATTAGAGAGGCCTGGGGCACTTGCCCCGCAACCCAGTCCACCCCTGGTCGCGACCCACTTTTGGGTCACGACCCACCAGTTGAGAAATACTGCCCTAGACAACACATATTTATATTTTTGAGCCATTTTTCACGGGACTTACACTCCAGAACTGAGGGGGTTAACCGGTTTCTTTTACCACCGCGTGTTTTTCCCGCGTTATGAATTCTTGTTACTCAAATACCATACATGCGTATTATATGCTGCTTTATTGGGGTCAGTAAAGAATATAATATAGAAAAATCCACAACAGTGCTGGTGAATAGTTACTTCCTATTGCGGTGAGACTATCCCAAGGTTTATTCAGCGGCTCCTCCGGGGTGAGCGCTACATATGTTTAATACAAAACAGCAAACGGTTGTGCTCAAACTCAAACTAGGCGGGTGCATCTAAGACATTAAATTCAAAACACCAGGAAAGAGCACTCCATATTAATGACCACCTTCTTCCATCATTTTCTGCGGCAAAAAAAAAGCACAGTTTTAAAAATGTTCAAAAAAACCTGACAGGTATTAAATGATGGGGATTCAGTTCACAAAGTATGATCATAGTTTGCTTAAGCCTGTCACAGTCGCCAATGTACCCAATCGTTGACAGGTCCTATCTAACTTGACCGAATCTGCACTCACAGGATCAACCCACCCCGGAGCTCCCCAGCAGGCTCTAGGCCTTTATAGAGAGCCACGGTGGGGCACCTCTGAACAGGGAGGGTTGCATACCAAATGAGAGTTGTCAGCCCTCTATATGTATAATACAAAACAGCAAAAGGTTGCACTCAACCTCAAACTAAGCCAAGTTTATATTTGGACACTTGAAGAGCTGCCTGCGCCTTGAAAGCTGTCTTGATTCAGCAGTCCCTTCTGCTCAACAATTGGCTCCAAGGACCTGTAGCACCTGAGGATGGCTGAGTATTCCTTATGATGTGCCTTATATCCATTTTTTTTTAACATATTCAACTTTATATCCTGTGAGTATTATCCTTAAGCAGGAGGTTGAACTGTGTATATAGTTACATAGTTACATACATAGGCTGAAAAAAGACATGCGTCCATCGGGTTCAGCCTCTCCCACATCACCTACTGCTGATCATCCAAAAGAAGGCAAAAACCCCAGTCTGAAACGCTCGCCAATATTCAACACACTGGGAAAAAAATCCTTCTTGACCCCAGAATGGCAGTCAGATTTCTCCTTGGATCAAGAAGCTTACCCACATATTACATATTATAACCCTTAATATTCTGTGTCTGCAGGAAGTCATCCAGTCGCTTTTTAAAAGTCTGTACAGACTCTGACCCAACCACCTCAACAGGCAGAGAATTCCTCAGCTTTATTGTTCTCACCGTAAAATAACCCTTCCTATGCTTTAGGCTGAATTCCCTTTCGTCCAGTCTAAATGTGTGACCCCGTGTCCTGTGTATAGTCCTGTTAATGAGTAGGTTTCCAGACAATGGTTTATAATGACCCCGTATATATTTATATAAGGTTATCAGATGCCCTCTAAGGCACAGTTTCTCTAAACTAAACAGGTTTAAGCTGGTTAGTCTTTCCTCATAACTTAAACATTCCATTCCCCTTATTAATTTGGTTGCCCTTCTCTGCACTTTTTCTAGCACTATAATATCCTTTCTTAAGAAAGGTGCCCAAAATTGCATGGCATATTCAAGATGCGGTCTTACCATTGATGTATACAGAGGCAAAATTAGGTTTTCATTGTTGGCCTTGGCGGCTGCTGTTTGACATTGCACATTGTTACTTAGTTTGAAGTCTATGATTATTCCCAAATCCTTCTCCTGCTTGGATTTCCCTAACTCAGTATCATTTACGGTATAAGTTGCTTGGGTGTTCTTCACTCCAAAGTGCATAACTTTGCATTTATCTACATTAAATTTCATCTGCCATTTAAGTGCCCAGTCCCCCAATCTATCTAAATCCCTCTGCAGCGAAGTAGCATCCTGTTCACATTGTATTACTTTTCCTAGTTTTGTGTCATCTGCAAACACTGATACATGACTTTCAATGCCTATCTCAATGTCATTTATAAATAAATTGAATAGAATTGGTCCTATAACAGACCCCTGAGGGACACCACTGATGTCCATCTTGAAAATGTACCATTTATGACCACTCTCTGTACCCTATCTTTTAGCCAGTTTTCTATCCAAGAACAAGTATTTTCATCTAGACCATTTTTTCTTAATTTAAATAGTAACCTCGTCTGGAACTGTGTAGAAAGCTTTGGCAAAAGCCAAAGCCAAGTAAATCACTGCGACCCCCTGATCTATACTTCTACTTACTTCCTCATAGAACGTAATTAGGTTCGTCTGACATGATCTGTGTTTCATAAAACTATGCTGATTTTTGGGGGCGTGGCTTGACCGCCGAGTGGAATGGCCGCGTGTTAGAGGAGCTCCGGCGCTAACAGGGTCACAGAAGGGAGATCCTCACAACAAGGGTGCACTATGACCCATAGGAAGTGCTCCCAGACACCCCTCCGCACCAAGATCACCCTCAACCCCGCTAAAATGACCACAATCGCCCGATTCTTTGAAGAATCCCAACCTCCGGAGCAACCCCACGCGGATCCAAGATGGCGCCAGTCCCTGCACCATCGCGGGACTCGTCAACGGCTGGCAGCCCCACTCCATCTGAGGACACAGAACTGTCAGTCCGCGATATACTCCGCTCCCTGCCCACCAAAGAAGATCTGGAAACCCTCCTGGCAAAGCTAGAGTCCTCCTTCGCTTCCCGCATAGACGTTGTGGCAACGGATGTCCGCCATATTGGAGCCCGGGTCCAAGATTTGGAAGGAGACAGAGAAACCACAGAGGACAGACTGACATGCTTAGAAACAGGTCTAACTTCCCACACTTTATACCTGCAACGCTTTCACAGGGCGTTAGATGATCAAGACAACCGGGGCCGTCGGAACAACCTGAGGTTAAGGGGTCTCCCAGAGTCACAATATGGAAGGGAACTACTCACTGAGGTACTGAGGCCTATCTTCAACTCTCTCCTGCGCAGACCGATTGATAGAGCGCATCGCTCTTTAAAACCAAAAGGGGCATTGAATGCGACGCCTAGAGATGTTATATGCCGGCTGCATTATTACCGTCAAAAAGAAGATATTCTACAAGCTGCACGTTGTCAAAATGTCAAAGACCCCTCAGGAAATGTTTTGCAACTATACCCAGACCTCTCCTGGCACACGCTTCAGGCACGCGACTACTGAAACCACTCACTGAAGTTCTACAGGACCATCAAGTTAAGTACCGATGGGGATACCCGTTCTCCCTTCAGGTTACCCTGGACGGGGTTTACTATGGGATCACCAACGCCGCAGATCTTCCACCACTGCTAACGGCACTTGGCATTGATAATCTGGACATGCAAGATTGGTACGGTGGTCAGACCCTGGACCCGTCCAACATCAATCCCAGCCGCAACGCCCTCGGTGGCAAACACCTTCCAAACGTGGTCGTGGTATTTCCCGCTCGCAAAAGTCAACGAATTCCCAGCAAGACCCGGGATGAAAATAACGCTTATTGCCTTTTTGCTGCTCCTTTTAACATCAGGACGTATTTTTCACCCTTTAAATGAGTATCTCCACATCCATGACTATTTTTCGCTTACAGACTGCTTTTCTATTTTTCTTCATGGACCCCCAACCAACTGGATCTCCCTACTTTGAAAGCTGCATCAGATCCAAACATTTACCCTAGCTGGCCTTGGCACTCTACCCCCAACTTCTACCGGAAGTCATCCACTCCACCCCTCCAGATGCGGTGGCTTCTGTGTCCCCCTCCTCCCGAGGAGGTGAGGCATGTTTTACAGCCTGGACGATGGTGCTTACATTCGCAGGCTCTACACCATCTCCGAGTTCTATCATATTCTGGTTTATTTTTCTGTTTGTTCGTTCGTATGCACAGTAGTCTTTATCCATATAGCATGTTAATTACTGTTTTTTCACACTTACTTATTGTATGTAGGCCATGGGTATTGTCCTCGAAATCTCAATTTTGTACTGGGGATTGTCAACATTTTACTAGGTCCACATTAACTATGCCATGGCCCCGTTAACATTCCTCACCCTAAACGTTAAGGGCCTCAACTCCTCTCAGAAACGGCGCATGGCTCTTTTAGACCTTTACCGGCAACGCGGGGAAATAGTGTGTAGCGCTGTGTTAAAAATGTTGCTGTGGCAGTACCTATTTTTGGCCACAAGATGGAGACTATCGCGATCAGAGATACTGGACATTGGGACTACAATGCCCGGCATGCTTTGCAAGAAGACAGGAAGTGGGTGGGGACTGGAGACTTACATCCTCTGCCTCGTGGAGAAAGTTCCAGAGCGCGCCAGGGAACAGGAGAAAGCAGACGCACTGAGGAGATCGCGGGAGAACCTAGGCCAAAGCCCGAGGGAGACCTGTTATTCCTGTTTGGGTCACTCAACCTGAGGAGAAGGAGACTTGCCAGAGCCCAGACATTGCTGCAGACCGGCGGAATCGAACGGAGAGCAGGCGGTGAGCTGGACAAGCTGCATGAAGTCAGATAACGGATCCGGCCGCTAGTATCCCCAGTCAAAATCGGGTGGAGAGACGTCCTGGGTCAGCGGAGCCTAAAGCAATCGTCGGATGGGTGAGAGGCCTCCAAGGCTGTTTTATGATTAAAGGACGCTATGCTGTTTTCTCTTTAAAGTCCACAGGGCCCCAACTGACTAGTCGAAGACCTTCCTTTAATAAACTCACTGGCCAGTTGAACAGTACCCGGGTACCACACACACACATACACCTTTCACATTCTGGGACTTAACTTGTGCAGGACTCATTTCTTTTACGAATCGGAACAGGGGTTACAGATAAAGATACGTTCCGAATATATTTTTCCTCTTTTTCCGCTGCGCGTTTACCGTAATACGAAGGGATTGTATGTTTGGGGTTTTTGCTACGTGTCCCCTTTTCTGAACTATCGGGAAATTGCATTGCTTTTATGTTCGGTTGCGAATATTTTATTTTCCGAAATACGAAGCCTCGTGTTTCGTTTCTTTTCCGCTACGCGTTTTACCGTGATACGAAAATACTGTAATAATACTTGTGAATACCGTGTCTCGACATCTGCTCAAATATTTTAGTAAACTATTTAAATGATAAAAACTCACAACTGTGTAGGAGTATATTTATTCCCTAGTGCGGGGAGACTGACCCGTGGTTCATTTTCAGCGGCTCCTCCGGGAGTGAGCGCTACAAGTGTTTCTGCAAGAGACACACTTCCGTGCGGATGCAGCACCGTCTCTTACATCTCGCTACTATACACAATCTTACTTTAGTAACTATGTCACCTCTGAGACTCGAGGAGTAGCTATACAGATGGCCCGCCATGTCCCATTTGTATGCACCCACCAACAAACTGACCCCCAGGGCAGATATTTATTTATCAAAAGGTCTCATAGGCTCCCGCAAGATCACGTTGGCCAACATATACCTACCCAACACGGGTCAATGCGGGGCACTACGATCCACTCTGTCTAAACTATCTCGTTTCCGTGAAGGCCTGCTGGTATGCGGAGGTGACTTTAATGTCCCCCTCGACACAGACCCAGAAAGTGTAAAACCGACTCCCAAACCAGAACCCTCCTTACGCCGTAGTTTATGAAACTTCTCCATCAACATCAACTGGTGGATGGATGGAGGGTGTTGAACCCATCTGTGAAAGATTTTACTTTTTATTCCCACGCCGCAAAAACCTACTCAAGGCTTGACACATTTCTATTGTCCCACCATCAATTACACGCCTTACGTTCAGCCTCCATAGCTCCAATAACATGGTCGGACCACGCTCCTGTAATACTCACCATTGAGGTCCTATCTACCCCTCCCCTAATGCACATGGCGGTTGAACTAATCGCTGTTGAACAAATCGCTCCTACGTGACTTAGTGATCAGACAAGATATAAAAGATAACGTTGAACAATACTTTGCGGAGAATTCCACTTCGGACGTGTCCCTGCCTATAATATGGGAAGCCCACAAATGTGTAATTAGAGGTAAACTAATACAAATCGGAGCACAGCGTAAGAAAACATATAAAGAATCCGTTAACACTTTACTTAATCGCATTCATGACCTAGAGACAGAACACAAAACCTCACGTTCCATTTTGGTGTTTAAAGAACTCACGTTCCACCGGGCCAAATTGAACACCATCCTATCAGACCAGGCATTTAAATCATTGCGTCACACCAAACAACTCTTTTGCACCCAAGGAAACAAATGTGGAAAACTACTAGCAAGAGCACTGAAACGCAAACATCAAACCACGTTTATCCCCAAGGTTCAATCCGACAGTGGACACGACCTCCACCTAAATACTGACATCACGGACGCCTTTCATAAATATTTCTCAACCCTATATCAACTACGAGACACACCCCCTGACACAGACGCTATTCAAGCATACCTAAAGGACTCTCTCCACTCCATTCTCACACCAGACATATCACGATCCCTAGACGCCCCATTTACCCTAGACGAACTATCAATGGCGATTAAATCCATGGCATCTGGGAAAAGTCCAGGCCCGGATGGATTCACCATTGCATACTACAAAACCTTTCAAACTAGTCTAGGCCCCCATTTGATAAAAATACTTAATGAGTTAAACCACGACACCAAATTAGACCCTGCGACACTAAGAGCCCATATAGCGCTTATCCCTAAACCAGATAAAGACCACACCTTAACGCAAAACTATTACCCCATTTCGCTTTTGAATGCGGATCTAAAATTAGTGGCCAAAATGATGGCGAATCGTCTCAATCCATACATCACTAGTCTTATACACCCTGACCAAACAGGTTTTGTCCCCACCAGGGAAGCCCATGATAACACAATCTGTGCAATTGATCTAATGCACCTAGCACACACATCCTCCAACCCCACCATTTTCCTATCGATCGATGCGGAAAAGGCGTTTGACCGGGTAGACTGGACATTTCTATTCGAAACCTTATCGGCACTAGGCTTTGGTCCACAATGGTTACATTGGATCCACTCCCTCTATAACACTCCAAGCGCTTCTCTACGAGTTAATGGGACTTATTCTCGGGACTTCCATATACGTAACAGGACTCGACAAGGCTGCCCTCTGTCTCCACTCCTCTTCATACTGACCCTAGAACCATTATTGCAGAAGATTAGAGACCATCCTGACATTACTGGACACATACTTCCCCTCCACCACTATAAAGTAGCTGCCTTCGCGGATGATATATTATTATCCCTTACAGATCCTGTTCGCTCCCTTACACATCTCATGTCCGAACTAGACTCTTATGGACAATTGTCTAACTTCCGGATTAACCAGACGAAATGTGAGGTCATGGGAATAGGCATATCAAACTTAACACAGAAGGAGTTAGAAAGATGGTTTTCCATTTAGATGGGTGCAGACCTCAATTAGATACCTGGGAGTAACACTGACCAGAGACCTGGACCACTTATATGCGTCTAACTACGAACCTCTCCTGAAAGTAGTACTACAAGACCTTAAAAAATGGAGCCTACCCCATATCTCTTGGCTGGGAAGGATCAATGTATTAAAGATGAACATACTCCCTAGATTCTTATACCTCTTTCAATCAATCCCTGTAGGTATTTTTGCCCGGCTGAAATCAGCTTTCCTTGACGATGTCTGGAATGGGACACACCCCAGGGTTTCATACGGGGACATGACGAGACACAGGAACAAAGGGGGTTTAGGCCTTCCACATATGGAATTATATTACTCAGCGGCCCTTTTTCTCAGGCTGAGTGATTGGTGCATGTCCCCACCACACAAGTTGTGGGTACCGATGGAACAGAAATCAATCCGAATCCCGATAGCTTCATTAACGTGGCAGACAGCACGCCTCACAAACCTACTTCGCTCTACGCACCCTCTTGTTTCCCCAACCCTTCTCAAATGGCGAGCACTACGAACATCACTGTGTCTCTCAACACATCCATCACCACTATTACCTCTTACTTTTAACCCACTCTTTCCAGCCGGTATGTCCAACAATTTTATGCCTACGTTAGTGGAGGGACCGTATCTTCCCCTTCATAAATGTCTCATGAACTCCAAGCCAATCCCTAAACTATTGTTGCCTCAAGATGAGTATGCCACTCCAATCTCGGACTACCGATATTACCAGCTCCGACACTTCATAGCATCATTAGGCCACCCGACACCTCTTAGACAAGATGAATCCCCTTTTTAGACTCTATGCACTGTTGAACCTCACCAGCCACACATGCTATCCACTATGTACGGTATGCTCCTAGACGCCTCAGCTCCCCTTATTCCCGTATATGCAACAAGATGGAGCAAGGAGATGGGTGACCTGATTCCAGAGGATAAATGGGATGTGATATTTCAAATAGCTGCCCACTCATCTCATAGTCTACATGTACAGCAGTCACATTACAAATTCCTGTCTAGGTGGTATCTCACTCCCTCGAGATTACACAAAATGTACCCTGAACTCTGATGTATTGTGTTGGCGATGTAGGAAAGAACCAGGCACCTATTTACATATTTGGTGGGAATGCTCCCACATTCACGCCTATTGGACGTCCATCTTCACCGAGATCAATGAGATCACGGGATTAGACCTGTTACCCTCTCCACAAGTAGCATTATTTCATCTGGTCCCCCTCTACCCTGTTACCTATAGAAAGTCTCTGGCCATTCACCGGTTCAATATGGCAAAGTCTTTGATTCCTAGACACTGGCGCTCTGTACATACTCTGACAATCTCGGAATGGATTACAGCAGTAGACAATGTACGAGTGATGGAGGAGATGTATTTTTCTATGGATAACAATTATGCTAAATACTTTGCAACTTGGTATTGGTGGACGGACTATCTTACTAAACGACCACGTAAACCACCCAGACCGGGTAGTAAAGACACACCTCGCTAAAGTTACCCTAGGTTTAAGACCCTCCCCCCACTGGCCCGTATGCGTCTGTTTTCTTCTTATTTTCTTAAAAATTGTACTCTACCTCATGAAACCTACAACTAGACATGTGCACAGCACAAAATTTCGTTTTGAACTAATGGATTAGTCCTAAAATGCAATTTATTTAGTTGCTAAAGAAATTCGTTTTCAGTTCTTTAGTATGAAAACTAATTTCATTCATCCGAAAACCAGCGGATACAATTACTATTGTAGTGGCTCCTCAGAGGGCTGAGATCGCTGCTTGTTACAGTATCACTCACTCTCAGCACAATGTGCCAGGCAAAGCTGTTACAGTAACTGACTGCTGCTCATCACAGTGCTCAGAGTTTCAGTAAAACTAGTAAATAATATTTTTATATATAAGAGGTTAGAACAATATTATTTCCTTGTTTTACTGAAACTCTGAGCGCTGTTACAGTCAGTTACTGTAACAGCTGAGCCTGATACATTGTACTGAGAGATAATATAACAAGCAGCCGATCTCAGCGCTCACAGCCACTGGATTTAAAGGGCTAAAAAAAAAAAGGCTCCTCTCTGTATAATGTATAGAACATCCTCCTGCATTAATTAATACCCCTCTCCGTATAATGTATACAACATCCACCTGCATTAATTAATGTCCCTCTCTGTATAGAACATCTTACTGCATTGGCATGTGGAGGGTGCAGAACTTCGGAATGCAATGATTATCCAGCACAGGAGAGGGAACTTTTACTTAAACTTTGTATCTCTGTGGGGGAGACACAGGAATATAAAAGCAGGGGAGAGGGAAAATATTAACGTAAAATCGGTCTGAAAGCTCAGAGAAGAGATGACTGGTGCAAATAGATTTTTATAATAAAATAAAGCACTTTAAATCTAGGGAAAACATTCAATAAATCACACTGAAGGCTCATAATGACAGAATAACTGTGAGAGCTGGATACTAAATGTATCAGACGTAAAAAAAACTTTATAACAAGCAGCACTGGGAGAGGAAGGGACTTATATAAAACGTGTATTATAGATGAGGAAAGGGGGATAGTGCTCCTGGATAATATAAAATGTATCAGACCTAAGCCCCTATTCTGCAGAGCGGGAGGAGATAACACACGTTTTATAAAGTCCCTCTCTTCTCCCAGCGCTGCTTGTTATAAAGGGGTTTTTACTATCCAGCCCTCCTCTGTCATTAGCTTTCAGTGTGATTTATTTGAATGTTTTCCTTCTCCAGATGCTTTTATCTTCTTGTCTGCCTCAATGACATGCAAGGGTTAAGTAAAGATTTCCTCTCCTGTGCTGGCTGTCTGTGCTGCGAGTGAGTATTCTGGAGCTCTATCACTGTCAGATTTTCGGGTAGGGGTCGGGAAGGATTACACATACAAACCTTTTCTGTAGCTTTGCGATGTTGCGTTCAATATTGGTCTCCTTCACTCATCAATGTAATATCACAAAAAGGACTGAAACTAAAATGTAGTGTATTTTATTTTAGTTTCTTTCGTTTTTTGTACTGAGCAGTTTCGTATCTCTTGAGTCCATACTAAAATAAATTTTTATTTCCCCAAAATCGGACTAAATCGTTTTAGTACTAAAACGAATGCAACATGTCTACCTACAACCAGTATAGCTATTAGATGGCATACTTGTTACTGTATACGAACCTCTACTCCTTGTTTTTTTTCCCCTCCCCTTTAGATTGTACTTAATATACCAAATATGATATATCACATACTAAAATGTGACATGATAACATCATAATGACCAAAGACTAAAGTATCTTGTTTCTTCTTTTTATGTATCTTTATTCACAAAAGCTGTTTCAAACTGTATTGAATTTTGATGAAACTTAATAAAAATAAAAATATATTATTTAAAAAAAAAAAACTATGCTGATTTTTGCCAATTACATTATACCTCCCAATATAATCCCGAATATTATCCCTTAGTATATGTTTTAGCTATATTGCTCTATGTGTTTTTCTGCGTATGTTTTATAGAGTGATCCTCAATTTATGTTTTACATGATTATATATGGTGGATGAAGAGAGAAGGAACCACTATCTGAGGATCCGTACTTTAAAATACGTATATATGTATTGTCACTACCAGTCGCTCGTTACAATTTTTTGATTTATAACTGTAATTCCTGCCAGACTCCTATCAGAACTCCGGTTTCCAATCCCCTGTCCCCTCCTGTTTATATTCCCCTCACCCCTCGAGATTGTAAATTCCCACCGGAATAGGGCCCTCAAGTCCTCCATAGTCTGCAGGCAGGAATACTGACGGTCTCTCCTGTATGTATTGTAGAATTGTCTTGTCTTTACCCAGTGCATCTTTTGTACAGTACTGCAGAATGTGTTGGCGCTTAATAAATAATAATAATAATAATAAGAGGGGTATTCCATCACTTTTTATTGGGACATTTTGTAGTACGGCTGTATCAGGGCTACTAGCCATGAAGACATTTCCTTTAATGATAAAATACATTCTTCTACAGTCAGTAAACTGGGAAAACTGGAACCCCCCCCTACATTTCTTTTTGTCCTCTGTTGGAAGACAATCAACAACAATGGTAAAAAATTCTCCCTATTCCCCTGCCAGACCCATAAACCAGCCAGATCCGCCAAGCTCTCCACATTGCCAGCTGTGTACTCCCTGTAACTTTGCCTCATTTTATTCGCGCTGTGCTCGGTACACCACCATATGTTAAGTGGAATGCTAAAATTATTGTACTGAAGATCCAATAAAATCGATAAATTAAAAAATATATATATCATCATATTTTCTTGGTGTTGAATCAGGCACATTAAGCAAAAAAAAAAAACAACAACAAATAAAATTCTTAAAATGCGCATTGGGGAAGCAAGGAAACAAATTCCTGGCAAACAGAGACCTGGATGCATCCATCACCCCAATAACCCATCCAACTCACCCATCCCAGTCTTACCTTTGACAAATCGCCCACTTCAAGGTAGAAACAGATGACGAAGACATTCCATGTCACCCAGATCGCGGCCCAGGTGGCATACTATGGGAGAGATGGGAGAGGCACACGGATAATACTTATGGGTCAGCTGTAACAAGGCTTTTAATCAAATCAGTAAATCAAGTAATTTGCCCATTAGGGGGTGTAAAAACCTGAATTAAAAAACAGACTATAATAATATACCAGAGCCTCTGAATAAAAATGAGCTGGTGTAGCTGCAACCAGGGCCGGCCCGACGATGGAGCAGTGCGGTGCACTTGCTCCAGGCGGCGGAATTTGAGAGCGGCAATTTTGCCGCCGCCACACTATTTTTTTGCCCACCGGCGCTACATTCATCAATGACTAGTGATGCCGCTGCTGACCACGCCCATCCGACACGCATGCGTCCACACAACAAACGCAGGATCAAGACGCCGCCGTGTGTTGTGTGGGCGGACAGAGGACGGATCCTCCTCTGGCACGCCAACCGCTGCCCCGCTCCTGCTGGACCAGGCCTCGACAGGGCCCTCCAGCCAGGCCCGATGCTGCCCGGGGCCCTCCAGCCGGGCTCCAAGCCGCCTGGGGCCCTCCAGCCAGGCTCCAAGCCGCGCGGGGCCCTCCAGCCACGCTCCAAGCCGCCCGGGGCCCTCCAGCCAGGCTCCAAGCTGCCCGGGGCCCTCCAGCTGGGCTCCAAGCCACCCGGGGCCCTCCAGCCAGACTACAAGCCACCCGGGGCCCTCCAGCTGGGCTCCAAGACACCTGGGGCCCAGAAGTCAGGCTCCAAGATGCCTGGGGCCCAGAAGCCAGGCTCCAAGATGCCCAAGGCCCAGAAGCCAGGCTCCAAGATGCCCGGGGCCCAGAAGCCAGGCTCCAAGATGCCCGGGGCCCAGAAGCCAGGCTCCAAGATGCCCGGGGCCCAGAAGCCAGGCTCCAAGACGCCCAGGGCCCAGAAGCCAGGCTCCAAGACGCCCGGGGCCCAGAAGCCAGGCTCCAAGACGCCCGGGTCCTACATCCAAAGCCAGGCCCTCCATCCAGGGCCCTCCAGCCGGCCGGCGCCTGTAAGACCTCGACCAGGCACAGTGCCCTCCAGTGGGCTGGCGACCAGGGCGGTGTGGGTAAGTTTGTGTTTGACTTTGAATGTTTGTGTTTTGACTTTGTGTGTGTGTGTGTGTGACTTTGAATGTGTGTGTGTGTGACTTTGTGTCTGTGTGTGACAGTGGGTTACTGTGAGTTTTATTGCTGCAATGATCTGTGATACACTCATACACACAAACTGTTACTGTGAGTTTTATTGCTGTGGAGCTCAGTTATACGTCCCTACACACTGCACATTACTGTGAGTTTATTGCTATGGAGCTCAGTTATACGCTCATACACACTGCACATTACTGTATCACCGAGCTCCACAGCAATAAAATTTCAAGTAATGTGCGGTGTGTATGAGTGTATCAGAGCGCTACAGCAATAAAACTCATACACACCGCACATTACTGTGGATTTTATTGCTGTGGAGCTCGGTTATACGCTCAAACACAACACACATTACCGTGGGTTTTAATGCTGTGAAGCATAGTTCTATGCTCATACACACTGCACGTTACTGTATCACAGAGCTCCACAGCAATAAAATTCAAAGTAATGTGCAGTGTGTATGAGTGTTTGAGTTTTATTGTTGTGGCTCACTGTGATACGCTCATACACGCTGCGTGGTTTGTTTGGATTTTTGGAAGGGGCACCATTTCATTTTTTGCTCCAGGCAGCACATTGTTTTGGGCCGGCTCTGGCTGCAACAACAATTGACTTATATGACAGTTTTTATAATATCTCTCTTTCTCATCAGTCACTCCACACCTGTCCCTATGGTTATAATGTTGGGTGAAGGAATACTCTTTTGGCTCCTACATTAATACTTTAAACATCCTGTGACAGAACACGCTGTCACTGTGCGACTTGGAGGGGGCTGTGCGCTAGCCTCCTGTCCAGAGACTATGGCCCATGAAAGAGACTATTGGGGGAACTGGTGGACCTTTTAAATATATAAAACAGTGAAAACAAAATATATCTGCCAGTTAACTAAAGATTTCTGATATCTGTGCGTTATTCCCTTGTGTATTTATATAGTCTCTTGTTGTGTATTTTGCGTGCATTCCCTCAATTATCCAAATCACTCAACTACAACCGCTTTTCTGGGAAGCTGCCATCCTACCTGAATAGACTGCTTCCTCCAGCAGTTCCCTCAACCTATAACCTCTGATCCAGGACCAGCACCTTACTTGCAATACCACAATACAAAAAGACAGTGGCTCGGTCCTCATTTTCCTACAGAGCACCGCAGTTATGGAATAACCTCCCAGACGCCATCAAATCTTCCCCCAGTCTAAAATCACTCAAGAGCTCTCTATTAAGATACCTCAATATGGAATGCACCTGTAAACATGTAACACAGTGACTATTTCCTACATATTTATTTTCTGTTAATCTGTATAATTGTGGGGTTTTTTTATATCTTGCAATGTATTACTTTGTATTTCTGTAACAACTGTAACATTTTAATGTTCTTGAACCCAGGACGTACTTGAAAACGAGAGAAATCTCAATGTATCCTTCCTGGTAAAATCCTTTAGAAATAAATAATCTAACCCTTCCCTGTATAGTGTAGATCTCTGTATTAGTACCTGCTCTCTCTATTGTGTAAGTTCTCTCTATACAAAATTCATTTTGTTTTACCTGCCTTCTCCCTCCCCCCTTCTCCTCCTAGGAAATCCCATTGTCCATTGTTTGAAGGTCCTGTGCAGTTATCTGCTTGATTGTATGCAAAGGAGGTTGGTGTTTGACTGTATCTGTGATGTTATCTGTTGCGTGTAAGCATGAAGGGGGTTGTTCTTGACTGTGTATCTTGCCCCCCTAGGTTATTCCTTGCCCCCATGTGCCCCCCCCCCACCAGAAATCAGCATCCAGCTTCCCCCACATATTCAGACCGCTGTCTCTACATCCCTGTGCATCGTATATGGACTAGGTGTCATTGGAAAGGGCAGATTCTGGCCTTTCCAATGATACCCAACATGACCATATTCAATTTAATATAAAAGTCATAAACACTTAAATAAAAACGTGCAAGTGGACATAAACGTTTTCACAGGGTTGAAATGGCTCAGCAGTGAAGGGTTTAACGTTCAGACTATATATTACATTGTGTACTACTTTTGTTTTTGCCTTGGTTTAGTTGTGTTTTAAGGGTAAATGGGCAGGCGTCATCCCTCACAGTATACATTTTGTTTTTTCCATGATGTATGGCATTTTAGGGGTTAATGGGTAGCTACATGCCACACTGTTTATTATTTTTATTGTATTTCCCTGGGTTTATGGAAGTTAGAATCTAAAGGGTCTATTCATCTTTAGATCCTTTGCTTTTCGACACATTTTGGGGAATTCATTCCGTCAAAAATATTGTGAGTTCCCTATTTAGCGAATGGTCACTGAAATTTGAGAAAATTGGAGTCGCTGAAGCAGCTATCAGACATCAGCGAAAACTGCCGAATTGTGGCGAATAAAATTTAGAATTTAAGTATCAGATTAGTACAATAATTAGGTATCATTGCATCACATTACTCTGGGGTTTTGGAATCTTATTTATATATACTTATTTAGGGCCCTATCACCTGGTGTGAGATAGCGCCTGATTAAATCAGTCTAGCGTCTGAAAACAGATCGTTTGTATCCCGCTCCACAAACGGGAAAAGTTACTTAGTGCATCGCTAATAGCGATTTGTACCGCAAGCTAACTGTACTTTTCACGTCCTATACTTAACACGAGGAGCACTAGTGATCTTTAGCACTTTTGCAACTACCAGATCACTTTGTGCCTGCGCCAATATTTTGAGGGACGCTAAACACAAAATTTTACCTACTGCTAAACTCTGGTGCTAACTACAAAAGAACAGGTCCTCACCCAAAATTAACAGGCATTTAAAAGGATGCAGCTCTTGGCCCCATAAACCACAGTAATCAATCTGGTCAGCAATGTCGCTGCTGTTGCAGTAGGCTCTACTACGAAATATATGTATCCTTTATCTACATATATCCTTATTCTAATATTATTGCCTCATTTTAAACATTTTATGCTGGGAGTTATTCATAGTATGTAAGCAGTTGATTATTAGGGTGACAGCTTGGACCATGTTTAAAAGGGACACATGGATAAGTCTTGCCCTGAAGCATGTATTATTTATATGCTGCAGCAGGTCAATTATTGTCGCTCATCTGGCCTTCCTTTTGGATCTTTTAAATGCATTGTAATGATTCTACATCCCATCAGCCTTAATTAATATACACTATATTGCCAAAAGTATTCGCTCACCTGCCTTGACTCGCATATGAATTTAAGTGATATCCCATTCCTAATCCATAGGGTTTAATATGACGTTGGTCTACCCTTTGCAGCTACAGTTGTGTTCAAAATTATTCAACCCCCAATGCTGTAAAGGGTTTTAGGGAATTTAGTGTACATTTGTAATTGTATTCAGAATGAAATCCTACAAGGACTTTTTAAAGAACCATATGCAACTAAAATGACATCAATTGGTTTTGTAATACAGTAGTAAATGTTTCTTTTGTGAATTCTTCATTGACACAATTATTCAACCCCTTAAAGACTACCACTCTGAAGAACAGAGGTTCATTCAAGTGTTTTCAATCAGGTATTGAAAACACCTGTGGATGTCACGGAGCAGCAATAAAGCATAATAAGCACCAATTAGGCAGCTTTAAAATGACTGTGATACTCAGCTCCTTCTAGACATTTACTGGTGTGGTTACAAACATGGTGAAGTCAAGAGAATGGTCCAGGAAGACAAGAGAAGAGGTGATTACTCTTCACAGGAAGGGCAATGGCTATAAGAAGATTGCAAAGATGTTAAACATACCAAGAGAGACCATAGGAAGCAAAATTCGCAAATTCAAGGCAAAGGGCACTGTTGAAACTCTACCTGGTCGTGGCAGAAAGAAGATGCTGACTTCGACTGCTGTGCGCTACCTGAAGCGTAGAGTGGAGAAAAGTCCCCGTGTGACTGCTGAGGAACTGAGAAATGATTTGTCAGATGTGGGTACTGAAGTTTCAGCTCAGACAATACGGCGCACACTGCGTAATGAAGGCCTCCATGCCAGAACTCCCAGGCGCACCCCCTTGCTGTCTCCAAAGAATAAGAAGAGTCGACTGCAGTATGCCAAAAGTCATGTGGACAAACCACAGAAGTTTTGGGATAGTGTTCAGTGGACTGATGAAACAAAATTAGAACTGTTTGGGCCCATGGATCAACGCTATGTTTGGAGGAGGAAGAACAAGGCCTATGAAGAAAAGAACACCTTGCCTACTGTGAAGCATGGCGGGGGGTCAATCATGCTTGGGGCTGTTTTGCTTCTGCAGGTACAGGGAAGCTTCAGCGTGTGCAAGGTACCATGAATTCTCTTCAGTACCAGGAGATATTGGATGACAATGTGATGCAGTCCGTCACAAACCTGAAGCTTGGGAGACATTGGACCTTTCAACAGGACAATGATCCCAAGCATACCTCCTAGTCCACTAGAGCATGTTTGCAGATTAAAGGCTGGAACATTTTGGAGTGGCCATCGCAGTCACCTGACTTAAATCCGATTGAGAACCTCTGGTGGGACTTAAAGAAAGCAGTTGCAGTGCGCAAGCCTAAGAATGTGACTGAACTGGAGGCTTTTGCCCATGACGAATGGGCGAAGCTACCCGTAGATCGCTGCAAGACACTTGTGTCAAGCTATGCTTCACGTTTAAAAGCTGTTATAACTGTAAAAGGATGTTGTACTAAGTACTAAGATTGAATGTCACTTGGGGGTTGAATAAAACGGATAATGATGTGAGCACAGAAAAGACATTTGTGGTTATTTCATTATAAATGTTATGTTATATTTGTCTGACCTACACGTGCCCCTTTGATTTAATTGTAAGCAAGATGACTGAATGATCAAAATCAATGTCAAACTGGCCAAAACACTCAATTTCAGTGGGGGTTGAATAATTTTGAACACAACTGTATAACAGCTTCAACTCTTCTGGGAAGGCTGTCCACAAGGTTTAGGAGTGTGTTTATGGGAATTTTTGACCATTCTTCCAGAAGCGCATTTGTGAGGTCACACACTGATTTTGGACGAGAAGGCCTGGCTCTCAGTTCATCCCAAAGGTGTTCTATGGGGTTGAGGTCAGGACTCTGTGCAGGCCAGTCAAGTTCATCCACACCAGACTCTGTCATCCATGTCTTTAAGGACCTTGCTTTGTGCACTGGTGCACAGTCATGTTGGAAGAGGAAGGGGCCAGCTCCAAACTGTTCCCACAAAGTTGGGAGCATGGAATTGTCCAAAATGTCTTGGTATGCTGAATGTAATGGTAGCGGTAATGCTGCCACACGAGTAGCGGAGTTGAGATCCTTGAGGGCAAAAGTATCTGCTTGAATAACACAAAAGGTTCATAAACTACAGACTGTAACTTAATAGCCAAAGAGACACAAGGGCTAACTGAATTGTCTCTAAGCGCTGAAGGTTTCGAGACCAACAGATTACCTAGGACACGCTCAGAAACACCATACGTGGAACAACAGTCTATGAAGTATTCAAGGTGCAGGGCAGTCAGAGATGCAGAAACCAATCGTTCTGGTAAATACTTAAGATTAGTAGATACCTGGTGACTCTCGGAAGGTACTGGCTTGCATACAAGATTGTTATTGCTAATATGTACAGAGATGTGATTAGAAATAACATTAAACAGAAATAAACAATCGTTTGTTATCGTGGTCTTTGCAAAAAAATTAACATGAGTAGTAGCCTGGGTAAAGGGACCCTGGAGGGTTACAAACGATACCCCTAAACCTGATGGGACAGAACCCAAACAGCGAGCGATCAACCCAGCAACCAGCATGGGGTTAAATCACTAAAACATGCAAACAGCGTAATATACACGATAGAGAGAGAGAGTAGTCAAAGCCAAGCCGGGTCAAATAACAGGAGCAGGAATCTCATACAAAGCAGGGTCGTTAACAGTAAATTCAAATAGTTTCAGGAAGTAGCGGTGCGTGAAGTAAACTCCACAACAGGACGATGAGGCAACTCCTCGAGCCCTGTTTTAAAGCCTGCGGCTCCTAGTAACCATACCTGACCCCGCCCCCTCAGATGCCGATTTGCCAGCAGAAAGTGCTGGCACCCGGCCAGTCAGCAGTCCCCCTTCTTGCCCAGACCCCCCAGGGGGCACAGCGGGGCTGAGGATGTAACAGAACCCCCCGTCCACGGTCGGGCTCAGAACGACCACCAGGCGCTGAAGGATGGGCCTCATGAAACAGGCGAACCAGACGAGGCGCATGGATATCGCAGGCATCTTGCTAAGAAAGATCCTCAGGACCATAACCCTCCCAGTCCACCAGGTACTGCAGGACACCCCTGACCAGATGGGACCGCAGGATGGCACGGACCTCGTACCAGTGGTGTATTTAGGTTTTGTGCTGCCCTAGGCCTGACTAAACTCGTACACCCCCATATTTAAATTTGAGGCACCCCCTCCTGTCAAGGGCACACCTCTTCCTGGTTAATCCCCACCCTTCCTCTTTAAGCTCCACCTTTTCCTCTTAGAGCTCCGCCTTTTCCTCTCTTTATATTAAAAGTGGATACCAAGTGCCTACTTGTATATTTTGTATACCATTTCAAATGTATCTATTGAGATAAATAGAATTCTGAAATGTTTAAATTCAAGCATTTTTACAAAGAACAGCCACGAATGTCAAGTATACTGGAACACAGCCGCTCTAATTGGTTGAACAATAAAATCCACAGAAACGTGCACTGCATATGAACGTATCACAGAGCTGCACAGCAATAAAACTCACAGTAATGTGCAGTGTGTATGAGTGTATCCCAGAGCTCCAGGGCAATAAAACTCACAGTACTATGCAGTGTGTATCACAGAACCCACAGCAATAAAACTCCCAGCAATGCAATGTGTAGTGTGTATGAGTGTATCAGAATCCACAGCAATAAAACTCCCAGTAATGCAATGTGCGGATCAGCATATCAGAATCCACAGCAATAAAACTCCCAGCAATGCAATGTGCGGTGTGTATGAGTGCATCAGAATCCACTGCAATAAAACTCCCAGCAATGCAATGTGTGGTGTGTGTCAGCATATCAGAATCCACAGCAATAAAACTCCCAGCAATGCAATGTGTGGTGTGTAATGAGTGCATCAGAATCCACTGCAATAAAACTCCCAGCAAACCGAGTGTATATGAGCACACAGCAATTATTTATTCTACATTTACCGGCCTCTGTCCGCTGTAGGGCTGTGTGCAGAGTCAGCAGGGACTGTGTACAGACTCAGCAGGAGGTCCCTCCAGGCCACGTTAGGATCACGGCTGTGCCTGTGCATGGAGCCATCTTGTCAGCAGTGGGGTGCCACTGCCAGAGGGTGCACCGTGGCTTTGATTCCCTTCCCGGTGGGTGTTCAGTCCGGAATAGAGTGACAGTCCATGTTAACGAAAAGGCAGGCAGCTGCGTGCATGCGTGTCACGTGGCTCAGCCAGTCAGGTGGTACTGAGACTCAGTACCACCTGACTGGCCAGACCGAGTGTGACCTGCACGCAAGCAGCCTCACCAGGAGCCAGGCATCTCAATGACAAATTTCTATCACTGCAGTGCTGGTTAAGGAAAGGTCCACTTTAAACAGCAGTAAGCAGACAGGGCTTCATATTCTGCTGATAACCCCCCCTTTACCTGCCGTTTACTGTCATCTTCTCTCTCTGGACACAAATCACATCCCCCTCCCCTCTCCTAGAGCTGCTGTGGGGCAGGGGAGGAGCTATGGAGGGAGGAGAGGGGGATTTTTATTCTATTCGATTTTATTCCGTATGCAAACGCCATGCTCCGCTGCTCGTTGTTTGAGAACACAGCTCAAAGCTGACACACAGTGACAGTGGCACCTCCTAGTACCCCCTAATGACACCCCAATAATCACTGGTACCTGGGCGGCCCGCCCTCCGCCACTCCTCTAAGTACACCACTGCTCTGGTGATATGCTCACACACAAGTTTGGCGAACTGCCAGCAAGTACGGTGCTGTTTGAAGGCATTGCAAATCCCCATAGAGAAGTAATGGTTAATCTATTCAGAGAACACCAAACAGCAGAGAAATGTCAGTGAAATGCCCTGATGTTCGGTGGTTTCAATCAGCAGGTTTATTCAGGCGAACCCCATAGGTTTCAATGTTAAAAATATTCCTGTTTTTTATGCAATATCTAATAAACCATATATTATTTTAATCTGCAGTAAAAAGTCTTTATTGATTTATTGATTTTTTTTGTACCTTTTAGTGATTTTTTCAGAATTTTTTGGGCTAAATTCCCCCCCTTTTTTTAATAGCGGTTCTTCTTTTTCTGTAACAGAACTTTTTACTATCAATCATAGGATCCTATATGTAAATTCCAGACATTTTCGTTCAGTAGTTCTTTTGAAAAAAGCAGGCCACGGGTTTGCGGTGGCAGCATACAGCGGCCGACTCCATGCACTTTAGGGACCCTGCGGTGAATGGTGAATTCACTGCAGGGTGGGGAAATTTTATTCCCCTAAGTGCAGGGAACTACAGAACACCAAAATGTTGGCGTCATTTCGGTGCTCTGTGAGTAACCCAATTAGTGGTGAGGTTTTTTGTTGCCCCCTGGAAAGTGAAAGCCTAGGCGTTGCCTACCCAGGACATACTTGAAAATTAGTGACATCTCAATGTTTCCTTTCTGGTAAAATAGTTTTCAAAAGTAAAAAAAAAAAAAAATTATTTTTTTTGGGGTGGGGCCACCCAGCGGGCCGCCGCCCTCTGGAAAGTGCCGCCCTAGGCCTGGGCCTTGTTGGCCTAGGCCAAAATACACCAGTGCTTCGTACTCCTCCTCACCCTGAGACTTGATAGGTGGAGGGGGAACAGCAACTCTGGTGTACTTACTGCAGGTAAGAGGTTTCAGGAGGCTGACATGAAATACGTTATGTATTCGTAGAGAAGGAGGCAAAGCCAGAGCATAAGAGACAGGATTAATACGTCTTTACACTGTAAGGATCCTGATCCATGCAGGGCAGCACCCTTCCAAATCCTGCACTTCGTGTCATTCCTGTTACCAGCGCTGTGTTCCAGCAGCTAAATAGTTAATGCACCAAAACACACACTCACACACTCCAGGTCATCTGACCTCTCTGGAAATAAAAGTGCTTTCCTGTGCTTTCCTGAAAACCAAACCCTGCCGTGCTACCAACCCTTCCGTGTGTGTTTCCAGACCCTCCGGTATCCTGTGTATGCAAGACCCTGCTGTCCCAGTCTGTTTCCTGATTTCCCCTGCATCAAGTTTATTTGTTTTTGCTGCCTCCAGCAGCAACCTCACCCCTCATTGCAGACCCCTTGTTTTGGCATCACCGCACCCCGGGCTCAGAATCCTGCATTTTCTGTACAACCCCGGTACAGTACCTGACAAAATGGTTAAGCCTAATGATGAACCCGCGGTGATCCATTTCGTGGTGGAGCTGGTAAAGAAAACCCTGCAAGAAATGTTTGCACACCTGACTGAATTCATGAAGGAGCTGCTACAGTCTATATGGGGCTCATCAGACAAGGTGTGCACTCCTCCTGCAAGAAAAGCCTATGGACCACTATCACCACAGGAGCGTGCCAGGAGACAAGCTGAAGGTTTGTGCCTGTACTGTGCCGCTCCAACCCACTGGCTGACCAGCTGTCCCATAAGGCCAACCAAGCACCCAGCCCCGGTACACAAACCTGCACCGGTGTCCAAGTCTGCCCTGGTGAGACCTCCAGTACCTAGGTCTGCCCCAGTACCAAGACCAGCACCCCTGCCCAAGCCGGCTCCTGGAAAACCCGCTGCTCCCAAGCCTGCACCCAGAAGAACCCCAGTACCAAAGCTGTCACCTCTGCCTAAACTCATAGAAAGCCTGCGGTACCCACACCTGCCCCCAGGAGAACCCTGGTAGCAAGGCTGTCACCCCTACCCAAGCCGGCTCCTAGAAAAACCCTGGTGCATGAATATGTTCCCATGGAGACTGAAAATACTGTGCCAGCAGAACCTGATCCCATGGACTTTCAGCCACCTCTAACCGGCATGGAGCCAGCTTATGGTGCTGTTGATTCATCCACAGGATTTCCAGCACTTGTTTCAACTGTTACAGACCTTGTAGCCCAGGTTGGTACTTATACTGAAGTTATGCGGAAACTCCGGTGCAACCATGAAATCTTGCAGTCACAGTTGCAGGAGATCCAGACCTCCGCCCAAGTACCGCTGCCAGAGAACACCACTGGTATCCCCAATCCTCAGCCCTTGGTGGGTGAACCCCAAACTTCGGTAATGGACAAGGACGCGGTAAATATAGAATGTGAAACCTCACCTGGTCAAAAAGGGATATACCTGTGCACCTTTACCTCTGTACCGGCTGCCAGTCCAAACACTTACTAGTATGAAAATCAAATGTACATATCTGGTCTGCGCGATGGAGAACGCTAGGGAACCCGGATGGCCTCTCAAATGACGTCGCCAACCATAATGTATGATGGAGGAGGCACAAAAAAGAAGAAACACAATTCTAAGTGCAGAGGGACAACACCCGATACGACATGCGCAATATCTTTTAGTAATTAACTCACAAACAGAGAGCCTATCACTGGCTCTGAGTGGATCGGTGCCTTTGGATTATTTTTCTTCAATAGCTTCTCAGGAAACCCACTCCTTGATGTTGATATCTCACAATCTCCATAGGATATGGGGGAGAGAGGAGGCACAATCTTGTGTATATCTGATAAACAATAGCATATATATATATAATAGCTACAAGTACACACTCACGTGCGGTGGAGCTATTCCCAGCTCAGAAGGAAAGGCATATGGGTTTCGTTGGTCAAACCCAATAAATACCAAATACATGCAGCAAAGGTTCTTCTAAAATTTAATAAATGATAAAACAAATAAAATAAGGCCAGAACGCGTTTCGCTGTCGGCACATGGCTTCATCAGCTGGGATATACATATGGGAATTGCAATGCATGTTTATATAACACAATAAATTGAAAAAAATTAAGGGAAAAGCGTCTTTAGCTGTGATTGATTGGTGGTCAGCGGGCGTTCCTAGCCTCTTGTCGAGATTGCCTCATGTAACTGGCCCTCGGCGCCATCTTGCGCAGGCGTATAGGAGACTTCCGCGTTCCACTGTGTACGCTGGCCACATTATGGCCAGCATTATGGCCAGCGTACACATGAATATGTCATCTGGCTATTCAGATACAATTATAGATCAGGAGTATTCACATCACTTAATAACACAATCTCATATATCATGGTCATCGTCCTCCAACAAAACTAATCATACGATGGGTGATATATTATTCACTATCTTCATATATGTCCATATATTTATTTAATTTACATCGAATTAACTTCATTTTCACTGAAATGCGGTAATATAGACCAGCATTTTGTCACTTTTGTACTCCGCACTCCTAAAATATCCAAACCAAATTCATTTATTATTTGAGATGATAATCATTTTCTTAGAGGCTAAGCCTTATATAATTTATGTCTATACAGTGGTGTTCAAAATTATTCAACCCCCACTGAAATTGAGTGTTTTGGCCAGTTTTTCATTGATTTTGATCATTCAGTCATCTTGCTTACAATTAAATCAAAGAGGCACGTGTAGGTCAGACAAATATAACATAACATTTATAATGAAATAACCACAAATGTCTTTTCTGTGCTCACATCATTATCAGTTTTATTCAACCCCAAGTGACATTCAATCTTAGTACTTAGTACAACATCCTTTTACAGTTATAACCGCTTTTAGGCTAGGGTCAGATGAGCGCATTTTGTACGGACTGTGCGTCCGTGCAGTACGGACGTACTTTCTGACTGACGACAAGGTAGTGGCCACACAGTCCGTTTTTTTCACTGACGGATTTTTTGACTGATGTAGCAGGGAAAATAAATTACAATGAAAAAACATTCTGTCCGTCAAAAATGCTGGACGTATAAATGCAGTCCATCTGACCACGCTCCATCACTCACACACAAAGCTATGCGGACGTTGTGGACGTGGCGCACTCCGCACGTCCGTTCTAGCAGTATTACGTTCTTGCCTAACCTGCGTCCGTTTGCAGCGTCCGTCATGCCTCCGCACTTCTGTGCGGACGTACTTCGTGTGTGGGGCTTCATTTAACACAATTGTATGCTATCACGGACGTACTTATGTGCGGCAACACGGACGTTAACACTGTGCTCGTCTGACCCTAGCCTTAAACGTGAAGCACAGCTTGACACAAGTGTCTTGCAGCGATCTACGGGTATCTTCGCCCATTCGTCATGGGCAAAAGCCTCCAGTTCAGTCACATTCTTAGGCTTGCGCACTGCAACTGCTTTCTTTAAGTCCCACCAGAGGTTCTCAATCGGATTTAAGTCAGGTGACTGCGATGGCCACTCCAAAATGATCCAGCCTTTAATCTGCAACCATGCTCTAGTGGACTTGGAGGTATGCTTGGGATCATTGTCCTGTTGAAAGGTCCAACGTCTCCCAAGCCTCATTGTCATCCAATATCTCCTGGTACTGAAGAGAATTCATGGTACCTTGCACACGCTGAAGCTTCCCTGTACCTGCAGAAGCAAAACAGCCCCAAAGCATGATTGACCCCCCGCCATGCTTCACAGTAGACCTTGTTCTTCCTCCTCCGAACATAGCGTTGATCCATGGGCCCAAACAGTTCTAATTTTGTTTCATCAGTCCACAGAACACTATCCCAAAACTTCTGTGGTTTGTCCACATGACTTTTGGCATACTGCAGTCGACTCTTCTTATTCTTTGGAGACAGCAAGGGGGTGCGTCTGGGAGTTCTGGCATGGAGGCCTTCATTACGCAGTGTGCGCCGTATTGTCTGAGCTGACACTTCAGTACCCACATCTGACAAATCTTTTCTCAGTTCCTCAGCAGTCACACGGGGACTTTTCTCCACTCTACGCTTCAGGTAGCGCACAGCAGTCGAAGTCAGCATCTTCTTTCTGCCACGACCAGGTAGCGTTTCAACAGTGCCCTTTGCCTTGAATTTGTGAATGATGCTTCCTATGGTCTCTCTTGGTATGTTTAACTTTTTTGCAATCTTCTTATAGCCATTGCCCTTCCTGTGAAGAGTAATCACCTCTTCTCTTGTCTTCACCATGTTTGTAACCACACCAGTAAATGTCTAGAAGGAGCTGAGTATCACAGTCATTTTAAAGCTGCCTAATTGGTGCTTATTATGCTTTATTGCTGCTCCATGACATCCACAGGTGTTTTCAATACCTGATTGAAAACACTTGAATGAACCTCTGTTCTTCAGAGTGGTAGTCTTTAAGGGGTTGAATAATTGTGTCAATGAAGAATTCACAAAAGAAACATTAACTACTGTATTACAAAACCAATTGATGTCATTTTAGTTGCATATGGTTCTTTAAAGTCCTTGTAGGATTTCATTCTGAATACAATTACAAATGTACACTAAATTCCCTAAAACCCTTTACAGCATTGGGGGTTGAATAATTTTGAACACAACTGTATATCAACTTCATTCACAATGTACACTTCTTTTATTGCAATGCGGTAATATTTACCAGCATCTGTCACTTTTTGTACTCCGCACCGCTAGAAGAATCTTATTATAGTTTATACATTATTTGAGAGTAAAGCCTGCTTCTATTAGGGGTTATGCCATATATAACTCCATGTATAAAGTCTCTACATTCCCTTGTAGGATGTATTGATTATACTCTGATCATAGATATGATTATGGATTTTGAGACATCGAGAGCGGTTTTTGTATCCACAAGGAAACGCAAAATGCATCTGAGTTCCGGATACAGGGCTGTGAAACGCACAGTGGAACACGGAAGTCTCCTATACGCCTGCGCAAGATGGCGCCGAGGGCCAGTTACATGCAGCAATCTCGACAAGAGGCTAGGAACGCACGCTGACCACCAATCAATCACAGCTAAAGACGCTTTTCCCTTAATTTTTTTCAATTTATTGTGTTATATAAACATGCATAGCAATTCCCATATGTATATCCCAGCTGATGAAGCAGTGTGCTGACGGCGAAACGCGTTCTGGCCTTATTTTATTTGTTTTCTCATTTATTAAATTTTAGAAGAACCTTTGCTGCATGTATTTGGTATTTATTGGGTTTGACCAACGAAACCATACGCCTTTCCTTCTGAGCTGGGAATAGCTCCACCGCACGTGAGTGTGTACTTGTAGCTATTATATAATATATATATATGCTATTGTTTATCAGATATACACAAGATTGTCCTCTCTCCCCCATATCCTATGGAGATTGTGAGATATCAACATCAAGGAGTGGGTTTCCTGAGAAGCTATTGAAGAAAAATAATCCAAAGGCACCGATCCACTCAGAGCCAGTGATAGGCTCTCTGTTTGTGAGTTAATTACTAAAAGATATTGCGCATGTCGTATCGGGTGTTGTCCCTCTGCACTTAGAATTGTGTTTCTTCTTTTTTGTGCCTCCTCCATCATACATTATGGTTGGCGACGTCATTTGAGAGGCCGTCCGGGTTCCCTAGCGTTCTCCATCGCGCAGACCAGATATGTACATTTGATTTTCTGTTTGCCTGGTTTGGGGGAAACCACTAACTGTCTGGTTTGCTGGGTATTCGGCGGGTATAGTGTGAGCGCTTACCATTCTCCATCGCACTTACCAGTATGAATCCATTGCTTCCAGGCGGACCCCAGGAGTGACCAAGATGGACTCTCCTATCCCCCACAGCCCCTGGATCAAGACCTCCTCATGTTCCTTGGCACCCCATCCGTCTCCAGTTGTCACTTCTCCCAGATGTTCGTTTTCTGATGTGGACTCCATTCCAGAATTTCAAAGGCTATGTCTTACCCATGTTCCCGGTGATACTGAGTCACAGACTGTCCTGAACAATCAAGAATCATCTGGGGAAGAAAGATCAAGTTCGCTGGTATACCTGGCACGGAACCAGAAAACCACCAAAACTAAATCAAGGAGACGGCAAAGGAAGACCCGTGCCCAAGCTGGCAGTGCCAATTCTTGAGCGCCCAGAGGTCGCTCCTTAAAAGGGGGAGTATGTAAGGATCCTGATCCATGCAGGGCAGCACCCTTCCAAATCCTGCACTTCGTGTCATTCCTGTTTCCAGCGCTGTGTTCCAGCAGCTAAATAGTTAATGCACCAAAACACACACTCACACACTCCAGGTCATCTGACCTCTCTGGAAATAAAAGTGCCACACCCCTTCTGTTCCCTGCTTAAACATTAGTTGTATCTGCTCTCAGCAAGAGAGAACCTATGTTGTGGCTTTCCTGTGGTTTCCTGAAAACCAAACCCTGCCGTGCTACCAACCCTTCCGTGTGTGTTTCCAGACCCTCCGGTATCCTGTGTATGCAAGACCCTGCTGTCCCAGTCTGTTTCCTGATTTCCCCTGCATCAAGTTTATTTGTTTTTGCTGCCTCCAGCAGCAACCTCACCCCTCATTGCAGACCCCTTGTTTTGGCATCACCGCATCCTGGGCTCAGAATCCTGCATTTTCTGTACCACCCCGGTACAGTACCTGACAAACACTTTATAAGGCCCAATAAACCTGGGAGCCATCTTCATAGATGGCACCAACAATTTGATGTTTCTGACAGACAGCCATACCTTGTCCCCAACCGTATATACCGGTGCAGGACCTCTGCGTCTGTCTGCTTTTATTTTTTGTTTCTCAATATTGGCCTTCATAACCTCTTTTACTTTCTCCCATGTCCCTTTCAGGTCATTCAGATGTTCGTCCAAGGCTGGCAAAAGCAGTCGCTTGGAATTCAGAAGGGAGCATGGGAGGGTCATAACCATAGACTGCATGGAGTGGCCTGTGGTTTCACTTACTGAGTTGTTTAAAGCAACCTCAGCCCAGGGTAACAGGTCCACCCACTCATTTTGTCTTTCAGACACGAAGCTGGTTGGCTCTCTCTGCGGCCCCATTAGTTTGTGGGTGATAAGCAGAGGAGAAGCTCAACTCAATACCTAGGTTTTCACAAAATCCTTGCCAGAAACGAGAGACGAACTGAGTTCCTCTGTCGGATACTATTCCCATAGGAACCCCATGAAGTCTAACAATATTTTGTATGAATACTGGTACCAGCTCACTGGCTGAAGGAAGCTTTACCAGTGGTATAAAGTGTACCATCTTAGAGAACCTAAGGATTACAGTATGGCCTTTGGAAGGTGGTAAATCTGTGATATAGTCCATCGAGAGGTGGGACCAAGGTCTCTCTGGCACTGGTAAAGGCTGCAAGAGACCAACAGGTAAGGACCAGGGATTTTTACTTCTACAGCACACGTCACATGTGGCTATGTATGTCATGCCCCACGCCGCGGTCGGACCGCTGACGCCATGTTGGGACACCTTGTATACTCACCCGAGGTCCCTCGTGGCACGTCGCTCCCTGGTTCCGGTCTTCAGCTCGGAGGAGGAGAGCCAGGATGTGTCCCACGCCGCCTCCGGGATCTGACTGAACAGAAACCAAGCGCGCATGCGCGATCGTCCATCCTAAAGCATGAAGACCTAGGTACTCTGGTGCCCTCTGCTGGTCAAGTAAAGGTACTGCATTACACCTGCACTGGAGATCCTCATATGCCACCAATTAACCTATCAAGTACTCAGGTATCCCAACTCCACCTACGAGCCCCAGGTGAACGGTGTTCTTATGATCCTCTGAACCCTATTCAAATCTGCCGCCTTTCCCAGTTCATTAACTAGGTTATACTGTGGTTCACCACCACGTTATCCAGTGGTTCCTCTTCGTATCTGCTCTAAGAGAATCCCGAATTCCAGACCTGCCTCCACGGTAAAAGCTCTGCTTCCAGACCTACTTCCACGGTACCAGCTCCGCTTCCAGACCTGCTTCCACGGTACCAGCTCCGCTTCCAGACCTGCTTCCACGGTACCAGCTCCACTTTCAGACCTGCTTCCACGGTACCAGCTCCGCTTCCAGGCCTGCTTCCACGGTACCAGCTCCGCTTCCAGACCTGCTTCCACAGCACCAGTTCCATCTTCAGACTTGCTACCACAGTGCCAGTTTCCTCTCCAGGCTTGCCTCCACGGTACCAGCTCCATCTACAGGCTTGCTTCCATGCTACCAGCTCCATCTACAGGCTTGCTTCCACGGCACCAGCTCCATCTCCAGGCTTGCTTCCACGACACCAGCTCCATCTCCAGGCTTGCTTCCATTTCCACGGTACCAGTTCCAGATCCTATCTTCAAGTTCAATTCATCTACCCTGGTCTATTTCAAAGATTACAACTCGTGTTATTTACCCCTACAATCCTTTGTTCTGGACTTTACTCTTGTCAAAGAAATCTTGCGTTAACTTTTGTTCTGGACTCATATTTTGTTCCATCCAGTAAACGCTCAACTGATCATACATCTCCTGGTCTCCTTCTTCGGCTTGCCATTGGGTTCCATACACAGAACACTACACAGGGGTCATAGCCTCTGCCCTTACAATGTAGTCCTTAATATCCCTTTGCATACCACCCCACCAGAACTGTTTCTCAATCGTGGCCACTGTTTTATTTATTCCCATATGCCCATAGGGTTTGGAATCATGATAAGTCCTCATCATCTGTGTTCTCTCCTCCTCAGGTACAAACATTTTCCCAGGAGGTTTTTCAAGAGGAACAACATCCTGACCAGCCTGGATTCTCTCCAGCAAAGGAGAAGACATGGTCAAGACCGTGGTACCCAAGATCCTCTCGTGAGGAATGATTGGACTGTGGTCAAACGTGTGCTGTTTGTATGACTCAAACTGTCTAGATAAAGCGTCAGATTTTGTGTTTATAGAACCAGGACAATAAGTTTGTCATGGAGCTGATGTAACGCTCCATGCTTCAAACCCCAGGAGACTTTATTTTCAATTGTATCGTGTGATTTTAAATATATTTTACATTGTTTGGTTATAGTTTAAATTAGTTTAATGTAAAATGGCGTAACTTTAGTTTTAAATATACTTATATTCCTGTAGGTAAATGCGTTTTTGTATAGCCAGTAAACAAGCTTTACTGCTGTGTAATTTATGCAACAGGGCTTTTCCCCTTATCTGGCTGCATATTTGATTCAAGAAGTCTGTGATAGTGTTTGTCTTTAATCTGATGTGTTAGAAATAGATTATGCAAATGTTATGTGAGCTAAAGGCTAAAGAATGTTAATTGTAAATACCTATCTGACATAATGTAATTAGCATTTTAGTAGGACGATGTGCGTCATTTATGCAAATTATTGCTGTTGGATTTCAGCATAAATGGTGGCGTTTTTGTTCATTATAAGTCAGAACTCTCAGAGTCAGACAGAGAGAGAATCCTGTTTTAAAGCATACAGCCGCGTCTGTTGTTTTATTTCAGCGACGCTACACTATACTCCACTTCAGAAGGCACAGAGCGGCCTTCTGGAAATTCCTAATGGCTCCAGGGCAGAGGAACAGAAGCAGGCGGGTCACGCTGCTCGAGGCGCTGAGGATAGCGCTCCCAGTAGCCGGGCTGACCGCAACGAAGGGGTGTCTGGAGAGTCAGGACAGACGGAAGAGAACGGTTCCGTCACAAAGTTAACAAAAAGTTGAAACTTGACAAGAACAGTGACCACCTGGCTTGCCTGGAATTCAGGCGTTTGGCATCTCCCATGTACACTAGATTCTTATAGTCTGTGATAATTATCACGGGATCTTTAGTGCCTTCTAACAAATAGCGCCATTCCTTGAGGGCCGCTATAACTGCTAGTAATTCTCTGTTCCCTATGTCATAGTTTTTCTCAGCAGGTGTCATCTTTCTGGAGAAAAACCCACAAGGATGTACAGGTCCCTCAGGACTTTCTCTTTGAGACAGAATTGCACCAATCCTTATTTCAGATGCACCAACTTCAAACTGAAATGGAAGGCATGGTACTGGATGCCTTAGGATAGGTGCTGAGACAAACGCTTCTTTAAGTGACTGGAATGCCTGCTTGGCCTGGTCCCTCCAAACCTGGATTCTGAGCACCCTTCTTAGTCATGGCCGTGATGGGAGACACAACAGAAGAGAACCCTTTGATAAACCTCCTATAATAGTTTGTGAAATCAAGAAATCTTTGTATGGCTTTCAGACCTTGAGGTAGTGGCCATTCTCTGATGGCAGATAGCTTTTTTGGATCCATCTCAAACCCATTTGGTGTGATGATGTAACCCAGGAAATGTACTGAAGTTATGTCAAACAGACACTTTTCTAACTTACAGTATAGTTTATTCTCCAGCAACCTTTGCAACACTGTCCTTACATGGACATGGTGTGTCTCAACATCAGGAGAATATATCAGAATATCATCTAAATAGACGATTACAAAGACTTGCAAAAAATCCCTCAGGACATCATTTATAAAGTCTTGAAAGACTGCAGGCGCATTGCATAGACCAAAAGGCATAACTAAATACTCATAATGACCACTGCGAGTATTAAAGGCAGTCTTCCACTCGTGGTCCTCCATGATTCTCACCAAATTGTACGCACCACGAAGATCCAATTTTGTGTAAATTTTGGCAGGTCTTAAGCGGTCGAACAACTCGGATATTAAAGGCAGTGGTGTATTTAGGTTTTGTGCTGCCCTAGGCCTGACTAAACTCGTGCACCCCCTAATTTAAATTTGAGGCACCCCCTCCTGTCAAGGGCACACCTCTTCCTGGTTAATCCCCACCCTTCCTCTTTAAGCTCCACCTTTTCCTCTTAGAGCTCCGCCTTTTCCTCTCTTTATATTAAAAGTGGATACCAAGTGCCTACTTGTATATTTTGCATACCATTTCAAATGTATCTATTGAGAAATAAAATTATGAAATGTTTAAATTCAAGCATTTTTACAAAGAACAGCCACGCATGTCAAGTATACTGGAACACAGCCTCTCTAATTGGTTGAACAATAAAATCCACAGAAACGTGCACTGCATATGAACGTATCACAGAGCTGTACAGCAATAAAACTCACAGTAATGTGCAGTGTGTATGAGTGTATCCCAGAGCTCCAGGGCAATAAAACTCACAGTACTATGCAGTGTGTATCACAGAACCCACAGCAATAAAACTCCCAGCAATGCAATGTTTGGTGTGTGTCAGCGTATCAGAATCCACAGCAATAAAACTCCCAGTAATGCAATGTGCGGGTCAGCGTATCAGAATCCACAGCAATAAAACTCCCAGCAATGCAATGTGCGGTGTGTATGAGTGCATCAGAATCCACTGCAATAAAACTCCCAGCAATGCAATGTGTGGTGTGTGTCAGCGTATCAGAATCCACAGCAATAAAACTCCCAGCAATGCAATGTGTGATGTGTATGAGTGCATCAGAATCCACTGCAATAAAACTCCCAGCAAACCGAGTGTATGAGCACACAGAAATTATTTATTCTACATTTACCGGCCTCTGTCCGCGGTAGGGCTGTGTGCAGAGTCAGCAGGGACTGTGTACACGATCAGCAGGAGGTCCCTCCAGGCCACGTTAGGATCATGACTGTGCCTGTGCATGGAGCCATCTTGTCAGCAGTGGGGTGCCACTGCCAGAGGGTGCACCATGGCTTTGATTCCCTTCCCGGTGGGTGTTCAGTCCAGAATAGAGTGACAGTCCATGTTAACGAAAGGGCGGCAGCTGCGTGCATGCGTGTCACGTGGTTCAGCCAGTCAGGTGGTACTGAGACTCAGTACCACCTGACTGGCCGGACCGAGTGTGACCTGCACGCAAGCAGCCTCACCAGGAGCCAGGCAGCTCAATGACAAATTTCTATCACTGCAGTGCTGGTTAAGGAAAGGTCCACTTTAAACAGCAGTAAGCAGACAGGGCTTCATATTCTGCTGATAAAACCCCCCCTTTACCTGCCGTTTACTGTCATCTTCTCTCTCTGGACACAAATCACATTCCCCTCCCCTCTCCTAGAGCTGCTGCGGGGCAGGGGAGGAGCTATGGAGGGAGGAGAGGGGGATTTTTATTCTATTCGATTTTATTCCATATGCAAATGCCATGCTCCGCTGCTCGTTGTTTGAGAACACAGCTCAAAGCTGACACACAGTGACAGTGGCACCTCCTAGTACCCCCTAATGACACCCCAATAATCACTGGTACCTGGGGTGGCCCGCCCTCCGCCACTCCTCTAAGTACACCACTGCTCTGGTGATATGCTCACACACAAGTTTGGCGAACTGCCAGCAAGTACGGTGCTGTTTGAAGGCATTGCAAATCCCCATAGAGAAGTAATGGTTAATCTATTCAGAGAACACCAAAAAGCAGAGAAATGTCAGTTTATTCAGGCGAACCCCATAGGTTTCAATGTTAAAAATATTCCCATTTTTTATGCAATATCTAATAAACCATTTATTATTTTAATCTGCAGTAAAAAGTCTTTATTTATTTATTGATTTTTTTTGTACCTTTTAGTGATTTTTCAGAATTTTTTGGGCTAAATTCCCCCCCTTTTTTTTAATAGCGGTTCTTCTTTTTCTGTAACAGAACTTTTTATTATCAATCATAGGATCTTATATGTAAATTCCAGACATTTTCGTTCAGTAGTTCTTTTGAAAACAGCAGGCCATGGGTTTGCGGTGGCAGCATACAGCGGCCGACTCCATGCACTTTAGGGACCCTGCGGTGAATGGTGAATTCACTGCAGGGTGGGAAAATTTTATTCCCCGAAGTGCAGGGAACTACAGAACACCAAAATGTTGGCGTCATTTCGGTGCTCTGTGAGTAACCCAATTAGTGGTGAGGTTTTTTGTTGCCCCCTGGAAAGTGAAAGCCTAGGCCTTGCCTACCCAGGACACACTTGAAAATTAGTGACATATCAATGTTTCCTTCCTGGTAAAATAGTTTTCAAAAGTAAAAAAAAAAATATTTTTTTTTAATTTATTTTTTTAGGGGTGGGGCCACCCAGCGGGTCGCCGCCCCCTGGAAAGTGCCGCCCTAGGCCTGGGCCTTGTTGGCCTAGGCCAAAATACACCAGTGATTAAAGGGATGGAGTAGGCATTACGTATAGTGATTCTGTTTAACCCTCTATAGTCAATGCAAGGTCTTAAATCCCCCTCCTTTTTAGACACAAAGAAGAACCCCGCTCCCGCAGGGCGGCGTCTTCGGCGGGTTAATCCAGATGCTTTTGCGGGTTTTCGACGTGCATTCGCCGGTTTTGCGGTTAGTTTTCGTTCGGTTTGCGGCAGCCTTTCCCTGCAATTCAGGGACCCTGTGGTGCTTGCTGAATACACCGCAGGGTCACAGAAATGGGATCGGCAAAACAAACCGAATTGAAGAGAACGAAAAGTCACCGATCGTGCAGTGACTTTTCGATTCTCTTTGAATAGCCCTGTAGGTATGACCCGGCACTCTGCACTGTAAAAGAACAGTTCTATCCTGCACTCAACCGCATTAGCGCTGGGTCTCAGCCTGGGTCTTAGCGTTTCCCTAGCGGGTGCTAATTGACCTTGTACACAGACTCCCGCAGACAAGGACTAGTCCAGGTAGGCACTTCCCATGTATTACCCGAACTTGACACCGGAATCGAAACGTATTATCAGTGGCAACTCTAGGAACAATATTTAAGGGGGGACCTGTTAGTAGGTCATCAGGCGCTAAATTATAGCGACTTGTGCTAACTTTTTCCTTAACAATGGTGTTTTAGCTCACACCAGGTGATAGGGCCCATAGTTTTTTTCAGTATTATGATTTAGTGGCGAAAATTATTAGCACCCCCCCAGTTTTGACTGTGGTATCTTACGTGCTCCCCTTAAATATTGTTCCTAGAGTTGCCACTGATAATACGTTTCGATTCCGGGGTCAAGTTTGGGTAATACATGGGAAGTGCCTACCTGGACTAGTCCCACAGCAGGAACATCATTCTTGTTGCATTGCATGCCGGGTCCTCCACTAGAGAGTCAGCTCAGCATTTGGGATCATTCTCCCACACGCTGCCCTTAAAGGACAGAGCACTGCTGGAGGAGAAAGGAGGGGGGGGGGATGCGGAGGCTGCCAGCAGCTCAGGCAGGTACATGCTGGCTCTGTCCCTCAAGACTCAGACTGTCCCCCTGCCATGCTGCAAGGATCCTCTGCAAGTGGATGGAGGGGGAAGGAGGAAGACAAGCTGGCAGAGACCCAGAAGACAGATAGGAATTTATACCTATAGGAAGTATGTAAGAGGACTCCCACTACTCTTTGTGGGTGTTAGTGTATAAAGTATGTGTGTATCCTGTATGTATACGGTATATAAAGAGTGTATACTATGTGTATGAGGGACGGGGGGCAAATGTCCCCCTGGGCCACTGCAATGTGTTTCCGTGAGTTAGTAGACTGTTTGTTTTTGTATTGAGTCGCGGCTCACGGGCAGCGGCCGCGCAGTAGCGTCAGCGCTGGTACTGCCCCCCACATGATGCCTCCGCAGCCTCATCCATGCTAGCGTGCCGTGCACTAGCTGAAGAAGAGGGTGTGGTCGACAGACAGTGACGTCGGGGGGGAGCCTCAGCCTGCGTGCTGCGCAGCATCTGAACTGCGTGGAGGAGGGAGCACCGTGGAAGCCAGACCAGGCCAGGCCAGCCCAGCTGCTGCCCAGGAGTGACCAGGCTGACTGACAGACGGAGTGAGTCCCCGCCCAGAGCATCCATTTGGAAGACAGATGATGGTGAGTGATCTGCTGGCTGCTGCTGAACCACAGCTGGGCCTGGGCCCTAGGGAGACAATAAATTGAGGGACCTTCCTGCTGTGGGGACGATAAATTGAGGGGCTTGCTGTGTGGTACAATAAATTGAGGGGCCTGTTTGCTGTGGGGACAATAAATTGAGGGGCCTGCTGTGGGAGACAATAAATTGAAGGACCTGTCTGCTGTGTGGGGCAATAAATAGAGGGACCTGCCTGCTGTAGGGGCAATAAATTGAGGGGCCTGTTTGCTTTGCGGACAATAAATTGAGGGGCTTGCTGTGTGGGACAATAAATTGAGGGACCTGCTTGCTGTGAGGGACAATAAATTGAGGGGCCTGTTTGCTGTTTGGGACAATAAATTGAGGGGCCTGCCTGCTGTGGGGACAATAAATTGAGGGGCTTGCTGTGTGGGACAATAAATGAGGGACCTGCCTGCTGTGAGGGACAATAGTTTGAGGAGCCTGTTTGCTGTGGGGACAATAAATTGAGGGGCCAGCTGTGGGAGACAATAAGTTGAGGGACCTGCCTGCTGTGTGGGGCAATAAATTGAGGGGACGGTTTGCTGTTCGGGACAATAAATTGAGGGGTGTGCTGTGAGGGACAATAAATTGAGGGACCTGCCTGCTGTGGGGACAATAAATTGAGGGGCTTGCTGCGTGGGACAATAAATTGAGGGACAATAAATTGAGGGGCCTGTTTGTTGTGGGGACAATAAATTGAGGGGCCTGTTTGCTTCGGGGACAATAAATTGAGGGGCTTGCTGTGAGGGACAATAAATTGAGGGACCTGCCTGCTGTGGGGACAATAAATTGAGGGGTTTGCTGTGTGGGACAATAAATTGAGGGACCTGCCTGCTGTGAGGGACATTAAATTGAGGGGCCTTTTTGCTGTGGGGACAATAAATTGAGGGGCTTGCTGTGAGAGACAATAAATTGAGGGACCTGCCTGCTGTGGGGACAATAAATTGAGGGGCTTGCTGTGTGGGACAATAAATTGAGGGGCCTGCTGTGGGGTTGTAAAAAAAGAATGGGATCGGCCCAATGTTATTTATTACTAAATTTGCTTCCCCTGTTTTTTGCTTTTTTTTATTTAAACAAGGGCCCGAGTTGCTGCACTATGGGCCTCTGGGTTGTACTTGCCCCCTGGGCCAAACGTTGCCAGTCAGCCCCTGATGTGTATATTGTGACGGAATGGCCGGAACTTCTTTGTACTCCTGTTTGTCGGTTTCCTTTTAGATTTCAGTCACTGCTATATTGTTAATTATGTATCATTTCAACGGCTACAAATTGTGTGTAATTGTATCTTCCCTGTGCAGCGGCACCCCTGCCATTCATAGTCATTCATGTTATTATCTATAGGTCTCATGTCCCTGTTATTTTCTCTGTTATTTAGTTAGATTTTGTTTCCCTAATGTTTGTACATATTGTCCCAATGTTTGTATCTGTCCCCAGATGCACCGTGCCTTGCCCAAAATTGTGTTTCTTAGCTCTCCTATGCCAGTAGCGAATTAGCCACCAGCTGAGACCCAACTATTGCCCGATCTTTGTCCCTGAGCGCTTCAGCCCCTGCTCACTCCACCAAGGCACTTTTTGGGCAGGGGGTCCCTATCCGGAACCCCATCATCCAGCCCTCATTCTCCTGCGGGGAGCAGAGCCGCTCTGCTGCCCGGGTACATTACACCAGCCGCCACAATTCTACAGACCACTGCTCAGTTCCCCATACGTGGATCAGTGTGCTTCTTTGGCAGGAGTAGCCGGGGGACCAGAGCTAAGCGACAGTACCAGGGTTGTGCTGCTGCTCCATAAGAATCACCCCAAATAAACCCTGGAACTACAAGTCATGAAACCAGCCTGCCCGAGGGACCCAGAGCGTCTGACGAACTATCCCTGAGAGCTGGGCTTGTGCGCGAGGCGGTGGTGACCCATTGTATGGTAATCTGCTGGGCTTGCACTAGAGGTGGAAACCCATTGTATACTAATTTACAGGGCTCGCTAGAGGCAGTAGTAACCGGTGTTAACAAAGGGAAATTGAGCAATGGCTAGGGGCAGTGGAGCCCTGGCACCGGGATGTCTGAGGGCGGGCAGGAGGGTGAACAATCGGTGATAGTTCCATATAAATATGACCAGTGTTTTGTGAAATAAATATACCCACTTGATTTACCCTACACTGAGTCTTGGCAAGTGAATGGGGGAATATTCTACGGATTTTATTTATTCCCTGAGGATGCGGATTGATTCTTGAACGCTCTGGAGCAAGGATGGTTGTAACGGCGGATCTACTCAACCCGAGTAGCGACTTCTGTCACCCAGGTTACAGTAAATGAACACTTCCTATACTAGTAAACGTGATATTACAGTTAACACATAATTTGTATAGGAAGTGCTAATTTGCAGGCAGCCAGGGAATAACTAGCAATTCAAAGACTCAGCTGCTAAGTGATTTTACAAATGGAAATTCGATTAACACTTAAAAATAGGATTAGCTTAAAAAATCCCATTCTTACCACTAGCCACATGGTGCAGAGGTTGGTGCGATTCAGCATGTTCTCTGGCTGCCTGCACACAGCTCGCTCGTAATAGAGCGAATAATAGAGAGCGGATAAGAGTTAACGGCTCTCTTTTACCAACTCTGCTGGAATAGGACCTGTGCTGAAATTCTTTGGAGGTTCTCTACTTTTTATTTAGGACATGACCCCGTCTCAATTACTTACAGCTATGACATATCGAGGTCTGTACTGCAGCGTCCCGAACAGGCCCAGGATGATGATGATGATGTGAAGGAAATTCGCCAAAATAGGAGCCCATTGGTAGCCGAGAAAGTCAAAGACTTGGCGTTCTAGTGCTGCAATCTGGATGGAGAGACAAGAGAGGAAAAAAAAGAAGTGAAAAAGTGAAAAATATAATAATAAGAGACAAGATCGTGAGGAGCTGGAATGGACAGGTGTGGTTTACAGAAAGCGATAACTGAGCAGAACAAGGGGTACACATGAATACACAACTCAACACCAAGAGTTACCCTGTCCTCTAATTAAATATGCAATATTCCCCAGTCCTAGCTGAGGCCTAGATAACGATACGTCAGCCCTGCTCTCGCATCTATGATGAATATTGTGTGCCTTCCTGCCTGTCCCCTGACGGTTCCATCAATCTGTCCCAATGTCCTTTTCCCCAATACAGGATGAATCTATCATTTTGCTATCACACTCCCCCAGAGGATCCAGCACGTGCTACCCTCTGCATGCCAGACACGGACCATCCTGGCACTGCCACCCAGCACCTATCCAAACCACACAACAAAGTAACCTCCCGGGTGTCCTGCAATGATGCGGCTTCAGGGTGTGGATTTTAATTGGTTTGGCTCTTGATGGTGTTGCTATAGCAACACTCCTTGGGGTCCAGCAATTTGCCGTTTCCATCTCAGCATCCGCCAAGCACCACCAAAGGTCATATTATGATGGATGCATTAAATCAATGGGGCTTTAACCCTCTCCTGTTCTACAGAAGCAATGGATGCTTTTATTTTGGTAGTGAGGGCACAGTGTATCATCTACTTTATTTATGCCCCTCATGACAGCAGCGCCAGGGTCAGACAAACTGTAACTTGCTCTGGTGTTAGGATGGAGAATCTTTCATCAAACGTGCTTTTATTAGCAGGAAATCTATCACAGACTTCATGGATAATGCAGGGCCGATTCCTGAAATTGCCTTCAAAAGAACAGCAAACACAAGGGCTGTCTATTAATAATATATAAATAAACAAAATGTACAGATTGGAGCTAGGGAAGTGGAATGATCACTTATACAAATGAAAGATCAGTCAATCAGTTTTCAAAATTATTTAGAAAAAACTAATATATATGTATTATAAATAGCTATGAAATGGAAGCCAGTGCCACTGCTCGGGTGTTATTCGGTTCTGTTAGATGGACCCAATACAATTTTCCAGGGAAATATATTTGATTATTAATATTCCTGATATTATAAGATGGAATAATCATAGGCTAAGTGTATCATAGCACATTAATGTAAGACAAACACAGATTAAACGTTTATACACTATAGGGGTTATTTGGGGATCCTGCGGTGAATGGTAAATTCACCGAAGTGCGCCGAATAAGAGAGCACCTAAATTTGGGTGAAATTTCTGTTCGCTCACGTTCGGTACACTTCGGCAACTTCAATTTGCCGACCCTGCTGTGAATTTAGCATACACCGCAGTCCACATGGTCCCCAAAGTGTGTCGAATGGATCCGCCGAACACAGCCACAAACCGCCAAAAAAAAAGAAGAAAGAAACACCACAAAAAAAATGCATGAAAATAATAAATTCCTTTGTATAATAATAAGGTCTGTTACAGAATAATAATAATATTAGGGAAAAAAACGCCAGTTAAAAATAAAAATAAAAATTTTGCTGAAAAAAAATCCAATTTGGACATCTTCACTTTGGGGTGTACTCACTTTTGTTGCCAGCGGTTTAGACATTAATGGCTGTGTGTTGAACTATTTTGAGGGGACAGCAAATTTACACTGTTAAACAAGCTGTACACTCGCTACTTTACATTGTAGCAAAGTGTCATTTGTTCAGTACTGTCACATGAAAAGTTATAATAAAATATTTTCAAAAATGTGAGGGGTGTACTCACTTCTGTGAGATACTGTATATATATTTATTTCTCCTTTAACAGGGTTGACTATGCCAGGCTTTATATATGGATAGATTGTATGTCTTTATTAACATGGCTTTTCCAGATGGTAAAATA